>OW052108.1:10002500-11202500 GCA_932526535.1 Caradrina clavipalpis | reverse complement strand
ACGAAACAGCAGTGTACCAACACTAGCGCACTCCATAGCCAATCATTCATACTTTCATTCACACAGATGAAGTGATAGAAACAATATTTACCGAGTCTGGTAAAATTGAAAGCTGAGCCGGTAGTCCTATAGGCTAGACAACTAGGGTTGCTTAACCCGGAGCCAGAAATACAAGATCGCAATGCTATCAGATGAAGAAGAATGCAGAAGATAGCGTTATGGCAGTAGATGGCCACGTTTATTGCTGTATCAGAGGTGCTGTACAGATCGTCAAGGGTGCACGTAGACATTTAGGGCACTTCAGTAAATTGGAGGAAATATTATCATTCAGATTTGAATATGTACCCCATTTCGCCAAATTATGTTGGCAGCCCCCATGTAACTCGCAAAAATCCTTTTGGATTGTATAATAAATATATCAATAACCTAGTCATCAAATACCAAACGACCAGCCCTACTAAAGACAGGTAAATGAAATGCTATAGATATCAGACCGCTAAGGCGTAGGTACAGACTTACAAAGCAAGTATTGATAGATAACGTTGTCACTTTTAATTGGAGCGAAGCTGGAACATTCACGCTTTTTCTCCATTGAGGAGTTGGTGGCATGAACCTGTGATACTACTTTTATGAATGAGTTTGAGTTTGAATAGTGAATTGAAGTGAATATGATGACACGGTTGGTGAGTGATTGACTGCTGCAATAGGTTTTGTGGGTTCACTTTTCCAATGGTATGGAGCTACAGGCACCCGCTTGTTTCGGGTCTGTTTGTTTGTTAAGTAACTTAAGTACTTCACAAACAAACGTAGTTAGTGTAAGTTTATATGTTTGTAACCACGATATAGAAGAAATGCCTAATGCGGGTAAACATTGTAAATTCGCCATATGAAACAGATCAAAGGCTTTGTCAATATAGTGTGTTTACTTGTCTTGTTTCTACTAATTTAGCGAAGTACACATTGAGCGCTTTCAGGAACCCTGAATACCAAAGTCTTTATTTGCATACAAAATTAATCAGACTATTTTACGTGGTTAAATCAAAAGAAGCCTATAAAGTAATTATAAAAAGAAATAGGTTCACCAAACAATAAAGATATTATGAACAACAATACAACACGTACATTTTTGCCATTCACGACCACCCTTACAAAAACAAACAAACAGACATTCCATTCACAACCAACCATTAATTAAACCCACAAGCCCTTAATAACCAACTCTGTTCGCAAAACTCAAAATTATGCTAGGTAACGGTGAAACCAGCCCTAACCCGTCCTTAGTAAAATATGTACAGCGTAATGACGATTTCTATCGACGAGGCGAGACGATTAATCAGTACTGTTGCTTGTAACATTAGTACATAGGATACCAGACCTCATAGCTGGTGGTAGGCCAATGAGCGTGAGAATTACTTGCTTATATTAGTCTCGATGCATTTAATTGATTTTGTAAAGGAGAACGTTTGGGGATCCTACATATCGCGAGGTAGACGCAATTTAAAGGGTGAAAACGGCATAGTAGGAGAGAAACTTTACACTTCAAGAGGGACTTTAAAAATATATGCTAATTTATACTTACCTACGCGGTAAAAATGTATGGGACAGCAGATTTTTCTTTTTTAGTAACCGACGGAATATAATGCCTACCTAACGGGTTTACTGTCTCGTTGGCCTAGTGGTCCTGAGCGCGACTTCTACGCTAGAGGTCCTGGGTTCGATTCCCGGGTCGAGCAAAAAGTGTTATTGGGTTTTTCTATGAAATTCTCAGTAGCAGCTCGGAGTTTGGATTTGTGCCCGGTTAAAGGGAATAGGCTCGCCCCCTATTACATGGGACCTAAATATACCGGCGAACTATGGGTGTGCATTGGTACACCTCTGCCTAACCCTTCGGGGAATACCGGCGTTATGGTATATTTATATATTTTATATTTATACTAACGGGTTTAGGTTTTATTATGTATCTATCCATGGTAAAATGTTGTGTCTTGTGTCAATATATATATTTCTATGTTTAAGGAATTAAACCACTGTCAATATTAGGATCCCTATTCCAACAAATGATGACGCAAAAAAAAACCGTTAGTGACAATGCAAGAATCTTTACTTTGTCAGAGATCAATTAACAAAAGTATCTATTGACACAAGACTACATGACACTAGAAAAAAATAATGAAGATATTTTTTTCCTTAATGTTGTTACTACCACATTCCTTACAGCATGTAGCATTATAAGTAAACACTAAACATTATACTCAAGCATTATGCAAAATCCCCAATTGTTATTGAGCATATATTAACCAAATTAACAAATGATTTTGAATCTTAATGACACAAGACTGCAGTAAAACACTCAATATGTTCTTTGTGATAAATTATAAACCCAAAATTAATTTCCTCTTTAGAAAAAGTTTCCAAATCATTCGTAATATGAACATCTAAAGATCTTCACTACAAATTAGTTATCTGCCTTTAGCTTTTAAATCTCCTAACAACGACAAATCACACGTATCTCCCTCCCTAACACGAGAGAGGCTGAAGCTATCACCAACAGAGCTTTGTCAGATTACAAAATACTAAGTATTACAGGTCACTAGGCTATTAGCACACACATAGCTGTTAGACCTAGGGAGAAATTAGTATCCCCTTATCCATAGGATACCCTTACACCACGATCCGTATCATGGAGTAATTCACATCATGAATCATTGATGTTTTCTACAAACACATGTTCCAGTAGAACAATTAGAGGTCCAGGGTTATCGTGATGGCCTCTCCTCATAAACATCTCATTAGGTTAGGTTACCACAATTATCGTCTTTCAACCTGTTGCTACAGGTCCCTATGTATGTATATGACCTTATGTCAAATTAACTACGTATTCAATAGGATGCAAATTGATGTTTTCAGTTTGTGTGTCGTTTTGTGTTTATGATGTGGTTCGGTGGAAATGGTGTTGGGAGGAAATTATGATGGAAATGTAGAAGCTACTATGTCTTTTTGTTGGATTAGACAAATTACAAATAGAAGTTTGAAACATGATCGATATATTGAAGTTCTTTCGGGGGACAGGCAAAAAATACCAAATGAATTGGAAGCTACTAATAGACAACGTAATCTAAAATCTATTTTCTTTATTAGAAGACTAACAATATAAATGATTTCGTCTTTTTCAATGAAGGCTGAACCGGTCATACCAATGTTACATCTTCAACCAAAATTTCCATCGTATCTAGACCTCCAAACGGTACTAACAACTGAACATGGAACTACCCACCATCTCCAATACTAACTATATTAATTCTACCATCAACATTAAATCCGTACCACCTCACATTACATCACACAGCGACCAAACTACACGACAAGAGCCAGGGCGCGCAGCTAGTTCAAAACAAACAGTATTTATTAATGTCCGCAGCGGATAATACGCCTTTAAATTGTTCCTAATGGCTACCAGTTTAAATAGAATTAATATTGTGTACTATCTGATACATGGTGCTTGTGATTTAATATCACATTGAGAGGAAACATTTAATATTAATATAGAAAGTTGTTTGCTAGTCGTTTGGTATTGTGTTGGTCTCGCCTTTTTTGTGGTAAAGGAAAAGTTTCTGGAAAAGTACTCTGAAGTTTAGGATATATGGGAAACACTTATACTTAACGGTAATAGGCTCGCCCCCTATTACATGGGACTTAAAAACATAACGGAGAACAGCTGTGGGTGTACATTATTGGTACACCTCTGCCTAACCCTTCAGGGAATACAGGCCTCATGGCCTCATCTTTTGGGACAAGTGCTTTTCTAGTGTCTTTTCATATTCATTTTGTGGCGAACGATGACGCTTAGGTATTGGCTCAGATATGTGGTCAGTATCTAATCGCACTTATTGCATTCCGAAAACACAAAATGATGCGCAGATGCATTGATGCGCTCAATTTCGCAGTCAGTATGGTTTTGTTCTTTAGCATACTCCGTAATGGTGTTAAAAATATTCTAGTTCTTGCGATTTAAAAGTGTGTTCCAAAGATTATGCCATGATTCCAGAGCATTTTGTGTTTTCGGAATGCAATAAGTAAAATAAAGACATTTTTGACAGATTGCGACTGACATCAGAATGCGAACGGTTCTAAAAGTTACTAGAATGTAGAATTGCCTCCTCATCACAGCAATTTGACAGTCTATACCAGAGATTCTTAGCGGCTATTTCCATGAAACCATCGAGAGTCCCTACAAACGTCAAAAAAAATAACCCTTCAAAAACATAAATTGTATAAACACACATTTACCTCATTCGTTACAATTTATAACTCCTTTCAGGGGTGGTTCCGTTTTATTTATTGCTATATTTGTGACAAAACGACTATTAACTAGGGGTTGGGTTTATAACAACCCTGATTTATTGATGCGATAAGAGAATTATTTGTTTAAAGATTTAGTGTTCTGGTTGTCATTTTAAGGGTTACTTTTGTTTTTGGACCGCTACATCCTAAGCGTGTCGGACATTACCGATAATCGGACCGATTATCGGCCCGACAATCGGTCCGATTATCGGTCGTGTGCGGACACGCTAAGAGGTCTTTCATAAAGCCTATTATTTGCTCTTAGTAACAAATTGTGACACGGTTGGCGCAGTAACTGTGTGATTGACTGCTACAATCGGTTGTTATTGTTTCGAATGGTTAATACTGGTAGTAAAATTGGCCTAAAGGCCTACAGTTAGATGTTTTATACATATATACCAACACGCCTGTATTCCCCGAAGGGTTAGGCAGAGGTGCACCAATGTACACCCACAGTTCGCCGCTATGTTTTTAGGTCCCATGTAATAGGGGCCGAGTCTATTGCCATTAACCGGGCACAAATCCAAACTCCGAGCTGCTACTGAGAATTTCATAGAAAACCCAATAACACTTTTTGCTCGACCGAGCCATCAAACCCAAGAACTCGAGCGTAGCAGTGGCGCTTGGGACCACTAGAACAACGAGGAAGTTAGATGTTTCAGGGAAAAAAATGCTATTTAACAATATCTTCATCAAAATTTACTACAACAACGTTTTGGACATTAGATATACCTGTTGTAATGTTCATAGTCCAAACCAGTAGCCATAACATACTAACTTTAGCTTCTGAATCGATACTAAACAAAACAATCGAATCTACCAACCACATAGCTTCCTACATTTTAGTGATGTTTGTCTTATCGATACTTTTCCTTCCGATATGTAAATGGACCCCGGAATATGATACCGACTTAGTTTCTAAGTTATAACTTATTTACACTGGCGACTTTTCGACACTTTACCGAAATGTGAAATTAGTTTATAGGAGGGCCTAGTCCTAACGCGCGAAATAAATTCGATCGATTTTTAAATTAGAAATACTAGTTTTGCACATGATACTTATTTTGTTATAAAGCCTACTCACGCACTAAAATCAATGGGTCATACTAATTTTGCTTTACGTATGACATAAGCTAAGAGATAGTCGTATTTATAATTCGAAAATCGACACCGTGTCCAAAAATTTTCGGTTAGTCTAGCTTAACCTAAACCCTAATACTTTTTCTAAAATAAAATTAATCGTAGTGAAGGTCCCGTCAAAATTGTACACAGACGTTTCAGAGATTAGCCGGAACAAACAGACAGACAAACAGAAAATTATAAAAACTTATTTTTCTGTACTGTGTGAACATTAATATGCATTTAGTAAAAAGCTGTTATTTTAACATTACATACAGATTCTTCAATTGTATTTATTTGTATAAATAGCTCGAACTAGGCTTACAGTTCTGCGGGTTGTTCGAAAGAGATACCGCGCCCCCGGAACGCAAAGGGCACATGAAGGAACATAGACGGGTTTTAGTCAGTAAAAGTCTGACACTCCCTCCCGCCCCGCCCAGGGCGGGGGAAGCTATTTGATGATTTCCCGTCTATAAAAAAAAAAAAAAAAAAAAGCTTACAGTTAGTGCTTATCTGTGAACATAGCTTCTATATTACGTGCTATGTACCTTGGGTTGTCAGGTAGACATCGCTACCAACGATAAGATCTCTATTGTAATCTTAAAATTAACAATATATTGCTGATTCAGACCTGTGTTGTAAATACAATGTTTTGTACGATATTATAGTACTAGCTGCTAGGTTTGGTGGCAATCAGAAAACCGGCGATCACAATAAATCAACTATAGTCGCAGTGACACCACAGAGGCAGAAACCCAAAAAAATAATATAGTACTAGCTTCTACCCGCGACTTCGCCCGCGTCAAAGTTAACACATTATCCCACGGGAACGGTACGTTTTTCCAGGATAAATCGTAGCCGAAGTGCTATTCCAAACTACAATCTATCTCTGTGCAAAATTTCATCCAGATCCATTAAGCCGTTCTGGCGTAATTGAGTAACATTTTTTTCAGAATTTTGGGCCAAACAAAAATTAATTTTTTTTTTATATATTTTACTTTTTTATTTTATTTATACGCTAACCTGAAGAACACCACAGAAATATAATATGTGTGAAGAAGACACAAACAAACATCCATCCAAACCAATCATAGTGTTGTCTACAAAAATTCATTCATGCTCTAACAATAACGATAAAAGGCATTCTATTTCCCATTATTTTTATAACACTGACATTATCAAAACAAACACCATGTTAAACGATAGAATGTCACCAGCTTTCAACACCCAATCCAGAGCTACACTGAATTAAGATAGATAATCGCTTGGCACATAATCTATAGTCATTTCCACTATTTTAGGCTGAAAATATAGCGACCAGTGTATCTTGACACGCAGCATAAGAAGGGAAAATGTAATGGCCTATATTACCAACTCAGGATATATTTTAGATATAATAAGTTTCAATCGGTTATTTTGGAAATCTATGGGGCCTGTGTCCAGCAGTGGAGATCTTGCGGCTGATATGATGATGATGAAGGTGACCTAATCTGCTAAACGGTTGATTGACATTCGATGCCAATAGGATTGGCATTCTACCTTGGCCAGAGACAAAGCATTGCCAGTTGTCAGTTGCACCGGCAACTGACATCGAAAAATTATTTCCGAGTCACCAGACTTTTCTTTTTCTGGAATTTTTCGATACCATTTTGCTTTTAATTTAATTGGTATAAGGGCATTTTTTTTTTAAGTGGATTTTTATTACCCATTACTGGGTTGTAGAGGTCTGATAGGCAGTCGCTCCATGTAAAATACTGTAAATGTAAATATTCAGCTGCATCCGGTTCGACTGGAAGCCAACCCCAACATAGTTGGGAAAAGGCTAGGCAGATGGTAGATGGAAGGGGATTTTAAATTCCATCGACACCCAGACCTAATGCGATGCTTCTGACCAGACGATAACCCACTTGCTGCAGTGCCCAAGGTGTCCCTACACTTGCACTTTGAAGGACACTAAAAACATCATTGATGCCGTAACGTAGCTACCTACTGGGGCCAAGTGTACCAAGTATGGCCAAGTGGGGCCAAGATACGGTGTAGTGGGCAAATTCATTAAATGAACAAGTATATAACCATTTTTCTCTGCGAGCCACAATGCCAGCTCAAGAAACGTTGGTCACATTTTGGGTAGACTAAACAAAAATAGTGACGCCGTATTTAGCAAAAGTCGCCTTCGCATTAGTTTTCGCCTTACATCGCATTAACTAAAATATTATTTTAAGCCGAACCGAGCGAGGGAATACTTTTGTTCCGCGTATCTTGTTACTAGTTCCCACTTCACTTATTTTTAGATTCCTACACATTGCCTTTGATTGTATTGTTAGATAGTTCGTGCATACGTGCGACTATTTTGTCGGACGTGGACATATTAAGCTCTTCGCCCACGACCGATTTTTGTCGGCTGTGTGCGTTGGTGTATTGGATTCTAGCCGCCAAAAAATTCTGTCAAAAGTCGGTCAAAATGTCGGTCGTGGGCGGAGAGCTTAATAATAATTTTGTGGTAGTACGTTTTTGTTTTTTTTTATAAAAGTTCAACAAAATTTTTATAAATCTAAATAGTAGTGATGTAACGAATGTCCAATTTATTTCCTTCACGAATGCGAATACTGTTTTTTTTTTAATTATTTGACCCCAAATGCCATATGCAAATAGGTACTATTTCACATTTTGACCGTGCGGTTACTCGTTTATTGTTCGCTTACAAACTGAAGTCAGGTGGCACGTAAAAATAAAAATTGAATGTATTAAAATGATATAAGTAGCAAGATGCACTTAGACAATCTAAAATAGAAAGTCTCATTGAAATACCTAGAAACTATCACGTCCACCAGTTTATAAGTCATAAAACGAGGCGTTAATCAGCATAGATCTATATCCTAACCCCGTGATTGGCTAGTCTAAAACTTACGCAACTGCTCCACCAATCAAAGCTGGTTTTATCATCCAGAAATCTTACAAGAAACTGATTCGTATCAATAAACATTGACAGGGATTTATCTCTAAGTGATAATGAATCCACAAAGGATTGTATTAGGTAACTAGCTGTTGCCCGCGACTTCGTTCGCGTTCAGTATTTTTAAGTTAATAGTGTTCATACTGTTTCTGTCTAACCCCTTTGTGACATAGCGTGATGAATTGTACCTAAGATTACAGCTCAGGTTACTGCCAACACAATGCCAAAAGTTTTGTTCAAATCGGTGCAGGAATTAAAAAGTTATGCGCGTACATACAAACAAACAAATAAACAAACAATCAGACAAAAATTCTAAAAACTATTTTTTTGGGTTCAGTATAATATATTTAACATGTGAGAATTACTCTTTATAAAAAATATTGAATGTACAGAATTGGCCTCGTTACGATTTTATTATATGTATAGATTAATATCCGGACTTCGGAGCTAGCTGTTGAGCAATCCAATTGCTCAAAGTATAAAATGAATTGAATGTTTCAAAGACGTAACGGTAAGCCGTACTTACCCGATTGCAAAGAGATAATGTAGCTAGAAGGCTCTCTATCTACCAAAAACCGTCTTTTTGACTCTTGTACATCATAATGTCTCTTTGCTCTTATTAGTTTGTACTGCAATCACTGAAGGTGCTGGATTATTTACGACCGTTAAATGCGATACGTGAAGGCGCTTAATCTCAGATTCAGTAGTACATATTATTTACAGACTGTTTCCTTAATTTTATTAGTGAGTTGAATGAATATGTCAAATAACAGTCTAATATTCTGTCATGTGACGTTAATAGACGTCGTGTTGACAGCATGTAGACGCTCCGCTTGCGTCGCGCGAAGCTAAGTCACATTAGCACAGCTAATACATCTAACATTCCACCAACACTTGCTGCGACTGCGGGTTGTTCGAAAGAGATAACGCGCCCCCGGAACGCAAAGGGCACAAGAAGGAACATGGATGGGTTTTAGTCAGTAAAAGTCTGAACTCCCTCCCGCACCGACCCGGGCGGGGGAAGTCATTTGATGATTTCCCATCGGCAAAACAAAAACGCATTAAGACATTCACGACTTTTAATCGCAAGTCTACACCTCAAGTTCATAGATGAAACTAATGTATCGATTGATATCAACAGCGGGTGCGCCGACCCGCGCTATGATATAAACCGAGCACATAACTCAGTCGTCAGCCGTGCCAAAACACGGAACAGATGGATTCCACTGGTGTTTTCGTACCAGTTATTAGTGTATGGCTTCGTTTGGTAGTTATTGCCAAATGTAATAGGTAAGAGATGGGAGGAACTTTTGCGGAGACGCTATGGGTGGTTTAAATAATCTTGAGCTGGTTTGTATAAAAACTAGCCGGCCTATGTATACAAGGTTTATGAAAGGCCTACATTTTTGTCTAACATTATGTCTAAATTACCGGAGACTTTTGTGCTTTAAGTACCCTAAAATTAACCCGGAATCAAAGTCATACAACGCAAAAGGTCCCTAAACTAACCCCTAAATCAAAGTCATGCCATGGAAAAGGTTTAGTTATAAGTTCAATTTTATACCATGGCAACAATACTCTAAGGTCCCGGAAAAGTGAAATATATCCACTTTGGGTATCTTAAAATTCGTATTTTATTCATGCCAGTCTTGTAGATCCCTAGACAAATCAGTTGAGGTGAACGTTTTTCGATGTTTCTTTAGCGATATTTGTATTCAAAACTCCAATAATGTTATTATTTTGATTTATTTATTTTTATGCAGATTTATTTTTTAACTTTGCCTCACACTTTGAATTTCTTCTGCCACCTGGGTGCGTTTACAAACATATAAACTCACATACACAGACAACCAGACCCGGAACAACTATCTGGAGGATATACAAATATTTGTTCCGTGCGGGAATCGAACCCGCGACACTCAGCGCATCTGTCGATCGCTCGGCCACTGCGCCGACTGAGTCGTCAATTTTACCTTTCCTCTACTTAACCTAGAATTCACAATTTAACCAAACCATTGTTTCCAGCCGGACGAGCTTGCCAAGTCGGTGAAGCTGACATCCCGGGAGCGGCGGTTCATCAAGTTCGCGAGCGTGGAGTATGGTGGGCAGCTGTACATGACGCCGCAGGACTTTCTCGAGTCCGTGGTGGAGCAGGAACCTAGGCGTAAGTCCCTTAATTCATCATCATCTTCCTGCCCTTATCCCAAGTTACCTGGGGTCGGCGCAACACATTTTCTTCGTCCATGCCGTCCTGTCAGCCCAGGCTATCTCTGACTCCCTTCTCTTTCATATCAGTCTTCACACAATCCATCCATCTTTTCTTTGGCCTCCCTCTTCCTTAACATCCGTAAGTCCCTTCATTAAAATATAACAATAATCCCAGTCTATTATTGTCCCACTGCAGAGCAAAGGCCTCTTCTCATACTGAGAAGGCACTAGCATTGATCACCACGCTTGCTTAAGGCGGATTGGCGATTTCAGACTTATTTGAATTATAAGTAACTGCCTCGTTGGCCTAGTGGTCCTAAGCGCGACTGCTACGCTAGAGGTCTCAGGTTCCATTCCGGCCGAACAAAGAGTTATTGGATTTTTCCATGAAATTCTCATTAGTAGCTCGGAGTTTGGATTTGTGCCCGGTTAATGGCAATGGGCTCGCCCCCTATTATAGGGGACCTTAACATACCAGTGAATAGTGGGTACATCTCTGCTCAACCCTTCGGGCAATACAGGCATGATGGTGTATATGTGATGGTAATAGATTTATGCATAAACATTAACGAAATATTCTGCTTATCCCTCAGCCCGTCTGAAGCGGCGGCTGCTGACCACGAAGGAGATCGAGTACCTGCGCGACCACACGCCGCAGCTCAAGAAGGGCTCCCCCCAAATGTTCCGCAACATGAGGGACAAAGGTACGCGCACCAAATATGCAAAAAAGCTATATTATAAAGCTATTATAATTGATTGAATTTTTACAGAGTAGACCGGCTGAAAACATTTTTCAGTTTAGATAAACGTTATATTCAACTGCATAGAATCACAGGCAGAAGTCACAAAATTGTGTTGATGGATCGATGAACGAAGAAGCCTAGAAATGTTGTATTTTTTGTCATCAACTAACTCATCAACTTCCTATTTAATTTTTCAGGTATCATCTCTTATACGGAGTACCTGTTTCTACTCTCGATTTTAACGAGTAAGTATACCATCTGTCGAAATACAGGATTTTTTTTTAACCAGTGCGTAAATTTTGCCCTAATAAACTTCAACACGTATATTTTATTTTGATATGTCTTAGTACTAAAAAAAAAGTTATCGCTTACGAAACATGTTTACTTAACCCTAGAAGCCTAATCTACGTCTGCGAGGCGTACACGAAACCGAATATCGTTTGTCTCTTTGTAACGATTGAAGCTAGCGCGTTGTGCTCTTTCGCCAACTCAGTGGCCGCCGGGAGCTAGCTTACGGTGCCCATATAGTTAAGGTAAGTCCCACCATTTTTGATATATCGAAGTATTGCACGCCTGCGAGACGTATGTTTAGGCTTTGCGTAACTTTTAACTAGGTTTATGTGATTTTACTTTTGTTCGTTTTTCGTATATTTTATATTTTCGGCGTTGTTTCAGATAATATAAAATATGTCACGGTCTCGAAGATTAGACGGACACGATATTTTAGCAATCCTAAACGAGGAAGATGATCCTTCTTTGGAAGATTCGGAATCCGAAGTTGAGGATGACCAGGTTATCCACGACGTTCAAAGCTAAGATGAAAATAGTTATGAGACTGAGTTTTTTTTCGTCTTTACAAGAACCTGCTTCCTCTGAAGAAACCCACCCAGCCCCTGTTACAGAAGATGGTCCATCATCTGACGCTGACCGTGTTTCACCACCTGCCAACTTGGGGCGAATTGATATTTGTGTAGACTGCTCTTAAAGTTTACCTAATCTTTTGAAGTCTGATTAGTTTTAATATTTGGTCTAAGAATAACTAATTAGAGTTAAAAAAAGAAAATTTTCTATGAAAATATAATATGTTTCTGTTGATTTTGAAGAAGTTGATTTTTTTGTTCGAATTTATTCACCTACTTTTATTTTTGTAATAAATAACTGAGATTATAGTAATTATTCATAACAGTGTTGTTTTAATTTTAGATTATAAAACAAATTTAAATTTCTACTCCAAAAAAAAATCAAAATAAGGCTATTTTATATTAAAAAAATTGAATTATATGTGTACGCCTCTGAGACGTATGTTAAGGCTTTGTGTACTTCTGAAATAGATTAGGCTTCTAGGGTTAAAAACCATATTTTATTGTCACTCGGCGCTAGCGCAATCCCCACCCCCTCACCCCAGCCATGCGCCCGGGCGGCGGCCGCGAGTTTTCATTGATAGTATGGCGAATAGATTATGTCCATGTTTTGCTTATTTCAAACTCGGATAAGGATGAAATGTTTTTTTTTTTTTTAACTAATCTCTGAAATGTGTTCTATTTCTGACACTGAACTACCAAAAAAAAATTTACGCACTGGTTAAAAACTTTTCCTGTATATTATTACAAAAAAACAATCTCTTTGATAGATTTTTTTCTTCAATTTACAAACTTAAAAATTCAATCTAAACACGGGAGTTGCCATTTAAGCCCATTTCAAAATTCAAACTTGCCATTTCATAAATTAAAAACTCCCGTAACATGTTCACAAAGTCCCCATTTATTGGTAACACTGAAAGCACATTCTGCAATCGTAAGAAAAAACTACGTAATTACATAAAACGAAGTAACTGATTTTCGACTGTATGTCATTATCTTAAGGTCGGATATCGATTACTTTATTTTTTGTAATTACGTCCTTTTTACTGACGATGGCACATCTGCTAGGTATCTGTAACACATAACTTGGTGTTTCAGAGCCGGCTTCAGGCTTCCGGATCGCGTTCAACATGTTCGATACCGACGGCAACCAGCGCGTCGATAAGAACGAATTTCTAGTCGTGAGTATAATGCATACGTGGGGTACGGTGCGAGTGGGAGCGGGGAGCGATTTGTTATACCAGGTTGACTTTTAAGTCACCCCCTGCAAGACCTTTCACGGGTAAAATAATCATGAATACGAATAATTTTTTACTAAAAATTCATCTCTGAAATATGAAAAAGCAAATTAATTTAGAACCATTATAATAAAGTTATTTACCACGATCACGAACAACACTTTTTGTCCATCATGTCACGGGCGGCGGCTTTTATTTTGAATGGTGTAATGCTAAATAAAATAAGAAAAAAAGTACAATTATAAAAAAAAAACAACTTAACTAAACGTGTTCAATATTATTAGAAGCACTTTCTGTAAAGACTCGAAATTTTTAATTTTGTTTTCCATTAATATTTTCATAACTCACCCTATAAATATATAAAATCGCTCTCCGCCAACACTTGCACCATACAGTATTACTGCATAAAAATTAGCACAAGTTATATTATCCGCTACAGCACATAGTGTTAGATTATAACTACGTAGAGGAAGAAGATTTGCTCAGGCGAAATTATTGTGTTAGATATTGTTACAACTTATGTTTTTAACTAACTAACCAGTGGCCGGTGGCGGTTTAAGACCGTAACATAGAATAATTTGTTTAAAAACTGCAGTACTATTCCGTAAAAATCTTCTGCGATGAATTTAGGTGAAGTGAGTGTGAGGCAAGCTGTCAATTCCTTGCATTAGTTGGATGACAGTTAACCTCAAACTCACTACAACAAAATCTCGGAGGAATACTTTTACAGAATAGAATACTTGGTTTTGGAAGGATTTTTTTTTAATCATCAGAAAAATATAATTAGTTTACCTTTTTATTTCGAATTCTGAGGTAACAACAAAAATAAAATGATAAAAAATCTAACCGAAATGAGAATCTTTCTTTTTTGAATGACCTTCAATACAAGGTACAACAGAGGTATACGGCCTTTTAATAGGGAATTAGGTGCCTAATAAAATATTACGCCAAAGCAAATCTTTGAAACAATTCACATTATTGTACTGACACTTTTTCACGCCAACATTAAAAACAAATAAAAGAAACATTATCAATATTGTTTACAAATCAATAGCAGTTGACACAATAATGGGAATTTTACTAATTAAATGATTTATTGCACAATATAACAGATTTTAGTAGAACCTTAAAAATACATAGCATGCTAGAACGTCTCTATGGAACACGGAACCAAGAACTATATTAAATATTTTTTGTATTTTTTGCTATTTTTTTTTTTCTTTTTTTTTGTTTTTTCTGAATGTTTCTTTCTGCAATATATATTTAGATCCAACGCCTGCTGGGTGGTACGTTTAAGGAGCGTAAAGATTTGGACGCCAAGAGTCAGGAGGCAGTGAGTTTACAATTGACAGCTTGCGGAAGGGATTCTGCGTTTGCTATACAGAATTATGGGTTCGAATTTTGATTCGATTTGACAGTGACGTTAAGTAACTTTTTTATTATTTATGTGTCGTGGCCAGTTCTTATAATTTTATTTCGTGAAGTGTTCGATGTTTTTATGAAATTGTTTATAAAAGAATGGTTAGGTTAAAACTGTGACGTACCCCAGAAAAGACTACATTATACAAGGTGGATTTTTGAGACGGGTCACTAAGGTTAGGTACCTTAACCGTAATATTTACAGGAAAACGTTCCTAGATCCACAACTTTTTGAGATATTCTTAACTACATCCACAGATTTTGGAAAAAATGTACAGTAAGCAAAAAAAATGCTTAAATACGAAAAAATAATTTATACCAATCGATCATATGGAGATCAAAAACTCTATGGGATCGTAAGAAATTATAGAAATCGCCAAAAACGTTTCCCATACTTACATTTTGGACGAAAAACGATTAATCAAGACGAAATATACTTCTTTTTTTTGGTTTGTTCGTAAGTGTTTGGTCAAACACTTCATGAAATGATTGTGTTTCATGAAATGATAAATTTTAAGATTTAGCCACGACATAATCTAAGAATGAATTTATTTTTCGAAATCAAAATCGAATCACAATTTTAACCGTCACCAAACAAAGACCGCACTAATGTGTGAATATTCGTCAAATAATTATTTTTTTTCTTTGGAATAAACAATTAACTTATATAAATAAATATAAAGTCCCAATTATAATATTTTTTAATCCCAATAATTTCAACTTAATTCCTTTTTACTGATAAGATTAAAGTGTCACTAAATGGTTTTTAAAGAATGCTGTTAAAAATTTTGATTTACAGAATAATTAATTTTACCAGAGCGGCATAAGGTGTTCTTTTGCTTGTCTTTTTTAATTTTGTTTTTAATATGTGTTGGAATATACACTTCTACAAGTATATGTAAATAATAATGTGATATTTATGTGTGTATTATGTGCTCACCGCGGCTTAGCTGCTTGCCTTAGTGTCGACAAGTGCCATGAGGAACAGGGCGAGTCTTGTAGAAGTCCAGGGTCCGTCCACAGTAAGTCCAAAGTGGACAACGCTTCACATCTGTCCGTTTGTCATGTCGTCACGTTTTGTTTTGTTGTCTTCGTCTGTCCTTCTATTCTTATAGGTTTTACGGATTTCTTCTTGATTATAATTTAGTTTTTAAACGGTTCCTTTAGATAGTGGGCAAAGATTATGCCCAATAGTGAACAATGAAAATGGGATGTTGTAAAATAAACTTTAAGATAATCCGTAAAAATCGCTTTTAGGCCATTTTATTTCGAATTAATTGAATTGTTCGCTGTTGCATAACTTTATTTGCTTTGTTATATTAAAACATTGAAATATTACTGTGTTTGTACACAAACACACTACTACTACTGTATTACTGTGTGTGTATTTATTATTGTTAATAAATTTATGTAATAATCTTAAGTTGTAATGTTACTAATTGGCTTATTACAATAATTTAATTTAAGATTTGCACGGAATTATTGTAAGATTTACTCACGGAAATATTTTATTTATATTGTCATTAATTTGTGTTTTGTTTTTATTGTTTTAATGTTATTGTTGTGTAACACATCGATGCATTTAACACAACAATTTTTTTTACAAATACAACTCGCTAGACACGCTTTTTGAATCAACATCCGTCCGACTGCGCATACGACACATTTCTACTTCACGACATTACGACAAAACACATCATATTTTAATCTAGTTTTTTATTCACTATTACTGTATATTCACGTATTTTACTCTTACCACATATTTCCGACACATTTCACCTACATTAGGGCTTATATACATACGCGTATAAAAACGCCAAATGTGTTTAGCCTTTAAGTACATTTTTAACATTCACCTAAGGGTCTCCGCACACGACCGATTTTTGTCGATTGTTGAACCGACTTTTGACAACTTTCTCGCTGATAAAGAAATCTACCAAATGAGGAATCACATGAAAAGTCGGTCCGATAAAATCGGTCATGTCACGCTTAATACATATTTTTACTTCACTTCACTATGTCACTTCGTCAAAGGCACATTTTAAACGCAGTCGGGCAATATGATAATTCTATATTTTAATTTGTCATCTAATATTTCAGATGGAGAAAATCTTCAGCTTCGCATGGCGAGGCAAGAGAGGGATGACGGAGGAAGAGAACAAGGCGGATGAGAAGGGGGATGACAAGGCGGATGGCAAGGCTCACGAGAACTACGTCAATGATGACCAGGGCTTGCAGAGGAGGCACAATGTTGATACTTTCTTGCAGGTAACTAAATATGAACTGGTATTCAAAAAATCTACATTTGTTTTTTGTTTTAATAAAGATTCTAGCCATTTTCTAATATTTATACATATACACGATATTAAAAATACAAAAAATCTTTTTTTTAATACCAACAAAAAAAAACATAATTAAAATATTCATTGCTTCAAAGTCACTTTTGTTTTACTTACGATTTTTGCCATTTTCAATATACATGTTTTTTTTTTGTTTTAAATAAATATAAAAAACACCAATAAAATATTCATTGTTTCAAAGTTATTTTTGAGTCTTGTTTACACAATTGATAATCTGCCATTTCTGATGTAAAATAAAAATAAAAACAACATAAATCAATTGCACTACCAATAGAAAACCATGATGATGTTGTTGTGTGTGAGCTTTGACAATAATAATTCTTCCAGGTGCACTTCTTCGGTAAGAAAGGCACCAACGACCTGAAGTTCGAGGGCTTCAGACAGTTCATGGAGAACTTGCAGACCGAGGTGCTGGAGCTGGAGTTCCATGAGTTTGCTAAAGGTACGCATTTGTATATTTTAAGGAATTTACAGGACTCAATTTTCTACTTCTTATTCTTTTCGTGTGGATTCGACTCGTATCAAATTTTGTCCAACCAGTATTTAACATTTTCTTCCAATATTGGTGGGTTTTTTTTTTAAAGGATACCTTTTTTTCATGGAGAAAACCTCATGGGTATCCTTCAGCAAAAAACAGAAGGTTATGTCGGACAAGTACTAACTAAAACCCTACGGTGCCTCCTAATACCATGGGTCCAGATCCTGGTGTGTAGGTACTTGACGCATGATCCGCGCCCTGAACTTGTATGGATTATTTCTATTTCACTTTTTTTTTTGCTATCCCAGAACTATACTAAAGAATCAACCCTTATTCTTATTATAATCCTTATTATAATAATACCAACCTATTAATGACCCATACAGGGCTGATTCCTCTTCTTATACAGAGAAGGCACGAGCATTGATCACCACGCTTGCTTAAAGTGGATTGAAGTTTTCAGGCTTATACTCATTATAAGTCCAGGTTTCCTTGCAATGTTTTCCTTCACCGATGACTGTGATGTCCAAGATAAAATTAGAAAGCACATATTATGAAATAGAAAAGTCACATTGTACAACTTGCCCGGTATTCAATCCGCAACCTCATTCATGCATGACAGGCGGGCGCCATCACCACTTGGCGATCACGACATTAATCCTTGCCAAGTTCTTAATCAGCTAAACCACTCCAAAACGATGTAATTAAAAAAAAAATGTAATGTGTTAATTATGTAATTATATTGTTTATGTATAGTATTTTTAAGTTATTGTATTTACTAAAATATGTATTTTCTATGGACCTTGATGCCTGATTTAAATAAATAAATAAAATTAATTCCAGGTCACGAGACAATATCGGAGGTGGACTTCGCGAAGATTCTCCTCCGCTACACGTACCTAGACACGGATGAATACGACATGTACCTGGACAGACTGCTGGACCGCGTCAAGTACGAGCACGGCATCACCTTCGAGGAGTTCAAGACCTTCTGCCAGTTCCTCAACAACCTGGAGGACTTTACCATCGCCATGAGGATGTATACGCTTGCTGATCATCCGATTTCTAAAGGTTTGTGGTTTTGGAGCGTTTGTGGTGATGGTTAGAAGCGGCTTTGGTGATCTCTAGCCGGTTTACATATTTTTCGGTTATTATTTGGCAGTCAAGTCGCCTAGCTATATTTTGCCAACATTCAGCGTAATAACTCTAGTTCGAAATGGTAAAAAGAAAGTTATGCGTTCAACTTACAGTATTATCAATATCAGTAAAATTCAGTAAATAAGTAAATGTAAAATTAAATATTTTATTTACGTTTTCTCGTAATAATTAATATTTTAACTGCCTCGTTAGCCTAATGGTCCTAATCGCGACTGCTACTCTAGAGGTCCTGGGTTCGGTTCCCAGGTCGAACAAAATGTGTTATTAGGTTTTTCAAAAAAACTTTCAGTAGCAGCTCGGACTTATGTTTTGTGCCCGATTAATGGCAATAGGCTCGCCCCCTATAACATGGGACCTAAACATACCAGCAAACTGTGGGTGTATATTGATACACCTCTGCCTAACCCATCGGGGAATAAAGGCGTGATGGTATATATATTTGGCATCGCCCTACGACTATTTCTATATTTACACATATCACTCTTATCCTCCACAGACGAGTTCCACCGCGCCGTGAAGATCTGCACGGGCATATCGCAGTCGGAGCACCTGGTGTCCACCGTGTTCGCCATCTTCGACGCGGACGGCGACGGGCTGCTCAGCTACAAGGAGTTCATCGCCATCATGAAGGACAGGCTGCACAGGGGGTTCAAGGTTAGTGTTCAGATACTGGCATGAATGTAAGGAGAAAATTGAATATTTTCGTTCGATTTTTAAAATGAAAATAACCGTTTTGAACATTAGTTTTTGTTTAGTTTTTGTATGAGAGTGTGTATAAGAGATGTTTGTAAACGTACCTACGAAGCAGGAGGAATTCTTGGTGTGGTGCAATTTTTTTTAATTAAAAAGCATTTCATTTCATTCGGGATAGGTCGTATAAAATTACAACAAAATGCTATAATGCTGGAAACGAATACTTTTATGTGAGCGCGCTCGTGTTAGACCTAATTATAGTGTGTTTTTTAATCTCGTAGACTAAATTGACAGTTTCATACGTCAAATATAAAAATAATGTGCTTTCGGCCCATGAACATAAAGCACACTATTTTCAAGTTTGACGTAAGAAGCCGTCAAATCAGTCTACGAGATTAAAAAACACACTTTAGGTATATAATGCTGTGAATGGTAACGGTAATTGGTAACTGTTTAGCAATTTTACCAAATAATCTGAATGTGGCATCACGAAGAACGATTTGTTCTTGTCATCCCAAAAAAGTTTTTTTTTTACTGTATTTAGCTACAGATTATTTTAATTATAAAAAAAAAAAGTTAAATTCTTTGCAAAGGTTTTATCAAAATGTGAGAAGAAGAAAGACTTCCTAATTCTTGATAGAAGTTCGTCTTGTTCTTGATATTTATTTTATTTTTGCATTTTCTTTCTAAACGGGAATAATAAAAAAGTTTTGAAAAAGGGCAAAAAAGTCACTAGAAACAAACAAATAACAACAACGAACAAACAAACAAACGAACGAACGAACGAACGAACGAACGAACAAATTGGTGCTTAAAAAATCTAGAAAAACTATCCCAAAGCCACATAGACAAAAATGAATTTTGCGACCCTGCCAGGATTCGAACCTGGAATCTTCTGATCCGTAGTCAGACGCGTTATCCGTTGCGCCACAGGGCCGGTTGGAAGGGGTGACGAAATACATAGTTAAATAAAACAAAGCTATAGATAGTTCATAGGATTTAGTATGTATTGTATCATCGATTGCAAACAACAAAACTTTTTATTTTTAGAATACAATAATTTATGTTATATTTGAGGATATTTTTTTTACAATTTGATATAAAATTTCTCCTCAAAAACGAAGATACCTTCTCAAACCCTTATTTTAATCTAGATTTTTATTTTCACTACGGTTTATAATTGAAGGAAAACATTATTAATAAACCATATTCGGAATAAAAATACAGAATAAAAATCCAGACCACATTTTTTTAAATGTGGTCTTTTAAATAGTAATGGTAATGTGGTGTGTGGTAATTTTTAATTGTATAATTATTTTATTTATAGTCCTATGCGAAGAACGAAGGCTGGGAGGCGTTCAAATCCTGCGTCAAGCAAGAAATGAAGAGTGCTGTGTAAAAGCGTCGTAATGTTGCCATATTTATTAAAGATTTCAGATCTCCACGTTATACACGCTTGTTATCGTACAAAACTTTAAAAAAGATATTATCTTAGTACTAGGTAATAGACACCAACTATCAATTTTATTGACACACTTTTTATGAGCTGTCAAAATACAATTCCCCCGCAAATTTGACAATAGCAAACTGTGACGTCACTTTGTCGAATCAAATGACTTACTATTTATTGATTTAAAAGTAACTAAAAATCTAATTTTACAGTTAATTGTAAATTGATCAGGTTATCAGTGCTAAAAAAAGTATTTATTTAAGAAGCGAAGCTTATGTCTTGAAATTATTGGTCAATGGTGTCTACTACTTGACTGCAATTATCTCTGTTTATAAAATTATGTAAGTGACGAGATTATATTTCGATCAAAGTTCGAACAAGATAGTGCTGTTATAATAACATTCACGTTAAAATACAGTGTGCCAAGTATATCTTTTTAGTTCAAAACAGGGGGCAACTCCTTCAACGAAGCATGGAATTATTTATATGCATTTGTATATTGTTCTCTTTTCGTGTTTTCTAAACATTTACTGGACACACTCTATAAATAAGTATTATATTTATAATAACTCAAATATCGCGTAGTGTGACTTTTATCGTTATGCCAAAGAATTAAGGTTTATATTTAAATGACTCGTGCGTTATCATAAAATGCAACAACTTTATCATACCTATCTTAAAATTGCTATAAACAAAGATAATTGCAGAAACATTTAAATTAAATTATATATCTGTCAGTGAGATATAATTATCATATTTAACGAATTAATTTGGCCTAGTATTCTTGCCTATTATGTTGGCCTAAAGACTTTTAAATGTTTAATAGGAAATTAACAATCTGGAACATTGTTCCTCCGGTTTTTCAACGGGTAGTTAGATAATTTGATATTTTATCTGCAATACTAATATTTCATTATTAAGATCATTTTTACACACACATTTACTTAAATTAAAGCAATATATTATGTAATTTATTCTTCACAAAACAATCTAATTTATTTCGCACATTTTTCTAATGTTATAATTACTAACTTTAATTCTAATTTTAAGGATTGCAGTGGTTGTCAACAGTGAGATTATTTATTTATAATGTACCAGTTAATTAATTTTACACAATATTGTTAATCCATAGTTAAAAAACTGTTTGTTGTTTTGCTTTTTTTTGACTGCGTTTTATGGTCTAGATCGCATTTTTGTCTCGATTTTTATAATCTTAAGAAAAGTAGGCATAACTTTTAAAATATGTCAAATTATTTTCCTTTTTTTTTTATAGACGGGGAATCATCAAATAACTTCCCCCGCCCTGGGCGGGGCGGGAGGGAGTGTCAGACTTTTACTGACTAAAACCCGTCTATGTTCCTTCATGTGCCCTTTGCGTTCCGGGTATCTCTTTCGAACAACCCGCAGCCCCGGCAGGCATCGGCCCTCAGTGGCCCCATCCAAGTTTGCTGACATCTCTTTGAGGCGCGCGTGGAACACGAACGCGCCGTCGACACGGTCTGTCGCTAGTGAACGTACGGACGGTGAGCTACCCATTGCTCACCGTCCACAGACACGCGTCTACGGTGGCCGGGAGTCGTCTCGCGGCTCCCGACGCCCGGAGCGTCTACCGCGGCAAATTATTTTCCTGGTGTATATTTTAAATTGTCATATTTTGAAGCTCATCGTTGCTTTTTCCTTTGCATTTTTTTTTTGGGTTTTTCTCGGTTTAGTGGGAGAACTGTATAAAGTTCAAATGTCGTAACAAACAGTATAAGCGCTTTACTTAATAAGTAAACAAGTTGCTAGTCATTGCACTTAGTTACAAACATAGTTTGTTACAACTAAAAGTTACCATTACTTTTATTACGAAAATTGTATACCTAATAAATAATTGTTATCGTGTGTTATTTAGCATGTATTTTGGCTTTTTGATCTGATAATAAAATTGTTAAAAATATATTTGGTATTTACTTTATGTAAAACACTACCGCGTTAGCCTAGTCGTTCTAAGCGCGACTGCTACGCTAGACGTCTTGGGTTCAATTCCCAGGTCTAACAGTGTCATTGGGTTTTTCTATGGAATTCTCAGTAGCAGCACGGAGATTTGTGCCCGGTTAATGGCAATAGCCTCGCCTCTTACATGGGACCTAAAACATACCGGCGAACTGTGGATGTACATAGGTACACCGCTGCCTAACCTTCTGGGAATACAGGCGTGATGGGATGTGTCACTGTCAAAGATCTACGAATGACAGCCGGGACCAACGGCTTTACCTGCTTTCCGAGGCACAGGGGTGTCACACCACCAACTTCTAAACCGGAATCCTAATAGAAAAACCTGGACAGATGAGTAATAAAACAAAAAACTGAATTAAATATATCTTTATTTCATTTAAACATCAAATAGCATCTGTACAATCTATACAAATTGAGATATCTGTAGAGCGCCTATTACACAGTCCATTTCAACCATAACAAAAAGAATATTGACAACTGGGAAAATGCGTTTTCAATCAAAACGACTGTGTAACAGGTACATAATAGCCAAGGGTTTAATTCTGCCAAAAGGAACTAACCCACATCAATTTCTGTCATTATTTGAAGTAATCATTTTGGATATCATTGAACTGTTTTTGCAAGATAGTATTTTGACAGATTTGGCACGATAAATTAATTTAAAACAATAAATTGAGAAATTGTGGGTTGGATCATAATAGCAGAATAAAGCTCTAAAAATAAATATTTAGGGGCAACGACACAAAATGATTACTAAGGCACTAAAGGTGATCTGATGTTCAGTAGTTTAACATTTTTAATACTATTTTGCTTACGTACAAGTGTTTTACGTAACTTTAGACTACTTTCTTTACCTTTAGTACAATCATAAGTTAATTATTCCGATGTTGAGATCGATGTTACGAAGTGGGAACAATGAAATGAATAAAGGAACTATTTTTAACTTTTAGACCGTTACGTTAGACATGTCACTATATTACAATGCAATCATAACGTTATAGAAAATACGCTGCCAGAGTTCTAAAATCAAACGTTGCATTTTATTTGCTGTAGGTGTATATTCGTACACCTCTGCCTCACCCTTCGGGGAGTACAGGCGTGATGGTATGTGGCATTTTGTGGTCTAGAATTTATAGAAGATCTTGAATTCAAATTTGGAACAATGGTGACACCAAAATGATGGCCAATATGTCTGCTTTAGAACTGCATAAAAACTTTGTCTTTGAGTCATCATTATTTCAATATGGCCTTATACCTGATATGGAAATGCAATGCAAAGCTCGATTTAGAAGTCCAGGAGTGTTTATTAAACAAGGAAAAAATATTAGACTTCAACTACTAGTAGAAGTAAAACCAGAGAAAAACCATAGTTTCAAAATACAGGACTTGTTACCGAAACAGTAAATTATTATTTCGATTTCATAGCAACTCTTATCAGGCATTCAATTATAATTACAAACAATGCTACGGCATAAAGTTGCATGTTGTAATTAAATACAAAATTGGTAACATTAAGTTTAACATTCGTACCGATTTAAAAGTTAATGAAATGGAAAAAAAAGATTTTTTTTTCTTAAGAATACGTAATTTCACAATTTTAAATAGAAACTTTTAATACTAAATTAAAATAAAAACTCACTGTGAGCAAAGCTTAAGATAATTATTTTTATTTCTTTTAACTTGTTTCGAAAAATAGCTTTCGTTCATTGATAAATAATATTTTTTATTATTATTTTGTTTACGCATTTACATTGGTTGAGTTAAGAACGGACGGTACCTAAAATATTATTTATTACATAAATCAGAGACGCTGATTCGGTGCAAGAAAAAAATATTTGAAAGACCTTGGGTAAGGCTTTAGCCCAGCAGTAGGATGTCATAGCCAGTGGCGTGCACAGAGATTTTAGACAGGGTAGGCAAAAAAGGTCCCTACCAAAAACACCTACTACATGTTAGTTTTAATTCGTCGCCTTGTCGATTAAATAATGATGTATATGATTTGCCACCTCAAATATTTATAGATTGGCTGATATTAATCATGTCTGTATGAACCGCACGCCACTGGTCATAGCCATGATAAAATTGGATTTTATTTGCTCGTATTCCATTGCAATGACACTATAGCCGGTCATCCACTAACGTTCATTATTTCGGGATCATCTTATTATTCAATCTGTACGGATCTGTATAAAGATGTTACATAAGTCTCAATGCTAAAGTTCAATTATATGGACCCTGTTAGGGACAGCAACATAGTATTAGTTGTAGCAATGACAAATGTAATAAATTCATCAGTTGCCCGAATTCGAATGAAGTCATTCGATCACCCAAACACGGGCTAACGACCTAGAATAATCGCGCCATAAAAGCCTATTCAGTTTACATTCTGCCGGTAATATTATTTTTAGTAATTTACCGCCCGTACGAGTTACTCTACCAATGTAAATAGCCCTATAAGATATCCACACATTGACCGGTCAATGCTTTAAAAATGCTGTGAATTATCAATCTTTGCTTTATTTTTAAAAACGTACTTAGCCGGTTATTAGCCAACTTCAGCCGGTCAAAGTAAGAATAGAAGACATAGATAATTCGTGGAAGCTTATACAAAACAAAATTGTAAGTACTTCAAATATGTTCAGACTTATTCAAAATATTGATTGTGTCCTTCATAGATCATTTTAAAGAGAATCCTATTGAAATAATTGCAACTCAATATCAACTAAGTAACAACCCCAAATGTTTGTGCCAAAGTTACGAATAAGCTGTAATTTATCCGTTTTTAGGGAATATATTGAATACTTGGTTATTGCCGAGTGTATTATTATTGCCATAATAATACAAACATTTACAAAAAAGTTATAAGCAGCTTGAAGCACTTAGAAACTTAATATTTTTAATTGCTTAAATTGATCACGGGTACAATAAAGTGCCACTTAGGGCCACATCTCCCCACTTTCAATTCTAACAGGAACCTCAATTTAAAAGAAAGAAAGATTGGTCGACTAAATTTGATCGACAAGCGATCAGACCAGCTTACTTTGTCAATTTGTCGAATTTGTCATATTGTTTTTTCTTTCGAGAATCTCATAAACTCACGCCTTTTTCCCATGGGGGGTAGGCAAAAACACAGAACGCAAACTGCTTTTTTTTTTTAAGACGGGAAATCATCAAATAACTTCCCCCGCCCCTCAATGTCAGACTTTTACTGACTAAAACCCGTCTATGTTCCTTCATGTGCCCTTTGCGTTCCGGGAGCGCGGTATCTCTTGCTCCCACCCCGCAGCCCCGGCAGGAGGAGGCCCTCAGTGGCCCCTTCCAAGTTTGCTGACATCTCTTTGAGGCGCGCGTGGAACACGAACGCGCCATCGACACGGACGTTTCCTACATACTCCTTTCACCTCGTCCACGTTTATAGTGCGGGGGCCATTTTAAAACCAAGAGGGAACTAATGCTCAAATAATATTTCAACACAACCATCGATTTCCTAAATTACAAAAGCACTATTTTAACAACCATCGAAGTTTTGTACATACGTTTTTCAAACTTATTCGCCATTAGAATATAACTAGCTTCTTCTCGCGACTTCGTCTACGTGCAAATCAAACCTTAAAACATAACCTACTAGCTTTAGCCCGCGACTTCGTCCGCGTGGATTAATAGTTCCCGTTCCCGGGGGATTTCCGGGATGAAAACTATCCTATGTCCTTTCTCGGGTCCCCGACTATATCTGTACCAAATTTCATTGAAATCGGTTCAGTGGTTTAGGCGTGAAGAAGAGACAGACAGACAGACAGAGTTACTTTCACATTTATAATATTAGTACGGATGACACTCGGCAATAGTGTGTAGCTTTCTATTAGTGAAAGAATTTTTGTGATTGGATCAGTATTTCTAGTGATTACCTCATATAATCAATTTTACATCTTTATAATATTAGTATAGTCAACCCAAACCTATGATTTCAATAGAATTCTCCATAAAACAGTAATTAATTATAACGTTTGGTCAGTTGTCATTTAAAAGTGAGCTTTTTGGGTACTGCCCAATATAACTTGACTTGTGACAACAATTATATTTATAACAGACATTTAAATTACCAATTTAATCCCTTAAGTCCATATTAGCTTAGTTTTTAAACAAACAATGACGATGTCTAGAATCTACTAAAATTAGTTAAAGAAGAGCAATTACACCTTTTTGCGCACACACTTGTGCACTATACATTTTTCCTTTGATGCCTTTAGCTAGTCTCTATTGAGATTGGCCGCCGTTACTGAAATTCGTTCAGAAGAACATATTTAGTATTTTATTATTATTAAATCTATGTTTATTTCTTTCACTGTTTCGTCAAGTTATAATGAGCAATAAAATCAGCTCAAACAGCACAAACACTCGAAAACTTTCCTTTATTAATTAATAATGAACTTAAAACCCTCCCGAATATATTTCAAAATTGTGTGCAAAATTATGACTCACGGCCATTTTATTTTACACGCAATTTCAAACTCTATTCCAATAGAGTTAAAGTTCATTTTCAATTAACTGATGAAGCTCGAGTGTTTTGCCGCTGCCTGTGCTGTTACGTAGTATGGTGTGCAGCTCAGCATCCCGGCATGCTGGCGTGCAGGAGATGCATCTGCTCGCCGTGCTCGGTGGGCAGCGTCAGGCGATGCCGCAGGGCGAAGGCGGCTACTACTCGCGCGACCTGGAGATTAGATGTGATAAGACAAATTATTATTTGAAAAAAAAAAGGGGATTTTCAAGACTTTGGTCACAAAAAAAGCTCAAAAAGTGTTTTAATAATTAAATTATGTAAATTAAGTCGAATAAATAAGATAGTTCGGATAGAATTGCCAAAATCGAATTTAGCTTTTTTGAGTCACAATTTTTGATCAATTTAGGTTAGGTTAGTGGCAATAGGCTCGCCCCCTATTACATGAGACCTAAAACACACCGGCGGACTGAGAGGTAACATTGGTGCACCTCTGCCTTAACCTTCGGGGAATACAGGTGTGGTGGTATGTATGTATTCAGCTTGTTTCAGATTAAATAATTGGTTATTTCAGAATTTCAAATCAGATGACATCAAACTATAAATTAAAATAATAGTGGGCAATGTATAATAGCTCACCTCTCCTGGTGTATCTTCATGCACCGCGTGTCCGCATCGCGTGAGGACTTGCATTTGGAATTTACCTATAAACACAAAATTATGAGGATTGAACAATTGATAATAACATTCAAAAGGATGATAATGAACAATAATAATAATTACTAAACAACTAGTAGCAGCCGCTCGGAGTTAGGATTTGTGCCCGGTTAATGGCAATAGGCTCGCCCCCTATTACATGGGACCTGGTGTGCCGTGATGGCCCAGTGGTTATGGCGCCCACCTCTCATGCACGAGGTAGTTAGAGTAGTAGTAGGGTTCGCAACCGGACACGGGCAAGTACCAATGTGACTTTTTCTAATTCATATTTACTTTCTAAGTTTATCTTGGAAATCACTGACATCGGTAACCATGTCAGAAGCCCTTGGGGCGGTTTAGAAAGTCTGACACTAAGGTGTGTGGGGTCGTTAGACCTTATTGTCCACACGATAAAAAAGAATTACTAAACAATTAGTAGTAGCAGCTCGGAGTTAGGCTTTATGCCCGGTTAATGGCTCGCCCCCTATTACATAGGACCTAAACATGCCGGCGAATTGTGGGTGTACATTGGAACACTTCTGCCTAACCCGTCGGGGAATTTAGGCGTGTTGGTATGTATAAATGCTAATCCTCGTACGTACCCTGCATCTGGCCCACCGTGAGCTCCCGGTCGAGCCCGTCGATGGAGGCGAGCAGCAGCAGGCGCGGCGCCCGCACGGACAGGAAGGCGGCCGACAGCCCGCGGAACCAGCCCGACCAGTGACGCTCCGTCTTCGACAGGTCGATACGCCACTTGTATCTGGAGATGACAAAGGAAATTTACATGACAGTTATTACTTAATCTAATTTCGGTAAATAACTAAATTGGGTAAATGACACCACTAATCAATTGACGTACTTTTTATAAGCTGTCAAAACGAAATTCCACCCTAGATTTTGTAGGACAATACTAAAGTATGACGTCACTTTTTTGTCATCCTCAATTCAATAACTATTCATCAGGTTTTTAGGGCTAAAATAAAGTGTTTTTTTTTTTGTGAAGTTGTGTCTTGGAATTCTTGGTTAGTGTCATCTACCCATTTTTCAACAACTAGTCACAGCAGCTTAGCTAATAATTAAAAATTATTTATTTGATAGGAAGCTAGACTATTGGTGAGTATCATACCATCCCTACTATTCCTACTAATATTATAAATGTAAAAGTTTGAGAGGATGGATGGATGTTTGTCACAGTTTCACAGTTGAACGGCTGAACGGATCTTAATCCATTAAGTGCGGGGCGACCCACATGCGCGTTTTTTACACGCCCCGTCCTCCACGGCGAGTAATGTCTCACTACAATACCACTCACTTCATACTAGCACTGCCGTCGCCCACAGCGGTCGGCCTGGAGAACATGTCGGGCTCGGCCTCCAGCTCGGCCTCCCCGTCGGCCTCGTCGTCCTCCTCGGCGAGTGATGTCTCACTACAATACCACTCACTTCATACTAGCACTGCCGTCGCCCACAGCGGTCGGCCTGGAGAACATGTCGGGCTCGGCCTCCAGCTCGGCCTCCCCGTCGGCCTCGTCGTCCTCCTCGGCGAGTGATGTCTCACTACAATACCACTCACTTCATACTAGCACTGCCGTCCCCCACAGCGGTCGGCCTGGAGAACATGTCGGGCTCGGCCTCCAGCTCGGCCTCCCCGTCGGCCTCGTCGTCCTCCTCGGCGAGTGATGTCTCACTACAATACCACTCACTTCATACTAGCACTGCCGTCCCCCACAGCAGTCGGCCTGGAGAACATGTCGGGCTCGGCCTCCAGCTCGGCCTCCCCGTCGGCCTCGTCGTCCTCCTCGGCGAGTGATGTCTCACTACAATACCACTCACTTCATACTAGCACTGCCGTCCCCCACAGCAGTCGGCCTGAAGAACATGTCGGGCTCGGCCTCCAGCTCGGCCTCCCCGTCGGCCGCGTCGTCCTCCTCGGCGAGTGATGTCTCACTACAATACCACTCACTTCATACTAGCACTGCCGTCCCCCACAGCAGTCGGCCTGGAGAACATGTCGGGCTCGGCCTCCAGCTCGGCCTCCCCGTCGGCCTCGTCGTCCTCCTCGGCGAGTGATGTCTCACTACAATACCACTCACTTCATACTAGCACTGCCGTCCCCCACAGCAGTCGGCCTGGAGAACATGTCAGGCTCGGCCTCCAGCTCGGCCTCCCCGTCGGCCTCGTCGTCCTCCTCGGCGATGCGGTCGGCGAGCGGCGCGTGTCGCGTGGCCGTCGGGCCCGGCTCGTCCGGGACCGACGTGTACGTCTCCACCTCGTTTGTTGCTAGGAGGCCGGTTTCGCAGCTGGAAATTAATTTAATTAATTAATATTGAAACGATATATATTTATTGTTTTTATTTTTGTGAACGAGGCGAAAGTAGTATGTCAGGATCGTAGCAGGTGGCGTTCAGTGGTTTCTGCCTACCCCCATGGGAAAAAGGCGTGAGTTTATGTATGTATGTATGTAATTAATATTGTTAGTTTTTCTGATATATGTGAAAACAATATAGAAATAGCTCGTACATTGGTAAGGGCATGGTAAAATTTATTTAAGTAAAAAAAATAGGAATTTTTCAAAACTAGCTTGGAGTTAGGAAATTGTTGTAACAGGCCCGTGTCTCGGAAACCACGAAACCCCGTTGACTCGTAGACCCTGATCTGTCTTCGGTCGTGTTGCAGTGAGACTGCACTCGTGTTTGAGCACACACACTTGCACCATAATATCTCTTGGGTGCTTAGCCTACGTTGAGATTGGGCGCCGTGACCAAAATTCGGCCGGCAGGCTTATTACGTATGAAATAGCAATCAGCAAAAATTGTGCAACTATCGCGCAGTCATCGCGCGATCAATCGCTTAACGTCAAAAAAAGACGTATTATGTAAAAATCGTTTGCTTATCGTCCGCTGTTATTTCCATGCACTTATCGCTACGATACTAGCCCCAAAAACAATTTAGTAGCCACCACTGGAACTAATTTACTAATATCAACAATCAAAATACGTAATATAAATACGAAATAATCGTTAGTCAATACAAGACAATGCACAATTTAGTTCATTGATTGTTCCATAGAGGCAGCACTATCGCTAGTTTGCTACGGTGTGGTTATTGCTGATACATAATATGAATTTGCAATTTAAGAGCAATAATTGCGCAATTTTTGCTATCGCTTGGCTGCTGCAAGATACGTAATCAGCCTGCGGGACTATATTATTATTAATTTCTTGTAGTTTTAGGGGCTTGTATACTGGCAGCTCTCTAGAGAAAACACAAAGTAACGACTGATTGTTAATAATATAAATGACACTTACTTGACGATTTGACTGGGCATTGAAACTTTTGCCGAATCCACATTTCGGACTTGACCACTTCGGACACTGAAAAAATCGGTTGAAATTTTTTAATTATGTATACTATTCATTGCGCCGTGAGTATTTAGTTATAAATAATATTTAATGTGAATGTAACTGACTGTCTATCTTTTCCCTCATCAAGGCAAAACCAATGAACCAATTTTAATGAAAACTTGTAATAATTTTACAAAAACGTAGCTTGGAATCAGGACAAGTGCATAAGACTACTTTTAATTGTGCGACTTCATCAATGTCCACTATAAGCAACACTTACGTGGTCCAAGTCAGAGGAAAAAGCTAGATAAGAAAAAAAAAATTGAGTACTGACCACCACTCTATAGCATGTTCAATGCTCTTGAAGTGTGTAGGTCTACTTCTTAGGAAGCTCTGCATACTGGCCAACGCGTCCATAGCTGTACCTGGGTATTTAAAATTGTTATTTAGTTAGATAATCAAGTGAAGGTTTGACAAAGAGCAACAATTTATTACTTGAATACTAATGGTTTTTGTCTGTCAAAGTCAAATCATTTATTTCAGTTATATTATATGACATAAATAATATTGTAATAGACACGATTTCAATTTGCTTTCATAATTTTCATGATCTTTTTTAATTAAATATCATCTCACATTAAGAATTTCTTCAGTATCGTGGATGCATAGGAATATAAAAATCTGGAACGACTACCTTTAGGCCAAAATTTGTTCCGTGCGGGAATCAACACACGACACAGCGCGCACCAGCTAAACCACTGTGCCAACCATGTCGCCAAACTAACAAGATTGATAACTCCCATGATACATACCTTCCACCACATCGATGACAGCGATGCCATGTATGGCATGCTCCAACGAGGGCTGCAACGACACGCGCACCGCGACCGCGCCGCCCATCGAGTGTCCCACCAGCACCAGCGGCGGGATGCCCTCCGTGAACAGCTTGTGTAGCACTTGCTCTATGTCGCTGGGAATTATAATGAATGATTAATTAAATATAATATTATAAAGATGTAAAATTTGGACTCCTGAATTACGGGACCAATTTCAACCATTATTACAATATTCCTGAGTAACATAGGCTTATATGGCAATAGGCTCGCCCCCTATTACATGGGACCTAAAATATAACGGCGAACTGTGGGTGTACGCTGGTACACCTCTGCCTAACCCTTCGGGGAATACAGGCGTGATGGTAACATAGGTGAAATAAACCACACGGACGGAAGCTAGTTATTAAATATTAATAACGGTGCATTGTCCCACTGCAAGCCAAAGGCATCTTCTCATACAAAGACAACAAGCATCAGTCACCATGCTTGCTCAAGGTGGATTAGTGATTTTAGGCTTTTAACTAGTCCAGTTTTCGTGCAACGTTTTCCTTCACGATTATTAGTAATGCCCAAAAATAACTTGGAAAATAAAAATATATATAACATGATTAAATAATAGAAAAAAAAAAGCAAAGTCCTTTATCATGTTGGGGTTGTATGTTGCAATATTTTAAACAATTTGTATTGCATTAAAAATTATCTTTTTAGAATTCCATACCTCAAAATAGAAATCCATAAACTCAAAAAAAAACCTTTGTGATACAGATAAAATGCGATCTTATAAAGGTTCTCTCAGAAACCCTAAAAACAGTAACAATTTAGTAAATACTTGTTGGTATACTCACTGGACGAGAGTTTCAATGCTGAGGTCATCCGAATCGTCAGCCTTAGTCTCCCCATGACCTCTGATGTCAATTGACACCACCTGACAGTGAATCATGCTTGTTATCTCCTCCTGCAAATAGAAACAAGATAGTATCAATTTGATATAATATACGACGATAATAGGCTCGCCCCCTATTACATGGGACCTTAACATACCGGCAAACTGGGTGTACATTGGTACACCTCTGTAATATATGTATAGTTTGAGTCTGTGCTGTGTAGTCTGTTTTTTTGTTCTAAATAAAATAAAACAATATAATCAAGAATTGCCCTGCAAGCTATTAATTATAGTTAAATGTGTTTGATATAATGAGACTGGTATAGTAACCAAAAGTGCATTGAAGTTTCATAACTTAGTCTTGAACATAATGCAAAATCTTTTCACTAGATAAGATAAAAAAAAAGATGGTCTCCTGTCATTGCTGATATGACAGAAGTTTTAATAGAAAAAACTTTTTTTTTAACACAACTTTTTAAATTAAAAGACAGGCAGGGCAGGCAAACATAAGGCTGTGTTTCCACTAGAGACATGTAAGGATGTTTACAGAGGAACATGTGGGAAAATGACCAACTGCATTGCTTTTAGCTTCACTCTCATAACTTGAGCGGGGCTATACAATTGATTAGTTTCACACACATCACTCATATTATTACACATCTGCGGTGTTATTCTGTAAAACCCTCCTTCCGGGAAGTGAGCGTGTGGCGACCTGTCAATCCCTAGCATCATATAGTGACAGCCCAGTTTTAGCTCACTTCACCTTAATTCACTGAGGGAGATTTCTTACAGAATAAGCCGGCTGGTCACAGTTGGTTATAACATAGAAGGGCTAAACCACATCATTAACACTTTATTCAGAGACAAACAGATAGAAACATGTGCAGTTTTGCAGAAAAATACTTACAGCAAACAAAGCCCAACTAAGACCCGAGTACCCGCCTCCATGCAGAGTAACTATCCTGGGCCTGTCTGGATGATCAGGCTCCGGAGACAGGTACACCCTGAAGCTTCCTCCATCCGTCTCCACATCCACACACCTTTGAAAATACTCCTTCCATGGCACTGGAGTGTAGTCCTTACGGCGGCCGGCACCAAAAGGTGCCATTCTGAAAGAAAATTAATATAGTTATTGTTGACCGACACTCTTAGATTATGGGTAAGGAGACTTGGACTGCGAAAATCACCTTTACTCTACTACATAATAAAGGCGACGCCGCAATCGAAATGTTACCATGAATATCATTGATTAAATATGCAGTTCAGTGTTGTTCTTCCCGCGACTTCGTTCGTAAAGTTTACGTTTAATTGCAATCGTGGGAAAATTGCACGCAAGAAATTAAATAAAGTTTATCTATTTACAATACAGAAACTTGTTTTAGCATGCATGATGTCAATGTTTGAAAACAATGCACATTAGAATTGGCAATTTACAACAATGAAATAGCCATTATTATCGCTGTTCAGCAATACTATGATACTGCCAGCGTTGATTGTATGTTATACCTGACGTTGATATACAATAATTACAGTTATTTTTGCCCAAAAAATCTACTATCTCTCCTTACTTTGGTATTCCAGAACTTTTGGGACATCTTGGCGGCAATTTGTTTTTCATTATAGTTTTCTGAAGAGAAGACATTTCAAACTTTACTTAACAACAACACTTTTTTCATGTACTCGCTGTTCTTTTCGTGAAGACTATTATTTTTGTTTAAAATATACTGAGTGCTAAGTGCTAACATCACGGATTGACCCGGTTCTCCGACATCTTACAAATTCTTCCACAGGTAAACAACAAAACTAAATAATCACCTTGATTGAAGTTTGTGTCGACTGAAACAGAGATACAGTACTAATCGAATTTAATCGCCTAATAGGCCATAGTAACTTTATTTTTAGTTCGGTTTTACTTTGCGAAATAAATTAATACTCTGTGCTTTCGAATCTTCACATCACTATCAATTCCAATATCGACAATCAAATAATTATTCAATTAAAATAATATGACCGGATTTGCTTTGATTTTCATATCCTGAATGTATTCAGAGCTCAGAAAAAGCTGAAACAAGCAGTGATTGTATCTGCTAGTACGGCTGCGAGCGAACACTTCACTCGCCTCAAGATATAGACATGGAGTCACAATTCCCCGAGTTCCCGTGGTCCGAACAAAATAAAATATGTCGTATTTGTCTTCGTACAGATCGCCGATCGTGCCATATCTTCAACAGTTATTATTTAGAACGGCATACATTATTTTGTGATATGTTAGCATATTGCACTAAAATTTTGGTAAGTAAATAATTATACTACATTCTTTATTATTTATTTGTTTATTGTTTTGTTATTGGTTCGAATTTAATAGGATTATTATACCGAATTTACAGTGGTTCTATGCTTTTGCCGAGCCAGTCCCCACTTACATAATGTACTATATATGGGTAGTACTTTTTCAGTTTTAAGAGTTCTCCGCCATCTAGTTTTAAACATAATTATTTAATCTTTATCTGTTTCCATAATCGCATTGAGTTACATGTCTAAGTTTCCAGTACTAACCATCCCTTTTTTCAGGTGCACAGAAAAGATGGTCTTCCCCCATACATGTGTCATAACTGCATTGCACAACTTGTAAATATCTACGAGTTTCATTTGGAATGCGAAGAAAGCGAAAAAATATTTCTATGGTATTTGTCTGTGAGGTAAACAATGTGGCCTACAAGTGAGCCAGTGAAGGTTTCACATGAATCTATTTAAAAATTCATCATTTTCAGTATATAAATATCACAAATACTCTTACTGTGGATTAGTATTGAATATGATTGTCGTAGATTAAGTTTAAGAAAAAAGAATATTGCCAGATTTTATTTCTAAAATTACATTATTGACCAGTATTATGAAATAGATGTTCTTATTCATGCATTTGCATTTATACCTATAAAAATGTTTCAATATAATAATAGTACTTCGTAGCAATGACCATATTATCTTTCCACAATTTAAAATGTGCTTTGCCAATACTCAAATGCCAAATTAGTATGGAAGTTTGTTTGGTGGACTGGGTTTGCTTGGAGTTTGGAGTCAAAAAGTTCATACTCAAAAGAGTAATAGGAAGTACGAAATAGTAATTTGAGCCGCTGTATCTGTATTTACTAAGTACAAGTTGGCCAAAAGAAGAACGGAACATGCTAGAGGATGTTAAAAGTAACAAAGTTGTTATATGGAAACGAAGTGGACAAGATAAGACTGAAATAACTGGAAGTTCCCCTAGGTACTATGTGGTAGGCCTTTTGAAGGGAGGAGGATGGGTTCGGAAGGAAATGGTGTGGTATGTTGTTACATATTAATATGATGAAAGATTCTAAGAGAAAAATTTTGAAACTTTCTGATTTAAGGCACTAGATCCAATTTGTCCAATTTGTTGTTTGTGCATAACTTGGAACAGAGTGCCCATTATTCTGAGGCTATATCTATAGGTAAATGTATCTATATTCATATGAATATAGATACATTTACCTTGATTGAAATTGTGATGATTTTGATGAGATATACATATGTATATCTCATCAAAATTATCACAATTTCAATGTATACAACAAAAGTATCATAATACCTATTAACCTGATTATGTAGACCGAATAATACAGGTATTAGTACAGTAGTTTAGGGTCCTAATATTATATTGGCAAACAGGAGGTTGCATCAAATAAGATTATATTAATAAATAATAGGTAGGACGTAGTCACTTGTCATAAGACATAAGACGGACAATCAATATTGCATCAAGATTTATATAAAAAATTGTGGATGAAGTATGTGTAAAACTGAAAAAGGAATGTAAAATATTATAATATAATTTAGTGCAACCTGCTGTTAATATTTTAATCTAGTCATGTATGTATTATTATAATAATAAAATTGTAAACATTACATTTAAATTATTCAAATAAATGTGCTAAAATATTCCTGTGTTTTCATTACAACAAAATACCAACGCAACGCAAAATTAAATATTGATCTAGCTTAACCGAAACAGAGAATAATTTTTATTCTGTCTTTGTGTTCCTGTGGGATATTTACGACTGGCATAATTCTGCAGTCTACGCAAATGTAGATGCGGGCGGGTATACTTAACCATACTTATGAGCAGCAAACGATCGTGTAATCGTGATTTTCAAAAGTATTTTGTTTAAATGTCTTACTTTTCGCTGACTTTTATTATGAGCTACTTATATAAAGTGTGCCGTAAGACACAAGATCTTACCTTATGTATATTTTGAAAAAGCCCGCTAATTCAAATGCTTCTACTACCCACTTCGTCTACTAAGATGCTGAAAGAAAAAGCGTTCCTTGAATGAACTTACGCCATTTGTTTTTCTTGTTTTTTTGCTTATGTAGTCCAATAAAAAATAACACAATTTTTGCACAAAAATTAATTATAAGCAAGTGAGATGCGCAAAATTTAAGTATTTGTTCACTTTTTGTACAAATGATACTAACCAACCGACCACTGATTTGCCAACAACAATATTGCGTGAACGTCTTTTCGATTTAGATTTCGCGGGGTCTGAGCTAGTCTGTTTAGAGCATAAAAAGCAGTCTGATGAAGTACAATGTTTGTATTCCGACTCATCGACTATTCTGTAGCTTCGATTAGAAAATATTTTCCATTTACTGCATGTCAAACCTCGTTTGGATTATTCTATACTATACTTTGACGGAGCCCAAGTAAGTAGTTTTTGTTAAATAGTCTTCACTTAATTTAAATGTTGTTTTATGACTAAAACATTTACTATTCAACAAATTATTTGAAATCTAAAAACTAATTCAGACAAACAGCTAGATACGGAATCAATTTGAATTTTCCCGCTAAGCAGCTAAATATATTTATTAAAATAAAAATCGACTAATCATATTGAACATTGTTTTGAAGCTTTATAACAAGTTGAGAACGAAAAGAACCAACTTTACGTGCCGTCTTGTTTTCTTTCTATTTTTATGTCATTTTGACATTGACACAACATTTGTTTGTATCAGAAATCGACGAACGACGACTGTTTTACTTTTCAATGAAATGCTATTTTATTTTTATCACACTGTTTAAAAAACATAGTTTTTAAATCCCATTCTTCATGAGTCCAATACTATCTGAATAACATTACACACCATAGAACCAAACAATGGCGTTAGAACTTACAAAAATATGTCGAATTTGTCTGGAGGCAAATAAAGTAACATACGATATTTATACCAGTTATAACGTGAAAAAGAATACTCTATATAGTGATATGTTGATACATTGCACTAAGTTAAAGGTACTTATCATTATTTCCCTCCAAAAAGCCAGTAATAAATCTTAATTGTTGAGAATAATCCATTTGTTTTGATTTCTATTTCTAGCCACAAATAGGAGATGGTTTACCGCGTTTAATTTGTAAGGAATGTAGCAGACGACTTAAACGTACTTACGCCTTCAATATACAATGCGACGAGAGTGACAAAAAACTGAAATTTATGTTAGAAAACCCAGTAAAGGTGGACAGTAGAAAAAATGGTTGTTCGGATACCATTGTCAAAGATGAACTGGATTTTGAAGATTTAAAATATGAGAATAGTCATGAAGCGAACGAGGACCTAATATTGACGACACTAGATGATAATAATCGCGATGATATTAAAGATATTAAACTTGGTAAGTGATGTTATTAAATACTTTATTTTTGTATGAAAAAGTAGAGTTGTTGTTTATAGCTTTAAGATCATAATTAGATTCAATATGACTAATTTGGTTATTGGTGCAAGTAGGCCACAGCTCCACATAATAACATTTTAATAATACTATGTGTTAACGCCATCTAGTGATCAGCAGACGCAACGGCGTCTGCTCGTTTATTTGTGTGGCGCCATCTAGCGGCAAGCGGACGGAGGCTGGGCGGCGGCGAACGGGAACGGGAGCGGGAGCAAGACGCTGCACGGAGCGCTGATTGGTCGAGAGAGAAAACTTCGAAAACAAAACTTCGTTCGTTCGTTCCACGCGTGTGTTCAAAGAAAATTAAAATGGTAGTCGGTTCACCATCACAAATTCACAATTCGTACATTTATTATATTCATAAATATGTAAAAGTGTGTTAATAAACATATTAACAAAACAAAAATAAACTTCATTCATTGAAAAGTCTGACCCGTAATTACCACAAACATATTGGACCTTCGAGCTGGATCGGAGCTGCTTCAAGAAGACGCACAGGTTGGAGTCGGCAACCAGCAGAAAATAAAACGGTCAGGCCATTCAGTGTTCCTATCCAAACCCATCCTAAAGGATCATTTGTGTTAATATCGTGTATTGTTGTGCAAAATTCCAGTTACATAGATGTGCGGGACGTGTCGCGAGCCCACGTTTGAAATACAAGTACCTACCTACCCGCCATATTGAGCGGCGTTGCTTCGAATTCGATCGAGCAGGTTAAAATCTGTAAGTACTTTCTTTTGTCTCTTGCAATCTCCCAGAATGCCACTCGACGATTATAAAGATTTGATTAAGAAAAGGGGTGTAGTGAAAGGGAAGTTTACAGTATTCGTTAAATATGTGGAATCGTTACAAGGCCTAGAAATAACAGAATCTCAAAAGATAGCTCTAGAAGATCGTTGTAGTAATATTATGTCACTATTGGAACAGTTTTCAAACATACAGGATGATATAGAATTTCACATACAGGATTCTGAACTAGAATTAGGAAAACAATTAATTGAAAGAGAAACCTTTGAAAATCTGTTCTATGAGATCACATCTAAGGCGAAATGCACGCTTAAGAGTAAAGAAATTATTAATAACGATGTTGAGGGTTCCAATAAGACGTTTAGCATCAAATTACCCACTATTTCATTGCCTTCCTTTGACGGTTCATTTGAACAGTGGTTAGAATTCAGAGATACCTACATATCCTTGATTCATAATTCTAAAACTATAGACGATATTCAAAAATTCCATTACTTGCGTTCCGCGCTCACCGGCACTGCTAGTCAAATAATAAAATCGTTACAGTTTACTGCTGAAAATTACACAATAGCCTGGAGTTTATTGGAGAACAGATTTAATAACAATAGATTACTCGTTCAAAACCACGTTAAAGCTCTGTTCTCATTGCAGTCTTTACACAAAGAATCTGCATCTCATATTCGTAAGTTGATAGATAACGTACTAAAAAATATTCGTGCCCTTAAAGGTCTAGATGAGCCCACAGATTATTGGGACACTTTAATAATTTTCCTTATTGTTACTAAGATGGATTCAACTACCGAAAAAGAATGGGAAAACCATAAAAGTGCACTTTCTAAATTACCAAGTCACGCTAATAAAAAATTAACTCTAAATGATATGATTACATTCCTTACTGACAGGGCGGATATGTTAGAATCTATTAAAGGCACGCATGATTCTGGTAAGCAAACATCCGATGGTTCCGTAAAGAAATCATCATCATCCAATCAATCAAAGCATGCTAGCTCACATAGTTACGTCGCAACACGTAATAATAATAATAATGCGTCTAAATCATCGCAAAAACCTAATTCGAACAATGATTCAAAACGTTACCAAAGGTGTATTAAGTGCAAAGAGAATCATCCGCTTTATTCGTGCAGCAAGTTCAATGACCTTTCTATGAAGGACAAATTATTATTCGTGGACGAGAATAAACTATGTAAAAATTGCTTGCGTGCTGGACATACAGTGTCTCATTGCTGGTTCGGCGCCTGCAAGTTATGCAATCGTAAACACCATTCGCTTCTTCATGGTGAGTGCTGTGACAACGGCAGCATGTCAAAATCAGTAGGGCCGCACGACGCGCAAGCGCCTGCGTCCACATCGTGTCGCGAGTCTGACGCAACGGGCAGCGTACATAGTACAGCGCTACACAGTGCGTCAACTTCAACACGTCAGCAAGTCGACAATGGGTATTCATTTCAAGATCCCGTTATTCTTTCGACTGCATTATTAGAAGTATTAGATCGTGATAACAAGTATCACACTATTCGTGCTATTCTAGATAATGGCAGTCAACATTCATTTATCACAAAATCGTTATGCGAAAAATTAAAAATTCGTTTGATACAGTCCACAGTACAAGTCGCAGGAGTAGGTAATTCGGTAACCCAATCTACACAATCATGCAAAGTGCAATTGCGATCTAAAAATAGTGAATTTAAGACGTACTTAAATTGTCTCGTCTTGCCTTGCATTACTGCAACGTTACCTTCTGTTACTCATAATATCGCACAATTTATGATTCCAAGCAATGTATCACTCGCCGATCCTAAATTTTTGATTTCTAATAGAATCGATTTATTAATCGGCGCAGATAAGTTTTGGGAACTTTTAAGTGAAGGATTAATTCGACTGACAAACGGCCCATACCTACAAAATACTAAGTTAGGTTGGGTTGTATCTGGTGTCATACATAATATAAAGGGCTCATCCGTTAATCGAGTCCAATGCAACTTTACGCACACGTACGACAACTTAGATATTCAATTAACTAAATTTTGGGAATTAGAGGAGATAAGTTCACAAACCGGTTATATGTCTAAGGAAGAACATGATTGTGAAAATTTATTTATAAAAACAACTACACGTGATAGTAATGGTCGTTTCTCTGTGCGCATTCCACTACGCGAATCAGCTGATCAACTAGGTGACTCGTACTTACAAGCCGAGAGTCGGTTCCTCGCGCTTGAACGCAAGTTAGGTCGATGCACGCCGAGTTATAAAAAATTATACTTCGATTTTATGCGTGAATATTTGGAACTCGGTCATATGACAAAAATAGATACTTATACATCTCCACATTACTTCTTACCGCATCACGGTGTACTTAGAGAACATAGTACAACTACGAAATTACGAGTAGTATTTGACGCTAGTGCTAAAACTACTTCCGGTCAATCGCTGAATGACATCCAGTTGATTGGCCCGTCATTACAAAATGATATCGTTGCCATTCTCTTAAGATTTCGTCAGTACACATATATTGCCTGTGCAGACATCGAGAAAATGTACAGACAAATATTAATTCAACCCGATCAACAATATTTACAATTAATTTTATGGAGAGAAAACCCGTTAGATGCGCTCGGTGTGTACCGGCTTAATACAGTAACTTACGGCACGGCGTCCGCGCCATACCTAAGTATGCGATGTTTACAACAGCTGGCGTCGGAATGTACTGATAACGACATCGCTCATATTATTCACGAAGATTTCTACGTCGACGATCTGATAACGGGTTGTGACGATAAAATGGAATTATTAGACATTTGTAATAAAGTTTCTACGGTATTACGATCGGGTTGTTTCTGTTTACGAAAATGGTTATTTAATTTCGATTTGTCAACTTTAAACGCGTCAAAGAATTTATCTCTCGGTGAAACCTGCCAAAGTAAAACTTTAGGTTTAGGTTGGTTCGCAAATACAGACGAGTTACATTATACGACTAAACTTACATTTACTGGGAGTCACGTTACTAAGCGCATTATGTTATCGGCAATCTCACAAGTTTACGACCCGTTAGGTCTATTAGCGCCTATCGTAATACTTGCAAAAATATTGCTACAGAAATTATGGATGTATAAAATCGGATGGGACGATCCGGTACCTCATGATATTTTAATTAATTGGCAAAAATTAGTTGACACGTTTGACTATTTGGGTAAATTACGTATACCACGTCAGGTTATAAACAGTAAAATGCAATATATAGAATTACATATATTTACTGACGCTTCTCAAAATGCTTACGGCGCTTGCGCTTACGTGCGTATGTACTCGGATGATAATGCCAATGTATCCGTAGCCTTATTATGCGCTAAGTCGAAGGTAGCACCTGTCAAACCGATAACCATACCGCGTTTGGAATTATGTGGGGCACTATTAGGTGCAAAGTTGTACACTAAAATTATAAATTCACTTCGTTCGAATTTCACTAATGTTTATTTTTGGTCTGATTCTACAATTGTGCTGGGATGGCTACGAATGCCACCTAACACTCTTAAAACGTTTGTACAAAACAGGGTGGCTCAAATTAATGAACTTACGGGTAGTTTACCATGGTTACACGTAGGAAGTAAATCCAACCCAGCTGACTTGGTGTCACGCGGGGTCATGTTGGACGCGCTGCGCACAGCTGATATTTGGTGGCACGGCCCGGCATTTTTGCACGAACGGCTGTGTAATTTCAGCTATGATCACAGTTGTCATAATGTTAACTTTAACGAGTTGCCAGATATTAAATTAACCACCACACTGTTAGTACATCAAATTAATGAGAATACTTTTCCGTTTGAGAGATTCTCTTCCTTTACTCGCATGAAGCGTGTATGTGCTTATATTTTACGTTTCATTGATAACGTTCGTAATAAAATAAAGGTAAATCGTCGATACGGCCCGCTTCAAGTAGATGAGTTAAATAAATCTATTAATAAATTAACTCAAATGTCACAGAACCAATCATTTCCTGATCTTGATATTTCATCAAAGGGGAGTGTAACCTTGAAGGCTAACCGTAATATTTCTGGTCTTAACATATTTGTTGATAATAATAACATTACTAGAGTTGGGGGTAGGTTAGATAATTCTTTAAACTTTTCATACAATAAAAAACACCCCATCCTGTTGTGTAGCAAACATACTTTTACACGCTTGTTATTTCAATATGAGCATAAGCGCCAGCTTCATGCCGGTCCTCAATTACTGTTAGCTAGCATACGAGAAAATTGGTGGCCCCTCAGAGGCCGTAATCTGGCTAGAAACGTCGTACATACATGTGTGACATGTACACGTATTAAAGGTAAAACTGTTTCAGTTCAAATGGGTAACTTACCTGTAGAGAGGCTAGAACCAGGTTATCCGTTCTTGAGGTGCGGTGTAGACTATGCAGGACCCATGTTTATTTTGAACCGTAAAGGGAGGGGCGCTAAATTAGAGAAATGCTATATCTGTTTATTTGTCTGTTTCTCAACGCGTGCAGTTCACTTAGAATTGGTTACTAATTTAACAACTGATGCTTACATATTAGCTCTAAAACGGTTTATGTCTCGCCGAGGTAAACCTGCTGAAATATTTTCTGACAATGGCAAGAATTTTGTTGGAGCAATGAAGGAACTTACACAATTTCTTAAGAATAATCGTGATAATATTATGGAAATTCTAGCTGATGATAATATAAAATTTAATTTCATACCACCATATACACCGCATTTTGGGGGATTGTGGGAGGCAGGAGTAAAGTCTTGCAAATATCACATCCGTCGTGTTATTGGCAACGCGAACTTGACGTACGAGGAGTTTAGCACGATACTGACACAAATCGAGGCCGTCCTAAACTCTCGACCCATGTATCCATTGTCCACAGACCCAACTGACCTTCTTCCCCTCAGCCCTTCTCTGTTTCTGATAGGCCGACCGCTCACCGCACATGCCAGCCCAGACCTGACGACTACAGCTTCACATCGCCTGTCCCGTTACGACCGTGTGGAACAGATGCGCCAGCAGTTCTGGCAAAGATGGTCGAAGGAGTACATAGCGGAGCTACAAACCAGAACGAAGTGGAAGACAAGTAAGGAAGAATTGATACCTAACACTCTGGTACTCATTAAGGAGGATAATCTTCCACCTCTCAAGTGGCGCTTGGGAAGAATTCTTCACACCTGTCCTGGGAAAGATGGCCTGTCAAGAGTCGCTGACATCAAAACGGCTACCGGAACAGTGCGAAGGGCATTCTCAAAATTATGTCCTTTGTTACCACAAGAAGAGAAGAAGAAGACGGATACACAATAATCATTCAATCTACAACATCATCGGTACTTCGTTGGAAGCAGGAACTTCCAAGGCCGGGGGCATATGTTAACGCCATCTAGTGATCAGCAGACGCAACGGCGTCTGCTCGTTTATTTGTGTGGCGCCATCTAGCGGCAAGCGGACGGAGGCTGGGCGGCGGCGAACGGGAACGGGAGCGGGAGCAAGACGCTGCACGGAGCGCTGATTGGTCGAGAGAGAAAACTTCGAAAACAAAACTTCGTTCGTTCGTTCCACGCGTGTGTTCAAAGAAAATTAAAATGGTAGTCGGTTCACCATCACAAATTCACAATTCGTACATTTATTATATTCATAAATATGTAAAAGTGTGTTAATAAACATATTAACAAAACAAAAATAAACTTCATTCATTGAAAAGTCTGACCCGTAATTACCACAAACACTATGAACATTTGTTGAGAATAAAACTCAAATGATTATACATATATCTATGTATTATCAAAAACAAGAGTTCAGCAAACATGTGGGTGGTGCATTGCCAGAAAACACCATTCTTTTTATTTTCTTTTATGACTAAAACCATCCTTAATAAAGCATGGAAAGTGTCACATTCCAAATATTTTGTTCTAAGTGTTCATATTGCATACTACCAGTACACTTATTTATATTTATGACCATACTATAAATACAAATTATTGTTTATTTCAGAACCATTATTAAATGATGACGGGACTGACAGCTGCTGGGATGCTGATGATGACAACATGTTGTTAGAAGAGATCAAAACTAAGAAGACAGGTGCCATTCTGCCCTAATTACCAAGTTTTATATTGTAACTAGCTGTGCCCCGCGGTTTCACCCGCGTTGTTGATTTTGGTTACTTTTCCGTTCCCGTGGCTCATAGTGCGATGTTATGTAGCCTATAATCTGTTATTCTGAGGTACAGGCTACGGAATGTCACGCAGAGTCATTATTTTGCTGCGAAGTTATTTTAAAACTGCGATATCTCCTAAGATATTCATTGAAATTAAATGATGTAAAGGGCAATTTTGTTCAAAATTAAACACTTGTGATGAATAACGTATTTATGTTGATAAGGATTAATACTATGTTCATAAAAACACCTTCGCAAATAATGCATTATTTTAAAACAAATTTTCTGACTATAAAAATGGCTATACTGAGTCAACCTTTAAAGTTAGGCATGTACTACCGCGGACTTTTTTTTAGAATATTGTAAGAAGAACAATTCTCTCATACATTATTTTTGCGTAACTTTAACTGTTTACGCAGCGCACGCAACAAAAGCCCTCGAAAAGAATATTTTTTCCCCGTTTTTGCCACATTTTTCATTGATACTCCGCTCCAATTGGTCGCAGCGTGATGTTATATAGCCTATAGCACTCACGAATAATGTAGCTTTCTACCAGTGAAACAATTTTTAAAATCGGTTCACTACTTCTGGAGATTACCCCCTACATACAAACTTACAAACTTACAAACAAATTCTACCTCTTTATAATATTAGTATAGATAAGTTCATTTACTATTGGATAAATCAATTTATTATTTTGATTTACAGAAATTCGAAATACAGAGGAAAAGCCAAAAAAGAAAAGAGGTAGAAAGAAAAAAGGTATGTAACTTCTTTTTTTTATGTTTTGTTTCTAGAAAATAGTAACACACATATATACATAAACTAAGACCGTTTTCCCATGGGGGTAGGCAGAAACCACAGAATGCCACCTGCTACTCTGTCCTTACATACTCCCTCCCTCATACCCACCCACCCCCTCTTCCCTCCTTAGAAAATAGTAAGTTTAATAATTAATCAGTTAGAAAACAAACTTCATTCTTTATTTTAAGCTGCCTCCAAATTATATTAACTTCATGATGCATTAGTATGTCTATCGACTAGGACTATGCCCTGTTTAGTGGTTTTCTTCAGAAGCCTTCACAATAACTAAAATCCAAGTACCTTAGATCTCCCAATGCGTTTAATTCCAGTGTACCTAGAGGGCGAAGTCCCCCGCTTGCCGGAGAGCAAGCTGCCCCATCAGTGTGACATTTGCGGCAAGTTCCTCAGCACTAAGAGTAACCTGAAGGCACATAAGATGTGCCACACTGATCTTAGGCCTTATCTGTGTCCGGAATGTCCTGCTACCTTTAGGTAAGAAGTTTCTACTATTCTTCTCCATACAAAACTACTTTTTTTAAAGGGTACCCAGATTCAATATTATTATGTTTTTTCTTTCTTGAAAATTAGTTTTAAAAGTGCCTTTTAATAGTCTGATTGAAATAAATGATTTGACTTTATCTTTTGAAAGGCGTCCTCTTGATATTGGTGGCCCTTTAATGCCAAAGTCAGGGGATATTTTGTCGATTAAGATGCTTCTAACTCGGCACATTCTCGTTCATTCAAAAAAAAAAACGGCATTGACGTCCTTGATGTGCTCATCAACGACGTCAATGCCGTTTTTTTTTAACCTTTCCTCACATTATTAATGTCTGCCGTATCACGATTGCGTTTATAAACATAAACTCACATACACTAACAGCCAGACCCAGAACAACATTTGAGGGTCATACAAATGTTTATGCCGTACTCAAATCAAACCCGCGACACGCAACGTAGCAGCCAATCACTTAGCCACTATGCCAACCATGTCGCTAATTTGTGACTCTTCGCTTTTAAATATGGATTCAAAACAGTAATAAGATAATATTTATTAAATTATCTATAATTAAGAAAAAAAAACGTTTTTGCAGAGGACACAGTGCATTATTTCAACATAAGAAAGTGCACACGGGCGAGACTCCGTACCACTGCACCTACTGTCCCAAGCAGTTCGGCAGAAGAACTGGGCTCGTCAACCATATACGTATGCATAAAGGTGAGGTTGCTATATTTTAGTACACACTAATCAGGGTGACTTTTAAAGTAAGCGAAAGTGTAGGCCAAGAACAGGCCTGTATGCCGAATTTCGGTCATAATGCCCGGAGACTAGCTAAGTACGCAGTCTATGCGCAAACACAGGTGTACTCCCTATTCTGTCACGACCGCGGTCCAAAGGCTTTATGTGGGAGTCACACAACTAACTTCGAAATTCCATGCTGCTATCGAGAAATTACTAATGGAAAAACCCAATGACACTTTTGTCCGACATGTGAATCGAACCCTGGACCTCACGTTTTATATTGCATTGAACACTTGATAAAAGACCGTGTTGATTTATTTTTCTTAGTGCCACGAAAGAATTGTTTTGTCGCCGGTTATTTCTATTAATAATTAAACTTTCGATCACGAGACACACAGGGCGGTATCGCCGGATATCGGAATGAGTCAAGTAAAAGTAATACAACATTTTGTTTCAGGGGAAAAATTGTACAGCTGTGAGATATGTTTCAAAACGTTTGTGCAGAGCGCTCAGCTGTCCATACACATGAAGCGACATAAAGGAGACAAACCTTATTTATGTCAAGTTTGCGGGAAAGGTGAGCCTTTGTATATTTTACTAGCTGTAGGTACCCTTGTTCAGTTCGCGTGTACTCGCACTAAAATTAAAATATTGCCAGAGCAAAAAATAAAACGCAAGAAAGTACACTAAACAAGACAAAAAATAAACATTAATCTGTCTCCATGTATTTAAATATATTTTTAATCATTCTTAAATAGGTACTTCATTATTTTATTTTGAAATATTTTTGCCACCCGAAATTATTGTAATTCCTCGCTTTATATTTTTTCGTACAGGTTTTCCAATCAAAGCAGAGTTAAAGGTCCACCAACGGATCCATAATGGTGAAAAGCCGTACTCCTGCCACCTGTGCACCAAAACGTTTGCGACCTCCGGGAACTTGTCTATACATATTAGAATACATAATAAGGAAGTTAGGTAAGTTGTGTGGAGAGAAGATTTTATTGTAAGACTTGAGGTACTTATTGGCAATAAAACTTTTTAAATTAAAACTACTGTGGGCATATAATTCGAAATATATTAAATTACATTGATTCTATACAAGTAATGGTCAATTTGGTATAAAATTAATAATAATTCGTTTTTATATAATAGCCTGTTCACTCCCACTCCCGGGCAAAAGCCTTCCTTAATTAGAATTAACTCTGTTCAATTCAAACTTTAAATAACGAAAGTACTGGTCGTCGTATATTACAACGGCCCCGACGGCATTGCCTCGAAAAATCCAACCGTTACTTGCCAGCGCGCCGCCCGCCAGCCGTCACCTTTTTATCTGTCATAATAATTAAAAAACAATTAAGTCTTAACTAGTATAGCAATTTATTTGCCGGGTCGGAGCCATGAGTTAGTACATTAAGTTCTATGAAGCTACAGATAAATTAAATAAATTCTTATTTACAGATACAACTGTAAAGAATGCCAGCGCGGCTTTGTAACATGCAGTGCTTACAACGTGCACCTAAAAAGGCACAAAGGACAACGCGACTACCACTGTGAATGTGGCAAGACATTCTACACATCGTCCGCCCTAAAACAACACAGGGTAGTTCACACGGGGGAAAAGAAATACCAATGCAAAATATGCGACAGAAAATTCACACAAACTAGTCATCTTAGTCGCCATTTTAAAAGAGACCACGCTAAACCTAATGCCCCTGTGCCTTCGTCGGAACATTATAAAGTTGTGTTGCCAGAAAATAAAGAAGCTTTTAACCTCTTTGATAATACGATACAAAAAATTGGGCAGAATATGAATACGGATGTTAAATGTGAAGGGTCATAGCGAAGAGTTTAGATTGTTTGTGGTAAGGGGATGCGTAAGGTTGCCCGCGAAATTCAAAATATCAATTTGCATCTCAGAATCAGGTTGTACATTAACAAAACAATTAAACGCGATAATAAAGCAAAAATGTGACGTCACGTTGAGCTGCAAATTCCAAATTTGAAATTTACGGGCTTTCCTAGCGCTTTCCTTAACGTGAAACTACCTCAATTTTGGCAGTTACTGGTTTTACAAATTAGTTGGGTTATAACAAAAAAGGCGTAAGGATCTTATTATAGAAAATTATACATCAAGTTAATTTTGTCTGTTAAATATTAGTTGATAATTAGCTACCTATTACGCCCCGAAACGAAGAAAAAATATAATATATTTATGGCGTGTTCTAAAATAAACGTTCGTTTATTTTATTTATTTAATCTCGACAGCGAGAAATTTCAACTAATCTTAATAACTTCTACTTCTAACTTCTTCATTTTACTAAGATTAGTTGAAATTTCCCGCTGTCGAGATTGCCCCGCTGCACCATATTTTAAATTCGAAATATTATGTATTGTGTTTTGAAAATAGTCAATTATTAACAACCTGTATGTCGGAATGTTTAGTCCTGATAGTTTGAATAACAGAGTAAAAATATGAAATAGTAAAATAAAATTGACAAATTATGGGTGATTTATTAAAATAAATCTCATTAGGTAGTTAATTTTATTGCATAATTATTATGTTCAATATGTGTGAAGTTAGAATTTTATATTTCAAATTGTAATGTTCCATCTTTTAGTTTCTTAAAAGAGAAGGAACGTGACTTTTGGTGTAAACGAACATTATTATTAGCGGTCATAAACTTTGCCACATATACAAATTTTAATGCATGTGGAAATTTTATAACGACTAGCTTAACGTTAGGGATACTCAATCAATTAAATTATTTCTACAAAATTACAAGTTTCCTTTTCCGCAGCCTGCTTACGTATACGCGACTACGCGATCATCACGCGACTAAAAGATGCGACTATCGCGAATAGATAACAAGCATTTAAATCGCGCATGTTGCGATGATTGCGTAGTTCTATTAGGACAACGCCTCAAACTGTTTGTACTTACTGCTTTACTTACTTTTTGGCGAGTTTTATGAATGCGCGTGCGCGTACTATGTCCCTACGCCGCGTGATACACAAGATGGCGCAATCTTGGTATTTCAGAGTGGATTGGCGTCAAATGTACGCAAAATCTTAATTTAACATTTCATATTTTGTCACAAATTCACTTTGTATGAAATCGGTGTGTTATTTATTACATTAGTGTTTATTTATCGAATTATTATTTATTTTATATCCTTGCTAAACGCACGGTGGTAAGAGTGCCGATAAATTCTATAACAAAAATGGGAAAATGTGTAGCGGATCGTTTTACGACGCGTTTTGTCTCGGCGGGTTGCTCAACGCATCTTGGCGCCCAACTGGGACAAAAGAACATTTTTTTTGTCTAGCTTACTCTGTCGCCTAAGGAGTTAGAAGCTGGGTTGTAGTTGTGAGTTTTTTCGACACGCTTCCATTGCGAGCGCGTTTGAATTTTGCATGAGAAATTAGGTTTCCCCTAGTGACCACCAATCGAACATGAGTGAAAAAATTCACACATAGCACCCTGAAAATAGAACATACGTCAATTCAGTTTTAATTTAAAGCTCCAATTCGACCTCCACGCCATTTTTTTTACATTATGCATTTTTTTTTTTTTATAGACGGGAAATTATCAAATAACTTCCCCCGCCCTGGGCGGGGCGGGAGGGAGTGTCAGACTTTTACTGACTAAAACCCGTCTATGTTCCTTCATGTGCCCTTTGCGTTCCGGGGGCGCGGTATCTCTTTCGAACAACCCGCAGCACATTATGCATAAGATCCAATTTCTTTAAAACATTATTTTAAAAAATGCCGTGTGTCAATCATAATAGAATAAGTTACCATTGTAATTTGTAATTGATATTGTGTTGTAAATGTTTTGTAAATAGAAAAGAAAAATATAATGTTTACATTGTGATAAAGAAGTGTGTACAATAATATAAATTTTAATACAAACTGTATCTTGTTTTTTTTTAAATTAAGTACCCAAATCGCATCGTTATATTAAGTAACCGACTCGCAATCACAAAGCTTTTGTTATAAATCTCATCGAGATCTCATCAAAATCTTTAAAACTTTCGTACCTACAATGTTAAAATTGATACAACGCATAGGTCGCTGCAATAAATATTGCAATAAATATTATTCTTAGTGTAAATGTATTTCTTTTTTTATATAGCCTTTTATACTCTAGGCTTGTACTATTTTTTTGTTGAGAAAACCTACAAGCAAAACAAAAATCATAAGTAACCCTCCTTTTTGCTTCGCTGTAGTCGGGTAAAAATAGTCTCGCTTATTGCTGAAGTTTATGGATGATACCCGATATACTTGGGCGCAATGTCTAGAACATCTAGGTAGGTACTGTAACTGTTACTACGGTATTTATAAATTCATTATTAAGGGTCGAGATATTTTCCGTAAAGCTATGGCCGTAAGGTAGGTATACGAAATGGAAACAAGCAGATCGAAACAACCACATTGAAAATCCCTACAATAAAATAATATGTATAAATAAAATATCTCTAGCCATCTTTTTAGTGTTTTTGATCCTACCCTGCCTTGACTTTGGGTTTGACATTCATGTTTACAAATTCAAGCTATAGTGCTCTGTGGCAAGGTTTAGATTAAAATGACAGAAAAATGAAATAAGATAGATGCCGCCATTGTGAAGGTCACACTTACGCGTTTCGATATTGCCCTTCTTTAAAACAATGACTGGATTAAATTAATTATTAAATTACTTAATATTTCACAAGTAAAGTATTAATTTAGTTCTGTTAGGCTATTTAGAAAGTATGAATTAAAATCAATCAAAAACAATTATGATATTTTTTACAGAAAATTATTTTTTTTACAGAAAAGCACCGAAACGCATGCGTTGGCGTTCTCTGTCAATCTGTGGCCGTGGGTGACGGTTGAATGACAAAACTAAACGCATTTGAAGTGTTGAGTTGTTGATTGTAGACTTTGCATTTATGTTCTAATTTTTTTAATTTTCAACCTGTTTTAAGTTAGTTTCACTAATGTTTTTGACTCCACCGTAGTTTTAGGATGACAATGGAAAGGAGGATAAAGTTAAAAGCACTAAACAGTCACATTACTTGCAAAATATGTCGCGGCTACTTTATCGACGCGACCACGGTCACTGAGTGTCTTCATACGTGTTCGTATTATTATATTTTCTTGTTTAATGATCGATTTAATGTTTACTATATAAAGAATCCTAATAAATATCCATAATGATAATTAAAAAAACAAAAAAAAATGGTCAAAAATCAATAAATTACTAATCGATATTTCCCGCTAAATCTTATTCCAATCTAACGAAAACAACGGTCAAGGAACGCCTAAACAGCCTAATAATAGTTGTGTATCAAAAATCTAAACCGACCTCTTTATTTCAGTCTGTAAAAGCTGCCTAGTGAAACATTTGGAGGAGAACAATACATGTCCAACATGCGAAATAGTGATACACCAGTCTCACCCATTACAGTATATCAGCTTCGACCGGACAATGCAGGACATAGTGTATAAGTTAGTGCCAGACTTGCAGGACAGTAAGTACTTTACTTGTGTAGTATCGTTACAAGGAAAATTACTGAGCACTGTTGTGGTGCGGTGTAAGTGGAAGGTTTAGGTGTGTTATTGTATTTCATATACAACTGGATTAGTTTAGAAGAATACTATGGACATAAAATGCTATCTGTCCAATACAGCTTTCAAATATAATGAAAAGAATGAATGAATAGGTTTGGTGCTTTACTTGTTAACCATCTGCCATGCAGACAAAATAGTTAAGTTATGGATAGAGAAAAGGTTAAATTTATGTTATCGATGTTATATTTATTGACTATTAAAAAACTTAGAGAGATAGAGGTTTGAACATAAAGTTCCTCCTATCATTTTACTTAAAATAAGATGTATGGAGAAATAACCCAACAATCGAAACTAATTTCAATCACCATCATTCTAAAGTTGAGTAATATTTCTACAATAATTTAGCAATGTTAAAGATAAGTTAAAAAAAAAAAAATAGGGGTCACACATAGGGTTGCCATCTCTAAAAATCAAAAAGCCGGACTTACACGTTAAAAAAGCCGGACTTTTGAATTCCAAAGCCGGACTTTTGAATTCCAAAGCCGGAAAAAAGGGATTTTTAATATACTTTTGTTTTGAAGAAACACGGTTTACGAGATCTGTTTCTTTATTAATTGTTCGCATAACATTGTTTACAAGTTACATGTTTCACATTAAATTCGTCGTTTAAAATTTTGGCGATGGTTTCTGGACACAACCTATTCCTTTGTTTTGTCCATAGCTGGCCAATTAACGAGAATACTCTCTCGACAGTTGCATCATCCGCGGTTTTGTAAAATCATACTCGCACATAGCGAGTATGTCTGACTATCAATACATATGTTACTCAGCGACACAACAGTCGCTTAAAGCGAGGATCCTCTTGTTTTTCTTGTAGAAAAGAATTAATCGATAGTATAAAAAGCCTAACAAAAGCCGGACGGGCCGGACGTAGTCAAATATGGCCGGACAAGAGGTCAAAAAGCCTAACACTGTCCGGCTTTATCCGGACGGATGGCAACCCTAGTCACACATCTAACCCCTAAACCCCAACTTTAACAATTCTTTGGTATTTGTAGATGAGATAAAACGCGAGCGTGATTTCTACCGAGCGCGCAACTTGCCATGCCCCAAGGATGCGGCACTGGCTGCGGACAAGCCTGGAGCTGACGAGACCGAGCAGCCAGATAATACTGACTCCCATAGGAAAGATGAACAGGTATGTAGTGATGCGATGTGAAACATTTTTAAGGTAAAAGAGAACAGGTTTTTGGTACCTTTTCTGGCGACTTCGTTGGCTTGGCTTATTTTACCCGCCATAGGATACGTCTTTGGTCTTTGGCTCCGCTTCCATGAGTCATAGCGTGATATTAAATAGCCTATGTTATTCAGGAATAATGTAGCTATCTATTGGTGAAAAAATGGCTCAAATCGGTCCAGTAATTTCGGAGCATATTTGTTACAAACCAACAAACAAAAAGATCTTACCTCTTTATAATATTAGTATAGATTAGATTACTTGATCACTATTTCCTTGTATTTCAGGTGAATGTATGCCTGGAGTGCATATCAACGTCTTTGCGGACTCTAAAGCGTAGCTTCATCCGGTGCTCAGCACAGGCCACCATTACGCACCTTAAGAAGTTTATAGCTAAGAAGGTGTTAAGTGGCATGGAAAAGTATAGAGAAGTAAGTAACACTGGGTTATGTTTGATAAGAACTGCCCGCGTCTTTATCCGCGTGGCTAATTTCACCAGCCTCACGTTACCTCGTTGGTTACTGCTCCGCTCCCGTGGGTTGTAGCGTGATATTATATAGCCTTTTTTTTTTTTTTTTTTTAGAGATGGGATTAAAAACCATCTATGTTCCTTCGTGGGCCCTTTGCGTTCCGGGGGCGCGGTATCTCTTTCGAACAACCCGCAGCCCCGGCATGACACTCACAAATAACGTGGCTATCTATTGCTAAAAGAATTTTCAAAATTGGTTCAATAGATCTAGAGATTACCCCCTACAACCTCACAAACTTAACCTTTTTATAATATTAGTATAGTACATGAATTAGCTACTTTATATAATTAACCAATACTCTCTTTTTCCAGATTGATATTCTATGCAACGACGAATTACTAGGCAAGGACCATACATTAAAGTTCGTGTACGTAACGCGTTGGCGATTCCGTGACCCTCCGCTCCGACTTCAGTATAGACCTAAGATTGACTTGTAAACAACATTTAGCTATTTTTATAATATGTGTTGTAAATACGACTCAACACTTCCCTTTAATTAGTCAGAAATAAGCTAGGCAACCTTATTTTTGTAAGTTTCAAAGAAACAACAGTGATAGCATGATAGGTGTTTTTTTAATTACAGATGGCGCCACCATAGCTTGTGCTTTTTGGGCCAATCTGTTTGATGTAAATAATCCTCATTTTTAAGTTAATTTAGCCATGGATGTCTAGCTTATTGACACAAAATGATGTAAATGGAAGTAAAGTATGTATTTGTATTCAATATTCCTAGAACTTAAAATAAATTAGTTTAAATCTACCTTCCCCAAGTCAAGATATTTTAGTTTAATTGTTTATTAGTTAAATTAATTCACGTATTTTTATGTTTTCTCAAATGTATATTTAATTTTTGTTACTTATGTTTTAATTAGTATGCTTTGGTTATTTTTTGGTAAACTAAAATTAGGATAGTAAAAGAAATCTCGATGGAAGGGTAAAACTATTTACGAATATATGTTTCCTTAGTTCTTATTAGTTAATGGAACTGTAATTTAGGTTTAATGAAACAAATATTTAATAAAGTGATATATATATTAATTCTGGTGTGTTTACTGTATACTACATAAAAATAGGAACTTGAAATGTTAGTTCCCAAAACTTTTAAACAGTGCATCGCGTGCGTTGGATTATTAGTTGGTGGTGTAAGTTTGACCTGTGTAGGCAACATTGCGAAATACTGCTCGGTTTTTTTTTAAGTTTGTCAATCTACACGAAAAGTACTATTTTTCTTGACTGTTTTCTCGTGTTTGTGTCAGAAACCAAGGTTTTAAGTTTCATTAGACGAAAAGGTTGAGCTAAGGTCATTATTCACTTAGCAACATGTCTCGTCGCTAGACGACTGCTCGTTGTCAAAGGCGCGGCCCGCGAGTGAGTAAAGTCAACCACGTCGTCCCGTCTCGTCACCCCTAAGTCAACGGGTGGACGCCCATCGTCAACAGGTTGACGCCGTTTGGTCAACAAATTTCCATTTGTATGTTAACAAATGGCCCCGCAAAATAATTCGCAGTAAGCAGGTGGCTGCGGCTCGCGGGTCGCAACGAGTGGCCCACAAGCGGTAAGCTAAGCAGGTGAATTGCTTGCGTGTGAGTCGATCTGGTGAGGTTGGGTGCTGAATGGAAAAGTTGGCGGTTTTAAATTTAGGTTTTATTGAAATCTTAAATAAATAATAACTCCGGTTTTCATTAATCGCCTAAACTATAAATGTGATTCAAGTATGAAATAAAGAACATCACTAGTTTTGACATTTCATGCGAGAATGTGTGTGTAAACGTCAATGTGTATTTATTTATAGGCTTCGTGTGTGAGTAAAATGAAAATGGATGGCCGATAGATTCCCGTTTGGCACGTGAAAAGATATTTTTATTTAATTATTTGTAATTATCATTTGTCCGTCAAACTGGGTGCCAAAACGGTAGAGCGGTTCCTCAGCCTAGCAGACGACAACTTTGTCGACGATGTCAACGAAGACCTAAGATGTTTTTTATCCGAAGGAAGAGTTGACAGGTAAACAATTTTAGCTATATTGTTATTCAGAGGCATTTTCGCGATAAATTATTGTAGTGGTGCTTTGTTGTTGACTGTTTGAGGTTGTAGAAGCTGCTATAAAGTGCAGCGAAACGGCTATTGCTTAATATTTTCAAGGTTATTATGTGTCAAGCGCAAGCGAACGTAGGTCGCAAATCAAATGATGCGAGTCGAGATGACACCTTGAACGCTGATAAAATATTCATGGAGCGGTAAAAAAAGCGGCAACACGCTGTTTCCGTGTCCGCAAATTACCAATATATTGCACGCACGGTAACGCCTGCAATTCGCATTATTCGCAATATTTTTTCTTTGCTATAAATCACTGTAGTATCGCAATATTCGCGATACATGTAACGCCGGTCTCTATTTCTTTTTTATGTGTTTCTTTACCGGTTATAGGTCTATATACTGAAAGCTGGATTTATTACCATAATTGATACCATTATAATTCAGCTAATTTCATTCAGGATATTCACACCCTAGCAAATGGGAATCTTATTAAAAAATCATACTGAAAAAACTTAAATACAAACATAAATATTTACCTATACTAGAAAGGTTTAGGTAGTTAACTAAATGTAAACAAAACAAACCACGTGACTCATGGATGCTAAACCTTTCACTGCAAATTTTAAAATCGTATTATTTAAAGTCGTATAATAGGAGGCTCTAGTCTATATCAGAATTTGAGGAACTATCTGCCACGTTAATAATAAAACGTTCAGTGGTATTATCAATCATTTTATCAAATTTAAACATTTTCTGTTCTTGTTTTATTACATGACCCTCGCAATTTTCAAAGGCGCCTGGTTAATCGCCTAAATGTAATACCTGCAATTTTAGTTGCCATACTACATCACGGGCGTACTCTTCAATTTAGCGACGTTATCTAATTCATCGTATCTTCTAAAAGGTTTTGGGAACCTGTCTTTTTAGGCTCTTTACAATAGACAGATTACAAAATATTATACTATTTTATAAAACTAACAAAAAAGTGGTGACCAAACAATGACATCTATGAAGAGTAGTTTACGAATAAATGAATAAGTTTAACATACATTAATAAAAGAGAAAAGTATCGCATAAATCGAAATTAGAATTGATTTTGTTGTAACGTATTTTTAAACAAGGAAGTGTCAACTATAAAAAACCTTTTCTACGATTTGTTTACCTTTAGTTAACTACCTAAACCTTTCTAGTATAGTTATTAATGGAGCCTTCAGCACTAATACAGAAATAAAAATTACTATTTTTAAAAGACAACATTTATTTTTTATTTTATGACTTGACTAAGTCTAAGTCAAAATCATTAATTCCAATTAGACCATTAAAAGGCACTTTTGAACTTCAAAATAATTAAAACTAATGAATCTAGTTGCCCATTCCAAAAGGTAGTTTCGTATGGAGAAGAATGGGCAAGAAACTCCATACATACTCTTTTAAACAACACAAAAGAGTTCCCATTCCCCACATGTTGCAAAAAAAGGCAGTAACACAGTCTATGGTTTCAGCGTGCTAGTGTTCCCTCCAGTGAGCAACTACCGGCGGTTCCTGATCCACAACTCAGTGGAACAGTTGGGCCGGCCAGACCTCGCCACCTTCTCCATCGGAGTCAGTGACGAGCGCCGCACTGTGGTCTGCTACAAGGAGAGATTGCTGAGGTAATTATTATTTTTTGGGAGATGGATTGATTTCATTTTTAAGCTCTTGAATCTAGTCTTGGTTGGACGTGACATAGACAAAGTTTCTGATGGAGTGAGCTTACTCAGAAGAAGCCTGTTCATACTACCTTTGAAGAGATTTGGTTTGAATGAGTTTGGAAATACAGATGTATTATTATTGAATACTTGCCTTTATGAGGTATCATCATTTGTTATTATTTTCAGGCATCCATAAATTTTTAAAACAAAAATACACAGTATGACTGTAGGCTTGTTGCTTTATTATTGACTATCAAGACTTGTTTATCAAAACAAGTCATAGTTGGCAAAAATCCTGAAAGTGGGCTTTCTCAAAGGTGGAAAATATTCTTTTGTTTGTACTACTCATGCTAGAAGCAGTAGAAAGAAAATAAAAAAAAAATTGGTAAAAAGAATTGACATGGGTCATTGCAATTTTGCTAAATTTATTTATTTCTTACAAATAAGAATTAGAAAAACCCAATAACATTTTACTTGAACCTAAAACCTCTAGCGTATTTTCTTTTAACTCTGATGCCGATAATATTTATCTAGTAAAATAGCACTGAATACCCAGTCTAGTCTGCAATTATTTCTCGAAAGACTAGAATCTTACTTCACTAAAACGTAACAAATTTTACAGAGCATGTCTTAACGCGTCTTACGTGATTGATGCACATTAATCAACGCAAAGTGCCTCCCCGACTCCCGACCACAGTTAGACCATGCACCGGTATTATGTCTTATCTCGCATCAGCAGTGCGATTCTCTAAGCCTCACTTCGTAATTCGAAAGCTGTAGTGCGATTCTCTAAAATGCAAACTCGAAAACGAGTCTCACTAAAGTGATCGTGCTCACTTCGATAACGAACCAACTTGTCATTGGTTTAGTATTCGTTCGCCGTGGTGATGTCACCAGCGTGATCGTGTTTAACAGAATACCATTTTGTAATCTCACTGCGGATTCAGCTTTCGAATAACGAAGTGAGGCTTAGAGAATTACACTGCTGATTCCGCAGTGAGATTACAAAATGGTATTCTGTTAAACACGATCACGCCTGTGACGTCACCACGGCGAACGAATACTAAACCAATGACAAGTTGGTTCGTTATCGAAGTGAGCGCGATCACTTTAGTGAGACTCGTTTTCGAGTTTGCATTTTAGAGAATCGCACTACTGTATCGATAACTTGCTTCTTGTTGTCTGAAATAATACTGTCTATAGCTGGACATAAGGTTCTAGATTAGTATGTTTTATTTTTTTTTGTTGTTGAAATATATGAAGGTGTAACTGCTGAACTGCCTCGTTAGCCTAGTGGTTCTAAGCGCGACTGTTACGCTAGAGGTGTTGGGTTCGATTCCCATATCGAGCAGTGTGATTGGATTTTTCTATGAAATTCTCAGTAGCAGCTCGGAGTTAGTATTTGTGCCCGGTCAATGGCAATAGGCTCGCCCCCTATTACGTGGGACCTAAACATACCGGCGGGCTGTGGGTGTAGGTACAGTGGTGCACCTCTGTCTAAACCTTCGCTGAATACAGGCGTGATGGTATGTGTACTAAGTAATATTGTATTTGCAGTGATGAAGCTTGCGCGCGACCAACCATGGGCCTGACACAGACCGAACGGGATGATGCCACCATTTCACAAGCAGGTTAGTTGTGTAGCAAAATCTTTACGGGCCGATAAATACTTAAACAGGTCGGCCTATTCGGTTCGGCATTTTCAATATGCCGAATGCGCCGACCCGCGTATTTGTCTAGCGGCTCTAACATAACACCTACTCGAGCACACAGACAAACCTTCAAGTTACTATACTCACACACAAATACATACATACTTTATTATTACTAATCAGCCTATAATGTCCCATTGCTGGGAAAAGCCATCCCTCGTACATAAAAATATGTGTATATACTTACATACACATATTTTTATTTATTAGCAATAAATCGAAATCAAAACTTGTTTATTTTATATGTGCTGAGGGTCATTAACCTCCGCCTTTTTATTGGTTTAAAAATAACTTGAAACTGCCTAAAGAACACATTTTCTTTTGTCGTACAATTCAAGTCGAATGCCAGAATCCGCCACACGGCTCAAGGTTTTGCAAGGTTTTCAGATGCGCGGGCGCATAATATAATTTTTTGTAATTATACTATTGTGGTCAGAATATATATAATTTAGAGATCCAATCCACTTACAATCCAAATTGAAAAGAGTGTCCGTAGAGTTTCTTACTACTACGTTTTTCTACATAGAGACCTACTTTTTACCCGACTGCGACAGAAGGAGGGTTATGTTTTTCGAGGGTATGTTTGTATGTATGTATGTATGTATGTATGTATGTATAATTGTTTGGCACGCTCTGCAGCCTGAACGGCTCGATGGATTTTAGCTTGAGAGGTGTCGTTAGATTCGTATTTACTGTGAGAGTGACACTGGGTACATCAAAATAAAAAAAACAAAATGGCGGATTTTTGGCGCCAAATTCAAATGTTTGGATCGCTCTGCAGCCTGAACGGCTCGATGGATTTTAGCTTGAGAGGTGTCGTTAGATTCGTATTTACTGTGAGAGTGACACTGGGTATATCAAAATAAAAACTAAAAAAAATAAAAAACGGTAATTTAAAAAACTAAAAAACCCGACTGCTATTCTTTAAAAATCCCTAAAACAAGATAAATTGTAGCAGTCGGGACCCATTCGGAACCATCTGCAATGTAATATAGGTATGTGCTCTCAATTCACTAATCCTCCATTTCTAGAATGGTCCCGACTGCTACAATTTATCTTGTTTTAGGGATTTTTAAAGAATAGCAGTCGGGTTTTTTAGTTTTTTAAATTACCGTTTTTTTGAAACAAGCAATTAAGCTTCAAGTTTCTGACTTCTAACTTCTTGAAAATTCAGAAGTGGTCTGATTGGAATAAATGCTTTGACTTTGACTTTCAAGAAAATAACAAGTGCGAACCAACATCTACACGAACATTATTTGCGAATAACAATCACATAAAAAGCCAGGTGTGTCCTTTTCGCTCACCCCTGTTGGAGTGAGCGAAACAAAAAATGTACCGTTACAAGGTAAATGTACCAAATACATTAGTCACTCGAAACGGTACTGCTTTATGTTATGTTTGAGATGATCACGAAAGCGTTTAATTGTATCATATTTAAATTTATATATTTACAACATTATCTATATCTATACTAATACACTCCCGGACTCCTAAATCGAGCCACCTAGCATAATGACAAATGAATGAAAAATCAAATTCAAAACAATAGTACATGACCCTAATTTTGATTATGCCAGCTACAAACTTGCATAAAAACTTTTTGATCATTCATACGATTTTTTAAAGTTATGAACGTTACTAAATCATTATGCTAGGTGGCTCGATTTCTGCGGGTTGTTCGAAAGAGATACCGCGCTCCCGGAACGCAAAGGGCACATGAAGGAACATAGACGGGTTTTAGTCAGTAAAAGTCTGACACTCCCTCCCGCCCCGCCCGGGGCGGGGGAAGTTATTTGATGATTTCCCGTCTAAAAAAAAAAAAAAAGGTGGCTCGGTTTAGGATTCTGGGAGTGTATTATAAAAAGGAAAGATTTTTTGTTTGTATCGAATAGGCTCCGAAACTACTGGATCGATTTCAACCATTTTTTCACCTATAGATAGCTACATTATTCCTGAGTAATATAGGCTATGCTAATATATAACATAATGCTAAGACTCACGGGAGCGGAGCAGTAACCAAAGACGTTACTTAACGTGGGTGGAATAAGTCACGCGGACTAAGTCGCCGGCAGTTAGCTAGTATGTAAAAGAGGCATATACATCATATTCACATGTAATCATATAATTCTCTATACAAAATATCTAAAAAAAGGTATTTTTGCCTATTTTTTCTCAAAGTCAAAGTTTATTTCAATTAAACCATTAACAGGCACTTTTGAAATGTCAAGAAACCATACAAAATTAACTTTGGAAGGGGTTAATTAACAAAAGCGTGGTACTAGAAATTCCTCCTTTATCGTGGTCACGTTTACAAAAAAACTAACATACACAAACAGCCGAAATATACCCGGAACAACTTTTAAGCTATACAAATATTTGCATCGTGCGCGAATCGAATTCGTGACCCGCAGCAGCTAATCGCTTAGCCGCTAAATCTCTATTCTGTTATCTACTAGGAACAAGTTACTACAGCATAGTTTCCGCATAGGAAGGTCATTTGTCCACGTAACAGGTCATTCTGTGGCCCGGTAAGGGTCACCTCAAACATGGGTACAATATGCTTAAGCCGTTTTCATTTTGATATTGAACTAAAATTCAACAGGGATAGAGTTGGAATTTGCGTACATGGTAAAATAAAGGGGTCTCTGTGGCAATTGAAAATTGGTTGTAAATGGTTTATTTTATTCGAAAGAAATGAGTTTGAGTTTATGGAGAAAGAACGAGTAGGAACTTCGCTTATTTAAAAAAAAAACTAGCTAAATACTCGCGTTGTCATGTCACTCGCGGTCAGTTACGCCTTTGGTTTCTGATCGTAGCGTGATGTTCTATAAGCATATAAACCTTCCTCTTGAACCAGTCTATTTATTAACAGATCTAAGCATACATACGACGGGAAGCAACTTTGTTTTATACTATATAGAGATAAATGGTTTTAGAGTTTGAGTTTATAGAGAAGAACGAGCAAGAAACAAACTTATTTAAAATAAAAATCCTGACGAATTGAAAACCTCTTCCTTTTTGAAGTCGGTTAAAAAGGTGTAGGATACTTACACAACGTTACAATTAATTGTAGTAAAGTATAACTTCCGCAAGTTATGAAACCCTACATAATATAATATTTGTATCAAGCATTCGTTCCCACAACTTTCCCCTGGGTTGCTGTTCGACTGTTCGCATGTCTGTTTGTCGTCTGCATGCACGATTGTTAGAAGATGTGTTCCTAAATGGAGGCTGATGTAATAGTGTAACGTGTTCAATGAAACTTCTTTTTTTTAATGGTGTGCGTGTTGTATAGGGTGTTTTTTTTTTGGGAGAGCTTTCTTTTTGGTTTTTGATGTCTCGCCCCGGTTTTGCTCGGTTGAAATTGAATAAACGTCTATTTTTTTGTTTTTCTTACGATAATATGCAAACAAAATACCGTAGCGACTTATTATTTCTTCTAAAAAAAAAATCTTTTTTTGTCTATTGATAATCAATAGACAAAAAAAGATTTTTTTTTGTTACAAACATACCTACATGTTATGTACCAGTAAGAGCGCCTTCACACTAGCGTTTGTCCAGCGTAGGCGTTCGATGACCGTATGCGCAACGCAGACGCCGCGCCAACGCGGCGCAGGCGTCGCGTTGTTACGAACAAAAAACTACTAGTGGTGATGTTTAAAAAAATAAATAAAAAACATTTTGTTTCTTAATTATACAACCTGTATGTATCGTAGACATGCAACACTATCGCAAGATGAAAGTCGATAGTATTGATTGTGCATTGATCTGCATAAAACTTCTTCCAATATGTTACGTGGACATACCTACCTTCCATAATGTTAGAAATATCAATACATTTTTTAATAAATGACAAAATAAAACTCGTGCATTAGAGTTTAACTCCAACTAAATTTACTGATTTGGTTTTTCTGTTGATTTTATGATGAAACTACTACTTACTGCTATTATTTTGATGAATTAATTTTCTTTTTTGGTCTTTGCTTTTGCGTTTACAAACATAGGAACTCCCATACTTAAACATGCAGACTCGGAACTACAAATCAGTAGGCCATACAAGTATTTCTTGCATGCGGGAATCGGACCTGCAAGAAGTAGCGCATCAGCCAATCGCTCACTGTCGGGCAGCGATAAATGCTTATGCGAATCCCGCATAAGGTCATAAGTAGAGGTGGAACACCGCGGTGGTTTTAGCCGGTTAGAGTCCCCTCTGTCACGGGGGAAGACCAAGAGGAGTTCCACCACGCACAAAAAAAAGGAGCTATAGGTTATGGTCCATTATGATGTCATTGATAGATAAACTCCATGTTTTAAACATAAAATGACAGCTATTGAATAATAACGATAATTTGGCAGTCATAACATACGTTTTAAAATTTTTATTTAACATTTTGGTAACACTACGCAATGAAAATGCAAATTGTATGCGAATGAAATCCAAAATCAGCATAGTAATGTTAGATAAATAAATTAGCATAAATCAATATTTTTATTGAAAAGAAGTGCCGTTTTTTTTTCAGCCAATGGGCTATTTTGGCTGACGGTTTAGCTAAAATTTCGGGCTGTTTTTGTTTATAAAGAGACTAGCTTTTGCCCGCGACTTCGTCGGCGTCGATTAATAGTTCCCGTTCCCGGGGGATTTCCGGGATGAAAACTATCCTATGTCCCTTTCTCGGGTCCCAGACTATATCTGTACCAAATTTCATTGAAATCGGTTCAGTGGTTTAGGCGTGAATAAGAGACAGACAGACAGACAGACAGAGTTACTTTCGCATTAATAATATTAAGTACGGATAAGGGGTATTTGCAGAGATTCGATATATTCCTTTCAAGTATGCCGTAAGTAACTATAACTTTTGTAATATCAAACCCCCCATCCCTCTTGTCAGTAAAAGTCAGCCCCCTCCCCACCCCCTTTTATTGCTTACGTAATACTTGAATGGCCCCTATGAACAATTTTGTTTCAAACTTTTGTTGCTTAGTAGTGAAGGCATGAAGCCTTAAGATATTTGTCGAACCGCCCACCGCCCTCGCCGGGACGTCACCGAGGAACGTGATTATTTGAAACCAAACGTGACCGCCACGTGACGGCGCTCGGGTGTTCCTTGCACGTGGTTATCGTACTCAACTTGCTCTCAGGATAGACAAAATAAAAACTTAACGCGGTGCAGTGTATGGACTAAACGCGAACGGCATTACAAGCACTTTTAAATTTTCAAGGAGTCAGTCAGTCGGAAAAAAGTAGTTTTGTAAGGAGAAGAACGAGCATGAAACTCCAAGAACATTTAATCGGTGGATATACGCCCTTAAACCAAAAAATATACCATCACGCCTGTATTTCCCGAAGGGTTAGGCAGAGGTGTACCAATGTACACCCACAGTTCGCCGGTATATTACCCCTGCCGGTATACGCCCTTACTGTATGTAAATACCGTTACGTGCCAGTCTTTTAAGAATCTTCTCAAATATCAAAGGTTTAGAGCTGTTACGCACTGCATCCGATCCGAATTCCTGAAAATATACTGATCTAGAATCTAAAAACTCGCACCGAATTCGATCTATGATCCGAATTCAAGCAATTCAGAGGCCGTCTCTGGCGATATGAATCGCGTTCATACAAACAGTACTACGGCTACTTCTAAATTGATTGATTCTGCAGACCAACCCAGACAGTCTGAGAAATGTATAAGGAACTTATATGAACGACAAATAGTAGTGTATCATCTATTACCTCTGTATCCACACCCACACAGCCAACTCTTGAATATATCTATTACTAAGATATGTAGGCGATGCTCTCCCTCCCAATGAGCGCCAGTTCACACGAGACACAACGCGACGCGACGCGCGACGCTTCGTGCACATTTTAATAGAGCTACTCAAAATATAACTTTATTTACTACACGAAAAAATACATATTTCATTGTGATCTGTTGCGACGTATTCTGAATTCAAACAATGAAATGTATATCGTTTCGTGTAGTAAATAGAGTTATATTTTGAGTCGCTCTATTAAGGTGTGCGCACTGCGTCACGTCGCATCTCGTCTCGGTGTGAGATGACCCTTATTGACGCCTTGCACGAGCGCGCAGAAACGTAACGTAGCCTAGTGGTCCTAAGCGCGACTGCTACGCTAGAGGTTTTGGATGCGATTCCCAGATCGTGCAAAAAGTGTTATTGGGTTTTTTCTATGAAATTCTCAGCAGCAGCTCGGAGTTTGGATTTGTGCCCGGTTAATGGCAATAGGCTCGCCCTTTAAACATGGGACTTAAACATACCGGCAAACTGTGGGTGAACATTCGCACACCTCTGCCTAACCCTTCGCGGAATACAGGCGTAACGGTATATTATTTCAGGACCCCTCAATTAACCCAATCGTTCTTCACAATGTCATAATAAACAAAAATGATCCAGCACACAAAATTCCAATGACATAAGCGCTGATGCAATCATGCAACGCAGCCGGCTTAGCAGAATGACCGGGCCGCGAATGTGGTACACCGAAAGTGAAAGTAGCACGCCTTCATGTGGAGCTTTTAAGTGGTGTGCAGTTGTGGTGCGGCTAGACTGTGGGTATTTGAGGGAGTGGTCGCCTGTTGCATAGGTGGGATTAGGTGGTGCTGGGTTTTAGGGACGTCTGCGGTGGCTGTGCGTACTAAAGATGTGTAGTACTCGTATTGTGGGTTGACATTCGAAGAGAGAGATGTTTTTTGCCTCGCTTTTGGTTTGTCGTTGTTTGCGTGGAAACCAAGAAAAAATAAATTGATCCAGGGTACCAATGAGATTATAAAACACTTTTTTTTTAAACCGATCATGTGCTTCCAATATTACCTCTTATTTATTGTAACTCTTTATAATATTAGTTTAGAAATCTTCTCGTACATGTAATTTAACGTCAATGTTTCAACGAATGTGGGGATCGAACTAACAATCTTTGGTTTGATAGTCCTCCCTGTAGCAGCTGAAGTTCTGCTACACTATCTGCTCACACGCCCTCTTAACTCCACTTTGTGAATCCTATTTTCATTTCCAGTGCATTGCCGTTTTCTTAGCCATTCCTGTAACATCTTTTTATTTGCTGAATTCTGCTTTGGTTAATCCAACAGCTTAAAGGGCATTTGATTGTCAAAACCCAGATTGCTTCTCAAATTTTTACTACAGTTATCCGTCTTTCATCTCACATCTTCACAATTCTAATATAACCACATTGTCTGCCGTGCGGACTTTGCAGACAGTGAGCAAATAAGCTAAGAAGTGCTTCTTTAAATAAATATTGGTCTGTTTGTCGTAATGACGTCGAAGCAAGCCATACTGCATTGTTTACAATTTGTGATATTGACCTCTCTGGTATGTGCTTTATGAATCACTTTGTACTGTTAGTTTGTTAAAGATATGTCTACCAAGAGCCACTAGAATGACTTCTTCGGCTCTGGGCGGAGTGAACGAAGCGTTAGACTCTTACTAACTAAAACCAATCCGTGTTTCTCTCAATGTCCATTGCGTTCCAGGACCGCGGTGACTCTTTCGAACAAATTCCGCAACCCTGGCAACCAGTATCAGTCGTACCAAGAGGTATCGTGTTGCCCAGTAACCGGGTTGTGGAGTTTAGATAAGCAGTCGCTCCATGTAAAACACTGGTATTCAGCTGCATCCGGTTAGTTGGGAAAAGGCACGGCTGGTATAGTCTATTAAAGAAATGACAGTCTATAGTTATAATTTTGATGAAAAATATTGTCTAAAGGATCATTAGCCGAACTTTTTGTGTACAATGAACATTACTGAATACTATAAGTAGGCTTACACGGGGGTGCTGACATAAAAGTATTTGCGTTGATCGAATTAGAAATACGACAATCATAAAGCATTTATGTTTAATTTCACACGACAAGCTCAATAAGTACCACCTATTGACATGAAAAATTATTAACTAGGTGCGACACGGGTAGGTACATCCAATTAAAAATCGATCGAATTCAAGTTACCGCAGCACCGCCGCAGGCTCGTTCGTTGCAGACCCTCTTGATTCCCATGGCTGTGAATATTGAACTTTACATAACCGATATACCTACTGGTGTAACAGTATTTTGAGGCAACAGTACAATACCATGCCAATTTAATAAGTACCTATACCTACGATGAATATATAAATATGGGAGTCCCTTACATCTCCTAAAATTGTTTGTCCGAAAATCATTATCTATAACACGTTTGATATAAACCTCAGTAAGCATAATGTTAAAAATCCCGAAATTTTGTGTAACATAATTATCTTTATTTCTAAAAGTATTCTGTCATAATATCGAGTACTATAATATTTGAAGCTCCTAATTTTACATGACCTAAAGTCATATGTCCTAAGTATCGCGTTAAATAATGTGTATTATTCCGAATGTTCAGTTATAATTTTTTTTTTTTAGTCCTAAAACATTTGCTAATAATCAGGTTTTAGTGACAGAAACGAATCGCTGCAAAACCGACTCCACGTAGTCTTGTCTGCCCTACCCCTAGAGTGTAATTTAAAATCGCGAAGGCGCGCAGGGGCAAGGCGGCCCGCGAGCTAAGGAGCAGGTGGATTTGACACTCGCCGCCGCGGCTGAGGCTGGCCGGCGAGGCCGGCCAGCAAGCCGAAGCCGCGGTGGTGAGCGTGAAATCATCTGCGACGATAAGCTCGCATGGGACCGCCGGAGCCCCGCAGCGCCGGAGCCGTGACAGAAACCATGCCTGCTGCATGTTGCACGCTTGCTTGCATGCTGCTTGCTTGCTTGCATGCTGCGTGCTTGCTTGTATGCTGCATGCTTGCTTGCATGCTGCGTGCTTGCTTGCATGCTGCATGCTGCATGCTGGCTTGCTTGCAAAAACGATAAAAATAAAATTCTAAAATCTAAAAAAAAATTGTTTTAAGAATATTATTATTTTAAAAAAGTGTTATGTAATTTGTATTTAGGATTTATAACTTTTATCGAAAAAGGCTTTATGTCTTTTGTATATTATTGATTGTAATATTTATGACAAACAGATTTATGACATAATTATATTTAGGGATTTCAATTTTATGGCATGTGATATTATGTGATATTAAGTTCGGGTAAGTTATCATTCGGACAAATGATGGTTAGGACAAAAAAAGTTATGGCACTTTAAATTATGGATAAAAAAGTTAGGTGACACAATAGAGAACCTATAAATATGCCTGACAAGGTGATATGGTTGGACAACCAAGAAAATAGTCGGTTGGGCTTTACTCGACCATATCAAGTCATATTATTAGTTCCTGTGCTTGCGAATGATAGCAAAGCATACTTATAATAGGCAAAGAGATTTTTTATTTCATTTTGAGATTTTGAAACAATCCACTTTTTCTCGAAAGAATGTGATATTGTCAAATGTGTAAGCACAACTGTGTTTAGTTGACTAAATCATAAATAGCCAATCAGCAGCTTACGGAAGCCTATTCTAAAATCGTTCGAATCGACGTACGAAACGATTTTCGTATTTTTTTTTCTTTATTAAATCTCTACATAGCATAACAAAATCGCTTCTCGCCGTCTATCCCTCTGTGCGCTTAAAATCTTTTAAACTACGCAACGGATTAATGCGTTCACATCAATAGATAGAGTCGTTTAAGAGGAAAGTTTATACGTATTGAACATCACGCTACGACCAACGGGAGCTGAGCAGTAACCAAAGCCCCAAAGACATAACTGAACGCGAGTTACACATACATACATACATTACCTTTCCATCTTTGTATATACTCGAGGTTGCAATATTTGTAAGGACAAACAAACACCTCTTTACCCTAATGGACGATATTAGAACGCGGCCGGTAGCCGTGAGATCACAATATAAAAATTTAATGTTTACGGGTAGGCACAAAACAGCATTATTAAGGAAAAGTTTACTATCAATGGGGCCCATTATCTTTAATAAAATACCTCAAGCATTCAAAGAGGAATCACTATGTGTTTTTAAAAAGAAGCTTAAATCCATATTACTAGATAAATGTTACTATTCTATACAAGATTTTTTGAATGACAAGAGTTTATAGTATCATATTAATATTATATTATTGTAATTTCAATTTTTTATTATTGACATTGTTGACTGTTATTATGATTATTATTATATTATTTTTTGGTTATTGTAAGTATAATACCAATATAGTCAATCATAAGTGAAATTTAGAATTAAGATTGTTGTTTAGTTGACTTAGGAAGGCTGAAGTAGCTCCACACGGCAGTTGACTGGTGTAATTAAATTGAATAGGTATAATTACGTACTTTACGTTTGCATGCCGTAAGGTAGAGTGTGCTGGAACTGTCAGACATTGTATGTTTCCATCTTATTCTGTACCCACATTCATAGCAAAATAAATGATTTGATTCATACATAAACTCACGCCTTTTTCCCATGGGGGTAGGCAGAAACCACGGACCGCCACCTGCTACGATCCTTACACACTCCTTTCGCCTCGTCCACATTCATACATCTGGTCATACAAGCACGCCGGTTACGAGTACTGCGCACCTGACCTTTCTGAAGAACCTCACCGATAAGGACACCGCGGGGTATATACAGTTACTGGAGTGTGTAAAAAAAAAAACACAGTGCGTGTCTATAACACTGACATATAGTTTAAAATTCACGATTATTTTTTAGTAGCTGCCAAAGGAAATGTACAGGAAACAAGTTGGCATGTTGAAACGCATTCGAATTAGTAGGCGCATTTGCAATATGCATATCGTTTAAGGCAAGGCGCGACTTGTCCATAAACTATCATTCTTCCTGTTTGCGTTCAGCAAAAACTTGTGAATTCTTTGGTACTTTCCACGTTGCGTCTTAAGTGAATAGCAGAAGGTTGGGTCTACAGAATGTTGGAAAAGTAGGACAATGTATTAACTAAAATTGATGATTTTTAAGGTTATTCGGAAGTGTGCGCAATAAAATGCAAAATAAGGGTTTAGGTATACGATAGCTTTAACTTCTCCGTTGTTGAGTTCCACTACTGTTGAGTGTGGGGTCCTAGGTTCGATTCGCAGGTCGGGCAAAAAGTGTTTTTGGGTTTTCCATAAGGAATTTCACAGTAATAGCCCGGAGTTTGGAAGGTGGTAGTGTGATACCCCCGTGCTTCGGAAGAACGTAAACCCGTTGGTCCTGCACCTGATCATTTCCCAATGTGTCGGATCGGTGTCGGTGTCCCATCGGACTATGAGAGTTAGAGAAGAGGGAGTGCACCAGTGTTTACTGAGACTGCACTCACTTGAGCACTATAATATCTCCTGCGTACTTGGCTAGTTTGCATTAAGATGACCAGAATCGAGCTAAGGAATACATTTACAGATTTATGTGACATCATATCCGCGACCCATGAAGTCTGTAAGGTCTCTATAACAATGCATAGTAAAGTTTGTATTTCGAGTGCTAAAAGCACTGGCCGTTTGGTCGTCGCAAACTCGATCGCACAAAATCTGTCGTTTGCGGATAGCCATAGTTATTCATTATTCAAATCAACCAAATTAAACAAAGGCAGTATTCAGCTAATTAGCATAAATTAGTTTTTGACGCACATTTGAATAAACATAACCTAATTAACATTTGCAATTCCAGACATCGCGTGATATGCCATTTTTTTTTAAATTATCAAATTAATTCAATATGACTAATTCGACAGTGGCTAAGCGATTGGCTGTTGTGCTACGTGTGAGGGCCAACGCCTGCCGGGGCTGCAGGTTATTCGAAGGACCCCCCCCCCCCACCCCCGAAACGCAAAGGGCACAAGAAGGAACATGTATGGGTTTTTGGAGGTATGAGAAACGGGGTGTAAAGTTTCTCATCCTCCGTTGAAAAGGGAGGATCATCCGAGCAGACGAGTGTTGTGTCTGGTGGGCTACTGCCCCACAGTTGTTGTCGGGATTTATGTATATACGCTAATCTCGCGAAGAACTTTGATGGCGCGATCTAGGCAACGTCAATTTTTTCCGTAGTAGTTCGCATGCTGTGCGACAGATGTCGCTACAGGTTTTAGTCAGTAAAAGTCTGACACTAGGGCGGGAGAGCCAGAGAAGTCATTTGAAGATTTCCCATACGAAAAAAAACTTGCTATGTCACCAGTGAACCTTCTGTTATTTATTTACGTTGTAGTGTGAGCTACTTGTCAAGTCTAGATGTAGGAAGCCTTTTGTCTATCGTTACATAGTTTAATTGCGTTGCAGAATTAGTAGAGCTTCAAACTTTATTTATAGCTGTTATGACGTTTCCTATACTACTAGGATTTAATGCTAAATTAATTTTATTGTAAATATCAACTGGCTCAATTTGTAATCTCAAACTTTTATGTGTAGTGATTAAAATCATGATTAAAAAAATTGCCCATGAATTGGGAAATAAAAATATTTTTTGTTTAGTTAATATTTCCAGTTATTTTCGGTACAAATTAATCGTAAGCACATGAACGAGTTTCTTGACCCCAAACACACAAGATCATTCCCGTGTTTTTTGTGCAGCTGAAAATGCGCTAATCTCCGGAACTACTGATCCGATTCTGAGAATTAATTCGATAATAATAAGCTACGTTATCCCTGAGTGCCATAGGCTATATTTTATAATAAAAAATATTAGGCATCCTTAAGAATATTCACGCGGAAGAAGTCACTGATAAAAGCGTGTAATAATGGTGTAATTGTTGTAAACTATAACGAGAATATAGGGCCTAATAAATCCAAATTCAATTAACTTTCAAATTCAGCAACATATCCATTTTATTTCAAAACCAAAGCAAGAATCAAATACATAGATTGTAAAGGAGATTGGTCGTAAGATTGATTACACACGAATGCTGCAATCGTGTGGTTGATATTGCGACAGAACTGTCGCAATATAACGTATGAAGTAAATGTCGCGTTCAGTGTTGCGGTATATAAGGATTTCATGTGTGGGCAGCCTAATTGAAGGTGGTGTTATGTAAACGAGGTCAGTCATTTGCATAACATATACAGCTCTTAGGGCTTTTTTTTTGGTGCGCGGTGGAAATGGCCTTCCTCGGTCGCAGGGGTGACGGAGGGGTATGCCGGACTCTTACCGGCTAAAAACCACCGCGGTGTTCCACCTCAGCCTATGCCCGGGGGTTCGGGATATTCCTAGGGATCTTAAGGGATATTTGAAGTTTTTGTCTGTCATCGGCAATTTAGGTGATGACAGCCTAGAATCCTTGAGCCATTGTAAATAAAACGGCGGGCCAACTATTTGCAATAGGCGTACTTTATTAAAGACTTAATTGCTTAATTAACTTTTTTGTAATAAATTAAGTGTTTTTAATTAAATCTGGCTGTTCTTTTTTCTTATTTAAATAGTCTTTAATTTTTGTTTCTACATCAAAAGGAAGAGCTTATTTCCAAATTTGGAAGAAACTATTAAATGGGTCGCGGGCCAGGCACTTTTGAGAACCACTGGCTTACAGATACAGTAATGTAAAATTAGTTAATTAACTCATTAAAATACCCAAAACTGACAATTAGTCATAACCTCGCCTCGGAAGCATTCCATCTTCATTGTACAATGATTGGCCGATAAGTATCCGCATAAAGAGATAATCTTCCCTGAAATAGCTGAGCGATGTCGTAAATACATTGCAATAGGTGAGCACAAAAACGTGATTGTAAAGCTCGTTGCCAGCATGGGAATCACGTTCATTGCATTGATGTAATAGTAGGAGGTCCACGCGTTCGGTACTTTGTGAGACACGCGGCGAATTTTGTTGAGGGAGTTCGTTTTAGTAAGAATATTGTTTTGTCTACTTCTGATTTCTAGTTTCCTGGTATTTTCTGTAATTGAGAATTTAGTGATTGGTTGAATAAAGTAATACCTAACAATCTATAATCGCCAAATCGTCACTTAGTTTAAAAACGCGTCAGCTTCTTGAACGGTCTTGCTCTGATTTTTACTTGCTATTTCGAACGGTTTCTATGAAAACAGGTGATATAATATGGTAAACGAGAATACTGACGCTGTCAGTCTGACTGAACTCGTAAACTTCGTGCGACATATTGGAAAAAAAATGCCCTAGAAGTCATGTTCTAATTTTAAAAACATGCTTAGTCATACTTTTTGATTAAAATTATTATAGTTCTTACAAAACTTGAAACACCATAATTTTATTAGTAGTGTTGCACCTACATTTTTATTAACTAGTTATTAATGTCAAATTAAAGTTTTCATACATAAATTATAAAGTAAACAAAATAGCAGTAAGACATTAAACTAGCGGTGTAATGTACTGGATACAGTTATGCAATTAATGAATAAAGAATCTGACACGTTGGAAAAAATATAATTACTCAACTAGATAGTGAATGGAGTGCAATGCTATCGTAATAGTATTTCACAATATTGAATGAACTGTTTAACAGTATTTACTTAATAGATCACTTAAAAAAAACACGCAATGATTTGAAAATGGAATATTATAATAAGCAGTATTCTTTTTTTGTCAATTTTCATATTTTATTACTTAACTTGTAAATAGATATAGTATATTGTATTACACACACAAACAAAACACAATGCACACAATGCAACAGTACAACAAATAAAAAATAATTTTATTACCAATCCTTTGATATCATGAAATCATGGTAATTTTATGTAACAATCTTTCGCAGCGGCGGTGGGAGGTTTCAAGCCGACGCAAGCGCCGAGGCGCTCGCAGCCTCAGGAAAAGATCAGGTCGGTATCAACAATACTTCCTACATCATTTGTTGTTTGTTACTCGTCACGGACGGACGTGCGCTAAGCCCTTTATCTTATCTGTGGTTTTTATAAAGTGAACTGTTTAGTGGTGTTTGACATAATTGGTGGACTTTTGGTCGTATGTCGACCTTTGGATGTGCAAGTGTGACAGTGTAAGTTTCTGAACCGAAATTGGAGATTTTTGTGCAATTTTGGATCTGTTGAAGGGTTTGTATTAAGTTTAATTAGTTACAATTAACATGTTCCATTTGCATGACCTTTATGACTAACCTAAATTTAATGAGGTCATCACTAATATCGATATGTTCAGCATTTACGTGATATTTTACTAACAGATGGCCTAAGAAACTCTAAAACGTAATCTAGCGTTCACAACCGAATCAAATCAAAGTATTTTTTGCTATCAACAAGTTTGACACTGACAAAGAAATTGAAAGTGATTGAAACAATCAAAGGTCCTTGTAGCTTAGTTGGCAGCGATTGAGGAAAATATCTGCACAGCTGCACTGTAATATGAGTCGTATATAATGTTAAAACATGTTTACTTTATATATTTACGCCAATTATTATTTATTTACTAGCTTCTGTTTGCGACTTCGTTCGCGTGATTCTAATTACCCATGTTAAGTTACTGCTCCGCTCCTGAGTGTCGTAGCGTGATATTATATAGCTTATAGACTTCCTCGATAGAAGGACTAACCAATACAAAATAATTTATCAATCCAAACCAGTAGTTCCTGAGATTAGCGCGTTCAACCAACCAAACAAACAAACTCTTCAGCTTTATAATATTATTTATCTGTATATTTCGGCTAACTATGACGCAGATTCGTTCATAATTATGCATACTCATTGTTTGTAGAGGTTCTGTTGGGTAAATTGCCTAGAATGATATGTACAGACAAACAAAACATTTGGTTTGTAGGTAATTAACTTACAACTACTTTGAACACAATTTTGTGAATGTACCCAGTCGTTAATTCAATGTCCAATGTAGCTTAAAAACTTATTACGTACATGATAATGATTAATATTAGAAGTGTAGTGTAAAGATGAATATTTTTCCTTGTATACAAAGTACGTGAACTTGTACTGTACTTGTAGGTTCGTGCTAATTTCAACTCAATCAATTAAAACATAGAGGCTAAAGTTCCATCAGCATCGCTCGGTAATAAAATAATACCTCGTAATTTGTATATCAGCACAAACCTGATAAGGTTCATACATTGTCATGCATGATTCATTGTAAAACTGGAAACACCATTGAGAATTAAACGTCATTATAAAATATATAGATGAGAAGCCCGGAAGAACTGCCTCGTTGGCCTAGTGATCCTAATCGCGACTGCTACGCTAGAGGTTATGGGTTCGACTCCCAGGTCGAGCAAAGTGTTATTGGGTTTGTCTATGAAATTCTCAGTAGCAGCTCGGAGTTAGGATTTGAGCCCTCCACTAGGCTAACGAGGCAGTTAATGAACACATGTAACATGGATTAAGTACAAGAATGTAATCCCACAGCTTTAACATCAAAACAAAATCGGCTGTGTCATACAAAATATAATAGTTTATTTATCCTACTTCCCATCCGATCCTACTAATATTATAAATGCGAATGTTTGTGAGGATGGATGGATGTTTGTTACTCTTTCACGGTTAAACGGCTGAACGAATCTGGATAAAATTCGGCACTGAGACAGATTGTAGTGTGGAGTAACACATTGGATACCAAAAAGAAGGTCTAGGATCATGTATTGGAACGATGAGTAACGTTTTCATTACTATGTCTCTTCCACCGGTCATAACAATAGAATAATGATAGAAGAAGTGCTACAGAAGAATACAAATAATATGAACATGATAATAAATTCAGATTAATAGTAATACTGGCTTGAGAAAGACATGGCTATCTGTTTCATATTCAATATTAGGTAAGGTAACCATGTAATACGATGCATAGTTGATATGACTGATTTTCTAGTAAATTCTCAGTCTTGACATACATTTTTTTCATCATGTAATAGGCAAACCCCAAGATAAATTACAAATTACCTAATTGCCATCATATCATTTCATAACTTAACCTCTGTGAACTGAATTTTAATTCACAACACAACCTTTCATCAGCATATATAAATCATAATGTAAATAATATATAATAAAACTTATACAATAGTGATGTACTTGACCCCTTTTTTGGCGCACCTTTAACATTTATCGATATTGACATTTGCCCCTTCACTAGCCATTGTATTGAAATGAGAGGCATCAAATGGTTACAGATGCGATGAAGAAATAAATCGATTAGTTGTTACATTATTTATCAGTTAATCGATGTTGTTAATGATTGTTCTATTAATTACAGTGTTGTTAGTAGTTTAGTAATGTCTCAGGTAGTATTTTTTTGCCATTTTATTCTTGGCATGAACTTGACATGTGTTTTTGGTATCTTTATTCTGTTTTTAATCATCTGCCTCGTTGTTCTGTGTTTTATGTTGTTACTGGATTTTGTACGTAGATCTTTGACAGTCGTTACGAGTAGTCATAAGCCCCAAAGTCCAACAACCAGACTTACTCGTACCAAAGCATATCGTGATACCCAGTAACTGGATTGTGGAGTTCAAATAGACAGTTGCGTCATGTAAAACACTAGTATTCAGGTGCATCCGATTAGACTAGAAGTCGACCTCAACATAGGTGGGAAAAGGCTAGGAAAATGATGAGTCCGATTTCAATCATCTTTAATGTTTTCTTTCCTCATGACTATTTGCAAAAGAACCTCCGCAATCAACAAACTGTTTCATGTCATGAGTCTTTCCAAGTTGTTCCGCAATACTTAGTGTTCTGCCTTCCGCATCTAATCCACACCAATCTTATCTGTCTTGTTCACACAGCCCTTGTATAGAAAGCTCTTTGGGCTCTTTTATATAGTGCCGGACTGCTGCAGCGTCGGAGATGTGTCATCATCATCTCAGCCGTAGGACGTCCACTGCTGGACATAGGCCTCCCCCATAGATTTCCAAAAGAACTGGTTGGAAGTGGCCTGCATCTTACTAATTATAATACTTATCCTGTATGAAAATTGACAACCGTCCTCAAGTCGTACGACACCTGCACGCTCTGATGCACCAAAACGCTTAAATTGAAAGGGCCCTTAGGATTTGCATTTCTCTTCTATCTAAGCACCCTATATAGGTAGACCTTATTGTATACCCGCTAAGTTACACAATACCAGCCTTCCGTATCCTCATAAGATAAGTTAAAGCTGTATCGTAAATAGTAACGCAACACCTTCAGCTTCTAGGCAGTATTTCTCATACTTATCCATTACGAAAGCACTGTTGCCAACTAGCCAACTTGTAGCCTGAGCTAGATTGTCTTGCGCAATATCCAAGTGGCGCATATAAGCCCTTTCTATTGGAGATACTATTTCTAGCTCAGTTGCTAGCTTATGTTTAGGAACATAGACATCTTTGAAGTTCCTGCTTGCGCTTGCGAATTTCTTCAGAATTTATTAAAAGATCCTAACTCCTACTAATATTATAAATGCGAAAGATTGTGAGGATGGATGGATGTTTGTTACTCTTTCACGTTTAAACAGCTGAACGGATCTGGTTGAAATTTGGCACATAGATAGATTATAGTCTCGAATAGCACATAGGATATTATTATCCTGAAGAAAAGTATGGTTCCTGTGGAATAATATGTTCACTTTGACGCGGAGGAAGTCGCAGGCAGAAGCTAATCGTATATATATCTGACATTATCAAGTCAGTAACTGCCTCGTCTTGTGCAAAAGCTTCTTTATCCTCCATGACTTTCAGTTTCTTCTGTCTAATGATTAGCCCCAGTTCTTAAGTTAGCAGCATTTTTGGTTGGTCTTTGTTTCCCTGTCTCACAGTTAAGAGAACATTAAATATTCGTTTCTGTTCCAAGGATGGTGTCGAAACATATCGCAATGTTGCTAATAGCGAATGTTGTTGAGTTTATTATGAATAGCCTTCATAGTGTGTGCACAAGCGATGTCTATTTATTACCACCTGAATCATCTGTCTGTAAGACTTCGCAATTTGTCCTTGGATAATTTGCACTCTTTACACATTCTTGTTGATATTAGTAATTATTAATGAAGTTACTATATGGTAATAATCCCATTAAGCTTGTCAAGTGGTTACTAATTTTGGGTGTACCGAATAGTACGGATTTTATATAGAAGTTACGGCCTACTAAGAAGTAGAATGACAGTAAATGCAGGCAAAGTCTTATCAACAGGTCATTAGGTACTATCTTTTACATCATCTAGATCAAAAATAACTTTTAAAACATTAACTGCAATCCACATAGCTCTAATAAAACCAAATCATATCAACACATAACTAAATGATACCGCTAACGATGTTACAAAATACGATTACCAAACTAGGTCCAGACAAAGAGCTACTGATGTCAACAACATCAACATTCAATTACACAAACCGGCGGCGAGTGGCCGAAAACTGTTGAAAGTGTGCCACGGAGAGAGGGGCGCCGTGTTCGACTGGCGTTCGCTGGCCTTGCCCCACTTGAAGTTACGTGACTGCGGTAATAGCTGGCGTACAATGAACGTGACAAGTGTGGCTGCCATTTTTGATGATGATGATGATGAAGATCATATTTCGCAATTATAATGTGTAGTAGGGCAAATCTTTGGGGTTTCCCATTGTAATGTTCTAGCGTATAATGTTCAAGTATTGTCATTCAATGTATTGTTCCCAGATCTGGTTCAACGAAACCTCGGCGTCCAGATCGTGCAGTGTACGTGCCGCGTGCGCTGCGGACGGCGGACAGCACCCCACCTGAGGACAACAAGGAAACCAATAATCACCGCAGAACTAGTCACAGTGCGGAAGGAGCCAAGTGTCCCAAGTCACCCGCGCCCAAAGACAAATCACAACACTCCACCCCCAGGAAATCTATAGACAAGACCTACTGCAATGTTTACACACCACCGCATCTCAGGAATCAAAGATCTCACACGGCCCCAAGCATAGACGAGCCCACATCGAGCGATACAAAGGAATCCGTGCCTTCAGGCTTCCAAGTGCCAAATAGTGATAGTGCAATATCTTTTAGTGATAATAGTTATATTAACGACATAGAAGTAGGCGAGAATTTTTATATAGGAGATTATTTCGCTAACGGACAGTTAGGGTTCTACAGTCCGAACTACTATAGTGAATATACGGAAAACAGCCGCGAGAACGCGACAGATAATAGCGATTGGAGATCCAATGATTCCGACGAAAATATGGCGGTGAACGAATCGAATCAAAGCAATAATATTATCGATAACGATTACATTTATGCTAAAGACGAAGATGTTGAAAAGAATGAGTTGAAAAGAGCGTCCCAAGAAATTAATAGAAGTAGCAAAAGAATTATAAAACAGAGCTTTCATTCTGACGTGCTAGTTATATCAGATAACGTTGAGAGTGAGACAGAGAAGAATGAGCCAGAACCCGTTGTAGAAGAGTTGGAACCTGAGCTGAAGAAAACTAAACCTAAGTTAGAAGCAAAAGTGTCTTTGAAACGTGAAGAAAATGATTGGGATGCAGTGTTCGATGACAGCGGAGAATGCCTTGATCCTTCTCTTGTGGAAGAGTTGACGACAACTGTCGGTAAAGTCCATATAAGCAAGCCTAAGAACTGCTATGACCAATACCAGACGAGGGGGCAGCAACTCTTCAACGGACCTTACGACGAAACGTTCGGGCATGTGGTAGAAGTGTATGACTTTCCGAGTGAATTCAAAACGAACGATTTGTTCTCGTTATTCAGTGAATATAAAGACACGGGTTTTGAAATTAAGTGGGTGGACGATACGCATGCGTTGATCGTGTTCAGCAGCGCTAAAATTGGTGAGTTGAATTTTGTTTTGTATTTCATTCTGGATAAGGCCTTTAATGCTATGTTTGTGTTTTTGCTGATCTGAAAAGGCAGGTTGGATAATTGTTGTAATAGTCGGTCGAGGCTAAAGATCTGAATTGGTTAGAATGAGTCTGCATTTGGTAAATGCCACTTGAGCATTGCACATCGTTACTGACCGAACATGGCAATGTTGACAATAAAATGGCTGATGACTTAACTTGTAACATAATATAATCGAATCATGTTTTGCCGGATTGACACCAATAACATTAGAACATCGGGCCTCACGACCTCGATGACGTATTAATGATAATGATTTCCAAAACAAAAATATTTTCTTCACATTTGGTTATTTTGAGAGATAAGTCTGTGTTTTGTTCTTTTTATCTTTTACGGATATCGTTTTTAGTTGCCTTTATCTTTATAATTTTGTCTTTATCGACTATATCTGCTTGATTCACTAATTTCTTACTATAGAACTCAATACTCAAAACAAACAGAAAACAACTTTATTCTGTTTTTCGTACGTTCGTAATTTATTTGTTTTGGCAAACGAATTCGTGTTGACGTACAAGGGTGAATGACACCTACCCATCTTTCTTTCTAATCTTTCGCCGCTTCTTGTTCTGAACAGGAAGTTACACCGTTCTATTGGTAACTAACACTTAATAATACTTGCTTGATTAGTATACTATTTGTGACCAGTTTATGCTATAAAATTGTCAATAAAACCAGTGGCTCCATAACTTGCTTGACTTCCTCTAAACAACTAGCTTCAAAGGTCAGCTTTTACTACGGTCTCCTATGTTTGTTGTGGCAATATTGGTTTAAGTTAATTATGTGTGGGGCCAATGGACCCTTCATCTATCAATCTGACCCCTCGACCCAACGCCTTTTCGACTGCATTAACGCTTACCATCAGGTGGGACTGCAGTCAAATTGTAGGTCTATCTAAAATCCTCAAATTTTACTTAGATTTTGTACATAGATTGTCGTGAAGATGAGATTGCGGCTACATTAATATAATCGGCCTTCTGACACGGACAAAATTAATAAACGCTGATGAAAAATGTATTCTGCCATATTAGCCTAGTGGACCTAAGCGCGACTGCTACGCTAAAAATCTTGGGGTTCGATTCGTAGGTCGAGCAAAGTGTTATCGGATTTTTCTATGAAATTCTCAGTAGCAGCTCGGAGTTAAGATTTGTGCCCGGTTAATGGCAATAGGGTTGCCCCCTATTACATGAGGCCTAAACATGGCAGCAAACTGTAGGTACATTTTGGTACACCTGTGCCTAACCCTTCGAGGAATACAGACGTGTTGGTATGTGTGTGAAAATACTATTCTTAGAACTATAAAAGAGGTTTAACTTTTAACACGTCACGTATTCGCTATCAACAAATTCAGTACAAAATCTGCAAGAATGTGTGAATCTATTTTCAAGTGGAAGATTTATCAGCACTTATCAGTGTTCAATACTATTTACTTAAGATATGAGGTGTTAACTCTTTGATAAAAATACCAGATGTTAACGTTGCTAGTATTATAATTAATCTGAACAAGTGTTATTATTAGAACTTATTATAATCTGCCTTTTTAATAAGTCGACTTAATGCCGGTTTCTCGAACGACTACGGTCGCATAAGTCGACAACCTTTTAGATTAATAACAAGAATAACCAAAATTAATAATTAAAAATAAAAGTTGTATCTACTATTATTCGGATCGAATCGTATAGAATTCACCATGCCGATTATGTAGGTAAACTATCACCGAGTATGACGCGCTTGCCCTCAATCCATACTGAATCCCGCGGCTATAGCCATAATTAATAAAACAATGTCAATAGGGCAATCAAATTTCAACATTACACCATAGACATTAGATTACCATTTCCGATTGCTTCCGAAACTTCGAAAAATCCCACTTTCACGTAACCTTACTATAATACACACACCATCACGCCTGTATTCTCCAAAAGGCTAGGCAGAGGTGTACCAATGTACACCCACAGTTCGCCGGTATGTTGAGGTCCCATGTAATAGGGGGCGAGCCTATTGACATTAACCGGTCACAAATCCTAACTCCGAACTGCCGAGAATTTCATAGAAAAACCCCATAACACTTTGCTCGACCTGGGAATCGTACCCAAGACCTCTAGCGTATCAGTCGCGCGTAGGATCACTACGCCAACGAGGCAGTTCCTATAACAAAGTTTTATGTATCATTGCATAAATAAACGTAATACAAGTAGGTATGTGAACCCATTATTGCAGTTAATCGACCGAAATGGCAATTAGTGGTGCGCCCGCGCCGTGCGTGCGAATTACCCGCCTGATTGGTCCGGTTTCTATTGGGTGTTCGCTGTGTTTATTATGGCATTAGCTTGTTATGTTGCTTTACGTAGGTATACGTGTAATATTATGTATATTGACCTGGCAACCAGAATATGTAAATTGTAGTTTCATCGGTGTAATCGACGGTTAGGGAGAATACTTAAGTTTTAACTTGACGCGAAAAATACGAGCGCCAGAAATCGAACTACATACATTAATGTAACGTCAAGGGTTTTACATTTCAACAAATTAATTTATTTAATACTATGCGTACTCACCAAATGGCGTTAATAATCCTTCATCATCTTAATCATCATAGCAGCCAAATGACGTCCACTGCTGAACTTCGACTTCCTCTAGAGATAGCCGCATCATAGCCCGCATCCAGCGAAAATCTAAATCCTTACTCGATAGAAAAATTAGAACCCATAAGTTCGAATATTTAATTCCGCTAATTGTTAAAAACAATAATAGTTTACCATGTATATGTAAATGCAGTGAGTGATTAACTGTCGATTTTACGAACGAAAAATTTATGTGACAAATTATTGTGTCAAGTGCGCGTAAGCGGCAGTGATTAATTGACTGTGAATTATTGACAGCCAATCACAGCGGCTTGCGTTTGACAATTTGATTTGATTGTCGTTCGAAAACCGAGGGTAAATATGATAGGTTTTTTTTTTTTTAAAGACGGGAAATCATCAAATAACTTCCCCCGGGCGGGGCGGGAGGGAGTGTCAGACTTTTACTGACTAAAACCCGTCTATGTTCCTTTCATGTGCCCTTTGCGTTCCGGGGGCGCGGTATCTCTTTCGAACAACCCGCAGCCCCGGCAGGCATCGGCCCTCAGTGGCCCCATCCAAGTTTGCTGACATCTCTTTGAGGCGCGCGTGGAACACGAACGCGCCGTCAAATATGCTAGCTACAAGTATACTCGTAAAGCATAAACAGATTCACAGTTTATACATAGCATCTCAATTCGTGACTAGGCAGTGTAAACACGTTTGTGTAAGAGTTCATCATTATTTATAATGTACTCCGAGAGGTGTTAATTCATCGCCATGGAGTAACATACTGATTTGTTTTTCAAACTACATACATTACCGCTGACGTTTTTTAATGGTCCTGAAGTTGCCCGTTTGGCTGCGCAATGGATCTTTTAGGCACAAAATTGTCTACTGCGCAGCTAATCGCCTGACTTCAGGATGCTACGATACTTCGGTCGTATTGTATTTGCTATTACCTTATATAATGTAGGAAGATATCTGAAGGTGACATTCTGTGCTGTGTAGGTTTTACCATGTTATTGACCTTTTTGGACTGTGCTTAGAGCGCCCTCTAATGTACCCTAATTCCTGGTGCACATTGGCACGATTGGTAGTTTTTACGTGACGAAGCATAATATACTGTAAAATTACAATATTATACTTTAAATTGTAACTAACTATGATATCGTATATTCGTATGATTACGATGTTTCATGCTTCGTCATCTAAAGAACTTTTTGCTGACGACAAGGCATTTGCCGTGTCGCGTGCGGGGGTTGGACCGTAACTGGTTTTTCGTCTTTCTTTAAGGTCCCATGTTATTTACTTGGATGAGTCAAAATGTGTCCTTTTCTATTCTACTCTTTTCCGTCTTTTCATTGATATCATTTCTCAGAATCAGATGATCTTTTATTTATTTTCTCGGATTTTCCTTTTATCCAATTTGCCCGCGTAATTGTTCTTTGTGGATTGAAATGTAGCCTATATCCTTATCCAGATCCCAAGCTACCTCTTGCTCAATTTTCATTACGATCAGTTCCTTGGTGTAACCGTAATGAGATAATGAACATTTTTTATTTCGCATTTCTAAGAGTGTGGATTTTATTGATCGCGATACTAATAATATGAAAAATGCGTCTTCATGGCTGTCAACAGTTATGAGCTCATTCATGATGATGCATTGAACGAATGCATTACCTACTATGTTTACATGCTTATTACGTAATCACGCACCTGTTGCAGTGAATGCACCACTTATCAGCGGCGCGTTATCACTTGTGTTGTGACGTAACTACACGTAACGAATGTTATGAGTTATGACGTCAGCGATCAGTGTAGCGTAGTATGTTGTGTTGTTAGGTTTACGGACTGCTTTAGCCGGTGATTTCGTTCGCGTAGAAGTTGAAGTCAAATTAAATCCGTTCTTAGCTGACGTATATTTATTTACCTATAAACTGCGAAATTGATTTGCCAAATTTCAGTTTCATGGGTCAAATAGTTTTCGAGATTGTATAACATAGGGGTGGTCCGTTTTACCCACAGCCGCTATACACAAAAGGGGGTCGGCACATTTGGTTCAGCATTCTCAATACAAATGGAAATGTGTAGTAAATGGAATGTGTGTAGTGACAACGGCTTGTGTATTTCAACCTTCACCATTTCATACAGCTGGCTAAACCAAAGGCTTGCCTTACTGAGTTTCGCACCAATGAACCACTCATTGTGAAAAATAGCCTTAGTTGGGGGTTTTCAGGTTTTTTTTTTGTCAAGGCAAGCAAGCCTTACTGAACCAGGACTTTAAGGATGGTCCTGCTGCAGAACAGCATATCCAGGACAGGTGGTTCCGCAGCTCGATCTTTCCCACAACTTGAGATAAAGCTCCCACGCAATACATTACCACGAAAAAAAAAACACGCCAATTAACTAATTGAAGTTGACTGACAACACGAAGATCTTCTAAACAAGTATTATTTCCGTTAAATGATTATCCAATGATATTCATAAACGAATGTATCTTTTACTTTCAAATTACTCCAATGGCGAAACTGGAATCTGTGTCGAGGAGACAAAAAATTAGATTGCCCATAACAATGTAATTGGTCGTTGCAGAACAATGTCAAAGGAAACGGATGAAATACATCTATTGTTTTGTATTAAGTAAGTGTGTTAGCTTGCTTATTGTAATACTGAAACGGTTTTTGTATAATATATTTATGTGTGAAGTATTTTGCTGCTGAATTTTGACTTCCTTTGTTGTGTGATCTGGAAAAATTATGCCCATATTCTTCTTCACAGATTCTTCTGAAATATAAAAAGTGTTTACTTTCTGTCGTTTCATAAAAACCAACTCAAGCAGAGTGGTCAGTTTTCAAACAACTTTGCTAGTCTTAACAGTAGGTTAGTGTAGGCTAATGTTTGACTTGAAACTTGATTTGCGACTTGCCAATCTCTTTCTAATTTTGCTGGGATTGAAGTACCTATTTAATCTCCGTAATCACCACTATTTATATAAGGTAATTTAATTATAATAGACTTATTGAAGAAGAAATACAAAAGAGCTAGTTTTAAAAGTCGGTTTTAAGCCTGACCTTATCTGCAAGAACTTCCAAGCTTATTATAGCAGTGTATAATCCAAAAACGACATTGTCTCAGTGTTGCCACATTTAACGATCTCGTATGACCTTTACAGGCCCCTTCCGTCGCTAAATGGCTTTGCCACACGTAAACTATTACGACCAATGACATGAAGACCAGTTAGGCAATGTTCGCTTTGGTATTTTGATGTCAATCTGGAGAAAATTACAGTCATTTGGGATGTTAAGTTAAATTGTGTTGTGAAGATGATTAGTACCTAGATTTTTTTTGGAAACTCATTTGACATATTTAGACGCTGTAGATTAAGGCTCTGTGGCTATTTTGGAATATGATATAACACTAGATTTGAAATTTGTTATTCTTAATCTCCATTAGAGGATGATTACATGGTATTATTCAATCGTAGGATGCCAATCGTTCTCCCACTGGGTCTGATGTCTGATGAGTTTTTAGGATAGACGTTTAACTTTATTCTTGATTTTAGTATCTTTGCTACTCAAAACAATTCAAACGGTTATATTGCTTTTACCTTTTGTCCTTTTTTACCCAGTGCAAAATTTAACGAGGTGATTTATCACCTCGTTAAATCTTTCTGGTTCAAGATTTTTTTCTAAAATATAAACAAGAGGTTAATTTGTGACTATGAAACCGGAAATCAAATAAACGACTTAACTCATCCAAGCCGAACATCATGTTTTTTCAACCAACCTATAGTTTTCCTTTCTTTTTTGTTTATCGTTCTAATTTCGAAATAAAACTGTCATTGTCACAGTCGGTTTGCTAAACTAATAGCCAAGCGTTACTTGAGTAAATACTCTTTGGAGCTTCGTGCAACTTCCACAAGTTAAGTAAGAGGTTGCATCAAGTCTGCAACTGGCTGCAACTACTCACGAATGGCTTACTTTGAGCATAGTTACGTAAATATTTCAGTTGGAGATCAAGATCGGATGGCGCAGATGGTTTTGCAACTGCATCTTGCAAGTCACTTTTGGTGCAAGGGATAGGAGTTAGCGATAGTCTATTGTCGAGATTTTTGAGATTGTATTTAGAACTTTGGAGAACTTGGAAAGGGTTAAATATAATCATGGGGAAATTGTGGGAATTTAAAATGTTCTTAGGTTTAACATCTCAATTTGAATGGAAGTAAATTTCAAATCAACTGAACGAAAGAAATAAAAGCATTGCTAAATGTTAAACAAAACAGATAATACTAACAATAGATTCGCTCTTAATCTCCATTACAGCATTCTGGGTTCAGCATCTGCCTCACCAATCACCAACCATCCATTTGTTTAGCTCTTTGCACCACACACCACTTTCGGTTTCATTAGCATGTCCTACTTTATACCACATCGACATTTTTATTCAAAACGCGCTCCATTGCCGCCTTGAACTTGAATTTATTCAGCAATATGCTTTCAAAACGGTGCATGTATTGCGAAAAGTGAAGAAAGCAGATTACGTATTGTTCTCGGTACGAGTAAATGTGTTTAATGGGCTGACCACGCAGCAATTCTAGGTCGATCGTGGAATGTTTTAATGATATTGAATTTGCATCTTAAGATTACACAGATTTAAATGCTTCCTCTTCCTTATTACTTGGGATTATGGAGCTGAAGAATTCTGCATAGTCTTGGAAGTTAGAAGTATCATTGTTTAGTTTCAATGTCACTTTTCGCTGTCATGTTTTGTGCTGTTTAGTAGCAATCCTTGAAGGACTTTCGGGCCTTTTTGTTTTAGCTTTAGTTCAAAGCAGTTGCAAACTTCCAGTCATCTTATTTCAGCAGTGCTATGCTGCTAAAATTTTCCGCTGTGAATTGACCTGTCAATTTCTGGCATCAGGTTAAGCTAAATTTCCCAAATGACTTATTTTGCAAAATAGACCATAAAGTCATTCTATCTTGGAGTTCGCTGCTCCATTTGTTAGTTCCTATAGAGTCTGTTAAATCGATGCATTCCTTAAGTTTAAAAATAGCATATAAGTTCTCCCACACCAAGAAATAAAACCAATTGTTGCGAATTATTAGCTTCGGTGTGGGGGTCTTCTTGCGTTTCTATTTTAAGATCAACGTTAATTTGTTCTGATTTTTCAATAGTCATATAACCATCTGAAGGATAAATATGTCAGCTCAACAATATTTTTTTTTATCTATACGAAGAGTTAAGCCTGATCTGACGATCCCAAATAGGCCCTAGGGCAGAGATGGCGAACCTTTATCAGTGATAGTGCCATTTTTTATAGAAAAATAATAATGTGACTATGACGTGCCATCAAAGAATCTTGGCTTAGTCATTGAATGGAGAAAAATACAACTAGAAGCTGTTAACACTCTTTGTTTGCAACTAGTTTGTACAAGAATCGTAATATTTACTATTTTATGTTTATTTTAATAAAAGGTTAGTGTGATTTCTGCTGTTGTAAATTGTTTTCGATCAAATACATATACAGTTGTCATATATTGGCGTGCCCGAATTATTTTGTCGCGTGCCACTACTGGCACTGGTCTCTGGTATTGCAAATGCTTAGAAGCAGCCACTTTACCACTTAACGGCAATAAACGCTTCTTTGCCAACGAATGACTTAAAAAATAGTATATTATTTTCAAATGATGCAATCAAAATTGTTGATATTATAATTTTGGCTTATAGATTATTAGATAGAGATTATAGCTAAATTAATTATTTAAGTAACAGAAATCGATACTGATCGTGAGAAGTGCTAAATACATTACATTTGCTTCGTTAGAATTACGCAATGCACTTTTACTAATAAATCTCGCAAATTAATGAGCGAACGGTTTTAATTAAAGAGCTTATCAAACAACCTATTTGTACGCTAATCTGGGAACTAATAGTGAATCGGCTTCAGTCAATCTAGTATTATATTAGCTTAGTAAAACGTCAGCTAACCGCTTTTTGACTTATGACATTTTATTTTTAAATCTTTAGCTTGATTTGCATTGTCTAAAAAGGGGTGGTACCCATTCGTGTTATCTCCCCCTAGACATTCCTTCTTTACCCATTTTAACTTTACCTTGTCTACCTTTTTTATTCGAGATGGGTAAGCTCTTGACTTTAGTCCACGTCAGAGGTGACATAGACACAGTCGACGTTGGCTTCCCCAGAAGAAGCTTGTTCCCTCTTAACTTTGGAGAGATTAGGGTTAAATGCGATGGGAAATACAGACGCAGGTAGAGAGTTTCACTCCTTTGCAGTGCGCATTATAAAAATACGATACACACACCACCACCCCCACCACAAGATAAAGAAGAAGATTACAAAAATGTATTGGAAAAACGTTCAAATTCACTTCCCAGTCACATTCTCTTCCCAGAAGTTTCCAGAAATAAGCCATGATTACAGCACTCTGTACTAGTGAAAGCAGTCTATACTTACGTGTAAATCTAAAAAGGCAACTGTTGGTTGTTAGACAATTATGTTACGTTTCTTGCTTCATCAGTTAGAGGTATTGCAGACTACCGACAAAGTCATGACATAAACAAAATCTGTATATAATATTGCCAATATTGGGACACAGGCCTTCGTTCTGTCATAATAAATCTTATGTGTTCTTGTTTATATTAATAATTAAAAAATCAATGAAAAAGTATATTCCCATAAGAGGGAAGGCGAAGCAAAATTTACTTTTTTCTATTGGGTATTTCAAAAAAATTCTGAATTTAACTCCATCTGTCGTCAAACCTTAACACCACAATATCGAACACTATAGTTTTTAGTTGATGGTGTATTTGATAAACCTGGACTGTGACTATATTAGATAGTCGATACTACTACTGTGCCATTGTTTAAAGCTCTAAAGTAGCTGTTGTTCCAAACTTCCGAAGGGAAGCCGGTAGGAATCGAATTGTATAGAGTCCTTGTCACTGAAAAGCATTGATTTTCATTGTTGAAAGTGAACGTAAGATGGACGTGCGGACATTTCTGTGGGCAGCCGATTCTCCCCAACAACTTGTAGGTTGTCAATAAAATCTACCACTCGTCTGCATTCAGCCCTACTCCTATAGATGATGATACAATACAAAACATAGTATTTCCTTCTACATAATTGTTTCTAAGGCGGTTTTTGTTGTACACGAATTTAATTTATTGAATGTACTTGTCGTTAAATGTTGGTTACGTTTCGAAGTGAGTCTTCCGTGTTGTTTGATGAACTAGGCAGTGAGTGATGCGCCTTTGTTTGGTTACCTATGTTGACGGTCCTTTCATTTCCTGTGAAGCTGGTCTTTTAAAGTGTGCCCGAAGATGGTAGTGGAATATGAGTGGTCCTAGAATTAATGTGGGAGCGATCGAGTATAGGGCTCACGGAGACACGTGCTTCCCGAGCACGTACGTTGGTAGTGTTACACTCCCGTGGAGTGTACCAACTTTCTAAGTGCGGACTGCTCATGGGAATTTTTATATGATCTAATAACACTTTGCCCGACCTGGATATTAAACTTAGGACTCCACGCTCAGCTTGCGGCCAGGTCATTAACAGGGCAATACTCAAAAGTTGACGTTAATAAGGTCATAAAAATGATACAGTAGTCAATCTAGAGACATAAAATTGTATGACAATAATCCCTCGAAATGGTTTCCTTACAAAGGCATGAAAGTTATTGTAGAGTGTAGTGCAGTTGTAGTTTACATTACAAGACAATGACCTAACGACCTTTTCTTTAATGAACATACTTCCACAATGTCTGATTTTAAACAAAAGCCGTTAACCTCGCAAACAGCTGTTACTGCACTATTTGTTCTTTAAACTGACCTGTTCGTCAAGTGGCAAGCGCGGCTGTTGAGCGTGGGGTCCTGGGTTCGATTCCCAGGTCGGCAAAAAGTGTTATTGGGTTTTTTCATTTGGAATTTCAACACACAGCCACCGAACAGCCTGGAGTTTGTAAGTTGGTGGTGAGATTTTTATAGTGCACAATTATAAGTGTGGCGCACCACACTTATAATTGTGCACTATAAAAATCTCCTGCGTACTTGGCTAGTCTCCATTAACTTTAGCCACCGTGTCCGAAATGGGTCTGGAGATAACATTTATAAATTTTTACTTGTTCCTTCAATTTCCAAATTCTTTTATTACACACATACATCACGCCTGTTTTCCCCCGAAAGTTACGCAGAGGTGTATCAATATACACCCACAGTTGGCCAGTATGTTTTAGGCTCCATGTAATAGGGGGCGAGCCAATAACCGTGCACAAATCCTAACTCCGAGCTCTTCCGAGTTCTTTCATCAATGACTCATGTGTCGTTAGTCTTCCGTGGTTATTGAATACGCACCTAATTAGTGGAGTTTCTGGTATACGCGGTAATGATATTGCAAAAATGCAGTCGTTTTTACCGCTGTCTGTAGTGGTTTGCATGTACTTGGATATGTATTGGTAACGACTACTTTCATGTAAGTTATATGTAATGTACCTACTTGGTTATACTTGGCAAACTGGAAATGCTATATTTGGAATGCATTACTTTTTATTTCCTTATCAATTGACTGAAGTACCTTACTGTCAAAAAGCTCCCATGGACTAAATAATCCATTACAAGTACACAATTTACGGGCACTTTTGAATGGTCGACGATTTGCAAATAGGTATCAGACAAAAAAGTTGGAGCTTGTTGCTATGAAATCAAGTTCAACCGGGTACAAATCCTAACTCCGAGCTGCTACTGAGAATTTCACAGAAAAGCCAATAACACTTTGCTCGACCTGGGAATCGAATCACTCCAGAACTTTTCGGCTACATCAGGTATCCGTTCTACAATCAAAGTCGTTTTAGTGCTAATTAGCATTCCTTGAACCATTTTAGAATACTCAACGATCATTTATGCAGTCTTTAGCACCATGATTATTCTAAATGGCACTTAGAAGATTCCATCCATTTTCTTTTTCTACCACAAAGAGCTGCTTATTACAACGCAATGTGGCGCGGGCGTCGTTCTACTTGCTCGGCAAACCGTTGCGTCACGCGGGTCATCGAACCTCCTTGCGAGGTTGCGCGCCAAAATGTAGGTTGTATCTGTCAGAGCTGTCAGACAATTATGGCGCGCAATTTTTATCACAATTATTTTATTTGTTGCGTTCTAAATTTAAATTAACCGCTAAATTGATGTTTTTGTACCTTTTTCTTTTCTCTTTTTTGGGTATGGCCTTGACTTTTGTATTAGAGAAAATTCGTTATGTCGGTAGCAGTCTGTAAATATCGTTAAAATGTCATAAAATTATAACAAACTAGCTTTTGCCCGCGACTTCGTCCGCGCAAATGTCGGTAATCGCCGATTCAGAGGAAATATTTCAATTTAAAATTCAATCATAATTCAAAAGACACCTGGCGCCATCTATTGTCATAAGAACGTTATTGTCGTTTTCCCCGGGAACAGTACATTTTTTCGGAATGATAGGTGGCTATGTCCGTTTCGGTACACCTGAAAACGTATATACAAAATTTCAGGATGATCGCTTTAGGGGTTTAATCGTAAAAAGGTAACAAACTTACTTTCGCATTTATAATATTAGTTAGGATGTATGGATGGTATTGTCAGCCATCATGTACCGTCACAGTATAACTGCTTACAGAAGTCCATCTCTTATACATTCGACAGGATATAATACAAAATAATTTTCGTTTACCTTTGAACATGCTAGTGTAATCCAAACATTGACGGGTATTACTCATTATCACATTTTTAGTTCGCATAAACATTTATTACATTTGCGTGGTTATGGTTGGAATGCGGCCAACGGATACAGTAGGTACTATTTTGAAAAATGTGTGCTATTTTATGCTAAATAAATGGTGCATTGAGCGAATAATGACTTAAGTAAAATGTTTAAATAACAAAAAAAGTGGTAATACTTATTTTATTATGTCATCCACACTACGGTTGAAATATTTTTTATCTGTGGAAACTTTAATAATAATTAAACATAACTGACCTTATTTCTGTTTTCCATTTTCAGCTGTAAGTTTCCCAAATAATATCTATATATATAAAAGAAAGTCGTGTTTGTTACAACACTTATAACTCGAGAACGGCTGGACCGATTGCCATGGTTTTTGATTTGTTGGATTTGTTTCCGTCCCGAATAGCAGAATACATCTTAAAAACAATGAAACGAAAAAAAAAAGTCGGAAATGTCGGTAGGGGTAGGGTTGGGTAGGGGTAGGGGTAGGGTACGGGTAAGGTAGGGGTAAGGCAGTTTAGGGGTAGGGTAGAGGTAGGGCAGGGGTAGGGTAGGGGTAGGATACCACGCGAACGAAGTCGTGGCGGGTCAGCTAGTTAAAATATAAAACAAATTATTATATCTAAAAATCAAAGTAATCGGAATAACTATTTTGGTAAAAGATTTCAGTAATAATTATCTACCTTTATAATTGATGGAAGTTATTAAATCATTAAATTGTTAGCTGTATCGAAATAATAACTAGATGTGCATGTAATAGCTTTTGCCCACAGAGGCATAAACAAATATTATACAAAAACTTTAAATTTAATTACTATTAAATTCTTGCACTCAGTTGCAGTTTTATATCCGTAATTAAATTAAATTTTATTACTATTATAATTATACGTTTACGAGGTTGAATTCTTTAGTTTATTATTAGCATTAAATTCAAGAAATAAATATTTATACAATTTTCTGCGTTGTGTAATAAATATTTTTGTTAAATTACGTATTATGAGTAGATTTGCTTGAAATAGGATTTATATGCTAATAAAATTACGAAAAAGATACAATTCGGAGTCTAAGCCTAGAATAAAGTACTTTTTCTTAAACGTTTTGTGAGAACACAATAGACGATTAAGTTGAGTTATTAAGATAAAAAGAAATTCAATTTTATCACAGAAAAAATGTCGCTAAACTGCCATTAATAAAGTCTTGATTTCGTTTTAAGAGCGAACATGAACGCGTCTTTAGTCTTATACATAATATGATCCGGGGCTGCGGGTTGTTCGAAAGAGATACCGCGCCCCCGGAACGCAAAGGGCACCTGAAGGAACATAGACGGGTTTTAGTCAGTAAAAGTCTGACACTCCCTTTCGCCCAGCCCAGGGCGGGGGAAGTTATTTGATGATTTCCCGCCTTAATAACATAATATGATAGCATTTTCCCGCATTGTTATCCAATGGCCTGTCTTTTCTTGGGTTTCAAACTTACCCTGTACAAAATTTCATCAAACTTGGCTCAGTGGTTTCATTCCTAAAAGATTAACAGACAGTCACGACACGGTAATATAATAATACAGTAGTGTAACTCGGCCGCATGACAGAAATAAATGCCTACAGCCGCGCGGTACGTAAACATGCGTTAGGGGCTGCCCGTCTCCAGTATTTTAATGTGTCTGCACCGCGCGCGCACCCCAGGATCGAGGCGCGTAGGTATAGCTCGCGTTTCGTCCGTTTGTATGAAGTTGGAGTACTGTATTATAATATTACCGTGGTCACGAGTTACTTTCGCATTTATAATTTACTAGTGAATTTCGTCCGCGTAGCTTATTTTATCCGCGTTAAGTAACGTCTTTGGTTACTGCTCTACCGCTCTTGGGTGGCCTTTTCACGGAGATTTTCATATTAAACTAGCTTCCGCCCGCGACTTCCTCCGCGTGGCTTACCCGCGTTATGTTCCGTCTTTTGGCACTCAGCTCTCGTGTGTCTTAGGCAAGGAGCAAACGTGGACACTTGTCAGATACAAGCTACCGATGAATATTTGATTTCTATAGAACCAGTATGAAATCATCCACTCCCAGCGCATACGTAAATATTTGTTGTGTCCAGTTGCTTCCACTTAACATATACTCATGACGATCAAAAAGTGTTCGGTGTCGGTAACTGGAAACCAAAAGTGTCTGCGTTTGCGCAGCGCCTTAGTGTAATGTATTGTATGCCTATGTTACTTCCTGATAATTTAGCTATCTATTGGTGAAAAAATCGTTCAAATCGGTTCAGTAAATACAGATATTACCCCCTACAACCTCACAAATTCACAAACTTTACCTTTTTATAATATTAGTATGGAAGTGTGGTTGCTACAATTACTATAAAAACTAATGAATATTTTAAATATTTCCAGCTAGCGAAGTACTATCTGCGCAGCGCCCCCTGGTGCGATGTCGGCCGCTCCACGCCGCCACACTCGAGTCCAGAAACAAAGCGAAAAAGTGTGCCGAGTTCCTACAGCCTTATAGGTCAGTATTTAAGGACGGTTTTACCAACATTCTGTCAAAAAACGTCTAATCAACTAACCACAATTTTAAAAGGTAAAATCAACCTCCAGAATGTTACTTTAATTACGTTCAAAATCTAGTTGCAATTTCATCTCAGCGAAAGTAAAAAAACTGCAGTCAAATTGGAAGTATTTTTGATAGATTGAGACTGAGATTTGAATGCAAACGATATTAATCATCACTCTTGCCAAGTTGAATGGTGTATTAGAAAAAAATAAATTTTATGATGACGAAAGTCTGGTTTTTTAGATCCAAAATACGATTTATTTTTAGTTAAAACAAGTTTTTTTATTACTATATGAGGCCAAAAAGCCTGTTAATAAAACAATAAAACTCAATAAGATAAAGATCTCAATTTAGTGAGTCTATGCGCGGATATGATGCGTACGTTTCAGTCTGACCACTTTTAGGCTGTGGCGTTCTTTTGTCATTTTTTACACCATATTGATTTATTCTCAACATGGTTCAGTTGTCACGTAGCGCTGTGGTTTCGCTAACTTGTACCTGCACTTAACCTTCAGATCGCATTGTGGTCACAGTCTATTTCTGATGGATAATATTACCAGACTATTGTGCCACTGCAGGGCAAAGGCCTAATACAGAAAAGGCACGAGCATTGACCACCACGCTTGCTCAAGCCTTGGCGATTTTAGACTTATATTAGTTACTAGCCCGTGTTACGTGTAAAGTAACGTCTTTGGTTACTGCTCCGTGTGTCGTAGCGTGATGTTATATAGCCTACTAGCTTTTGCCCGCGACTTCGTCCGCGTGGATTAATAGTTCCCGTTCCCGGGGAATTTCCGGGATGAAAACTATCCTATGTCCTTTTTCGGGTCCCAGACTATATCTGTACCAAATTTCATTGAAATCGGTTCAGTGGTTTAGGCGTGAAGAAGAGACAGACAGACAGAGTTACTTTCGCATTTATAATATTAGTAAGGATGACTCTCACAAATAACGTGACTTTCTATGGGTAAAAGAATTTTCAAAATCGATTCAGTAGTTCCTGAGATTACCCCTACAACCTCACAAACTTTAGCTCTTTATAATATTAGTCTAGGGTTTCCTCACGAAGTTTTTCTTCACCGATGTCAGTGATGTCTAAGATAAACTTAGAAAGATGATGTGTGATTTTGCTAATGTATATTTGTGTAAAATTTCAGACAACGACCTGAAACATGCACGGCGCTAGCAAGACGGCTGGTGTCGGGCGCGCTCGGCGTCAAACTGAGTACGGCGAGGCAAGAACGGGCCGAGGAGAGAAGACTTATTACTCTTGCACGAGGTGGGCACATATTTTACTAGGATAATAATAATGACTAAGTAACTGCCTCGTTAGCCTAGTGGTCCTAAGTGCGATTGCTACGTTAGAGGTCCTGGGTTCGATTCCTAGGCGCAGCAACAAGTGTTATTGGGGTTTTCTATGAAATTCTCAGTAGCAGCTCGAAGTTAGGATTTGTGCCCGGTTAGTGGCAATAGGCTCGCCCCCTATTACATGGGACTTGAAAACATACCGGCGAACTGTGAGTGTCCATTGGTATACCTGTGCCTAACCCTCGGGGAATACAGGCGTAACGGTATGTTTATGTAATAAATAAGTATCTTGACTTGCCTGGCAAGGTTGTCAGCGTGTAGGATCTGAGCACAAGCAGTCATTGAGCCGATAGTCGTGATGGTCAATAGCATAATAGCCTCGATCAACACCTGCGATGGCTCTTGTTGAGCAGTTGGATTAAAGGCAGGTTCAGAAAGTGCTACATCTCAAGATGGGTATGCTCTTGACTCTAGTCTAGGTCAGAGGTGACAAAGACAAGGTAAACGATGGAGTGGGTTTGCCCAAAAGAAGCCTGTTCACTCTAATTTTAAAGAGAATTTTGTTACAATTTCAGAGAAGAAACGCCAGGCGGCTTTACACAAGGAGGCGGCATGGGACGGCTCACTCGCCAACCAGTCAGTCGACACGTGAGGTAACAGTGCACAAACATAATATTACTTACATACATATAACACAATACCTAACTAACATAACTGCCTCAGTAGCCTAGTGGTCCTAAGCGCGACTGCTATGCTAGAGGTCTTGGGTTCGATTCCCAGGTCGAGCAAAGTGTTATCGGGTTTTTCTGTGAAATTCTCAGTAGCAGCTCGGAGTTTGGATTTGTGCCCGATCATACCGGCGAACTGTGGGTGTACATTGGTACACCACTGCCTAACCCTTCGGGCAATACAGGCGTGATGGTATATTTTTTTATTATTTTTATAATGTTATAAGTTTGACGTGTATGTGTGTCTGTCTGTGGCACCGTAGATTTTAAACGGATGAACCGATTTGCACGCCTTTTTTATTTGCAAAGCTGGTTTCCTAGCTATAATTCTTAGATATGTTTTATCAAAATCTGTTTAACCATTTCAGGGTTATCCGTTCTTTTGTTAGTTGTGGTAAAAAAATTATGATATGGGTAAAAAATTCAGTGCTTCAAAGTAGAATTGAATTATAAAATAACGATATCTTGCAGAACATAGTAGTTAGTATACAAATTTAAATTGAAACAATGTATTCAGCTGGAAATTCTTATCCAAGTAACATTTCAACATGCTCACTAATTATTAGTAAGAGAACTGATATTTCGCCGTCTCTGTCAAGTCTTCGGTAGTATAGTGGTAAGTATCCCCGCCTGTCACGCGGGAGACCGGGGTTCGATTCCCCGCCGGAGAGATTCTTTTTGTATTTTTTTTAGCTTGATTTATGGTTTTGTTGATATTAACTTATACTGAATTCATTTTATTATAGTAATTATAAGAAGAAATTATAAAAATACAATATTCTTTCTTAAAAAGCTTAGCGCTTTTCTGAAGTTAGGTTTTATCAAACAACATATTGCTTTATCGGATGTCTTTTCCATTTGAATAGACGGAGATTTTCTATTGTACACTAGCAGTTAGAATTAGAAGACCAATTCCCGTAATTAAAACTAAACTCTTCTCAGCGACATTCCACTACAAAATGTTGGATTTTCGGCACATTCTAATATACATAGTATACGAGAATTTCCCTTCAGATCTGTGTAACAAGGGGTGTGCCTATTATATTTCCCAATCGTTATCAATCATCACGCCTGTATTCCCCGAAGGGTTAAGCAGAGGTGTACCATTGTACACCCACAGTTCGCCGGAATATTTAGGTCCCATGTAATAGGGGGCGAGCCTATTGCCATTTAACCGGGCACAAATCCAAACTGCGAGCTGCTACTGAGAATTTCATAGAAAAACTCAATAACACTTTTTGCTCGACATGGGAATCGAACCCAGGACCACTAGCGTAGCAGTCGAGCTTAAAACCACTAGGCTAACGAGGCAGTTATATGTCGGTAGTTATGTTGGCTATTATATTTCTTCGGGCATAAATCCAAATTTCTAGAATGATGATATCTTAACCGAAAAAACAACAATAGTACTAAAGTAGGCACGCTGGTTCCCCTCCGTCATAATTATGTACTGTATGTCTGGTTATTTATTTATTAATTATGACACTCCAACAACAAAATCGCGAAAACATTCAGTTACAAAATTTCTTAAATTAATACTATCGTGACCCTGTCACTTATAAGTGTGCACAGCTTTTATATTATATGATACAATGACAATAAACAATAGTAAAAATCTTACACAAAGCGTTGTATTTTCACGTACATATACGGATAGATTCCTGTTGGTCTAGTGGTTAGCGGCCCTGACTGCTAAGCCGGAGGTCGTGGGTTCGATTCCCACCCAGGACAAACGTTGTGTGATGAGCTTGATTGTTTGTTCTGTGTTTGGGTGTGATTTATCTATAATATGTATGTATTTATAAAATATATAAGTATGTACTCGTATATCAGTTGTCTGGTTACCATAACACAAGCTCTGCTTAGCTTGGGATCAAATAGCCGTGTGTGAGTTGTCCCAAGATATTTATTTATTTTTATTTATTAGATTACAAACTATTGTTTTTCGTCAGTTTTCAATTTTACGAGATTCATAATGAAATTGTGGTGTTTTCTGTTTCCGATGACAGAATGTTATTGTTGTTTTCAAAAGGCAAAAGGCTTCAGTAAATACTAGTCGCCAATTTCGGCCACTCCGTCACATCTTCGGTAGTATAGTGGTAAGTATCCCCGCCTGTCACGCGGGAGACCGGGGTTCGATTCCCCGCCGGAGAGATTCTTTTTGTATTTTTAAATGTTTCTACCACATGTTATTTGACCTATAAACTGCTACTACAAAACATTTTCAGTGATAATTTTATTTATTTAACAGATAAAACAACTGGAACTTATTCAGATGTGTTGAATGAAACCGGACCTACATTTTTTTATTTCAGACATCATTCTGGTCCATAATAATACAGAATACAGTAGTAATACAGAATATTTAGAAGTATCGAACTGCCCGCGACTTCGTCCGCGTGGATTATTTCATCCGCCATAAGTTACGTGTTTCCGTGGGTCGTAGCGTGATGTTATATAGCCTATGTTACTTAGGAATAATGAAGCTCGTTTGGCAGCCTGTTCGTTGCAAACAAACAATAAAATCTTACCTCTAATATTAGTAAGTATAGCGTTCATGTATTATTGATAAATTATCATCCCAAATTATTATTTTATTTCCAGATAACCCACGCGGGCCGGATTTGATTCGAAAAGAGTACTCCACGATCAAGCTCTCACAGAATATGTTCGTTTTACTAAAGTTAATGTAGTCTTAGAACTATAGATATTTTTCTATGCGAAATATTAGATTATACGACGCTTAAGAGGTTTTGGTCCTTTAAATAAGTACGGTTAATGCTTAGAGCTTTAAATTTTATTTTTTATGTTCGCTTATTTAATTTCTGTGTTCGATTTGATTGGCTTGCGTATTCCTATTTAAGATATTTGTTTTTTTTTTTTAATGTATCTGGGTTGTATACTTCTCATTCATTTTCAGTATACGATTGGAGTGATATAACTAAAGTGAGCCACAACTAATATGGCTTGTGATTGTTTAGGTGCAACCTGTGTCATTAAGGAAAAATAAATAAAAATGGCGACGGTAATCATGCTCTCTCACTCTCACATATCTTGAATGTGCGAGTGAGAGCACCGACATTTTCATTTCGTTTCTTCTTTGGCATGGTGGTTATACTTGAATCATCATCACGATATATTGGTTGTGTCAAACAGTAACTTTATTAACGTTTTTTAAACCTAAATCTTATGTCACAAATGTTAAATTTCAATGTGATTTTTTTTTATCTCTGACAAATGTTTTCTGTTCTGTTCGAATATCAGAAATGTGATAAACTGAACGTTTTAACTGATCTAATCATATTTTATCATCCAAATATTGATGTTTTTATAAATAAAATAATACCAGCCTATTTTAGTCCCGCTGCTGATTTCAGACTTATGTAATTACAAGTACTAATGAATTGAAAATTTCACATTGATACTTGCCCGAACTCGAACCCACAGCCTCATGCATGAGAGGCGGGCGTCTTAACTACTGGGTCATATTGACAGTCATAATCATAGTTTACTAATAAAATCATCACTCATAATATAATATAACATACCATCACGCCTGTATTCCCCGAAGGGTTAGGCAGAGGTGTACTCATAATATCTTCGACTTATTTTTGACGGCACATTGCATAATATAATTTTTTCACGTGATATGTATTTTAACATCTGTAGTATTCATAGAAACCAAATATTAGTATTTATTTAGCCGTCTCTTGTATTTTTAATATTAAGTTTTTTATTTTATACAATGGGTAATATTATAAAAGTCTGTTAAACGATCTTCATTGTTTTTGCTTGCGGTTGAAGTGTGACAAAGCATGAGAAATGCATGTTGAATAAATATAATTCAGTTTGTATAATATAAGAATGATGATTAATCTTGTGAATGTCAAATATTTACTTTGCATTTGAGTGTTATATATGTTCAAGTGTCAAGATTATTTGTTCCACGTAACTTATATTTGGAATTGATATTAATTAAAAATTACTTACCTTATGGGGCTTGAGTATGGTAGGTCATGATCCAGAAATAACTTGGCTTTGTAGAACGTTGTCTCTGTCAGTCATGCGTGCATCTCTTTCTAAAGCACGACGACTGATGTGTTATACATAAAGCCCGAGTGCTTCAGTTTTAAAGTGATGTTTGGCATTCAAAAGATTACTTTTAATATATTTTTAATTCGTTGCGAGTTTGTGCCTTTTATTGTCTAGTCTGGTTGTAAGTAAACATGTGGACTTCAAAACCTCTTTGCGTTGACTTTAGACGAAAAATAGGTTTAATAATTAGCAAAATAATAGTGTTTAATATCGCGTCTTATGATAAAGTAATAAATGGTTTAAGCGTTCCGTTCCGATCTAAGGAAGGTAATTTAGCATTAACTCCTTAATATTAGTGCGAGGATAAATACGGATAGTGAAATGGAACGCGAATATTTGAATATAGAGAATGTTTTTAAAAATGGAAGTTGATTTTATGGCGATGGAAAACTAAACCGTCGTCGTTGTTATTAAATAAAGGGGCGAAGATACTAATATCACGTCACACGATGGAAGCGTGACTTTGGTCACGTATTGCCCATTCCTCGCGTGACGAATACCGAAATAATACTTTTGTGGTATTTTAAACTCTGAAATGCGTTATTATTGTGTTGTTACAGTGCCTCGTATTCAGGCAGCTAGTGTAATATGTTTTAATTTTAACAATGGTGCAGATAAAAGAGAGCAAATGGCAAAAACTATATTTAATTCTATATTTCCGAAAGCTTCCATTTTTTTTCTAAAATCTTCTAATTATTTTCTTTATTTCTGAAATTTACAAAAAAGCATGAAGCTTTAGCTTGGCAACACTTTTTTAATTTTAACACTATGAAGGACACTAAACGCCCATAGGCGTCAAAACAATAAAACTTTTGTGTGTTTGTGTCTCGTTTTGTGTCTTTCAAAGTGTTAACGTCCTTTGCTCACTTTTGCAACCAGTTAATTTGGACTCAGTTACTAGAACAAGGAATATTATTATATTGACTGTTTCAAAACGAAATATCGTATCTAATAGGCTGGATCTCGAAAAAGGTTGTTTCAAGAATTTTACTTAATATATATGTATTCTGTTACCAGTATCATACAGCCAAAGATCTGATTTTTATTCGGGACTTAAATATTAAAAAAATATAATCAAAGGACTGGCTCAATTAATTAAATTTTTAATGTGTGACAACTGTTAATGAAGTTGCTTAATTAAAATATGTGATGGAAGGACAGACAAGAGAATTACTACTTATAAATATGTATAATTTTACATATATTTGGCGAAAACTCATGGCCAATTCCCATAATAAAAATATTTTAAACGTTGGCCCACTTCCACCGTAAATTACTAAACATATTTAACGCTAAACGTATTGAAATTATCATACTGGCTCTGTCACCTTCTAACTATGTGACAGGGATGCAATGATGTTCTAAATACGTTTAGGCATTAAATTTAATGTATTTAATGAATTGTGGTGGAAGTGGGTCTTAGTCTCAATATTGCAATGTCATCTCAGCGACAGTCAATGAATACTCGTCAAAAATGTAAGTAAATTAGAGATATTTTTGACAGATTGAGACTAAGATTAGAAAGTGACTGTTTTTAAAAATACAGACAGATATTTGCGATTATTAAAGATCGCTGCACACTTGGTAACTATCGACGCCATCCCACGTGTGCCAAATAAGAGCGCTTCACTGACATGACGCGCTACTTCAAGAACCGTGGCGTGGCGTATTGTAAGTCTGTTTCGGTCCCATATTTTCTGTGTACAGAATATGGCTGACTTACTATTAAAATGAGATTTTAAAATAAATGACAGAAATAAATAGACTTGACTGATATGGTCAGTTTCCTACATCATCTACTTAGTAAAACGGGTCAGATAATATAGGCCACTGACTGTATACGTCTCATGAAATTAATATACTCGGCGTTACTATCAGCACAGGTGAAGCACCAACATTCTTGAGCAGTTTTTATTAATTGATAATAACAGAAATAGAGTCGAAAATTGCAATAATAATTTTTTTTCAAGCAAATTGCTGCTCTGTCTGTGTTGACCCTTTGTCATGTTTTAGAAAAAGTTCGGTGTCGTATAGTGTCGTCTCTGTCACTCGTCTCTTTCTAAAACCCGAAGTCTTATGTTCACGCCTAAATAATTTACTTTAAATACGGGTGAGAAGATATGTCGTAATGAAAACTTTTAACATTCAGGATTCAGGTTATAAAGAAAAAAAGAAGAAAGAAAGAAATGTATCATGTATTGTCATGTTTATTTGTATGCCACTGTATAAAGCAAGCATGATGACCTATTTATAATATGTTTAACAACTTGCATGCTGATTCTTTTTATCTTAATCAACCCATGCTAAAAGTTCTCGTTACAATGTCACTTACACCTATTTTATAATATATCACTTGCTACAGCCGTACCTACCTGAATAAACCAATATGTGCTTTTGATTTTATATAAAATCATGTAAAAACGTTCTCTTAAATAATTTAATGTTTTATAATAATAACTGTGCAATAATATGTACATATCTGCGAAGTCTTTCACTCAGAACCGTCCATGAACACAATAATGTATCGTTACAGTAAATAAATATTCTCATACATCAGTTTGTTAAGTTTTCTTTTTATTTTACCTCTGTACAGTTGGGGAAAGAGTTACAATAAAAATATGCATGCTTAGTTCTTGATGACCTTAACCTTTTGACCGCAACGGACGGTTATAGCCGACAAACGAAAACGTGTCAAACACGCCACCGACGTCTACAGCCGTCAAGAAAACGAAATTTTTAAGTACTTATTTTCTACTTAAAAATGTCCTAAATTAAGTTTGTTGTGTTTCTCTTTCCTATTATTTAAAACTACATTAATGAAATATTGTAAAATAGCACAAAGATATATTCATTTCTTACATTTCACTAGAAAAAACAATCAAAAATTGCTAATCGAAATGCTGAATTTGTAGAGGCGTAGCAGTGCCGCCGATGTGTTTACGCTCTGGCGTTCAAAAGGTTAAACTAGAAAAAAAAATCGTTCATCTTTACGAATAGCTTTTATTATGAGACCAGCACTGAAATCGCAAACAGCTATTTTCCGTACATTTCAGTTCATATAAAGCAGCAGAATTTTAATGTAGTGTTCGCCGTTGGTTCCATATTAAAAGTTATTCATAGTGATGAGTACAATGACCTCTGTATACTTCACTCTTATAGCCCGAACATAGAATAAGACTAAAGTTACAACCCAACCGGTTACCGATTTTTACCAATTTCACTGGTAAAAACCGAAAAATGTTACGACAAGTTTAAGAAGTCCAAATAATCACTATTGTAACCACAGCCACTACTAACCCCCAGTTTTATAACTATAAATGAATATGTCAAATTATCAAGCGCAAGGTGCTGTGATTGGTTGTTGAAAATTACGTTAACCAATCACAGCAGCTTACGCGCGCTTGACAGTTTGGGACACAGCACACACGCTACTTTTAGTAGCGCGAATCGGCGTTTTTGCAACTGTATCGATACTGCATCGCGTTTTGGCGACTCTCTGCGATCGATCGCAGCTTCCAAATCGCGCATTTTAGCGATGCTGTATCGCGTTTTGGCGACTAACTGCGTTCGGACGCAGTATCGGAATCCCGAACTGTTCCGATGTTAGATCGGGTCGGCTGTAGTGTTGCTGATCCATTGTCGATTATCGATAGTTTGCCGATTTGCAATGGTATTGTTTATCCCACTAATTTTATAAATGCGCATGTTTTAGGTTAGTTAGATGGTAGGTTAAGTGTTAGGTGGATGATGGATGGAAACATTCATCCATCCATGCTCAAAATGCATAAGTTTGTGAGGTCAGAAACGTCGCATTTTTTACATTACAATTACAATAAATGGATGGATGGATGTTTTCATCCATCCATTCATCATCCATCTATGCCTCCTCACAAACATTTGTATTTAAAATCCTACTTATATTATAAATGCAAACGTTTGTGTAAAGGGATATATGGATGATGGATGGAACCATCCATCCACCCATGCTCAAAATGCCAAAGATTGTGAGTTCAGAAGCTTTAGCATTTTTTATATTATGAATACAATAAAATGGGATGGATGGATGTTTTCATCCTGGATGGATGAAAACATTCATCCATCCATCCATCCCTCCTCACAAACTTTCGCATTTAAAGTCCTATTAATATTATAAATGCGAAAGTTTGTGCGGTTGGATTAATGGATGGGTGTTTGCGTAATGTAAGACGTGAACTGGTTATAGGATGTAACCAATACCGCCTCCGGAGCGATTGACATTTTCGGTTTATCAATATTGCAGGCAGCAGTGCAGCTTCATTAGAATCTATCGTAAGTGTGTAGCTTCGTCAAAATCACAACACAACACTAGTCGCATTATGTTCCACATAAAGGTCTGCCCCCACGACCGATAATCGGGCTGATTCTCGGTCGTTTTTTCTCGCCGGCAAAAAAGTCTGTAAAAAATCGGCCCGATTATCGGGCCGATTTTTGAAAGTTTTTTTGAGTACATACACCCTGACACACCCTCACACACACGCGGAACTGTGGGTAATGTCGTACCTTATAGTTCCGAGACAGCGACACGCCGGCTGACGCTGAAAACCAGCGCTGTGGTTCCGTGTCTCGTGCACGGGCCACGGCTTTATGCTGAACGTCAGCCTTTTCGCGCGGTAGTAGCGCATTATAGATTATTGTTTTTGTTATTTTTATTTTTGTGTTGTGCGTCGCTTTCGCGAGAATAAATGGTTTTTCTCTCTTTCTTTTTTACACACAGACAGCACAGACAGATTTTCAGTTTTTCAGTGGGACAGTTTTTTGTTAGTTTTGATTATCGGTCGTGGGGGCAGACCTTAATTATGTCAAAACGCTGCGATCGGCATCTTACAGTGTGCGGGGGGTAGCGATTAGTCGCTGAATCGCGCTTCCGAAAAGCGGCTGATCGCCGATTCGCGCTACTAAAAGTAGCGTGTGTGCTGTGTCCCTTAGACATATTGATTTCTCGTTCGAAAAACCGAGAGCTAGTTTTACAAAATACAATAAAATTGGTTGATAATTTACATTAATATTTTAAGCATTTTTTTTTACATAATTTCAATGCATTTATACATAAGAATATGCAAAATATTTACTTAATTATATTTTTATTGCTTGTTGATAATTCTATTATTGATGCTACAACACATGTTTTCATGAAATTAGTTAAATAAGCAATCAGGCATGCCGTAGGATAAATTAGGTTTTTTTGAAGCCACAGAGCGAAGAATTCAAGAATCGAAATCATGCATTTCTTTTAATCAACAAAAAAATCGTCAAGTTCAAATCTAATGAGGCATATCCTGGTTGTGTCATGTTATCTGCTTTATTAAGTTATATTTAATTACTAAATATACCTTTAAGTTAATTTTTACACAAATATGCAAGATGGAATTTTAAATTCTGAAATGGCGGCTGTTTCAGTTTGTCCGACATTGTACTACTGGATTTACACTAAACGAATGAAGAACGGTCAATGAGGCTTGATCTGTACAAAGTAAAAGTAGAGAATATTATTTTTGTAATAATGAAAGTTATTCTAAAATTGATATACAAATAAATAAAATTGATTGACTATTTTGTTGTTTTATTTTGCCAAACCTAATGTTGTATCAATATCATTGAAAACGGTACTCACACATCTACATCCACGTACAACTGTCACAGGTACATTTTCAACGATACATAAAGCTGTACATTTTCGCCATATTGACATTTGATTATTTAAATTATAGAATAGTATAAAATATAATATACCATCACGCCTGTATTCCCCGTAGGGTTAGGCAGAGGTGTACCAATGTACACCCACAGTTCGCCGGTATATTTAGGTCCCATGTAATGGGTGGCGAGCCTATTGCCATTAACCGGGCAAAAATCCAAACTCCGAGCTGCTATTTTCATTACTAGGAGGTTTTTACGGGGTTGGCAACACACGAGTGATGCCTCTGGTGTTGCAAGTGTCCATAGGCAGCGGCCGCAGCGGTGACCGCTTAACATCAGGCGGGCCGTTAGCTTGCTTGCCACCTTCAGTGGTATAAAAAAAAATACTTTTCTTTTTACTTTAACTACCTAGTTAGCCTAGTGGTCCTAAGTGCGACTGCTACGCTAGAGGTTTGGGTTCGATTCCCGGGTCGGGCAAAGTGTAACTGATTTTTTTCACGAAATTCTTAAGGAGTAAGGATTTGTGATAGGCTCGCCCCCTATTACATGGGACCTAAACATACCGGCGAACTGTGGATGTGCATTGGTACACCTCTGCCTAACCATTAGGGAATACAGGCGTGATGATGTTGATTCAATAATACAATTTTAATGAGACTATCTGTCTAATGATTGCATGATTGTGGTCAATAAATAATTTAAATAAAACGTCACTTTTTTATATTTACAAGCTGCAATGTAAGGCATAAATAGGAGATCAATTTTGTTCATTTTACCAAACTTAAAAAAAAAAAATATTATTATATTCCATCACGCCCGTATTCCCCGAAGGGTTAGGCAGAGGTGTACCAATGTACCCACAGTTCGCCGGTATATTTAGGTCCCATGTAATAGGGGGCGAGCCTATTGCCAAACTTCTTTACCTAATTTGTACATATTTCTTGGATTCCAATCGAACAAACGATTTGTTTGCTTGAACAAAGATTTTATTGGTATGTCAGAAGTATTGTGAGAAGAATTTATGAAAGGAATAAAGAATGAAATTGTTTTGTTTTAAATTCATATTTGTGTTTACTTTTTTATATTTTTCTTTTCAAATAAATGAAGTGTGGTCTTTTCTTATTGTTATTGGTACTGTAACCGTTAAATAAAGTAAATATAAATAAGCAACTTAAGACGTCATACATTTTCGACGTCATTATAAAGTATTTTCGACGATACAAAACCTATATATTTTTAGTGTAAACTATATCTAAGTGTATGGAAAACCTATAAGCGTGGCTTACATATTTTACATACAATGTTTAAAAATAATTGTGCGTGCGGAAATAAAATCTTTGAAACTGTACTTTGCTGTCGCGTAAGACAATCGCTTAACCACTCGAAATTAACATAACATATTACTGTACGATTTGTTTTTAAACCCGTGGGCCTTAGCCAGAATTCGATAACCCCGCTATGGCACTAAACCGTGGTGGACATAGAAATTCTAGAACATTATACTACGGGTAGCTAGGCACGCTATAAAGGTGCGGTTACACGACGCGGGATAACGCAAGCCGAGCCATATTAGTCTCGCGTTTTAGCGAATGAATAAATAAAATGGCATGTATACAGCCACACTCAGCGTGGCTCGGGTCGGCTGGGATGATACATCGCTTGTCGGCTTTTTGACACAATTCAAAGGCGCGCGCGGCTCAGCTTGTGTCCCCTAGTCGTTTACACGCTGTATAAACGACTAGGGTCGCGCTCGGATTAACCCAAAGCCGCATCTACAAGGACGGTGCGGCTTGCGTTATCGAGCGCCGTGTAACCGCACCTTTACTTTGCCTACCTCTCGCAGGACAAACAAAAGAGTTGCGACAGACGCAGGCTATACGCTCCATGCGACTGCGACTAATCGCGTGCCGCTGCGACCAAGACTAATCGAAGGTCACATCGCTGTTGTTTGTAGTAAACGGAGTGAGACCAATTGCGATAGCTCATTTAACTGCAATTTTTTTATAACTATCTGTTAATTGAATAGATGTGACGAATTTTATAGAGTATTCATTTTTTTTGCTGTTTTTCTTTAAGCTCTGTATTGAAGTGTTTTTAGGCAAACATTGCGGATTACAATACCTATAGCTTTTTCACGGTAGCTTACGCAATATTTAATTTAAAAAATCTAAAGTATCAAGACTATTTAATTGACTTTTTTATATGCATTTTACGTAGCTAATCGTATTCATAAGTACTTTCACCCCCTGAAATATAGCAGGTGATTGAAAAGTGACCTTGTTTACTTGTGATACACAAATAGTAGGTACCTAGGCGCCGAAGCTACTCGCCAAATGCGGCCCACTTTTTTCACTTTTAGACGAGCACCGCGGCCCTGGAACGCGAAAGGCATTAGGAGAAACACGAATGAGTTTTAGTCAGTAACAGTCTGATACTCCCTTCCGCTCCGTCCAAAGCTGATGAAGTCATTTTATGATTTCCCAACCTTAAAAAAAGTGAAAAGTTTCTTGCTGACGACGGGAATAGCCTACAGAGATCTCTCGGCGCTACTCCTAACCGTCAGTCTGGAAGCTGAATAGCACGTAAGAAGTCTTAGAAAAAAGCACGGCTGATTGTTTATAAGGGAAAAAAAAAAACAAAAAGCAAGTACTCCGGAAAAGAATGCCCTAAGATGGAATTCCATTTATTTCGTGACACTATTGTGCATCAAAATAAGTCTAAATCTATACAAGGTGCTGTTCTGCATTCTCTTCTCTGGTCTAGGAGGTAACTATGCAAGTAATTCACAACATTATTATTTACAATAATAAATTAGATAGTTAGGGTGTTGTTTGTAGTTGGTGATTTTAGAATTATGACTTCTTCCGCTATCTTTCCGCTGGGTTTTGGTAGGCGGGGCGATGTACCCGCATCGGCCCGCACTCACGTAATAGTACGAGAGCCCACGACCAAAACCATGTCTCATAGCAATACGGCAAAAACCCTATAAAATCGTTAGATTGTATGATTCTGAACCCGACTAGGTGTGTAGTAACGGTCGAAAGTGTAGCAACTGCGTGTGAGGCCATTTCTGCTGTGTCAAAAAAAAAGGCAGTCGGTATTATAGCAATACGTCTGATAGTGAAAATGTACATAGATTTTATAATTGTATTACGAAAAAGTTTGTTTTCAGACATTTTGCGCGTAGCATATAGCCTGAGCGCATTTTTGAAAATGTCAACAAATTTAGAGGACCTGTATCACAGCAATACGGATAATTTTTTTTTTCAACTTTTCGTATTGCTGCCATGATTACCAAAAACCTGTTTTCAGACACTTTAAGTGTAGCATATACTTTTTTTCAACTTCATCCCAGTTTCCTTTTGTGCGATTTATTTCAGTCCTTCAACTTCAATGTTACGGTTTCGGGTAAATTCTTTGTTAATTATCATCTAATAAATTCAGGGTCGCAACGTATTCATTGGTTTGTAACAGAAAATTCAAGATGCCTCAATACGATTTTTAAATGATATCTGAGTATCGAAAAGTTGTCTGATAGAGAAGGTGCTACACTTAATTTGTCTGATATAAATTTTTTGCACATGTGGACAACTTATTTTATCATGTCCAACAATTTTCAGACATATTGCTATGATACCGATCGGTAAAATTTGTTAACATTTTCAAAACGGTCTCAAAATTTAATGCGTTTACATTTCCGTCTGAAAATTGTTTTGTTCGCATCAAATAACCAAAATTTACTAATAAAAAAGATTTTCAGACGTATTGCTATGAGACATTTTTTTTGTCTCATTTTTAATTTTTTTAAGTGATTTTACGGGTTTGCGCTACACCACTAACGTCTGAAAAATATGTTTCCGGTATCTCTGAACTATTATTCAACTACAGTCTGCAAATCAGACATATTGCTATGATGCAGTTCGGTAAAATTCTTTGACAATTTTGAAAATTCGGTCAGATCAAACGCTACGCGGAAAATGTCTGATATTGGTATTTTCGAGTTCAGGATAATCGTATCTATCGATTTGATGCGGTTTTGGCCGTATTGCTATGAGACAAAAATCTTGGTCGTGGGCTCTCGTACTATAATGATATAGTCGCGACATTGGTGTCGATTCTGTTATGCACAAGCTAAACTTAATTTAGACTATTTCTATCTTTTTCTTTCCAATCAAACAAGAAAGGGACGGACGTGAATAAGACTTGTCAATTTTAGTTGAACTAAAACCTCTATACATTTATATTTGGCATGTCAGAACGTGTTGATTAAAAACACGGAAAAGTTCAAGGCAAAACTAATTTGACATCTCTAACTTAGTTCTAAGGTATTACCGTTCTTTTCGTTCGCTGTGTGTTAGTAAGAGATGTCAATTCTCTAATTTTAGTTTAGTTTGTGAACAAGGGAATCGGCACTATTGCCTACCTAAAATTTGACGAGGATACATGTAAACCTGATGCATCTTGCATATCTAAAAGCGAAAGTGTGAACGAGTGACACACCTACTGATCAAACATGATAGATGATATTTTGAAAACTACATACTTCACCTATGGATGATACTGAAACTTTTGCAGGTTAGTAGTTTAAAGATGTATGTTACGACAGGTCCCAATTAAGTGGGTCTTTAACTTCATGCTAACGAAGTCGCGGGCATTACTAAACTAAACATTCCGTTAGACTTAAAATATCAATCTAGGTGAATGTAAACTATAGTAAGCGTATTGCGTCATTCATTTATCATTGTAGACACCGGACATATTTCTCAATGGCCGTAGGTATGACCTGGCACCATCTATTGTTACCTGAACAATGTTGTTGACCGCGGAGAAAACAAACAACTCTTAAAGTCGCGTTTAGATACAAACACTTCCAGTTAACACTGCAGAGAGCATCTGAAAACACGTAGATGTAGCTAATATGCGTCGTCTTGCAATAATATTATGTTTTACAACGCGTGTGATCTACGGAGCGTACACCGCACTCAAACACGAGTCGTATGCGGAGCGCAGTTCAAGACAATCAAGATCCAACTTACCCACGCTGGTAGGTGGAAATGTTTACAGACAGTTTGACAAACCTGGAAGATTATCTGAGATTCTGCAGCCCACTGTGAATCCATATACAGTGCAGAATAATTTTGGATTATCGTCTTTCGAAACAGTTAAAAGTCAACCCCCGATAGCATACGAGGAAATAATGAGGCCATATACTACACCTCCATCATACAACAGGGAAGTAGATTACGCACTAGCCAAATCTGAAGCTGACTCGAAACTCGCGTCGGCAAAGATCACTTCAGATACTATGATCAGCAAACTGAAGTCACTAATGCATTACCAACCGCCTCCAGAGATGACAAACGAAAACGTGGGGGGATACGACAGTAGCAGTTACTATCATATGGACGACGACGACATAAGGAGCTCCAGAATCATGTATGATAATTGGCCCTATTTTTACCATAGCCCTTATGAATATGAAAGCAATAAAGAATTTTTAGATACACAGAAAGCAAAAGACAAACGTTACGTAACAAACGAATTTGAAAGTGTAATTCCGGTTACTGAAATTATAGAAGATGATATCCCACTAGCTTATACACCTAAGTATATACGTGACGTTGGAGATAATCCTGTATCAGGCGATGCGCCATTCTTTTCGTTTGTACTAAACGATTATTTTGAAAGAAGTGGTGAAGATGATCCTCTAACATTTAAAGGAATAGGATTAGATTGGGGTAGCGAGTTTGACCACAACTACTACATGCCCGGAGGACCTTCATCAGATGAAGTCAAAAACACTGTTCGTATAGAGACCAGTGCTTATACAACAATAAGTCCAGTAACAGTAAATCAAAATGCTTATAAAAAGCTCGCAAAATCAGGATTGGCAACAACAGAAAATAATATTATACAAGAATATGAATTTGACAAAAATGAAAATGATGCAAAAAGGAATTCTAATAATAATACGACATATGGAGGCAAAGCAATACAATACAATGGATTTAAAGATTTTCTAGATAGTTTTGCAAACAAATTCGGGTCCCAAAAAGTTAATAATAATATTAATTTTTTTCGTGACACGACTAAAGATTCAGGTGAAAATAAGTCAGGTTTTCACAGAGTTTATCATAAAGACGAGTTTAAGGAAGATAAGGAATTCTTCGATAATAATAGAGTTAAAGTAAAAGGATTAGAAAAAAGCAATGCAAACACACATGCGGGTGGAACAGAAGCGTATTTGCGCACGCAGGCAGCTGCGGCCGCTGCAGATAAGATGAAAGCTATGAACAATGATGGATATGTACGCGATGAAAGTTTTGAAAATCGCAAACTACTTGACAGTTTAGATAACTTAGAAAACAAGTTAAATAGGTACAGAAACGTGGCGAAGCAAGCTGCACAGAGCAATAGCGCCGATTACGGTGACCATTATAGTAGGTAATTGAAGCAGAAACACTGGACAGATTAATTTAACGACGACAAAATGCAATGCAATGGAACTCGTCATTATGAACTACCTTTACTATGACAAGGAAAAATCAACTGTTCCATGTATTACTCGAGAAAAGGTATGGGGCAGCTGATATTTTTTTGCGATTTCTTTCTTCAATAATGAGTACAATTATTACCCCTTTCGGGATTTCAAATAATTCAAATACGGCTTGTAAAGTGATGAGCTAAAGTGTTTTTTTGTTGTGGAATAGTGGACCGTGTGTATAGCTCTAGTTTAGCTAAATCTTTTTTGTTGGTTTTGTTTATATTCATTATAAATAAATTCAGACAAAAAGTGAGAACAATAGGAGATTGTCCTATTTGTAGGAGATGGTGTTTTAGTGTATTATTTGTTACTGTTACTATGCATAGATTTACCAAATATACATGCCTTCATAGTGAGAGGAAAGTGATCTCCCAGTGTAATTACTTACAGTAGTACAGTCACCAACACAAGTAAACAACGTTTCAAATTTTTTAATCCTTATTATTGAAGACAAGGTATTGCCTAAAATTCTGAATAGCAGTGAATTGTGTTATGCCATGTCTATTTAATTGGTATGTAAAAGTAACATTGTTAATCGACTTGTTGCTGACCGTACATCGGTTCGCGGGTCAATGTGCAAAGGTCGGGGGGGTAAATGGGTGGAGCTTATACCTCGAACTTTCATACTCCAGTTTAGGATATAAATCTGTTATAAATATGTATATACCTGTTTTCACGAACACAAATCGATTACTAAATGTCATACTAGATATTAAACAGTTCTCTAAAATATCTCAAAAATAACCACAATTTTTTAGGCCCCGCTTAAAGTTTTGATACGACCGACCGACCTTAGTTACCGACCAGGGTTGCATATATTTTGATGTCTTTTAATCGCCTTGTGAGAACCGAATGGAGAAAAGTTAATGGTTTCTTAGGTGTCTCCTTAATTTAGGCCTTACCTACCTTAGGTTAACTTGACGTTAAAAATACTAAGGTATTGAGAAATGCCAACATTTTAGTTGTTTTATAGACTCTGCCAAATGTATGCTAAGCCAAAGATTTACGTCTTGGTAAACAAGCAGAAAGTAGTAGTAGGAAAGCAGATGGCCTGCACCTAAACATTTAAAATTGGCTTATCCTTATTGTAATTTGGCACTAGTTACACAGGATATTATAATGAAACGGGTATATACAATAATATACATATTCAGAACACGGTTTCTTTTGGTGATAATATGGCAAGTTTTTTTTTTACCACTAACCTATATCTACATAATTAAGTTTAAGACACTGAAGAAATTTTTATGTTTATATTTACTTTTTACTAGCCGTACCGACCCCCGGGGTATTGTAGGTATTACCTTTAATCTTTAAAAGAAGCAGGATGAGACAATGATTCTCGCAGCAATTGGTTGACCTACGTTTTTTTTAAATGTTTTTTTTTTATATTTTTGTATACTTATTATTGATTATGTCACTTGTGTTAAGTTTAAGTTAATTATAAGCAAAACACAGAAAATGTTACCTACTCTAAGTTTTGTATGAACTTTTGTTTAAAAATAAAATTTATAAAAGATTTGTTCGTTTTGTTTTGATACAGAAAAAAATACATATTTGACTTTATATTTTATTCACTCAAAAAAAGATCGTAAACTAATTTGAACAATTTGATTCTTAATGACGACCCCACTGTCGTCATTAATCTACTAGTCAACCCGATACACACTAGTGATGTACTAAGTAATTAAGTAAAATTTGAAAACAAAAATATTTACCGCAAGCAAAACCAAATCGTTAAATTTTAGACATTGGAGATCAAAAGTCCGCTTGATCCGTCTAAGTTCTGTACCAAGGATTCTTTGAAGAACCATAATTATTTGGGTTTTTATACGGCACTTGTGGGAACATTGGTAAAATACTTAGTACTTTTGCCATCACAGACGAACCCTTATCTCCAAATTTATCCATGGCAGAGCCCATTTTCCAAGGAGACCTAATCGTCCTTACAGCTCCAGGCGAGCCTTTGTTATCAAACTCTTTACTTTCTTCATTTTCATCATTGAATTCATCTTCCAAATCACGCGGTTTTTCCTTTTCAGGAACTTTAATAGTAGTAGTATCATCATAGTAGTCCTCCTTTTCCCCTGCTTTCTTGGGTATGTATTGTGCTGCACGTTCCTTCTTGTTCGAAATCGGATGCTGCGTCGCGGCAACCTTTGTTACCTCTAGATGAGGTGCTGGTTGTTTTGTAGGATGAGGATTCGAGTGCTCTCGAGCCATTTTATTTTTCTGTCTCGGTTCTAAAGGCTTACCTCTACCTACGAATTCGTCATGATTTACATCAAAATCGTAGTCGTCAACATTAAAATCTTCGTCTTCGTGTTCGCTGGAGTCGGCGACACCTAGCGGCGATCGGCTGATCTTCATTTGGAAGTCATCATCGTAGTCCATTTCGTTGAATTTCGGTATCGGTTTGTTCACGAGGTTGGATTTTTGCTTCGTTTGGCCAGCAGATGAGTTAGTATTCTTCTTCGGTTTATCTACCTTTTCGTTGGATTCTCTTGTGATACGTTTGAGATTTGGTAGTTCGCCTATCCTAAGCTTGGATTTGGAGTAGAGTTTCATTTTCTTGTTGTAAGTCCGCACTTGCTCTTCGCTCCCCGCTTCTTCCTTGGAGGAGCCGGTGATCAGGTCGTCTTGGAACACATCCCTCGTGAGGCGCACGGGTGGAGATGAACCCGTCGTTTTCGTTTCGGTGGTCAATGGTCGATCGGTTACTTTTTCTATCAGCCGAGCGTTAATAGTTCTACAGCTAAATCCCATCAGGACGAGCAATATCAATTTCATTGTAAAGGGGTTAACGTCGGGCTGTCGGAGTGGAGACTAGCGACATGATTCTGAATCAATGCATAATGTAAACTACTCGATGTATTTGTATAATGTTTACATAGATGAACAATGTATGATGAGAAAAAGGGGCTGACTAATAGATTTTATTTTGATAACATTGTCATGGACGTAAATTGTTTAATTAATTGCTAGGGTTCTAACGCTAGTTAATAAATGGATTTTTTTTTTTAATTTAACATGATTCTGATCCGAGTTTCGGGTTCTGTGGAATATTTGAACGTCTCTGTAGTTAAACCTCTTGGTTTTGATTTAATGCTAAATGCATGAGATAAAGTATTGGTGGCTTTGTTTAGCACCATGCGTTCGACTTCGCCATCGCAGCAAATCTTTTCCTGGGTTAATATTTAGGCTTAAAATCTGAGAGACAGGCAATCTTGAGAATGGCTTCTATAATTTTTCTCACAACACGTCGAACAATTAAACCATTGTAAAACAGACAGTGAAGAGTGCATGTTGTTATTGCGTAAAGTTTAGCGCAGATATAATACAGAGCAGCAAAATGCCGCAGCTAAAAAAAAATAAAAAGAAATAAAAAAATGCAGCTTAAATAATTGCTTGAAAATGCGTTTGCATGCATGATAAGAACTGTCAGGCGGAATAATATCTTGCATATACAGTATAATTTTTAAGTTTCTGAATTTTTAATACACTGTATGGCAAACAAGCCGATGGCCCACCTGATGTTAAATGATCACCGCTTCTTAAATACATCTGCAATACCATGGTCCATGCATGACCATGGCAAATGCGTTGTCATCCCAGAGACTAAGTTGAAATGTCTCACGGGCCTGTAATTAAATCGGCACCTATACCCAAAAGCGTTAGCTGATTTTTGATTAAAAAAAAATGCAAATTGCTGCTTTGTCTGCGCTGACCCTAAATGTAAGTATGTTTGAGTGTGATTGAGTCATTACGTAAGTACATTTACGTTGATCATTAGGTACCCGTAATATTAGCAAATTCCAGTTAATAAAACATCTCGCTGTGAAGAAATTCCTTCATTTAACTTAAGGTATCTACACACTATCTTGGTACTCCGTGCGGTGTTCGTTGTAACCACCATACCATCATGCCTGTATTCCCCAAAGGGTTAGGCAGAGGTGTACCAATGTACACCCACAGTTCGCCGCGGTATATTTAGGTCCCATGTAATAGGGGGCGAGCCTATTGCCATTAACCGGGCACAAATCCATACTCCGAGCTGCTACTGAGAATTTCATAGAAAAACCCAATAACACTTTTTGCTCGACCTGGGAATCGAACCCAGGACCTCTAGCGTAGCAGTCGTGCTTAGGACCACTAGGCTAACGAGGCAGTTAAATAATGGTATTACCAGCCCATAATTGTCCCACTGCAGGAAAAAACCTCTTCTCATACAGAGAAGACACGAGCATTGATCACCACGCTTGCTCCAAACGGATTGGTATTTAACGGGGCAGTTGGTCGGTTGAACACCGAGACAGTGGGGGGTAACCTTAGTTGGCTAAATGCATTTTCTCATAATAACTACATCACGTGTACTTAATGTTTTATTATATCAGGCCAGTGATCCGTATAATAGGTAGACCTAATTCACCTAATGCTGCGGGTTGTTCGAAAGAGATACCGCGCCCCCGGAACGCAAAGGGCACAAGAAGGAACATAGACGGGTTTTAGTCAGTAAAAGTATGACACTCCCTCCCGCCCCGCCCAGGGCGTGGGAAGTTATTTGTTGATTTTCCGTCTTAAAAAAAAAAAAAAAACACCTAATGTTGGCGAGATGAAACAGCAGACCAGATACTGGCGGGCGGGAGCGGGTGAAGTGTGAAGTCGTTTTTTTAGATAATTATATTATTTATGTATAGTCATCATCATCATCAGCCGAAGGACGTGCACTGCGCTGGAGAATGGCGTCCACCATAGTATAGTATTTTTATATGTATAATTGTATTGTAATATGTATTTTCTATGGGCCTTGATGCCTTGCGTTAAATGTTTTTTTTTTATTTCTAATATAAATAATATAATATATTTTTTTAGAAATTAAACCTGAAAAGTACGCTGCAGCGCTTACTCACGCCTTTTATTTGAAGGCACCCTAAGATTGTACTAGCTGTTGGCCATGATTTCGTTCGGTTTGTGGTCATAAAACATGAACTACCCGCGTCTTCGTGCGCGTGGCTTATGTCAAGCGCGTTTATGGTTACTGCTCCGCTTCCGTGTGTCGTAGCGTGATGTTATACAAGGCGTTGATTTGCATCCTCGTCAAATTCAAGGAGTTAACGCAAATCAACAGCTTGTATAAGCCTATGTCACTTACAAATAACGTGGCTTCCTATGGGTTAAAGAATTTTTAAACTCGATTGAGTAGATCCAGAGAATACCTCCTACAACCTCACAAAGTTTACCTCTTTATAATATTAGTACCTATATAGATCAAGTTACGCTTGAAAAAACAATGTCCATAGTGCATCGGTTGGAAATCGAACTCATGACCTCTCCGCTCATTAGTTAGCGCATTGGGCAATAAAATTGTTACAAAGTAGTCCTTTTCTTGAAATGTGGTATTTTCAGTTATCAGCGGTCACACTGAAAAGCGTCAGGAACAATGTTGCCTTTAAAGGCAGGTATTAGTAGATCCACAAGACGAGTGCGGGATAAGGGTGTTTTTAATATCGTGCGGATTTCGTCACGCATACGGGATTGCCCCGCATGCTATTCTGCTGCCCAGGATCACACCCCGTGTCCCGCGTGCGTATTCCATGCATTACAATAAATACTTGTATGAAAAAGTCATTTGCGGGCGATTCGCATGCGTGGCAATCCCGCATGCGTGATGAAATCCGCACGACATTAAAAACACCCTAAGCGCGGGTCATGCATTGAAAGACAAGTCGTACTCCCGATCTCACTTGCATCCGTATTATGTCTCAGTAATGCGATTCTCTAAAATGCAAACTCGAAAACGAGTCTCACTAAAGTGATCGCGCTCACTTCGATAACGAACCAACTTATCATTGGTTTAGTATTCGTTCGCCGTGGTGACGTCACCGGCGTGATCGTGTTTAACAGAATACCATTTTGTAATCTCACTGCGGATTCAGCTTTCGAATTACGAAGTAAGGCTTAGAGAATCACACTGCTGGTAGTCGTACCATTTCTAGTTTGGTACAGACAGCGTCTTCAACTGGCTACCGGCTACCCCCTTCTCGAACGAATTTTAATGCAAGCCCTCTTGCCCCTTGCCTCTTAACCCTGCAACCAATTGATCACGCTGTCTGTACGTAGATCTAATTTAAACTATGTTTCTTATAGTAAAACCTAATAACACTTTACTTTTGACCTGGGATTCGAGCACAGGCCGTGACGTTCAGCGGTCACGCTAGCGACCATTAGAGCAACGAGGCAGCATTTTTTAACAGTAACTCAATTAAAATAATGTTTTTATTTACTTTCTTAAACAAAACAGGTTACTGTCAACCCTACAGTCAACTCGTCATCAAATATTTTCTGTATCAAATAAAAAGTTTATTTGTTTACAAGTCGTGCGCGTAAACAAAACAACAGTAACCTGAGCGCAGAAATTTATAAGAACAATACATTAATTAGTTGTCCGCAGTTACTTTGCAAGCGACCAAGATGAAGATACTCTTCAAGATTATCAGCATATTTCTTTACTTCAACTTTGTGTCCCCAGTTCAAATGTACTACATATATGACGACAATCCAAACATAGGCTTCGTGGCCCTGGACAACGGTGTGGACACGTACATGAGAGCTGGATTTGGCGCAGGTAAGGCGGGCAAGAAACAGTTCGCAGGAGGATACAGCAACCCAAAATACCTGAAGTCAAACAGCGATCATGTGATTGACTCTCACTTCAAAGTTATGAAGACTCCGGCGAGGTACCCCATAGCCCCCGCGCTCGACACTTCAGGGAGGACCAGGACCCATGAAGCCGGCCAACCCCAAAACAAAGCGCAGAGAATAGTTGATGTGTATAGAAATACTGAAGCGCCAAACCAGCAGCAGAAAACCCAACTACAAAAGATGGCAGGGCAACAAGACAAGCAAATCGCGCAGATACCCAATCAGACACCTGCCAGAAGTGATTACGGTGGTAAACCAAAAGATGCGGCTCAGCACTCTCAACAGTTTAACAATCAACAGGTTTCACCGGGAAGACCTAAAATGCCGGACTACAACAACGAAATAAATCAACGGAACCAAGATCAAGGACGCAACCAAGATCAAGGTCGCATCCAAAACACTCAAGATGGTGCATTTGATTCTAAATCCAACTATGTACAATCGAAAGTGAACCAGGCGCTGATTTCACCCGAGCATCTGAAGACAATGCACAACAGCCACCAACTGACCTTGTCAGAGAAACGTCTGCGCATGCCCACATCCATGGTGATGGACAAGAACCTGCACAAAACGACAGGAATCGCACACGATCATAACATGCAGGTAATGTCACGAGTTCTAGACAATATGACGCAAAAAGTTGTAGACAGACGACAAAAAAAAGGTGAATACGTAGGTAGAGAAACAGATAAACACTTAGACATATTATACGAAAAAAGCAAACGAAGCGTCGTAGCCGATAACATGAGAAAGTATATAGGAAAAGATAAAATAGGAAAAGAGTTGCGTAATCAAAGACTAAGTACAGCCCTGGCGAGGATCGGAAGCCGTGAAGAAGGTTTTGAACTAAATGATACGCCTTACGCGGTTTTCTATAGAATGAACCCCGAGGCTTTGGATCAGCAAGATGGATTTATGATAATGAAGTCCAAGGAAGATATTGGCAGTGGTGATATGGGTTTAGAGGTAAACAATGAAAATATGACGACTAAACAATATCCTATAAAGAACGGTGGCACCAGCCGTCAGCGCGAGAAGCTGAAGAACTTCAGCAATTACCGGAACCATTGATTCCGTACATTCGAATCTATACGAATACTACTGATGTGTGTTACTTGTCATGCTAATTAATTCAATGCAGTGTTATATTAGGCCATTAACTATTCCTGGCAAAATCGCAATTTGTTTTATAAGTACTATGTTTTATATTTTTTTTTGTTTAACACTTGCCTGCTATTCAATTCAATGTAGAAGGTGTTTAAATAAATAATGATTGTAGTTTTCATAAACTCTTACTGTATTGTTTAATTTCTTCCTGTACGAGTGACAATAGCCTCGTTAGTTTGCGACATGGACGGGGCCTGGGGAGGCCACCGCATGCTCTAAGTGCTTATTTGAGATATTTTGTAGGGTTACATACATTTAATGTTGTACCCTCAATAAAACAATAAGTAGAAATCGTGCCACCGTTTGGTTAATTTAAAGTAAGGTTACCACAACAGTCACGTGTAGTCAGTGTGCAGTCGCCGATACGATAGATATCGTTTTTATTCTCTGCGTCTGATCAAACGCGCAGCAATGCACCGTATAAATTAATACAGGGTTTTTCATTATCATTGACACAGAAGACCATTGCCCAATCTAGAGAGCGCTCTCGAGTCGGTCCATTTATGAATGTCAATGATCGATACAGTATTATGTTCACTATATAAATGGTAGTCTTGACCTTTGTCGTCATTATTATAGTGGACTTGATAGCCGAAAGCATGGCGCGAAAGATCGCCGCGCTGTTGCTACTATTTGCTTTCGGCTCTTGCATGGAGATGCGGGAGACTGTGGAGCGGATGGTCATGGTGCGCACCACGGGCTCCGACCTTCAGCCCGCGGCCACCGGCTACATATACAAAAAAGAAAGTGACGGTCCCGTCAGTGTCGTTAAGATGGGAGAGAGTGAAGTGATTGAACATTTTTCTAAAATGTATAGCAAACCTGAGGCATATAAGGCGCCCATTCCCACAGCTGCAGGGCCATTCCACGACACAGAGGAAGACGGGGACAAAGCTGCTTCACACGCTACTGAGGAACATGTGAAACCTGTGGAAGAGAATATTAGCGAACACGATGACCGCATTGACGGGATAGCCACAGAGGAGTACGACAAGATCTTCGAGGATTACACAAAGAAATACGGATCAGGTTATAAAGACGATTTTTCGGATTACTTACATGGAATAGGACATTTTGAACACGGTATTTACCACGGTTTTGGAGGTGGGAATGATCATGACTCGAAAAGGTATCATGGCTACGGGGATGCTGAGCACGAAGGTTTTGGGAAAAAACATCATTACGGTAAAGGAGATACAGGGAATCACCACACAGAGAAACACGAAGGTTATGCAGTATCTAAAGAAGGAAGTCACAAGAGCCACTATGACGAAGCCGACGCTGATGGAAAGCATTTCTCACACGGACACGATTACAAACGCGAAGACCATGGATTCAAAGATGATAGCAGCAAAGGCCAAGAGGTCGATGGATTTCACAAAGTCTTCGACAAGAACGAATACAAGAAAGACCATGACTTTTATGATGCAGAAGGTCTCAAAGGAGACCGCCAAAAATACGCAGATGGTCACAAAAGTTATGGATCAGCAGGCGGAGGACAACAGAAAGGAGGATCCCACGATTCTAAACACCATGAGAAAGGTTTCGGAGAAGGTGGATTCGTTGCCAAGGAGTCAGGAGACGAGCATGACGCAACAGAGTCCTCAGACGAAGATGGACAATCCCACGACTACCATGACAGAGAATTCGGCACTAAAGGCCAATATTATGCGGGCAAAGGCTACGGGTATCAGATCAAACACTGATCTTATGTTAGTGAATCTTGTTATATTTTTGTTGATTTTTTGGTAATATATTTTTTTGTAAATGTGTGTGTTTGTAGATATAAAGATAAGCCATACCCTTCATTTTCTTGTTTTTTTTTGCCCTACTAAACCTGTGAACTGACTATTAGACGATTCTTTGAAGATAATCTTTAACTACTAATATTGTAGACCTTATAGACAGTTAAAGTTTGTGAGGTTGTAGGGGGTAATCTCTAGATCTACAAAACAAACTTTTAAAATACTTTTACCCATAGAAAGCCACGTTATTTTTGAGTGTCATAGGCTATATAACATCACGCTACGACCAACAGAAGCTTAGCAGTAGGTAACTAAAGACGTAACAAAGTCGTGGACAGCTGCTAGTACTTTATAACATTTTTAACGTTCATTTCAAAGTTACTTAGTCAAGAATGCTTGGTTAAACAAATATGTTCACAGTTATTCTAAGTTTTAGGAAAACATTCTTTTCGAGTTAATTTATTGTTCTATCGCTTCCACATTCATATATTGTAAATGAAAAAGTAAACTTTGTCTGTCTGTCTGTTTGTTTGGGCCTTATTACGGGAAACCACTGAAACGGTCGTTATGAAATTTCAGAAATTTGTAAAAGAGGTTAATTTGGGATCTTGGTATAAAAACATAGGGTACGTTTACGAGGAAAAGTCAAGGGGAAAAGCTAGTTATTAATAAATCCATACTAATATTAAAAATGAAAAAGTTAGTTTATTTGTTCCGCTAAACTACTTACTGAACCGATTTTGATAAAGTTTGGTACAGACTAAGCTAAGAACTTCAAGAAAGGACATGCACCTGCGATAAAGTCGCAGGCAAAAGCTAGTATATTTAGAGTACGGACGGAGGAAATTAAAGTTACTTTACTATGCATTTAGTTATTTAGGAAATATTTCAAAACAATACGTGGTATTTACATAAAGCCTTGAAAGTTTAATGCCCATAGTCATACGAGCCTACATTAAAATAAAGCATTGTTTGTTTTTTTTTTGTAACAGGTAGATATAAGTACAACGATATATTTCTTCCAGTATTCAGTATGCGAAAAAGCAAAGTACAATTCTTACCATACATAATTGTATATTACACATCCTTAACAACACACCCTACCTAAGTAAGTATTTACCATTACCTATTTTTTTCTAAAATTACTTTTCTTTTTCTTATTTTTTTACCGTAACTTACATTGTGACAAATAATACAAAAGACCCCCACTCCCCCAAACTCCTAGAGACGGGTCTTTGAAGGTTTAAAGACCTATACACCAGGGATCAGGGACTTCTGCGGGTTGTTCGAAAGACATACCGCGCCCCCGGAACGCAAAGGGCACATGAAGGAACATAGACGGGTTTTAGTCAGTAAAAGTCTGACACTCCCTCCCGCCCCGCCCAGGGCGGGGGAAGTTATTTGATGATTTCCCGTCATTAAAAAAAAAGGGATCAGGGACTTCATATTTTTTATATATTTATATATCAATAAAAAAATATTATTCTCATTTATTCTCTTGAATAAATGAGAATAATAATATTTTTTTAATCGTTATTAACTAGCACAGGTTAAAAGTACGCCATAGTTGTCCCAAATCTATCCTTAGAAAACATATCAAATTAATCAGCGTTAAATATCCATAAATCATGAAGTACAAACGTTTATTTTGACACTAGCTTTTGCCCGCGGCTTCGCTCGCGTTAAGTGGTATTATCTTTCATTCCCTACTTTATCCCTTTAGGGGTGGAATTTATCAAAATCCTTTCTTAGCGGATTCCTACGTTATAACATCTACCTGCATGCCAAATTTCAGGCCGATCCGTCCAGTTGTTTGGGCTGGGTGTTGATAGATCACTATGTCAGTCACTATGTCAGTCAGTCAGTCAGTCAGTCAGTCACCTTTGAGTTATATATATTTCGATTACTAAGCCTCTTACATCCTTCGCATAGTAAATTCTCTTGGATATTGGGCATCTATGCTTCCTATCGTCGACTTCCTACTGAAGTGCCGAGTTAAACCCCATGACAAGCTGCGGAAACCCCATATTGCTATTACAAAAACTCCAGGTTCAGAGGTACACCAAGCTGACAATAGGATTTTTTAATAGTGACAACTGACTAATAAGACTTATATCTAATCTGTGTAGGTGGAACTTGCTTACATAATATTCTTTCTTGATATGTATACCTAAAATATATTATGTTTTTTGAGAATCGATGGCAAAAACAGATAAATCTAATTTTTTTTAGTTAAGAATATTTATTGTGTAGCCTCTTGGCAACGCCATCTGTTGATGGAGTCATCAGGTGCTTACAGGAGAAAAGGCATGTGGCACAAGATGAAAGGTGGGCCATGGTCTGCGAAGAGACGCGGCCACTGCCACTGAAGATCGGCACCATCTGAGAACCTACCATAATAACGCAAAAAAAAACAGAATGCAGAAACAGCGCTTAAATTATTATATAATCACAAAAATATTTTTTTAAATGTTCAGATTAAAAAAAATGGTTTAACCGCCTACAAACTTGTCTGAGCAAAGAAAACCTGCTATATAGCCACCGGATAGGGCAATGAGTCTGTATTCAGAAAATTACTATTACTTATAATCTTGGTTACGGGGGTGGAAAGTCCTCAAGGATTTTTGGAGAGTCACTCTTACCGACAAAAGTAAACTGACATGTTTTTTTTTTCATCTAAAGAAAGCGAGTTTACAAGGCTGTGAGAGCGCAATGGTTTAGGGGAGAATTTTCTATGTATATTCGTCTGTATATATTTTTAAATGCATTTTCATCGATATATTTTAAAAAATCTTCCTTTTTTTGTTTCCATCTACCCCTATAATACGCCGAGAGGTTGTCCCAATTTATTTCGTGAAGACAAAAGAACTCCTATTTAAGAGAAGTAGGTATACGTATGCCACACATCGCAACTTTGTAGGTATCACATATTGGAAGCTTAGTTAGAATTATAAATAGTAACTAGGTAAAGCACGACTCAAATAGTTCGCAAAAAATCTGTAGGTATTATTAGAGGTTTCATTCATTGTCAAACTAAATCCGGTACACTAGTGACATAACATTGGCAGGTCAATGTTACCTTTTACCGAATGAAGCGGTTCGCGTAGATTCTTCTATTAAAAAAACTGCATTTCATGCCTATTACCAGTGCGGTCGGCTTGCTCGCAAATTGCACAATAACTAATTTTTTTCATTAACAGCGTCTTTGTCACCTATAACCTCGTCTGATAAGCAATTTGTTACATGGCTACAAGAAAGGTAGCATGCACACTCACGGACCTTTGTCTCTAGACTAGATATAAATATTGGGCAACGGGCTTATCAAATTATAACAGTACGAGTTGCAGTACGATACACATCTCAACATGGCAGGCACAGCTTTATACGTTCTGCTGGCTGCGACCGCTGTGGCAGCGGTGCAGGTGGGCTTCGTGCCTCCAGCAGCCACCAGCTACATCTACAGGAGCGACAACAACGGCCCAGCGAACTTCATCCAGCTCGGGGCTCCCGCGCCTTACCATGGACCACACAACGCCTTCGCCGCGCCCCTACAACTCGCACAGCCCAAACTCGCCGCTTTAGAGGCTTACGATCTAGCACCTCTTCCTCTGCCCTACGTGGCTGCCAAGCCCATCATAGTGGAAGACGCTGAAGAAGATGATGACGATGACGACAGCGAAGAATCTGACGAATACATCGATGGAGGAGAGGTAGGACATCACCACGGGCACGGCTACGCTAAGGGTGAGGGTAGTGACTACGGCGAGCAGCATCACTCCGCGCACGGCGAGAAGGGCAGCAAGGGCTTCCACTCCAAAGGTCACCACGCAAAAGGCGAAGCTGGACATTACGGCAAGGAGCACGACGAAGGATACCACAAGGAAGCTGCAGGCGGTGAAAAGGGACACCACAACGAGGCCGCTGTCCATGGTAAGCACTACGAAGCTGGCGAGAGCTACAAGGGAGGCGACCACGGTCACAAGAAGCACCACAGCAAGGGAGAGGAAGTCACCGGATACCACAAAGTGTTCAACAAGGACGAGTTCAAGAAGGACCATGACTTCTACGACGTAGCTGATAACAGCGGACACTTCAACAAGCACGGCTACCAGAAGGAACACCATGGATCAGAAGAAGGTGGACACAAAGAAGGTGGACAGCACAATTCTGCTTTTGACAAAGGTGGCTTTGGAAAGGCTGGCTTCCACGCTAAGGGTCATGTTGATGATGCTGATGCTGGCCATTCTGCTGAGCAAGGACATGAGAGCCACTACCATGATGAAGCTGATTACGGCAAGAAGGGTGGCAGTGAACATGGCAATGAATACGGCTTCGCTGATGATGATGGAGACGACGATGATGATAGTCATTATGATGATAAGGAATAAGCTTCACCGCGTCCTGCGGTTATTGTAAATATCTGTTGACTATTTAATTTTCTCAATAATTTTGTTATGTTTGATATTCTCGATGACGACGCTGTAAATATATTTTTTTATCACATGCGAATAAATGACTTTAATAAATAATATTGTTTTTTTGTAAAGCGACAAATTATGCCTCTCCTCTTTTCTCTTGTCCTGTTCTCTGTTCATACCTGTACTATAAATAGGAGACCTTGGTGAGGTACGTTAATCCTGTCAACATGCCTAGGTTCTGTAGACAGGTCGCTCCCGTTTGGCAACGGTACATATTATACTACCTATAGCGTTGTAGAGCATGCACCAAGTTCAGTCGGACGTTTACTCTAATATTTCAAGAATTTAAATGATTATTTGGAATGTTATAAGTTATTTTTGTTGTTTATTTAGTACCTATATAAAAATATTTAAACTAACCAAAGAAAAATCAACAACATGCGTTAGTACAATATACAATAGGTAAACTTTGTTTGTTCATTCCAAATATGTATAATTGTGTAAGTTAAAATCTGGTATGCAAAATAACGAGTGCTTCGTTTTTGTTAAGAATTGTATTGTTCAATGTTGTACTAATACTTCTACTGCACTTTAGTTTCCTATTGCGACACCTCCAGCGAATAGAAAGCCTTCCTTCTACTTCTGCTATGGTAGCCAATCGAGTAATTCAATTACTAAAATAGTAAGTATTGTAGTACTAAATGGTGCTGATGCACGCGTCATATTCGTGAACGGGTGCTGTCAGTTGGGATTGGTTATCTCTTAACTGCCATGGCTTATCTTTATTATAATTTTATTATTTTTTATATTCACCTTCATTGTTTTCACATATAGAAGCAACAAGAATATTGTAACCAAGTTTTAGTAAAAACCAAATTGAAATAAAAGAGTGTCCATGGAGTTTCTTGCTCGTTCTTTTCCATAGCGACCTACGTTTTGGAACGAGCAACTAGTTTCAATTTTAAACTGTAACTTCTTGACAATTCAAAAGTGCCTGTAAATGGTCTAATTGAAATAAATGCTTTGACTTTGAGTAAATTACGCATTTTGAACTAATAAGCCACTCTCTCTAACAGTTTTACAAAGTATTGCATTAGTAATAGCTCAATAACAATCACTATGAACAGGTAAAGTGCCTTTTGCATAATTATACGAGTAAAATAAAACTAGCGAATTATCAGCGACTTCTAGCGACTTTGTGTCCGCGCGGCTTATTTCAGAGGCGTTATGTTACATCTTTGGTTATACAGCGTGATGTTAGCGTGATGCGTGTGTTACTCAGCGATAACGTAGCTTTCTAGCGGCATAAGATTTTCTGAAATCGGTCTGGTAGTTTTTAAGTTTATTCGTTACACACAAAAATACAAATCTTTCCTCTTTATAAATGTGTAGATGTAGTTAATATTAGTAGATAGGTATACCAATTAGAAAGGATTAAAGATAGATATTTAATGCTTCAGCTCTTATGTAATAAATAGACAAGACAAAATAACAGCAATTCACAAAAAATACTTATTTAAAAACCGTCTTCATGGTCAGTCAGTTTTTGTACCTAATTACTAAGAAAATCAATTAGTCAATTAACATTAGGATTAATTAAAAAATAATTTGATTAAGTCCATTTAATTAACGTAATGACGACATGGTTGGCGCAGTGGCTTCTCTCGGGTTAGATGCTGAATGGAACAAATATAGTTACTAGCTTTTGCCCGCGACTTCGTCCGCTTAAATGTTTATTATATTTTAAATTTAATCATTATTATAAGAACGCTATTGTTGTTTTCTTCTTCGGGAACAGTACTTTTTTCGGGATGAAAAGTCAAAATCAAAGTCAAAGCATTTATTTCAATTAGACCATTTACAGGCACTTATGAATTATCAAGAAGTTATACAGTAAGTTGAAGCTAGTTGCTCCTTCCAAAACGTAGGTCTCTATGGAGAAGAACGAGCAAGAAACTCCATGGACACTCTTTTCAAATTGGTTTTTACAAAATCATGGTTACAAAATTCTTGTTGTTTCTGTATGAGAAAACAATGAACGTGACAAAAAAACAAAGGAAATAATAACAGTAAAGAAGTAACCATAACAATACGACACATCAGCAACACTTAGGCCAACCATCAGAAAGGGTAAAAGGGTAAAAGGAGAAAGGTACCCTATGTCCGTTTACACGTTACACCTGAAAACGTATATGTAACATTTAAGGGTGATCGGTTTAATAGTTTAGGCGTGAGAAGGTTATAAACAAACTTAATTCCGAATTAATAATGTTAAATTTAAAAAAAAACAGCAAACAAGAAAAGTGGCAATAGGCTCGCCCCAATTTAGATGGGACCTAAAAAAGAACATACCGGCGGACTGTGGGCGTACATTGGTACACCTCTGCCTAAGCCTTCGGGGAATACAGGCGTAATGGTATGTGTGGCCTACAGGTAGTTGTTCCAGGTCTAGTTGTTTGTGTATATGATGAGTTTAATGTTTGTAAACGCACCTAGTTAAAGGAGCAATTCCAGTATAATCAAAGTTATTTAAAACAATGACCATAAATACATTAGCGAGCCTATTGTTACTTCATCGTCATCATGTCAGCAGTAGGACGTCCACTGCTGGACATAGGCCTCCCCCATAGATTTCCAAAAGGACCGGTTGGAAGCGGCCGACATCCAGAGTAATTTATTGTTACTTATAGAACAACCTTGTCCGACTCGAGAATCGAACCCAGAATCCGACTTTCGTCATACATCTGCTCCAAAACCCCTTCTTATTGCTTCAAGTCTGCCCCCAAAACCTCTATTCATTGCTATGCAGCAAAAAATTGAGACAGTCTCTCAATTTTCAAAAATTTCGATAGACTAGGTATTCTTAAAACGAAATTGTTTAATAACCGACTTTTGTGTTACATCATGCAAACCATCTCGCCTATATTGTCCGAAGGGTTCGGCAGAAATGTACCAATAATATACGGTTACAGCTCGACGGTGTGTTTACTCCCATGTGTAATGTAATCCTCCAGACCGATTCCGGCCACGGCGGCTAATCTTAATGCAGACTATACTAGAAAGGTTTAGGTAGTTAACTAAAGGTAAACAAATCGTAGAAAAGGTTTTTTATAGTTGACACTTCCTTGTTTAAAAATACGTTACAACAAAATCAATTCTAATTTCGATTTATGCGATACTTTTCTCTTTTATTTAATGTATGTTAAACTTTACCATTTATTCGTAAACTACTCTTCATAGATGTCATTGTTTGGACACCACTTTTTTGTTAGTTTTATAAAATAGTATAATATTTTGTAATCTGTCTATTGTAAAGAGCCTAAAAAGACAGGTTCCCAAAACCTTTTAGAAGATACGATGAATTAGATAACGTCGCTAAATTGAAGAGTACGCCCGTGATGTAGTATGGCAACTAAAATTGCAGGTATTACGTTTAGTCGATTAACCAGGCGTCTTTGAAAATTGCGAGGGTCATGTAATAAAACAAGAACAGAAAATGTTTAAATTAGTTAAAATGATTGATAATACCACTGAACGTTTTATTATTAACGTGGCAGATAGTTCCTCAAATTCTGATATAGACTAGAGCCTATTATTATACGACTTTAAATAATACGATTTTAAAATTTGAAGTGAAAGGTTTAGCATCCATGAGTCACGTGGTTTGTTTTGTTTACATTTAGTTAACTACCTAAACCTTTCTAGTATAGCCACTGCTAGGCACGCAGGAGATATTATAGTGCACAAGTGTGTGCGCAAACACAGGTGCGCTCCCTCTTCCCTAACTCTCATAGCCTGATGGGACGGCAATCCGACACGACCGGAGAGAGATCAGGCGCAGGACCAACGGCTTCACGTGCTTTCCGACGTGCTTTCCGGGGATATCAGCAACAACTCCCATGTAATAAGGGAGCTATTGCCATTCACCGGACACAAATCCTAACCCCGACCTGCTACTGAGAATGTCATAGGAATAACATTTTGTCGGACCTGGAAATCGAACCCACATTGAACCATTGAACTTTTTTGTTTTTTTTGTATATTTTATGATAACAGCTACCATTTTGTAAATAAATATTTCTTTAGTAAACTGCAACTTTTGCATAATTTCAGAGGTCAGTGATATAATTTTATGAATGAATGAACTCTAATGGCTGCAAAAAATTGGTCCGATTGTGAAGCTGTGTCAAGTAGTCGACGTTTTTATTGAAATAATTATACAAGCTGTTGATTTGCATTCTCGTCAAATTCAAGGAGTTAACTATGCTCGTGATTCTTAGCCCTTAAATCGATAGCGGCACCCACAGCACGAATCAATAATAAAATAAATTTGTTTTAAAATTTATATTTTTTGACGTGATTTTCCAATTCGAACTAGCCATCTCGCCAGAGGGTTTAGGCGCTATGCACGCATTGATATAGCCGCGCGACAACTCTGCCTACCGCATACGCAACTAGGCGATGCTGATTTTTGCAAGATGAGTATTCTGGAATACTGTTATTTGATAGTTGCAACTAAAAAAAAAAAAAAAACTAAATATTGGCCAGGTATTGTAATTATATTTGATTACTTCTTTTTTTCTATGACAAGCTCCTAAAATTTGTCGAGGACGCAAATCAACAGCTTGTATTGTGTTTATACTAATACTAGCTGTGCCCCGCGGTTTCACCCGCGTTGTTGATTTTGGTTACTTTTCCGTTCCCGTGGCTCATAGTGTGATGTTATGTAGCCTATAATCTGTTATTCTGAGGTACAGGCTACGGAATGTCACGCAGAGTCATTATTTTGCTGCGAAGTTATTTTAAAACTGCGATATCTCCTAAGATATTCATTGAAATTAAATGACGTAAAGGGCAATTTTGTTCAAAATTAAACACTTGTGATGAATAACGTATTTATGTTGATAAGGATTAATACCTACTATGTTCATAAAAACACCTTCGCAAATAATGAATTATTTTAAAACAAATTTTCTGACTATAAAAATGGCTATACTGAGTCAACCTTTAAAGTTAGGCATGTACTACCGCGGACTTTTTTTTAGAATATTGTAAGAAGAACAATTCTCTCATACATTATTTTTGCGTAACTTTAACTGTTTACGCAGCGCACGCAACAAAAGCCCTCGAAAAGAATATTTTTTCCCCGTTTTTGCCACATTTTTCATTGATACTCCGCTCCAATTGGTCGCAGCGTGATGTTATATAGCCTATAGCACTCACGAATAATGTAGCTTTCTATCAGTGAAACAATTTTTAAAATCGGTTCACTACTTCCGGAGATTACCCCCTACATACAAACTTACAAACTTACAAACTTACAAACAAATTCTACCTCTTTATAATATTAGTATAGATAATAAAACTAAACATTTTGGTTGGTGGGTTGTAATCTCCGGAAAGTACTGATACAATTCTGAAAATTCTGTCGCTTATAGAAAGCGGGAAGCTTCTTATCTTTAATCTTTACGGTTATTTCAAAGTCAAAAAAAATATTTCAATTAGACCATTTACCAACTTAGAATGTAAATAAAACAGAAAAACTCACGCACTCATTTGTAATTGGGTAGTGTCCACCACCATCAATTGACATACTTTTTATGAACTGTCAAAACACAATTCTCCCATAGATTTTGTATGGCAAAAGCACGCAGTGACGTCACTACGTGGTCTAAACAATTGACTATTTATTGATTTTAAAGTAGGGTAAAAATCTAATTTTAATTACAATAAATTGAAAATGAATCGGTTTTCATGGGTAAAATAAAGCTTTTTTGGAGATGTTGTGACTTGAAATTATTGGTTAGTGGTGTTAACTACCTAATTGGTAGTGCTCGGTTGAAGACCCCCGCCCTTGTGTATTCTCTGAAATATAAATCTTCCGTGGAATGGAACAATATAGGTTAAACATAAACAGGGAAAGACCAGCCATTACCGCTTATCGGATGACAATAATATCATTATTATATGCTACATACAAAAAAATATGTTCAAAACATGTTCTACGACCTAGAAGCAATAAACATTTGTAAAACAAAAGCCATGTTAATAGCCGATCAACAAATGACGGTACTATTGTGTACGTGAACACATACACAATTGACCTACTAAGGTCAATTGATTGACCCTATAGATATCATGTCTAAAGAAATTGACACTAAGGCCCACTTTAACCAAAGTCACTAAATACATTTAGTGCCTAAACCTATTTAGAACATCATTGCATCCCTGTCACATTGTTAGAAGGTGACAGAGACAGAATGATAATTTAAACACATACTAATATTATACAGAGGTAGTTTGTGAGGTTATATGGGTAATCTCTGGATCTCCTGAACCGATTTTGAACATCCTTTTACGCATAGAAAGCCACGTTATTTGTGAGTTTTATAGGCTACTAGCTTGTGCCCGCGGCTTCACTCGCGTTAAGAAGTATTATTATTAATTAGGTGTAGAAAAGATTTATATAAACTTTCATCGCCTATTTTATCCACTTAGGGGTGGAATTTATCAAAATCCTTTCTTAGCGGATGCCTACGTCATAAGATCTACCTGCATGCCAAATTTCAGCCCGATCCGTCCAGTGGTTTGGACTGTGCGTTGATAGATCACTATGTCAGTCAGTCAGTCAGACACCTATGAGTTATATACTTATATATTTAGATATATATAACATCACGCTACGAACCACGGGAGTGGAGCAATAAAGCAGAACGTATCTTAACGGGGGTGAAATAAACACGCGGAAGAAGGCCTGCGTATTTTGCTAGTACAATATGTAACTGAAATAACTTGACAACTTGAAAATTAAGTGACAATCTGCAATCATAACACAAGCAATAAAATTTTACATTTTGTTTATTTATAAAATTAGTTATCCTAATTTTAGGCGATAGTACCTATAGACATAGACCCAGTATTTCATGTTCATAGAAAGATAATCTGTTGAGAAACTTAAAAAAAAAAACAATTACAATTTGCCCGACCTGGGAATCGAACCCGTGTCCCCACGCTCATCACTTCATCAGACACGCTTGAGGCCACGAGACCAACGGGGCGGGACTAGAAGTGTTTGTGAACACTAGCTTTTGCTCATGACTTTGTGCGCGTGGATTTTCTTTATCTAAGGATCAATATTTCTTTTTGAAACAAAATCTAGCCTGTTTCTCGTTGAATAGCTTTCTATAGGTGAAAAGTTTTTAAATTCGGTATAGTATTTTTTAGCTTATACATTACTACTATCAATCTTTTCTTTTTAATCTATTAGTTTAAATTCGCTTATTCCTACTTATAAGAAATTTTCATTTTGTTGAATTAAAAAAGAAAAAAGTTGCACGATGGGATAATACGATTCAAACTTAATGGCGGCTCGGAAGTTAGCTGTGAGTGCAGTTTTGCGTAGGTTTATTCAAGTCAATAATAATTTAGGCGCCATTTAATTATTTCTATGATATTATATGTTGTAGAAGTAATTAAATGGAGCCTAAATTATTATTAACTTGACTAGGGTAGTTTAGCCGGTTTGCCGGCCACCTCTGGTTTTCGGCCAGTACGTTGTTATATTAATATAATAAGGACACTTTAACCTACCCATTTAAAAAAACAACGCCTACTTAATGTATTGGTATAAACCCTACAACTTTTGAATTTTGTAGAATTTTAATGATCCAACTGTGTCGTCTGTGACCCTCCGAAAGTCTTACGGTGCACGCGTGTGTCGAAATTAGTGAAAAAAATAGTGCGCGCATAATTTTTGCAAGCTAAGTTACAAAGTTGTTTATCGGTTTTATAAATATAATTATTGTTCTGTGCACGGGAGATAAGTTTCATTAGTGTTATTTTAATTAAAATGGAAGAAAGATAATGTTATTTACGTTTAAATTTGATGGCCGGTAAATTAGATAATGATTTGGGGGACTATTTACTTCTCGGCCGGCCGGCCGAAAACTAGAAGAAGACCGTTTATATTTAATTGATTCTTTTGATTATTAAATAAGGAATTCTTTAAAAAGAAATGCTTTATACACAAAGTAGAACCGCTTCTCATTTGTGTAGTCAGATGTCGGCCGCATGTTTTGAGCTAATTATGTGGTAATAACACTTAATAGTTATTGAATATTTGACGGCCGAAAATTAGAATTTTAATATTTACCTTTCGGCCTAAGCTAATCGATAGGGTCGAAAACTAATAATTTACTAACTGATTCTCGGCCAATAAAAGCTAATGATAATAAATCAACTAACTGAATCGAAATCATCACTCACACGAACAATACAGACGTAAAGGGACTTCCCCAATTTTTTTCTTATTAGCTAGTTAGAAAATTAAGCAAGTTGATCAACGGCCGGAAACTAATTAATTTAAATTTGTTTTTCGGCCGTGTTTGAAGGGATGGTCGAAAATCAGTTTAAAAAATCGTATTTTCGGCCAGTCAAAAAGCAGATTTTTTCCATAATCTCAATTATTTTTGCTATGCCATATTATCCTTTTTCCTTTTTGACCAATGTTCCTACTATTATGTTTAAAATATTTCTATATGCTTAATATTTTAATTAAAATTGTTGATTCATACGTATTTTTTGCTTTTAATCCATTATAGAACCTACTAGTTAGCAAATATAGATCATTTTTCAAATAGCAGATTAGTGGCCGAGAACTAGCAAAATAATGGCCGGAAACTGAAACAGGTGGCCGAAAACCGGTGAAATCGCTATTTTCAGACATTTTAATTTTCAGTAATTTTAATTTAACGCTGACGAGTAAAAGGTCTACAAATATCAAAACTACATTATATTTCGAGTTCAAAAATATTTAAGAAACTAGTCTGCGACTTTAATGTCATGGAGAAAAATCGTCACAAACTCACACGTTCGCTTAAGTGGCCGAAAACCGGCTAAGTTACCCTATACTTACCCACGCAAAGCTGCACTCGCAGCTAACTTCCGAGCCGCCATTAAGTTTGAATCGCATTATACCTCCTTACCTAAATAATTAGTGTGTACTAAATACGTGGAGACCTTGACCGATTCAAATCGTTGCACCGATTACGGATCTAATCGACTGTATAGCTCAATCAACAACCAGTGACCGCTCAGAGGCAGTAAGTATTCTATAAGAAAAAAACATCCTTGTCTATCAATCGTAAACAAAAGGCTATATAAGACCAAGCGTCGCCATGTATGTCAGTGTCGCAACCTACTTCAATTGCGCAAGAGTGCAGAAAAAAAAATCAGGGCATAATGCAAAAAAACATAATATTTTGCCTCGTTCTGACATTGACCGTCGTGTGTTTCGCTGAGTCATCCGCTGTGGATGCTGGTGCTGTCGAATTCGACAATCTTATCGCTGAAAATCTAGACTTAGGATACGAAGACGACGAGCCTAATTGGGGGGCCATTTTCTCAAAACTAATAGCCAGAACGACCCCGAAGCCAACAACTGTACGAACGAAAACAATTAAAAAGAAAAGGCCGGCAGTTAAAAATGTGGACGGCCAATTCATCAGGGGCGATGTAAACAAGTTCTTCGATGTATTTCACTTGCAAGACTATGCGGATTATGAAGATGAAAACTTGTACGGAAAAGTGGATGGCGTAGCTGCAGCGGCAGCTGTCACCAAAGCCAAAGAAACAACAACTCATGCAAGGGGTAATAAGACTACAGGCTTCCACCGAATTCAACACAAAGATGAATATAATAAAAAACGAGAATTCTACGATATTAACGAAACGAAAGGAGTTACAAACAAAGCCGATGCAAAGGCTTCAGGGAAGGCAGTAAGTGCTGGCGCAGGTTTCAATAGAAGTAGCTTCAATAAAAATCGCCATGCAGCCAGCTCCGGCCAAAGCGGAAATTTAGATAGTGGAATTGCTTCAACTAAACAATTTAATGAATTTAAGGACTTTGAAGACTTTAAGGAAGACTTTGATACTGAAATTGATATGTAATTTAAAACTTACCAAATAATAGTGTTTTGTGTTCGCAAATGTAATTTAGAAGTGTGTCTATAAAAGTATTTAGATATTTTTAATAAAATAACCCAAATCAATACAGGTAGTTTTACTGTATTTTTTTTATCAGTTCCCCAGTAACAGTTTGATACTCATTTCGTCATGATTTCTAAATAGCTAAAATAGTTCATTAATAGAGTTCTATTTACATTACATCATTAACATCTGCCTTTGTTTAAGCAATAAATAGAAATTACGCGAGCTCCCAACAAAAAAAGTTTAGATAATTTGAACTTCGCGGGACGACCATCAGAGAGCTAAAGGACCACAGACTACATGATACATTTACGTTACAGAGAACATATTCTTGTAAAATTTAGATGGTGATGAGAATATAAGAAACGCAGAGAGCTAAACGCGAAATTATTTTTAATTTAATGAATTATTTTCATCACGGACAAGTTGGAATAATGCATTGTTCGTAATGAAATGAATAAAACCGGTATCCACCATTTAGTAACAATAGTTTTTGGACAACATGATCGCAAAAACATGTATTGTCTATGTCTTACAGCTTGTCAAATTCAGCTGTCATTGCTCCGGTCTATAGTCTTTGCACCATCGCTGAATGAATTTATGTGTTTGTGTTAAATGGTTGTGAAACAAAGAGATTTATACGAAATAAATGAGGCTCGGTAGAGATTTACTGTTTAACATTACTCATGAGTACGGAAGAGACTCTGTTGAATCTCGATTTCGACAAACCGAACACAACAATTGCGCCGCCCGATGACGGTGTGGTATCTTTGTCGAGTAGTTCGGAGGAGATTTGTTTAGTGCCAGAGGTCGGGTTCGAGGGCAACGTGGATTCGCCAGGGGTGAACCGAGAGTCGCAGCCGCTGCTGGGCGGCCGCGGCGACTTCGAAGTTTCTTTTAATCATTTCCCAGGTGAGACACAATTTTGACCCTTGTAACATCGCACTGACTCATATTACCATTGTAATTGACTTTATTATACTTATTAGTTCATGCTAAAACACGGATAGCAGAATGTTTAGTACAGTACGTTAAAACAGCGCTTGTGAGACTTCTAATGATGTGTACGGCTTCTATGAACATCGTTAAAATTTTCGCAAAGCAAACAGATGTTCATAAATGCGTATTTGTTTACCTTGACGCCGTAATAGCTCACTTATCGCGCATGATTAGAAATTTTTACGTGTTAATGTTACACTACATACCAAATTGCATGTTTTTGTGTATACCTACCTACTTTGTTATTGATTGAACTAACTTCACTGTGTTAGTTAACTAGACTAGTTAAAATTCAAAAACGTATACACTTACAAATGCATGAATATAGCCACAGACTATTTTCAGTGAAGTGTAACGGCTGTGCTGTAGTTTCAGTGCCAATGTTTTCTTTTGTTTAAATAAAAATGGAAGGTCCTTTTGAGTGCAGTGAGTATTCTTTGAACAATATGACAATGTATTAATCAGTATTTGTTAGATTTTCATTTGAAAAATGTCTTGTAATGCGTGTTACTGATAAGCCATATGGCAGGTAACAGTAATCTCAGACATTACCATAATGTTTTACTTCTCCGCTGACTTTTTTTATGAGTCCATCGTTGAAATTAACTAAAGAGGTTTGTTACCTTCAAGGTTGGAACTCTTTTTTGTTCATATTGCAATTTTTAATGCTGAAATATGTTAGATTTGGATTAGCTATGTGGCACTGAAAGGTAGTGATGAAACAGCTCTTAGTATTGCACTTTTACCAACAATTAATTAACGAGATTGAGTTTCTTGATTAACAACTGATTTGAAGATAGTAACAAGGAACTTTTTTTTAACAAAACATTGCGTATCTAGGTTTTATTAACCTTTTAATTTATGTCAATAATGCAATAAATGTTTGAACTATTATCCCGTTTTTGTATTAGGAACTTTACTCTCATACCATCATGCCTGTATTCTTGTTAGAGTTAGGCAGAGGTGTACCAATGTCCATCCTCTGTTTCGGTCCCATGTAATAGGGAGCCTTTTTTATTTTTATAAAAGGGAAATACTGTCATTAACCGGGCTCAAATCCTAACTTGAGCTGCTACTAAAAATTTCCTAGAAAATCCAAATAACACTTTTTGCTTGACCTAGGAATTAAACCTAAGTTCTCTAGAGTAGCAGTCACGCTTAGGATCACTAGGCTAATGGGGAAGGTAAAAAAAAACCTAATTATAGGTAATTTAGCTAATCTATTGAAACAATAACGAGGTTTTTCTTTCAAAATTACATTTTATTGTGCAATCAAAATCAAATTACCTAAAAAAATTGAGAATTCAATGCAGTTTGCTTACTTTGCTAAAAAACATTTTTTTTTTTTTTTTTGATGGTGGTTGATATCCAAACAGGAGGGCCACATTTCTGCCATTCATTATGCTACTGTTACTCAATTACTTAATATTACAAACTAATACATTAAAAGCAATTTTTAAATTAAAGATACATATAATTCATTACCATTTAATGACATTTGTGAACAAAGAATTAAGTGTTTACATTACAGGCAAGAAAAAAATCTAATAATTATGATAAAGTAATACCATACCATCACGCCTGTATACCTCAAAGACTTAGGCAGAGAGGTGCCAATGTACACCCGCAGTCCACTGGTATATTTAGATCTCATGTTGGAGGCGAGCCTATTGCTATTAACCAGGCACAAACCCAAACTCAGAGCTGCTACTGAGAATTTCATAGAAAAACCCAATAACAGTTTGTTTGACCTGATAATCGAACCCAAGACTTCTAGTGTGGCAGACGCCCATAGGACCACTAGGTAGGCTATTGGGGCAGTCAAAATAATAATATGTACTAAATGATTGTCCCCCTGCAGGGCAAAGTACTCTTCTCATACAGAAGGCATGAGCTTGGTGAATTTGGTGAAAGAAAACACAAGTAAACCTGGATTTACTAAAAATATAAGTCTAAAATCGCCAACCCGCCTTAAGCAAGTGTGGTGACTCGTAATCAATACTCGTGCCTTCTCTGTATGAGAAGAGGCCTTTGCCCTGCAGTGGGACAATATGCTGATATTACATGCATACATACCATCACGCCTGTATTCCCCGAAGGGTTAGGCAGAGGTGTACCAATGTACAGCCACAGTTCGCCGGCATGTTTTTAGGCTGATATTATATTATATTAATATTACTTAAATTACTTAGAAATAGCCAGTTTTATCTCCAAAAGTTGCTGGAAAAAAAAGTGTAACAGCAAAAAATTCCCCCCAAAAAAAACATATGGTATTCTACCTACAGTCCACACTTATGCAAATTGCGCGCCCACATATCTATGTGTCACTTACCCCAGTTACTGGTGACACAGTGAGGCGCCATCTACGCAGTCGACTGTATCGCTGCGATAGTCTCGCCGGGCTATCGCGGTACGACGATAAAGTTCTTAAGTGAGCGATAGTCGTACCAGAAAGTACGCGTACTTGAAAAATTAAATGAAAAATGGTTTCATCTTACATCAGTGGTGATTGGAGCATCCCTTTAAGCCTGTATTAGGAGACACCGCTCTTCCATGTATTAGTAATACTTATGCAATACTTGTTTATTTCTTAACAATAACATAAAAATAAATGGGTTACATTTAAAAGTTACGCAGTGTGCTTGTAAGACTGAAAACAGTACTCAAAGCTTCAGTACGCGTACTCAAAGTTGGTGTACTTACGGACAGGCAAAAAATTACTTCATCCTACTAATACTTAAAAAAATGCGAAAGTTTGTTAGAATGGATAGATGGATGGATGTTTGTTACTCTCACACTCTTAAACGGCTTAACTGATTTGGATGAAATTTGGCACTAAGATAGATTGTAGTCTGGAATAACACATAGGATAATTTTTATCCCGGAAAAATGTAGGGCTCCGGTTGCAATTTGGCGCGGACGAAGTCGCGGGCAGAAGCTCTTTCCCAGGTAGAAACCGCAGAACGCCACCTGCTGTGATCCTTACATACTCCTTTAGCCTCGTTCACGTTTACACATCTGGTCATACAAGCACGCTGGTGACGAGTACTGCGGATTAGACATTTCTTTAAAAAAAAATATAGTCCAACCGTAATGTACTCGGATTTGCTTAATATCCGTCTATTTATCTAAGTTTATGTTTATAAACGAAGCAATTTTATCAAAAATATTTAACAACATTTTTAATGACGGCAGATAAGATACAGAATAAGTAAGACAAAAGATGGCCTGTGACAAACGGACGGACAGCGGAACCTTAGTAATATGGTTCCGTTTGATTTCGCTTTGTGGAACCCTAAAAATTCTACCCTTTTAACCCATATCGTTTTACTTAACTATCATGATAACAAATGAATAATTGAAAAGTGGTGGTTGGTTTGCATTCCGTATCTTACTAATCTTCGTAATGGAACGTTACTTAGTTGAAAGCAATCCCATAAAGTGGCTTCTAGCTAGATTAATTCTAAAAGCCATAATGTGCAACCTTAAGGCCTCGCAAACAGGAGCAGTTTTTTCAAGCAGTTTTATTTTATTAATTGAACTATGTTATGCCCGCGTCTCGGTACATGTTGAAAACTGCCCCGCGTTGGTCTCGTGGTCGCAAGCGCTACTGACGACGGGTAGGGCCCTGGGACCGATTCCCAGGTCGGGCAAAAAAAGGGTTATTGGGTTTTTCATGTGAAATTATCAGTAGCAACTGGGAGTTAGGATTTGTGCCCGGTTAATGGCAATTAGCTCGCCCCCTAGTAGATGCGACCTAAACATACCCGAACTGTGAGTGTGCATTGGTACGTACATCTCTGCCTATCCCTTCAGGGAACATAGGCGTGATGGTATGTATGTACGAAATCAATTCTATATTCAAAGATAATATTCGAATTTTGGAATCAATTCCGAATTCAAGGATAATATTTGAATTTAGAATTGATTGGCTGGCATGAGCTATTTAAAGGCATTTAAAAACATTTATCGCACTTGACTCTCATAAAATAGTGTAGATTAAAATAAAATCATTCACAATGTATCTTGTTTAGTAGATACCTATGCTTCATTGAATATTGATATGTATTTGTAGAGTGTGCATGCGTCATAGAGAACGACCCACGTCATGATTACGCGGGATTTGAGTTAGGAAATAGCTTCGGATTTACTTGCATGCATTTGTATACAAATAAAGTATTATGATGTTTTTTTTAAATAACTAGCTATGTCAGCATGGTTGGCGCAGTGGTTGAGCGATTGGCTACTGCGCAGCGAGTCTCAGGTTCGATATCCGCACGGAAAAAATATTTTTTGGCCTACAGATCGTTGTTCCGGGTCTGGGCGAATGTATTTGTTTATAAATGCACCCACGATGCGGGAGAAATTACTACTGAAGGGCAACGTTAAAAAAAAAAACAAACTAGCTGTACCCCGCAGTTTTACCTGCATTAAGTGTTCGTAGCGTGATGCTCAAACCTACCTATAAAAACGTGTAACAAGATCTTTTGAAAGCAAACCAGTAGTTCCCGAGATTAACGCATTCAAACAAACTCTCAGCTTTATAATATTAGCACAGATTAACTGACTGCCTGAATTCGCAGTTCGCGATAAGACAACCACACGCGTTGTTTGTTTTAAAATCGTAATTATTTTTCTGTGCCTAATTAATCTTCATTTTTTTTTTCACTATATCACCTCTTTTCACGACACCTCTGCCTAACCCTTCGGGGAATACTGGCGTGATGGTTTGTGTGTCATATATTGTTCCCGTCATGTAAATCTTATAAGGGTGCCTTTAGAGTGCCCACGTGCAAAGTTTCGAAACCAAAACGTGATTGCTCCCACGTGAATTCAATTCAACCTGTAACTGAAAAGGCGAAGCCCCTACATGTGTGGATGTTTACCTAATGTTTTACGTAAGCTAGAGTGGGTATACAGGGCTATTTGGCAGGACTATATGACTAACTAGCGGACTATCCGCGACTTCGTTAGCGTGGCTTATTTCACCCGCGTTAAGTTACGTATTTGGTTACTTCAGTGCGATTCTCTAAGCCTCATTTCGTAATTCGAAAGCTGAATCCGCAGTGAGATTACAAAATGGTAGGTACCTATTCTGTTAAACACGATCACGCCGGTGACGTCGCCACGGCGAACGAATACTAAACCAATGACAAGTTTGTTCGTTATCGAAGTGAACGCGATCACTTTAGTGAGACTCGTTTTCGAGTTTGCATTTTAGAGAATCGCACTACTGATCCACTCCCATGGGTCGTAGCGTGATGTTATATAGCCTATGTTACTCAGTGATAATGTAATTTTCTAACGGCGAAAGAATTTTTAAATTGGTCCAGTAGTTTTTTAGGTTTATTTGTTACATACAAAAATACAAATCTTTCCTCTGTGTAATATTAGTATAAACATAATAATCAACTGCGTCGTAATTACTAGAGGCACGACATTAAACAGTAACACCTTGATTAAAATTTCTTGTAGCTTCGCGCTAACGTTGTGAAGTCTTCCTTTTTAAATCCCTGCCCCCCTAGCCAAGTCGCAAACGATTAACGCAAACTCTGAGTAGGCTTTAAAAGATCTTCAACTTTATGTGCTTGGTTTTAAGTTGAAGATCTAATGAAGATTGCATAGCGTTTTCGTTCGTTCCAGTCGCTAACGCTTAGAAATCTTTAATAGATTTTCAACTTAAAGCTCTTGGGTATTAAGTTGAAAATCTATGGACACCTACCGAGCGTTTACGATTATCGTTTGTGACTTGGCTAGGGGGGCTGGATTATTTACGATTTACAGTTCAAAAAATATTTAAAAATTTCAAAAATTATAAACGACTTACAGTTTTGCCTTTCTACGATGTTTATATGTATAGAAAAAATGGAAATGGATGTTGTGTATGGATGAAGGATTGTCAATGTATGGTCATGAGTCCGCTATGACCATACATCGATGGAGACTTTAAAACAGTAGTGCGATTCTCTAAAATGCAAACTCGAAAACGAGTCTCACTAAAGTGAGCGCGCTCACTTCGATAACGAATCAAGTTGTCATTGGTTTAGTATTCGTTCGCCGTGGTGACGTCACCGGCGTGATCGTGTTTAACAGAATACCATTTTGTAATCTCACTGCGGATTTAGCTTTCGAATTACGAAGTGAGGCTTAGAGAATCACACTTTTTTTTTTTTTTTTTTTTTTTTATAGACGGGAAATCATCAAATAACTTCCCCCGCCCTGGGCGGGGCGGGAGGGAGTGTCAGACTTTTACTGACTAAAACCCGTCTATGTTCCTTCATGTGCCCTTTGCGTTCCGGGGGCGCGGTATCTCTTTCGAACAACCCGCAGCCCCGGCAGGCATCGGCCCTCAGTGGCCCCATCCAATTTTGCTGACATCTCTTTGAGGCGCGCGTGGAACACGAACGCGCCGTCGACACGGTCTGTCGCTAGTGAACGTACGGACGGTGAGCTACCCATTGCTCACCGTCCACAGACCCGCGTCTACGGTGGCCGGGAGTCGTCACGTGGCTCCCGACGCCCGGATCGTCTACCGCGGCGGCCGCTGGGACGGGGGACCCTCCTTTCCCTCTCTCGTCCCGCCGCCTCCTTCTCTAGCATTACAGCTTCGCAGAAGGAGGCGACTGCTTCCCATTCCCCCTCGCTCCGGACCATGGCCTGGACCAGTGCCGGACGCGAGAGGGCGCCGCCGCCGATGGCCGCCTCGAGGACTCGGCGGTGCTCAGCCCAAGCAGGGCACACCGCCAAAGTATGCTCCACCGTGTCCTCGGGGCGATCCTCACAATGGTGACACCCGGGCGATTCCTCCCGCCCGATGAGGTGCAGGAACCTCCCGAAACATCCGTGTCCGGAGAGAATCACACTGCAGTAACCATTTCTATAAGAAATTTTCTTTATTGAATAAAGAATTGACAACGTATACCAGGTCTTCAAAATAAATACCTGTTCAATAATAAACGAGATAAGTGCATTACGTTCGCTCAAGGCCGCAGGTGTTCTGTTCCCAGCAATATATTATCGTGTCATGCTTTTAATTTTATTCTTTTTACTTTCTCCCATCGCTGCTTAGGCAAATGGCGCCGTTTGTTAGCCAAAAGTAAGGATTTTTTAAATTATATGCTAGTTGAATGTGTAGTAATGTAGTCTGTGTGTTTGTCGTGTGATTCTGCTTTAGATATCTCCTATGCTTCTGTAAGCAGAGTATTCCAGGCTTCTCGCTGTCAAGGCCGACAGTAGTTTAAAGCATGTTCTGACGTCTGAAGTAGGTGCTTACATTACCTTACATTGCATGAGCCCAGTAGTCTCGGAGCCTCTAAGACCTGCCCCCCTAGCCAAGTCACAAAAGATAATCGTAAACGCTCGGTAGGTACCAATAGATTTTCAACTTAATACCCAAGAGCCTTAAGTTGAAAATCTATTAAAGATTTCTAAGCGTTAGCGACTGGAACGAACGAAAACGCTATGCAATCTTCATTAGATCTTCAACTTAAAACCAAGCACATAAAGTTGAAGATCTATTAAAGCCTACTCAGCGTTTGCGTTTATCGTTTGTGACTTGGCTTGGGGGGCTGGTGTCTTAGAGCCTTCTTAGAGCTTAAAAAATGGGATGTAAAAAGATATAACGTAGCTGTTAACTACGCATTATTCCCATCAAGCTAAAAAACATTGAGCAAAAATGATTGTTGGAAAACATCAACAACAATAACATCAACATTTTTATTCTTGTTGTGAAAAATCACTGTTTATTGCTCCTAATGTAACGCGTGGAAAACATTGTGCTTACGGGTGCATGTAACAGTACAATGAAAAGTTGAAATTTGGACCTTCAATATCTTCGTTACCAGAAGGATTCTAGGTCCAGACCAAAATAATGACCGCAATGATAGGAATAACATGAAACTTTCGGGTTCATTAGGTGTTTTTTTATACCCGGTATTTTATTTTACTAGCTGTAGAGATGAGTAGTATCGCCTACCTAATACATGCATAGTGCTAAAACCTAGTTTCCAAACCAACGGAAATCAGCCAGTGGTGCCGATTCCCTTGTTCACAAACTAACCTAAATTTAAGTTATGTTCATCTTTCTCTTTCAATTTCATTAAGAAAAGGACAAAAGATAAAATTTTAGTTAAGTTCTGTGAAATTTAGACACTCCATAGATAATTTAGACGCGATTAAAAACATGGCGACTAGAAACACGCCAATTTTCTTCAGACGCTGTCTAATTTGACAGGACTAAACGAATGTGTATCTTTTGTCCTTTTCTTTAAGAAATCGAAAGAGAAAGATGCATTTAAAAGTTAAGTTGGTGAACAAGATAATCAGCACCAGTACCTATTTGTTCCGCGTAAAACCTACCCTTTGTCATACACACAACTTGATTGTACCATTATCAATGAGTATACGTCATCGGATGCATTAGGTATTCATAGCACTTATATTTATTATTATGGTATCGGAATGATTTAATTACTGTCGTCCTTTGTTTTCCTTGATGGTCACATTGAGATGAGCATTAGGGCCAAAGCGCACATGATACTTTTAGCATCGACGATCTGCAACCCAGGAAGCGCGATGCAGCATCGATAGAATCTTTAATACACGCGATTTTAATACAACGCAGAGAGTCGCCAGAACGCGATGCAGCATCGATACAGTCGCAAAATCGCAGATTGCCGATGCTAAAAGTAGTGTGTGTACTTTTGCCTCTGAAAATATTTTATAATAATTATAAGGTTCTAAGTAATCCTAATTAGTAGTATTTCAAGCATTCTGGCAAGATCAGAAATAACTTGAAACACACCCATACTACACTTAGCAATTCTTAGTTGGTAGTTGGTACTAGCAGTTCCCTTAATTCTGTATGTTTGTTTCTGTTGCATGTATTGTAATTTGTAAGCTTTTAAATTGTAAATTCACAATTGGCTGTAGAATAGTTTATATTATTTTAAGTTATAATTTTAAAGAGCTGTGGATTTTGTGATTTATAACAGACACACATACATACCATCACGCCTGTATTCCCCGAAGGGTTAAGCAGAGGTGTACCAATGTACACCCACTGTTCGCCGGTATGTTTAGATCCCATGTAATAGAGGGCGAGCCTATTGCCATTAACCGGGCACACATCCAAACTCCGAGCTGCTACTGTGAATTTCATAGAAAATCCCAATAACACTTTTTGTACGACCTGGGAATCGAACCCAAGACCTCTAGCGTAGCAGTCGCACTTATGACCACTGGCTCAACGAGGCAATTTATATATATTTTAAGTTATAATTTTGAAGAGCTGTGGATTTTGTGATTTATAAATAAATAAACACATGTATGTATAGAATTCTCAGTAGCAGCTCGGAGTTTGGATTTTTGCACGGTTAATGGCAATAGGCTCGCCCCCTATTACATGGGACCTAAATATACCGGCGAACTGTGGGTGTACATTGGTACACCTCTGCCTAACCCCACGGGGAATACAGGCGTTATGGTATACCTATACATATAAATGAACACATGTATAGGCACTTTCAGCTTGCCATTCATATAAATAACTAATCTATATGATAGATTAAATGCTCTTTCTCTCTTTATCTTGAGTGCACTGACTTGGAAGCAGGTTTATCCATACCTGGGGCATCGCAGACGTCACATCGCCTTTTGTTATCATGTCTGCGGCGCACAAAAAAGCCGCGAAGTGTAGGTACTAATGTACTTTGGCGAGTGTTTCTTTATTTATTTATTTAGTCAGTCCATTTTGCTGCAAAAGAAAGTTTGTTGGTTTTTTTATGTAGTCTCCAAAATGCTTTAGGCTTTTTCTGTCTCGTGCAGACTAAATATTGGTAGTTCATAATATGGCAAGAAATATTAGACAGCTAGGTGGAGTAGCGGGGTGCGCCACCGTTGAAACTAGGGTTGCGCGATCTGTCCAGGTTTCCCTGGATTTGTCTTAGTTTAGAGGACGTCCGTGAGACGTCTGGGAAGAGTTGCCAAAATGTGTGAAACCCGGACACTTTTAGTGTCTGGGGAATCCCGATTAATCAAAAGATAAAACAATTTTTCTGGGATTAACGGGAAACGAACTCAATTTCACCCAAGTGTCCGGAGTTTTGAAGTTTTGGTCCGGCGCGGCGGCGGCGTCGGCTATTTAGGTGATGGCAACCCTAGTTGAAACTATACTATAACACTAATACAGTACATAGCTACAAGTTAGAATAGCTATCGCAACAAGCCTTACATTCAGCACATGATTCTAGACCTCAAAAATTAGATCATTTCGTCGGCTTTCAAAAAGGCAGCTGTTCAAAACATTTTGATCGTTTAGTAATTGCAAAGTCTGGCAAAAAAAAATCCTCTTTGAAGTCTATAAACATGATTGTGCATGGCCCGACAATTTGTAGGGCCATGCACAACCATGTTTATAGACTACAAATGTAGCTTGTAGGCAGTTGTAGGCTACAAATGAATTTTCTATGAAAATCCAACAACTGAAATGACAAAGTAATATTAAAATGGTGCTGCATGTAAATACAAATGCACACGCACAGCATGTTTAAAACAGTAGTGCAAACACAATAAGTGACTCATTAGAACCTAATATGTATCACAATTTACGTCTCACTAATTTTACCTATTGTTCCATATTGTAGCACAATATTATTCTTATACGTCGAATCAAGCAATTATTAAGTCAAGCTGAACGTTGTAACTTTGTTGATACGTAACTGCCTCGTTAGCCTAGTGGTCCTAAGCGCGACTGCTACGATAGAGGTCTTGGGTTCGATTTCCAGGACGAGCAAAAAGTGTTATTGGGTTTTTCTATGAAATTTTCAGTAGCAGCTCGGAGTTAAGATTTGTGCCAGGTTAATGGCAATAGGCTCGCCCCCTATTACCCATGCCTAAACATACCGGCGAACTGTGAACTAACCTAACCCTTCGGGGAATACAGGCGTGATGGTGTGTGTGTGTCAACTAATTATTAAGTCAAGCTGAACATTGTAACTTTGTTATTATGTAAAAGACATATTATAATTGGCTTCATGACATCAAGGGCTTCCCCACAGACCGCTACGTACAGTATAGGCTGTTTTTAAAAGCCCTATACCTACTACGCTGTTGTACAGTCACTAGCAAAATTTAAATGCAATTTTCTCGTAAATCAACAATTGCGACGTTGAGATAAGACCGATTTCATAGTAGTGTGGGATCCAGAATATTATATGTATAACACCATTACATTTTAATCAAACCTTTGGGAGCAAATTACTTTAATATTTTGCTAAATCTATACATGTTTGTGATCGTGACTGTACAGTGAGTGTGTTTACACAGACACTCACACGAACAAACAGTGTAACTCGAAACGATGATACCGTGAGAAAATGGTCGCGTTGTCTTTACTAGATCATAAATCAGGCACAGATGTTGCAGAAATCGTCCTATTATCAATATAAAGTCATAGTCAAATAATTTATTTCAATTAGACCATTAAAAAACAGTTTTGATCGTCATATTATTATGCAAGAAAAAAGAAATTGAATCTAGTTACCCTTTCCAAAAGGTAGTTTCTTATGGAGAAAAATGGGCACTCCTGACAAGAAAACTTCCCAAACTACGTTTAACACCATGAGTACCTAGAGATGATACAATATAGAATAAAAAGGGATAGACACACATACCATCACGCCTATTTACCCCGTAGGTTTAGGCAGAGGTGCACCAGTTACCTACCTACCTAGTACACCCACAGTTCGCCGGTATGTTTAGATTCTATGTCATAGGGGGCGAGCCTATTGCCATTAACATGGAACAAATCCTAACTCCAAGCTGTTACTGAGAATTTCATAGAAAAACTCAATAACACTTTTTGCTCCACCTGGGAATGGATCACAAGACCTCTAGCGTAGCAGTCGCGCTTAGAACCACTAAGCTAACGAGGCACTAAAAATTGATAGAGGTAGCTGTAAACCCTTATTTTCGCCTAATTGGGTGTTTCACTCAATTTGGTAGCCATCCGGGCTAAGGTGACCTTTCACTCAAATGTTACCTGACGAAATTCTTACCATTCTTTGGTCCACTGCTTAGCTTTTAGTGCCTTAGACTATTTATCCGAAAAGGTCACTCGTTCGTAGCTACGATCGAACCTTAAACCTTGCGTCCCCTCACTCTTCCGATTTTTTTACCGATTATTATCGGAGCGATTTTTGACAGATTTCTTTGTCAGCGAGACGAAATCTGTCAAAAATCGCTCCGATAATCGGTAAAAAAATCGGAAACGATTTTTGACAGATTTCTTTGTCAGCGAGACGAAATCTGTCAAAAATCGCTCCGATAATAATCGGTCAAAAATCGGTCGTGTGCGAAGACGCTGAAGGCTAAACAGAATAGCTGCTTTAGCATCGGCGACTAACCGCTACTCTTAACACTATCGATTTAGCAATCGCAAGTCGCCAAAATGCGATAGCCAATCGATGCAAAATCGCTGATCACCCGTGTTGTAAACAGCTATTCTGCTTTGGCTCTTATTGGCTTTAGCCAGACGATACAAAACAACAAATTAGATTTATTTTTGTGGGAAAGAATGACAGCAGGACACAGGAAGCTGCGATTATAGTTAATCTAAATAATGTACTTGACATGTATGTAAAGATGACTCTTTTGTTAGAGTAAAGGGCAGCTCAATGCGTTTTAAGTCGTCAGGCCTGACACATAGGGCATAAAAGCAGTGGCGTGCACAGAGTTTTTAGACAGGGTAGGCAAAAAAGGTACCTACCTACCAAAAACACCTACTACATGTTGGTTTTGGTTCGTCGCCTTGTCGATTAAATCATGATGTATATGATTTGCCACCTCAAATATTTATAGATTGGCTTATATTAATCATCTACGTACCTATACGTATACATATTTTATAGGGTAGACAATGTCTATTTGTCTGTATGAACCGCACGCCACTGCATAAAAGACACATCTCATTCCCGTTAATTAAGCATACCTACTGACCACCGAACTAAGTAGAAGTAACTTCGAGGAAAAAATATTGCGGGGAAACGGCTTTTATTTTTGGTGTGAAACATTACTGTTTATGGTTGCGACCGCAAAACATTGTGGTTACAGATGCTGTTGGATGCATCCGTAATCAGTACAGGGGTCATGCGGGGATTTCAAATTTAGTAAAAATATTTCAAAGGTAAATTCGTAAAAAATGTTAAAGAAAGTTGGAAGTTTAACCTGCAATATGTCCCGAACCTAGCAACCAATCAGTCTAACTGAGAGGTATCGTGTTGCCCAGTAACTGGGTTGTGGAGGTCAGATAGGCAGTCGTCCCATGTAAAATACTGGTATTCAGCTGCATCCGGTTAGACTGGAAGCCGACCCAACATAGTTGGGAAAACGCTAAGCAGATGATGTTTATATCCAGAACCTGATGGGTCCCAGTCCCTAGGTATGCTCCAGGACAAAAAAATGTCGCAATCATGGTAAGAACGAAGAAAAATGTCTTTTTACCCCTGTTATTATGCTAGACATTGGTACTATTGGTAATAATAATCATATAAAAAAAAAACAGAGAATATCATTTGAGTCACGGAGTTGCTGATTAGCTTATCACAACATGATACGCAATCGTCTTTAAGTGCGGCAAACATCGCCTAGTACACAATTTTTATAATGAACATATTTATTAAGAGGTTAATTCAGTACATATGGGATGTAAAAATACACACATCCCGTTGCATATTGCTCATCAGACTCTTAAGTTTGAATAAAATGATTGTTGGAAAACGACTCACATTTCTGGTGTGACCAATCACTGTTTATGATGCAATATAACGCACGCAAAACATTGTGGTTAGGGGTCATGGGGTATTTAAAATTTAGCTGTAACATTTAAATTTGATTTCGTAAATAAACTTACACTAGGTACGTGCCTTTTTACATCCGATACAGAACTACATAATTATAAACAAAAGAATATTGGTTTTATCAGTTTTTGTGATGACGTAGTCGGGTGAATCTTAGGCTAACCGCCCACATGAATTCGGTAGTTGACACCACTAACCAACAATTTCAAGTCACAACTTCTAAAAAAGCACTTTATTTTACCCATGAAAACCGATTAATTTTCAATTTATTGTAAAATTAGATTTTTACATACTTTAAAGCCAATTGAGTACGCCGATAAGTGACGTCACAACGTGCTATTGCCATACAAAATCTATGGGAGAATCGCGTTTTGACAGTTCATTAAAAGTATGTCAATTGATGGTGGTATCAACTACCCCATTAATCGGTGACCGTTTTTTTTTTGTCGGAGATAATAGATGATCAAACGAACTTCAGTGAAGTTCGATCACTATTGTATGAATCGCTTCATTCGAATATATTGGTTTTATTCACATTTTTTTATTTTCTCTTGATAATATAACTATAATCTTCTCTTTAGCACTACTTTTAGGCATTTTTTAAATATTTGCAAAATTTTAAATATGTGACGTTGCCGTGCACAGAAAAGGAATGAAGTCTAGATGGCGCACGCGTACTAGGGACGCGTATAGAGTATCTAAATCGAGTAAATTCTCTCTGAAATTGTGCAAAGTTGCCTGTAAACTAATGGATACTACATTGTAATTATACTAATATATGAAGAATGAAGCGATGAAATACCAATAGAAACATATGAATTCTAATATACCAACGCACACGTCCTACAAAAAGTCGGTCCAACGAAACTATGAATCTCTTGAACCACGGGGTCTCAACGGGAACGAATTATAATTAGTCTTGAAAAAAAATCATAGATGGCAGTATAGGTTACTCTAACAAAATTTACAACCACTAAATTGCGTTAAACGGCAGATTTTGGCTGAAGTAAGATTAGTAAATATTAAAACTTCATTGCTCAAGGCTGATTTATCTATTTACATTCATAAATCACGTAATTTCGGCAAAAAAAAAACTGAAAAACTTTAACTTCCATTCGAACGTGATTCGAACCCATAGAATGATAAAGTCGTTAGATCCAGCTATCTGTTACCCATTTAGTTTAGAGCTATTTGCAATAGATGGCGTTTTACTCAATTTTTACAATAAGGGTATGGGTAGCAACTATTGTTATTAATTACGTTTAGTTACTTCATTTATGTTTACTTATTATTTTTTTTTAATAAATATATTACTTACAACTCAGATCAAAGAAATAGGCAGATAGAACCTGCGCGAACAACAAATTGATGCTAGTTCTTATTTATGTGTGCGCGGCTGATAAGTGGCGCCGTGTACGGACACGTGCATGTGTGTGCGTTTACGGTTGCCAGATATTGAGAAATAATACTCCCATATTTTTGTTCAGTTAAATTGTTCTCAAATATTGTAGGTACTACAATTTTTTAAAATTGGAAACGCGATTTTGCTTTATGGTTATACCCAGATAGCAAAAGCGTGTAGTATTTATTAATTAACAAATAATAAGGAATAAAAGTTAATATGCGTAATTACTTACTACCTATTTAATTAATTTATATCAGACCAGATATAACATTTAATAACGCTTTTTGGTAATTTGTTTAATAAACTATTTAAGAATAGGTTTTTTAATTTAAAAAGATAAACAATTTGTTATAACTATCAACATAAGTATTTTACACACAATCATTAAACCCGAATAAATAAATTTTCCCGTCATAAACTAGCAACACAGACGATTTACTGTTAAGGTTTTGTGTTTCAAGTGAACCGAAAATATTTTATAAAAAATAAATAGGTACCAAAACAATAAAAATAACAAGAGTTATCTGAGGAAAGATATTCCATCTTGTTTTCTTTGTTTTTTGTGAACAACTTTTGCAGTGTAGGTACCTACACACATGACGTTTTATGTTATGTTTTGACTTAAAATGGCAAATCACTAGAGACGTGTGAGCGAGACGATGCGTAGCTTGGTAGTTGGTACTGTCGCGTTTTTTTTTAGGAAAGAAAGACCACTCGTAGCGCAACAACAACACGTGAACACGATAAGGTTGACGCTACTTGACCGGACTATCCTGTGGTGGCCAAAAATTACTTTAAGGCCCCCAGCCAGGGCTACTGTCGCGAGTTTGTATTCGCTTTTGATTTTGTATTTGCTTTGATGGACACACTCGCGTGTTCTGAGCGCTCTATCTGCCAATTTTTTTGACCTGAGACTTACAAGTAAAAAAGAAAACTTTTTTTTTTCATTTTATTAAACCTGGAACTATCAAATTTTCTAAACATTAATCAAGCAGATAGTTATTCTTTCTGGCCATGTCAATTCATTCCCGTCATGTCTGATCGTAGACAGAGTGTCTGATTAAGACTGTTGTCCTTGTCACTTGTTGTTTAGCAACTGACGAGTGTGCGTCGACCTGATTCGAATGTGTTTTTGTTTTCTTCTATACGACCTGGCTACGAATTACGGATTTTGGAAAAGACACCAGCCTATGACTTGACCTGGACCCTGAATACTGAATAAAAACGAACCTTGCACATACGACGACCTAAGCTAGTGAATTTCGGATTTTGATTTTCTCCTCACTAGGAGCTGTGCTAGGAGCATTCTCGTGTAATGTAATGTAACGTTACAGATACGAATTTGAACATTACAAATAATATCCTTGGGGTCGAGTTAATAATATCGAAAGTCATTACATTAACAACATTGCTGTATCGACAACGTTCGATCGACGAGTTAATGAATCGACAGTAGGTACCTACCTACCCAAAATCAATGGTACGCTACATCTACCAGTACTTACTCCAAATCGATGGCACGGTGTCGATACAGGCAGCGTACCTACTATTAATATTATGTAATAATATATCTTATTCCAGCGATTTCACCCTTTCCCACTACAACTCGAAAATTATCCCACGGGAACGTAAAATCAGAATAAAAACTATCGTAAAAAAAATCCAGGTTGTAAACTAGTCGTGTACCAAACATCCAAATCCGTTCAGTATGTTTAGCGTGAAAGAGTAAGAAACATCCATCCATTCTCACAAACTTTCGTAGGTATTTATGATAACACTGTTAAAGCCGCAAATCGTTGCGCGAATCATATTGTGATCAACATTCAAACTGAAAGTGACCTTCGAATTGTAAAAAACGCGAGAAAAGTTGATAGCTCACTCACACAAATAAAACTGTTGTCCTTGAACTCACGATGCGGTGCAATGAAGAGAACAGAGAATCTATAGAAAAGCAACGCCCTCTAGAGTATCATTGCCACTTAGTTTCGATTCCACCTATTATTAAGGTTGACTCCTAGATGGCGTTGTAAAACTACTGTTTCTGGCAATTAGTGAGTCGCCGGTACTGCCATCTATTGAGAAAATGGAGAAAAAAATATTGCCAGTCGAATTGCCAGTTTTAGGAAGGTCACATTTCTTTGTATGGGATTGGGTATCTGTATTGTAATCTGTGTCTTGAACGGTCGGATAATCGGTCCGACAAAATATCGGACGTGCGCGGAGGCCCTTAAGCAAATTGCGACTTCACGCGATGTTTACACAATCGTTTCTGCAAATACAATGTAGTTATCGCTGTTCAGTGACTAATATCAAATACAGATTCCATTTTCTGGGAATATTTTTAAATAGATCTCTGTTTAAATTTCGCTCTGCTTATAATAACGCAGATCATAACTAAATAAATAAACAGCTATCATGCTCTATGTTACACGATTTTAGAGTGCTGATTCCCGGAACTAACGTTCGTATGGAACGGATAACTACCGCTTCGAAAGGACAGGATTACATCCCAAATTAATCTTATCTTCAGCTAGTCACTAGCTGAACGATAGTAGATCAAACTGCCTAGCTATAGTGTATAATTTTGCCCAGTTGTCATGACCCACATTATTTTAATTTGTCATTGACTTTTAAATTATTATAAAACGAACTAAAGAACTTCCGAAACGTCTACAAAAGAGGCTCAAAAATGTTTACTATTAGACTGCTCCTAAGGCTTTCCACAGGCAAGTGTATCGCGGTTATTTTCATGCACTGCCAACAATAGGAACTTTATTATTCAACTAGCCAATTGCCCGCGACTTCGTGGCTTTTTTTACCCGCCATAAGTTACGTCTTTGTTTAATGCTCCGCTCCCGCGACTCGTAGTGCGATGGTATATAGCCTGTGTTACTCAGGAGTAATATAGCTATCCATTGGTGAAAAAATGGTTAAAATCGGTCCAGAAGTTTTGGAGCATGTCCGTTACAAACAAATAAATCTTATTTATAATATTAGTAAGCGTATAGATGTTCACAAGGCGAAAATTTGTTGGGATGACGAAACTATCAACGCGATACATCCTACTTGTAGTATTAAAACGGGGGGAGAAGAAGACGAAGGCTTCTCCAAACACAATGAATACTAATCTACAATTGTTTGCACAGATGACCCGCAATTCAGCGAGTTGGTATGGCAGGCGGAGGTGGCCATCGACAACGGTATCTTCCCGGAGAGGATATACCAGGGATCCAGCGGGTCTTACTTCGTCAAGAATCCTGGAGGGGTGAGTTACCTAAATATTTTTATTACTTACACTGTCAGAAAAGGACATAAACCAGGCAATTAAATCCAGCTTTTTTGTACACTTTGTTCTGGGAAATAAGGACTATTTTGCCTTGTTGGTTTCTTGGTTTGTTACTATGGTGCTCCGTAAACACGACCTTTTTTCAAAGGGGTTTTTAATTTCAGCCGTATTTAAGATACTATACAGTACCTTATCCAGTGTACCCCACATTGGAATCCGATCACAACATAAGTGAAAACAACGCAGATTTGTGACCAAAATCAACCCTAAAGATATAAGGATATTACGCAATTTTTTCATAGACCATTGACGACTTTCTTCGGAAAGCTGTCAAGTCTCCTAACAATTCTTTATTCACAATTTTCAACGCCCTTAGAAAGAATAATTGGTCTTCATTCTTCGTAACGAACCACTTCGTATTATTCAGGCCTTAGTAATGCATATTAATGTGTTGACTTAGGAAGACTTAGAAAGACGAATCACTGAACCGTCTTAAATGGACTTGCGACCTTTTTGTAATTGAGATGCCCTGCCTCTCGTGATCTTGTGGACGCAAGCGTGACATTGATCTTGGGATCCTGTATTCGATTCCAAGGTCGCCCAAAAATTAATTTTTCCTTTAGGAATTCCTGAGTCGCAGCTCAAAATTTGTATGTTGGTGGTGTGACATCCCCGACTCCCCGTGTCTCTGAAAACACGTAAAGCGGTTCACGGTTGGTCCTGCGCCTTATCGCTTACCGATCGTGTCCGATTCCATTCCACTCCCATCGGACTATGAGAGTGAGGGAAGAGAGAGCACACCTGTGTTTGCGCACACACTTGTGCACTATTATTATATCTCCTCCGTAGCTGCTACGTAAGTCTCGATATTGGCTTCCGTGGGCGAAGTTCGCTCGGGACAATACTATGTTAATTTAGTTGTCTGATGCAAACCAATAAATGGTGCCGATTCTGTCTTACACCGACTAAAGCTAAACTAAAGCTAAAATTTCTTATTTTTAATTAAGAGAATCTTAAAAGCTATTCTGAAAACAAGATTCTCTAAACTTAAAAATGATTTTGACATCACTTAAATCGAGTTTGACAATCGCTAAGTTAAGTAAACCATAAACGAAGATTTGTTGAAAATTAAAATAAACAGCGAATGAAAGTGAACGAAATGATCTGAAGTGCAAAAAAATACCTGAGTAAAACGAAATAATCTTTAATTTTTTATCAATAATTATTTAATTGAAATATAAAGAGCATAATTACGGCGTAAAACTATATTGTTGTTTATATTTTAATAAAATATGGTGCAGTAGCCTGCATTTGTTTTTATTATCTGTGGCTAATGTGATCCTGCCACGGTTGCCAACTTAGGGATTTTGCCACAAATTAGGAGTTGGAAATGTTAAAAGGGACAGAATAGGGGCTGAATTTTTTTGGGGGATTTTTCGGGGCTAGTATACTATGTAACGTTTTATTTTATGAGCTATCAAACAATTTAGGAAATGAATGGTTACATATAAATTTTTATATATAGAGGATTTTACGGGGATTCGGGAAAAACGTGGGGGATAATTTTGGTAAGGGTTGGTAACACTGGTTGACTTGTGCAATAGTGGATTATGTCAATAATAATAAATTGGGTGTTGTTTTACTTTCAACTGTTTTATAAATAAATAAATAGCATGCACTCGTCCAGAAAACGAGCGAATATAAAACAGCGAGAGCTTCTCGTGGAGCGGCTCCACAACAATCGGATAATGACCAGAGGTAAGAAATACAACTGAACTTGTTATTTTATTGCTGAATCCTTAGCATAAGATTAACAACGATAGAACATGTGAGAGCCTCAATATTAATAGTTATCAGTTTATTGCTGTATAGGTATAAATTCAGGTCTACTAATAGCCTTTGTTTTTATTTTTAGAAAATCAAGCTGATTCCGGAGTTTTGGAATTTAAGGCTACCGTCATTAGCCAACTGAACTGAACCAACTGGGCTGCAGCAGGACTGTAGAGCAGTGGCAACATGTAAGTAGAATACGTCAGATAAAATGTTAAACTGTATTGCATAATTTTCATTGTGTTCTAAATTAATTTAATTTCAACAGATATGAAATGTGTGGGTACAAAAAGTGAATACCAAGGCGAGAAAAGTAAGAGACTCTATCAGGGCCAAAGCGAAGGCCAAGCCAGGACCAAACCAAAAAGCATGCAAGCGGTCGAGTTACCCGTCATCGAGGACTGCCGAGGACTCCCTGCCTACCAGTTCACCACAATTTGGTACAAGCACCTAATGCGAATAGCAAGTTGCTCCGGGAGGGCATTGTACAGGCAGCAGAAATTTTGGCTAATGCCATTTGCTATTCCAGCATTTTATTTTTGGAGCAAAATGCCCTAGACGAAGACAATGGGAATTAAACCGGATGGGATTCTTCTCCGTTACTTTGTGTTGGAGCTTACAACTGCATCAAACCTGCTATTCTCATGAAGTACTTGTTCCAAATCCACTACAGCTTGCTACTGACATTAGCGCTAAACCTTAATTTCACAGTTTGAAATTATTTTGCTGATTGTTAATTATTTTAATGATTGTTATGTTTTGTTGATTATTATATCTTGTAGATTGTTTAATATTATGTTTAGGGTTAAGGTTAGGTATAATAGTAATAAAAATAAACTTTTTTTTAGTAAAGAAATAAGATGTTTAATTTAAACAATGATTTACAAGCAATTGCCGAATTTCCCTTGCTTCGGTAAGGAAATCGGTGCTGGTATCCTCTATAAGTCTACAGTCACACTGCTGGCTATCCTCAGTCACATCAATATCTTCTTCATCTGCAAAAATACACTTATTTAGATTTCTTATTTGCATATGTAATCTAAACAATAAAACATCCATAATATTAATAAGTAAACTAGGTACACTTACGATCCAATGTTTCCAAAATCATATTGTACAGGGTGCAACATGCCAGAATAATTTTAGCTGCCTTTTCTGGCTGGTAGTGCAGACAGCGATGCCTGTGCAGGCATCTAAATATATTCTTGAAGCGTCCATTGCACATTTCCACCACATTTCTTGCCCTGGTGTAGCTTTCATTGTAGGCAGCCTCCGCTTCAGTTGCTGGCACCATAATGGGAGTCATGAGCCATGACTGTAGTTGAATGGAATGGGTTTGAATTGTCTCGCAATATTTCCAACCGAACTCTTTCTTGATTGTTTAAAAAAAAAAACTTATTTCACAGAATCTAAATGTCGATTTATCCACTTCAAATTCAAATGTTTATTGCTTCATTTGCACTTATAATATTCCAAATCATACTGTAGTACAAAGCTACTTAGCCTATTTAGATGTTCAGTGCAAAAATATCTTTGTTTTAACAAATGCATTCCGTATTGTAGGCATTCTACCATAACTTCCATTATGTTTATGACTCACAAGAAACCAAACTTTCAAGAAAATGAACAAGAAATGTGATTTTTACATTATAGTTCATAACAACTAATTTTAATCCACACCTTTTTAGTCGCGATTAATATTAGTCTAATTTAGCTTGACAACCAACATTTTAGGAGAAAAACGTCAGATTCAGAATAGCGAAATTGCCGTTTTCTCTAAATTGAGTGACTAAAGTAACTTTAGTCCTGTCAAACTATAATTTAGCTAGTTTAGTCAATTTCAGAATAGGAAACGTCGTTTGACAGGACTAAACTAAATTTTAGTCATTTTTAATATAGTTTAGAGAATTTTGTCACAACAGAATCGGCACCATTATGTGCTATATTTATTAGTTAGCTGGACTTTGCCGCAAAATTGCAATCATAGCCGGTCTTGAAACTAGTTTAAATATGAGACGCGGGCGAGTGTGACGTGCGGTTTCATGCAGTGTTGAATCATAACTTGATTTGAGAAGATGCAATATTATAAATATAATGTTCTTCACTTTGTGTTGCAATAGATTAATGTATAAATATTTTTATCAGTTTAAAATGACCTGTTCTATGAGCGAAACCAAATCGATGAGGAATAATGGGTTTATTTGATTTTGTTTACATAATTTTTTTAAAAAGAACATCTCATCTGTATATTATATACTAGTTGCTGTAGTTTATAAGTTGATACTTATATAAAGTTAAAGCCGAGTCAAGAGTCACAATACAATGGTAGATAACTGATGCTATGTGGAGTAAGTTAGGCAAGTTTTATTTTACGGGAAAAAATGAGGGTTCCGCACAAAAAAAAAAAATACCGCATATCACCGATATTCAAGTGGAAGACCAAGTCGCAAGGTATAAGCTAGTTAAAATACCTATATACTTTAACAACAAAAACAACATTAATTGCTCCTTTATAATGTATCTGTAAACTTAATTTAGTTTGCAGGGAATGGAAGGAGCGTACATTAGAATTCTGTCACTAAACGGGGAAGAGGGGGCTGTGAGCTTAGCTCTCACTTTTGGTATGACAGAAACATTTGAAGATAAAAATTATTTCAATATTTTAAAAGGCCATATGGTCACAAAACTAATATTGAAACGATATACTAACTTTTCTCCGGCTAGCGTTCGCTTGATTGTCGGTTATCGCCGTCGCGGATCTATACTAATATTATAAAGCTAAAAAGTTTGTTTGTTTGAACGCGCTAATCTCAGGGACTACTGGTTGGAATTGGAAAATTCTTTTAGTGTTGGATAGTCCATTTCTTGAGGAAGGCTATAGGCTATGTAACATCACGCTACTACCAACAGGTGCTGAGCAGCGAGGGTGAAACCGCGGGGAACAGCTAGTAAAAAATAAAAGCTTTTAAAAGGTAGCTTAGGTACCTATGTCCTTGGTAGCGGAATTTATTCAAAAGAGTCACCGCTGTCCTGAAACGCTAAGGGCATTAGGAGGAACATGGATGAGTTTTCGTCAGTAAGAGTCTGACAATGATCTTCCGCTCCGCCCAGGCCAGAAAACGTCATTCGATGATTTCCCATCCCTGAAAAAAGCCCTTTGTCTTTATCGAGATCTCTATAGCAAACTCTTTGCCAATTTTAATTACAATCGGTTTAGTGGTTTTTGTTGTGGTGAGGTAACAAACGGACCAGAGTTACTATCGGATTTGTAATCTATGCTAATAAATAAAATGGAAGTGTTTTTTTGTAATGCAAATATAACGGCATTTTACAAATTGCATAAAAATGTTTATATTTGCTAGAAATGCACATAAACATACAATTTCGTAAAGTTCCAAAGCAATCTTTTCCTAAAGCTTTACGAATATACTTACTTAGTATTTTCGAAACCATACTATGTATTTTGTTTTTTTTTTTTTTTAAGTTGCATTTCGTTATTTCACAATACAATACATTTTGTATTATCCCACGGGATAAAATTATCGTATGTGTAAAGCTAAATCAATATCTGTATTGCATTCAGCATTCTGCATTTCAGTTATTTCCGTTCAGCCATCAAAGTGTTAAAGACTACTACAAACAAACATCCATCCATCCACACAAACTTCACGTTTATAAATAACTAGCTTCTGCCCGCGACTTAGTCCGCGTCAAAGTTGATTTATTATACCACAGAAACAGTATTTTTTTCCGGGATAAAAAGTAGCCTATGTGCCACACTACAATTTATCTCAGTGCCAGATCCATTCAGCCATTTAAGCGTGTTACAAGTTACAGCATACAGTTATAAGCATCCATCCATCCATTAATCCATCCATCCATTAATCCATTCATCCATCCATCCATCCATCCATCCATCCATCCATCCATCCATCCATCCATCCATCCATCCATCCATCCATCCATCCATCCATCCATCCATCCATCCATCCATCCATCCATCCATCCATCCTTCCATCCATCCATCCATCCATCCATCCATCTATCCATCCATCCATCCATCCATCCTTCCATCCATCCATCCATCCATCCTCTCAAACTTTCGCATTTATATTATTAGTAGGATAGAAGATACATACATAGTAAGATGTTTGTGTTTGTGAAAAGGGCAAAGAAAATAACTACAAGTACTTATTCGAAGCATGTTTATTTGGCGAGTTTCTTCTATTTTTATTTCGGCTAGTCATTGTTTATTTATTCTTGGGAATCCATTTTGCCAATTACTTGGTGAAGATCTGTTACACGTGTCTCGAACTCATGACTATTAACTTTCATTACTGAACGTAGGCCTTTTAATAGTAAGTGGTAGAAAGGTTGAGAAGCTTGTGGAGTATGAAAGAAAATAGTGTCCGTGGCTTTTTTTTTATTATTAAACTAAAACAGTTTATATAAGTAAGTAATGTTTATACTCGTATTTATGGTTTCTTTTTCTATGGACCCTTGTTGCGTGAGATAAATTTATTTATTTCTACGTTAGCATAAAACGGCCATTGACCAATTACATAAATAATAATAAATCTATTTATGGTTTTTTTTTTCTTAAACATTGCCCCCACAGTAGGATGTTTTCCTGTATATGGAAAAATGAGCACTGGCAATCGCTCTTAAAAATGCCATATGGAAACATCCTACGCGATTTGTACCTGTTGCATTGTTATCAAGCAAACATTACGTTAACTTGATAAATATTGATTTGTTAGATAAGTATTACATTACATACAGGGGTACCAACATTGTATACGTTTATATCAAAAAGATAAAATGGTCAAATATCAACAAACCTCGTTTTATTAGTAGTTACTGGTTAGTTAGTCCGTCCGTCCACAAGTTGAAAAGAAAGAATTTTTTTTTTCAAAAAGTATAAAATGTTTTATCTGTGTCTCTTGGATAATAATTTACCAAGCTACTGTTCTGTCGAACGTCGCATTGTCGTTTTATTAATTGATAGTTTTTGCCCGCTACTTGCCCGCGTGTATTTTCTTACGTGTCTTAATTTTTATAATAATAAAATGGCTATATTTTATTATTGAAAAAATTAAGACAGCACTCCGAAACAACGTAGCTTTCTATTAGCAAGAAAATTTTCAGAATCGAACCAGTAATTCCGGAGATCAGCGCGTTCAACCAAACAAACTGTTCAACTACTAATAACTCTTTTATAATATAAGTATAGATGAAATCAAGACCGATACGTGTTGCATCTATAATTAATTTTATTAATCACGATGCAAGGTGCAATGTTATGACATTGTATAATTTTCCTATCAAGCAGATAAGACTTTACATTGACAACTTATACCCTTCAGGTATCCTAGGTAACTTCCGTGTTCGGTTAAGGACAAATTTAATTAATTAATTTAAGACTAATAATGTCCATAATTGTTAGGAACAAAGTTAGTTAACTATGTTAGTCGATATTAAAATGAATACGAAAAATAATCACAGTAAAAAAGGAAATCAATAATGACCAAAAATTATGTCAATATATTCCAGCTATGTTCACATTTGAGCACCAAGCTATTATGTTGATAAGTGCTCAAATGGGAATACCTGTGGTGCCCAATGCATAGGTGCTCAAACTTTAATACTTTAAAATTAATAATAATAAACTAAAATAATCCATGCCAACAAATATAATATTCAACATACATTGTCATTTTCATGAACACGACATGACATTTCACGACATCTTATTAATGAAGCTGGCAGCAGTCGGATGTACTCCTAAACTACTGCAGTTCTTTGTGGAGTATATGAGAGACAGAAAACAGTTTGTAGATTATGCGGGATTTAAATCAGAGCCTTACTTTACTAGATCAGGGGTAAGTCAAGGAAGTAACTTAGGTCCATGGGCATTTTCATTTTAAATGGCGCAGGCTGTTTTTCGGTTGTCCCATGACTTAAATATGATGAAAAAAATTTTTGCAAACAATTTTTTTAAGAAAAATCTATTGTACCCTGTAGGTATTTTTATAAATATGTGGATTTCATTTATTAGTTCCTTATAGAGCACGTATTTAATTTTATTTAAATTAATAATGTTGCGGAATCGTGTAAAATCATGATGTCCCCATGACAGTTTGCATCATTGCATTCAATTTTTTCGTTATTTTTTGTACGACAGCTAACGTAGCGACACTTTCATTTTATTGTTAGATAGTTAATTTATCATTTAAACTAAGCATTTCATCTCAGTTAGTGAAGAAAATATATAATAATTTAATAAAAAGCTTGTCCCACGAATTCGCGACTACCGGACATGTCCGGATAGTCACGCGGTTTTTACTATGAAATACACACATTTATCATCAAAATTCGGTTTTAACGGTAACTTTGGGTACAAATTTCCAAGTATGAAATGTTATTTTGAAGTTAGTCGCGCTAGGTGTCCAGCTAGTGCAGTTAGTTTTGCAGCACAATAAATGGTTAAAAAAGAACTGTTGTAGTTAGTAACGTTTTTTTCATGAATATAAAGTTTGTCATTTTTTCTTTTTTAGGTATACATAACTTATACACTGCTGAAAGCATAAAAGTACAATTTTACAGCTTTCTGATAATATGGTTTGAGTAATTAAATTTAGTTTTAAAAACGATCTATATCCGTCACGTCCTGTTAGTAACTAGTTGTAGTGTGTATTTGTAGTAGTTTTTGAAGCCTATTTATTTTAACCTGCGCCATTTAAAATGAAAATGCCCCCATTACAATTTATTATTATGATAAATGACTTGCCTGGTGTTGTCAGGGATGCCACATGTTTGTTATTCGCAGACGACCTGAAATTACTCATGGCTGTTCGAACAGAGGAAGACTGTCTTAGGTTACAAAAGGACATAGGCAGAGTGGTAGAATGGAGTAAAAATAATAAACTACAGTTCAATGTTCAAAAATGCTCAGTCATAACTTTTGGTAGAATGAAAGATCCAATACGCCATGGATATGAGCTGGAGAACACAGTGATGGATCGGAAGGATAGTATACGCGATTTAGGGGTTCGTATTGATCCTGAATTGACATTTCGCGAGCACATTACATCAGTTTGCAAAAAATCCTATAGAAGCTTAGGCTTCATACTTCGTAGGGCGGTAGACTTTAAAAACGTAAAAGCTATCTCGGCATTATATAACGCGCTCGTAAGATCTCAACTAGAGTGCAATGCGGCTGTATGGGCTCCACATGAAACCAAATATAGTCTCATGCTGGAGCGCATACAGAACAAATTCACACGGTACCTATATTTGAAACTTTATGGAGTTTATCCTTTCTATCCATTGATGTACCCAACACTATTTGTAACCCAACACTATTTGTGTTGGGTATGGTTGGGTACGACAAGCTGGAAACGAGGAGGGATTTGGCACTCGTTACGTACGTTTTTAAATTATTGCGTGGGATAGTCTGTAACCCGGGGGTACTAAAGGATGTGTGTCTGTACGTGCCAGATAACTACGTGTCACGGCGACGTAGACCGCGGTTGCTGGCGGTCCCGCGCGGCCGGACCAACCTGCTGGGAAAAACACCTGTGACGCGCGCCTTGCATACACTTAACGAAATCGCAGAAAGGATAGATATTTTTTCCTGTTCCCTGAATGAGTTCACAAAAATTACATTGCATAAATTATGTTATTAAATTAAAATAAATATATATACATATATAATTGATATACTTAAGTAAAATTATTGTAGTAGACCAGGCTACCGATTTGGGGGTAACCCGTTATGGTAGTTATGTTGTGGAAATAAATAAATAAATAAATAAATAAATAAAAATTTTGTCACATGAAGCTGGATGAATCTCCCCAGCATTGCAGACATAGGCCTCTCTGAAATCATTCTTAGGCTTCCTGATAAAGCCACACAACGTAAAACACCCCATTTCCCTTAGACGGCGAATGATTATACCGTAATCCTCCCTGGATTACGGGATTACAATGAGTGACTTGGAAACCGTACTCTCCTCGCTCACTACGATCACAAAGCTGTTTACCAAACGTTTGATCATGTCACAAAGCGGTTGCATGCCGGAAGCTTTGCCGCCAGAGGGCGCGGGGGCGGTGGGGGAGGGGGGGGGGGGGGGGGGTGTTTGCCTCCTGTCAAAATCTTCTCGAATGAAAAGCGACCAATTGGCTAAAAGTCAATATACTTAGCACCACTTCGCGGTGAAGTCAAGGAATCCACTGACAGCTGAATGAAAATAATAATAGATTCGGGACTAATTTGACAGTGAGCATCTCCCATTCAGTAATTTGACAGTTAGTTTGAGCCAGGGGTAGGGTAGGGGTAGGATACCACGCGAACGAAGTCGTGGCGGGTCAGCTAGTTTTAGATAAAAGAGATTGTAAACCGCTGCTTTAAACAAAAGCTTAAGGCAGGGCTTCCTAATCTTTATTATATTGCCTTATTATTTTGGTTCACGTTTTCTCATTTTGTTTTTTATCTTTACAGAAAATCATAGGCGTGTTCAAGCCTAAAGACGAGGAGCCATACGGCCGTCTCAACCCTAAATGGACAAAATGGATGCACAAGTTATGCTGTCCGTGTTGCTTCGGTCGCTCGTGCCTCATCCCGAACCAGGGGTACCTCAGCGAGGCGGGCGCCAGCCTCGTCGACTCCAAGATAGGCCTCAAGATTGTGCCAAAGACCAGGGTGAGTTGAAGGAACAGTCGCGGGCAAAACCTACTCAGTAGCTTTGTTAGCTTTTGCCCGCGTTTTGCCCAATTTCTTATGGGTCATAGTAACTCTGAGCATTTTTTTGTTAAGCGTCTATAAACAGTACTCAGATTTATAGTAATCGTTTATTATTATAACAGCGGGACTTCAACATAGCATTTAATTTAGCATTGAAGTTAGGACTTTAAATCGTGTGCGTTAAAATATATTTTTTAATGACAATAAAAGAAGGTGACGACTTGAATGGTCTGATTTCAGTGAGGTCGTATTCCGAGAAAGCGGACTCTACATAATTTTAATATTCCGTATAAAATTAAAGCCACCTGTATTGAATTATATTTTTACATAATACACATTCTTTGTCAATTGATGTCTATTTGCATGGTTACAAATGTTTCTACTTATAGTATGGTTTTTTTTTTTTTTGCTAGACGGGAAATCATCAAATAACTTCCCCCGCCCTGGGCGGGGCGGGAGGGAGTGTCAGACTTATACTGACTAAAACCCGTCTATGTTCCTTCATGTGCCCTTTGCGTTCCGGGGGCGCGGTATCTCTTTCGAACAACCCGCAGCCCCGGCAGGCATCGGCCCTCAGTGGCCCCAACTGATATGGTTGAAAATGAAAATGAAAATGAAAATGATCATTTATTTGTCGTAACATGCGTTTACACACAGATTTAAGCATGCAAGATCTTAACAAAAATGTATTTAAAGTTCGTACATGTTTTACCCATCTAGGCGTACAAATAGTAGGTTGACATTCATGTATGTAAATGTACATTTTTATATTATTCTAAATATTTATCATAGACGTTTGAAAACAGCATTCTTTTCTTCAATGTTATGCAATAACGGTATAATTTACTTGTCTAGTATAAAATTATATAAACTTTACCACAACATCGTACTCGTAGATGTTGGTAATCGCGGACGCAGACAAAGTTACAGATTAAAAAGTAGTCTATGTTCTTATCCAGATCCAGAAGTATCTCTTTGTCTTATTACGATCGGTTCAGTGGGTTTCCCGTGATGGGGTAACAAACAAACTAAGACAGCAACAGACAGCACAGGTAACAGACAGCTCCTTTCGTATTTATAATACTAGGGTGGGTTTGAAAGCTCAATTTAAATATTTCATCACGCAACAACCAAACTTACAGCGAAGCCGTCTTGGTCTTAGATCCTTCCATAATCTTGTAAAAATATAAAGTATCTGAATTTTAACTAATCTAACCGACCCGACTTACCCGGGTGCAAATTTCCAACTTTTCCGGTTGATTTTCTAAAAATATTCTTTCATACAAACCTTGTCCGGGAAATTATAAACACAACATAAAAAGAATTACACAAATCGGTCTAGCCGTTCTCGAGTTTAGAGCACAGAGACACATTTAGGCATTTTTTTTTTAATCATAATAATATGTTATAATTTAATTTAAATATTAAGCGCTTGACGGCTGCTTATTGGCGCCGTATCACCGTAGGTCATGTAACTATTGATAAAAAACACGTGCCCACACTAGTATAAAAAAATAAACTTAGTAGATTTTCTGTACACCTTTAAAAAAATACTATTCCTATTTTAAAACATTGGTGTATCTGGAAATAATAATGTTATCAAGTTTTTAATAAATTGAAACTAAAAAGTACTAAATAGAAATAAATGTTTTAGTCGCCTTAAACCTTAAACTAAGTATTGATATACATATTAATGAAAATTATTTTCACTATAAATAAAAAGGTATTTCTGATAAATTTTACACGAAACACAAATTATAATTTCGGATTCACAAGTATTTATATGTATATAACGGGTTATTCAAGAAAATAATAAAAATACATAATTAATTTAGGTCACCATAGTTTCCACATTACGTCACACATTTTGTACAACTTATAAAATAATACAATATTAATATTATTACCTATACAAATAAATACAATTGAGTGTTTGTTTGTAATGAAAAAATAACAGCTTTATACTAAATGTACATCAAATGTTTACACAGTAGTTATACCGAAAAACCAAATTTGATTTCTTTTTTGTCTGTCTGTTTATTATCAAAAATCTCTGAAACGCATAGACCGATTTTGACGACACTTTCACTGGCAAATACCTGACTTTATAAGGCGTAACTTATATTTTTATTTCTTTTTTACGCGGTCAAAGTCACGTGCATATGCTAGTCTTAAGTAAACCCTAAGTAATTCAGTACACACGCACCAACTGACCTCGCGTTCGATCGAACTTAACTTAATGTTAACTTGATGTAATCTCACACGATTATTGTCGATTATGTATTCATTTATGCTTCAATGCCCTTGATTATGTTTAACTAAAATGTCGGTCATTGGTTCGTTGTATTGTAAGTGGTTGTAACATCTTCGTTCATAACTTTTGATTAAGACATGTTTTGAAGAATTTGAATTAAGTTTGAGATAGGTCAAAAGCTGCCGAAGTAAAGTTGTTTTAGGTCAGTTTTGTTTAAAATTCGAATCGACGTGTTCAGTCAAAGTAGGTCAAGTACGGTACAAATTCGCTTGATTTTAAAACGTTTTCCTGTTTAACCAACTTTAAAAAGTTTTGGCATGTCAGTAACAATGCAAAACAACAAAACGGAACCAAAGCCATCGACTTTAAAAACTGACTTCATAGCTTTTGAAAGTGGATGCCTTTTTTGTTAAAAAAAAGTTTTTGTTAAAATAAATAAAAATTAAGGTGCATACGTTGATATAACTTGAAACTTAAAAAAAAAACAATTTTTAAAAAGCCTTAAGAAAGATAGAATACGTTGAAGGTTTATTAATTAATCACTAAGCAACTTTTACCTCATTATAATATTTTTCAAATAGGTAAAACTATCTATCTGCCAGAAAAATATATCCAGAAAAAAAATATCTGTCGCAGTCCATGTGGTACACAAAAATATTAAAAAGGGTTTATTTCATTAAAGTATTCTAAAGGATAAAACATTTTTATCTGCGCTACTGCTTTCAATATGTTTCCTATACAGCAAAAGAAAAGAAATGTTAATAGTTATAATTTTGTGTGTCAGGTGGTGAAGCTGGTATCGGAGACGTTCAACTACCTGCGGATAGACCGCGAGCGCTCGCGGCTCAAGCGCGCCATCACCGAGCAGTTCCCCAATCTGCGCTTCAATAGAATGGGACTACCGCCTAAGGTAACCACTACTCTGCTTACCCTGGTATTGGCACTTTAACTTGGCGTATTTGCGTTATATCGCTATTTAAAAAAACAACTTTATTTCAACAGTCTTAGGGTATATTTTCTATGACTCAAGTAACCTAAATATTTGGACAAATACGCCATGTGAAGTGCTACCATATTAATATTAACTTTAGATACCTTTCATATACATTGGCATCATAGGTATTTATAATTTACTTCCGTTCTTTTTTGTTGTATTTTTTTTTTTTTTTTTTATTTAGCCTGTACTGTCCCACTGCTGGGCAAAGGCCTCCCCCAATTCCTTCCATTTGCTCTTTTCCTGTTTGTTTGTTTTTTTTTTATAACTATTTATTTATTTAAGAAATATGGAAGACCTACAACAAAAAAAGAAACACACTAGAAACAGTAACTTAGATTGACAGCCAATTACATGTAAACAACACTATATTCTATGGACACTACAGTAGCAACAAAACAAAAATACAAATTACTGAATAACTTAAATACCACACAGCTTATTGAGCCTAACACTCAGGGATAACATAACTTCCTATTAGCAGAAGAATTAGAAATCGGGTTATAGTCCCGAAGATTAGCGCGTTTATAAACAATAAATTTTCCAGATTATTATAAATTACATTAACATTTGTTGTTTGCAGGCGGGTTCATTCCAGTTGTTCGTGGAGGGTTACAAGGACGCAGACTACTGGCTGCGACGGTTCGAGCAGGACCCGCCGCCGCCACATGTTATGAGGAAGTTAGTACCCTGGCTTACTCATCATCATCATCATCATCATCATCATCATCATCATCAGCCTTTAGCAGTCCACTACTGGTTGTGGGACTCTCCAATCTCACGCCATTCAATTTGATTTTCGGCTACTTTCATCAAGCTCTTACCAGTCACCTCGAAAAGACTTTGTACAGTCCCATCGGACCTGCATTTGAGCACACACTTGTGCACTATAATATCTGCTGTGTACTTGGATAAGTCATTCTCCATTGAGATTGAGAGACCAAAATTTGTTCGGGATAATATAATAAACACCACTTACCACCACACACCAGCACCACACACCAGCACCACACCACATCACCACCCACCACCACCATCCAGCACATACCTACCATCATCACTCACCACTAACTGGCTTTCGCCCGCGACTTCATCTGCGTCAGAGTTAATATTTATGTACTTTCTAAGTTTGCCTTGGACATCACTAAAATCAGTACATAACCATGTCACAGGCCCTTGAGGTGGTTTAGAAACTCTGACACTAGGGTGTGTGGGGTCGTTAGACCTTACTGCCCACACGATAAAAGAAGAATGTTTATACCTCGGGAACCGTCAATTTTCAAGATAATCTATTTCTGTGCCAAACAATTCTGGCCGGATTAGGCTACAACCATTCATCCATCCATCCATCCATCCATCCATCCATCTATCCATCTATCCATCCATACTTTCGCATTTATAATAGTAAGTAGTAAAAAGTAAGATTATCTACATTAATATTGTACATCACCTGTTTCAGATTCCAGCTTCAATTCGAGCGCCTAGTGGTGTTAGATTACATAATCCGCAACACAGACCGCGGCAACGACAACTGGCTCATCAAGTACGACTCGCCGAGCCAGCAGCCGCCCCCGCACTCCGATATAGACCTTAGGGACCCCTCCGTGAGTTCATATTGCTTTGTACTGTGTATCATGTAAAGCGTGAATCGTATTTTGGGTTCTTGTTTGTTAGAGAGCGTCAAAATGATACTCGTTTATTTTGAATCCGGAAAACCTCACAAAACCCAAAACTTTACAAAAAAAGAACAGTTTATTTTAGTACTGAAACCCTATACATTTTTAATTAACTATAAAATTCGATTTATACTTGCTTTGGAATCAGTAGAAAGTAGTAAAAGTAGTAGTGAAAGTAGTTTAGTTAGTGAATTGAGATGACAAAAAGTGATGTCATAGTTTAGTATTGTCATACAAAATGTATGGGGAATAGCGTTTTGACAGCTCATAAAAAGTACGTCTATTGATAAGTGGTATCATCTACCCAATTGTCATGACTATATACACAATCTAACTAAAATAGTATGTAGTGTCAACAAAATCTTAAAACTAAACTATATTCCGTATTCCAGGAGTGGACGGGCGCGGAGGTCCGCATCGCGGCCATAGACAACGGGCTCGCGTTCCCGTTCAAGCACCCGGACTCGTGGCGCGCCTACCCGTACCACTGGGCGTGGCTGCCGCAAGCCAAGCAACCCTTCAGCCACGAGACTAAGTGAGTAGCCACACAACAACATAAAAAAAGTTGTTATCACACATTTGATTGCAGTTAACTGCCTCGTTAGCCTAGTGGTCCTAAGCGCGAATACTACGCTAGAGGACTTGGGTTCGATTCCCAGGTCGAGCAAAATCTATGAAGAAACCGCGTTTTTACAGCTCATACATAGACGGATAATTACTTCTTCTTAGCGTAAAAAATAATAATAAAATGTGTTTTAAATTTTATGTTTGGCACAAAATTCGGCCACGGCTATTACTTGGTGTCTTATCCCGTATTCACGAACCTATGGAAGCGAAAGTAAACACTGGATAACTCGACCATTTGCCTCGTCGCCGGTCAAGAACAGTCAAAGAATTAACCTGATTGATTTTTTTTTCTTGTTTCCAGGGAATTAGTGCTTCCATTGTTATCGGATATGAACTTCGTTCAAGAGCTGTGTGATGAACTGCATGTATTATTCAAAGTAAGTTGCTAAAATATTGCCCTATCAATAAATGAGACGGTAGTTTTATTCGTATGGCAATATTACCCAATTATACATCGATTTTATTAAAAACATATTTTTTTATATGTAGTTATGTAGACGTAGATACATACAGTAGAAGTAGAAAATGGGGGAGCTTATAGTGCCGTCTCACTCGCTCACTATACCGTAGGAGTGAAAAGGCATGATAAGCTCGTTTGCTTGGCCGCCAGTTTTATTAGTTTCCTTAATGACACTAGTTGTAGTCTAGCAGTAGTCGGCTGTAAATATGACACATTGTTTTTTTGAGAAAATACTCAAGTTTATACAGAGCTATCTCTTTCTTTTATATACTTATGTGAAAATGTCTAAAAGACGGTGTGTCTTATTGACACCCATAGGTTAAGGTAAGCGAAGTTATTAGCTTAGTACGATAGTACCCCGTCCCTCTCCTACTCTAAATGACTGTGATTTGTTGAAGAAGAGGCATTTTGAGGAAGAGAGAGGGATAATGGGACCGTAGATTCCCTATTCACATAAATTTCTAACTAGCTTTAGCACCTAGACTGGACTTCTTTTGTGTAATCTTTAAAATGAAGTCCAAAATTATTCCACGGAAACACAAAAACTGGATGACAAATATCTTTGTATTAAGCTAAACACCATATACGTATGTGTACCTAATTGCCAAACAGCTGATTACGTTGTGTCGTTAAAGCATGATTGCGTGATAAACATATAAACAGGCAAACTTTTGCATTAGTGACACTAGCTTTTTTATATTTTCCCAATTTTTATTAGATGATGATATAATGGCACTTAGGAATAACGTAGCTTCTATTAGTCTACCAGTGTTGCGGAATATGTTCGAAAGAGTCACCGCGCCCCCGGAACGCAAAGGGCACAAGAAGGAACATGAATGGGTTTTAGTCAGTAAGAGTCTGACACTCTCTTCCGCTCCACCCAAAGCGGAAGAAGTCATTTGATTATATCCCACAATTAAAAAAAGAGCTTTCTATTAGCAAAAACATTTTCAGAACACAATCAGTACTTCTACAGATTAGCGCATTCCAACTAAACAAACTAAAACCATCACGCCTGTATTCCCTGAAGGGTAAGGCAGAGGTGTACCAATGTACACCCACAGTTCGCCGGTATATTTAGGTCCCATGTAATAGGGGGCGAGCCTATTGCCATTAACCGGGCACAAATCCTAACTCCGAGCTACAAACAAACTCTTCAGCTTTTATAATACTAGTGCGATTAGTTTGCATGAATATCAAAACGTTCATAAAGGAATATCACCATGGTAACAGCAGGATAAGGGGTTCGACAAGAGCCTGTTCGAGCGGCAGATGTCGGTGATGCGCGGCCAGGTGCTGAACCTCACGCAGGCGCTCAAGGACAACAAGAGCCCCGTGCAGCTCGTGCAGATGCCCGCCGTTATCGTCGAGAGGTATGTCCCCATGCCCACTGTTGGGCAACTTCCTTGATTATATTTAAAAAAAAAATTGTGGTAGATTATTAGAGATGATTAATGTCGTGATGGCCCAGTGGTTAAGGCGCCCGCCTCTCATGCACGAGGTTGCTCGCAACCGGGCACGGGCAAGTACTAATGGGACTTTTTATAATTCACATGTACTTTCTAAGTTTATCTTGGACATCACAGACATCGGTAACTATGTCAGAGGCACTTGAGGCGGTTTAGAAACTCTGACACTAGGGTGTGTGGGGTCGTTAGACCTTACCAAGATAAAGAAGAAGTGGCAGATTGATTTTAAACCTATTTTTTTATATCATTTTTTTAAGGACCACTAAGGGCCGATGCCTACCGGGGCTGCGGGTTGTTCGAAAAAGATACCGCGGCCCCGGAACGCAAAGGGCACAAGAAGGAACACTTAATAAATCTGAAAGAAACGGCGATATGTGATAGGTCTTTTAAGTAACACCTCATATTACGTGCGCAGGTCCAAGAGCGGCTCGACATCGTCCCGCTTCTTCGACTCGTTCCAGCAACGCTTCCAGCACAAGTCGCCCTTCTTCTCCTGGTGGTGAGGCGAGCAGCCGACCCGCTAGATAGGTGAGCACATACTCCTGTACTAAAGTATATCGGCCTGGCTGCCCCGATCTCAAGCTCGCAAGCGGGACTGTTGAAGTCCTGGGTTTGATGCTCAGGTCGGGCAAAAAGTGTTATTGGGTTTTTTCTTTACAAATTTCTTCGGGGTTTGGAAGTTGTTGGCCGAACGTCGTCCAGCTGTTTTGTAAAACAACTAAGCCCGGTTTTATACGTCCGTTTTTTTTTTTGTACTGGACAACGGACAGTTTTTTTTTTATATGCGTCGGATACCGGTCCGGTGACCAGTGTCTGTACACACATTCATTATAAGCCATACACCACCGCGAATCCGGCGAAAACACGGTCCGTAATTGGCCGATAAAAAAAAAACGGACGTTTACAAGCTTCCTAACGGTTTTGTAAAACGGCTGATTCGACCATACGCGATATGTATACCTGTATTCGCAATTCAAAAATCTAACCCTATATTTTCTTTGTTCAACAGACGTATATCAAAAAATGGTGATAAGTTCCACACTGAAGCTGATAACATATAGATGTAAACACAATTGTATGTATATGTATGTATAATGTAATGTAGATTAGAACTATTGTAAACTAGCGAATTACTGCTCGATGTAGATTAAACGCGCGACCGCGTACGATGGGTTATAGCTGCATTTAATATTAGTTTGTGTTCTTTCTTTAGGTTTTATTATTTTCTTGCATATGCCCGCGATTTCTTTCAACTATGTCGGTCAATCGGTGACCGATTTTTTTGTCGGCGAGAATGGAAATATGAATTATAATATCCCAACACACGTCCTACAAAAGTGGGTCCCACGAAACTGGATCTATGGAACGGTCCGATAATCGATCCAACAAAAAATCGGACGTGGGCGGAGGCCATAAAATGTTGGCCAATTTTCGACCAACCACTTATTAGCACGGTCCCTTATGCAAGCTCACGAACTATGTAAATTGGTAGGTAGGTAAAGTTGGCTGATTTAGACCGACTTTCACCAAAAACACTATATAAATTGAGTGCCTAGACGTATTTAGAACATCATTGCATCCCTGTCACATTGTTAGAAGGTGACAGAAACAGTGATAATTTAAGTATTTAAATTACCACTGTTTCTGTCACTAAAATCACAAAACATATTTAGTGCCAAATGTATATTTGGTACTGAATATGTTATGTGTTTCATTTATTGTGATAGTGGGCCTTAGAGCAGATTTTCCAATAGTCAGATAACTTTTATTGGAAGAATAAATATGACATTTTGACATATTGTCTTTACAAAAGCTGTCAAACCGCCAATTTATTCCTGCATTATGAGGTATCTGACAATTGAAATATTGGCCTTAATTTGTGTTAGTTGTAACTCTGCGGAGACTCTTCCATACCTACCTATAGAATTGGACGGTAGTTGAGTGATCAAGGAGAATATTTCGCCTATGATTATTTTATTATTCTTTTGTTAATACATGTTCACTATATACTTTCTATTATAAATAGTTTCCACTTTTTCATCCAAGCTTATTAGTCAATTCTATTTCTACCATTTTTTTCTACCATGGTTGGGAAAAAGGCTAAGCAAATTAATGATGATGATTTCTACCATTCTACTGTAACGTATCGTACGTAGTTGGCGCTAATTTTATTATATTTTTTATCAACGACATTGCCTACAATCCTTGGCTAAAAATGATTATTTTTGTATAATTTTATTTGTGATTTATGCTTCGTTAGGGAAATGAGAGCCCAGCTCTTAGATTTAGTTTCTGTTTTGTATAAAGGTGTTATGGAATCCCGCTAGATGGCAGTTTAGGTGACTGGGACAGTTATGAAATTATTGATACGTTTTATCAGTCTTTTTTAATAGCTACAACTTGGTTTGTCGTAAAAATATGTTACCGTATCACAAACATATTTTATGGCTATCCGAATTTTGAATGCTGTAAACACGACAACTTATCTGTGAGAATGTAACAGATAAAATACCACAGTTCTGAGATAGGTTTTACCGGAGTTGTATCTATTCGATATTGCTATTGTTTCGATGTAACATTGAGTTTCAGAAAACTGAATCATATTAAGAAATATATTTCTTCGTTGAATCAATAGCTATTGAGACTTAGATACAATCAATCGGGGTGAATGAAAACATAAGGGTTAATCAGAACAAGGTTTTCAAAGGGATTTTAACATTAAAATAATTATAGTTTGTTGCCAAAAAAGACACTAAATTGTTAATTATAATTCAGTAAAAATTAGGCAACAAACTATATTACTTTGACACAGAAATCTCTTTTAAAGTTTAATTTTGATGTATCCAAAGTTCTTTTCACCCCGTTTTGCGGTATATAACGCTACGACAACCAGAATTTAAAATTTGCGACCCAGAATCCATAACCGCCATGCTTACGGTGATACAATTATAAATAAAAACTAGTCGAATACTCTGAGATATAATCAGATAATCATCTTCTAGGCATAGAACTCTTTACAGAACATTTTGACAATGCGCCTGTTCGAAAATGAACTTTATTTATTATTTATGAGAGCCGCATTCAGCTTATGTAACAAACAACATTGAACCTGTATTTCTGGTTTTGATTTTTATCATAATAATTACCCGACTGCGTCAGAAGGAGGGTAATGATTTTATGCTCATTACATGTGCTTTGTTTGGATTGTCTGTAAACGTGGCAAAACTGTGGTGCCTTTTCCACAAATGCTATTAATGAGTTGAAGTTTCTACTAAAGCTACCCAATGTTGCCATTGTGAAAGTTCATAAACTACGGTATATTTTTGAACTGAAACCTACCTTAAGGCTCTGGACAGACGAACTACATTTCAACTTCATCTGTAAATTTGCAGTTTGAATGTAATTGAAATGCAGTCCGTCTTTCACTGAAGTTTGCAGTTAGTTATTGCAGTCGTACTAACTGCATTCATACTGCAAATTTAAAGCTTAAGAAAAAAGAAAAACTTGTTATGTGAACTGCAATATTGGGTGACCATAGTATATGTTGGCTATTATAAATATTTCAATACATGTTAATTGTTGTAACAGAATTCGAAAGCGTTTTTTTATAAAAACTAACCTATTAATCTGTTTCTTAAACTAAATTGTAAATACATATAATATGAAAGTTTGTTTTAGGCAACTATATGTAATAATATCTATGTTATGTAGGTAATATTTTTCGATTTATACATAATACAAATATACAGTCATAAACTTGCTATTTATATCAAATTTTGACACAAATATAAATTGACTATATTTGAAGGTTTATTTTCATATAAAATGTAGCTTTTCTGAATTACAATAATAATAAATTTAAATTCGGTTATTTAACTTAAAAACCATTTTGTAAGGTAACTTTTTAAACGTTTGATGCCGTAAACTATCAACAGTTTTATTGAATATTTAAAAACTCGTAGATAAATAAATACAGTGATTTTAATAGGTACTTAGATAGCCAGTTTAAACAAATTGTTTCTGAACGTTTTGTTGTAAAGGTACAAATATACGATCGAACCGTCGGCCTTACCGAAAGAGATAGCGCTATAAATCAAAAAGAGAAATCTGTGCTTCTATTTGCTTCTAGTATATGACGCTATGGACCACCACCGCACCACCGCTATGCTATGGGACCTAAATATACCGGCGAACTGTGGGTGTACATTGGTACACCTCTGCCTATCCCTTCGGGCAATACAGGCGTGATGGTATATATTTTTTTGGTTATATGACGCTGTCTCTCTCTGTACGGCCGACACTTCGATCGTCTATTTGTGCTTATTTGTTAACTTATATTTATAACAGTGGAGTAGGTACTTTGAAGAATAAATTACCTTAATGAACATCTTTCTTGAGCATGCGTCACATTAATTTGTAATGACGCTATTCTAACATGATACATGTAAACCGTGCATCACATGAGGGTAACTTATCAACGTTATGCTGTGCTGTGCTATGCTCTACTTAGCAAAGTCGTTTCTCTTATATTGTAGTAACAAGATGCTGTTTCGTGTAGCTACGGATCATGCGGTACAAACTGGCTCTCATCAGCGGCCAGCGAAACTTAGCACAGCGCAGCACAGCTTAACGTTGATTAAGGGGCGGAGCTTACCCGCCATTGGGCGTGGCCTTTTGTAATAATAGACTAGCTCGTCTATTTTCTACTACGTACGTTTATTTCTAAAACAAACTTGAGCGTACATAACAAAAATCACTTTCAAACAACGCCAAGTGCCTCTTTTTAAATAAATGACAATTGTTTTTGCATAAATAAGTTACTTTTGCCACTAGACTGGCAACACAGGCGTATTAAAACATAGTACAATCTCTAACTTATTCCGTATTTGTACAAGTAACCGTTATAGTTAAAATAAAAGCCGTACGATTTGTAACGATCAAGTAGATGAGGAACTTAAACAAATAATGTTACATGTATGTATTTATGTAAGTAATTGTGTGGGTGTAAGACGAATGTGTGTGGTTAAAGATTTTAATTATTTATGGGAAGATATTTCGTGTATTTCTATATTAATTCTATGTTCGATATTTCGACCCTTTTCGCAAAGGTTTTTGTGATATTTGTTAAAACCAATGAAAGACGTTATTATAAGGTAACCTTTATGGAAGGGTCAAATATTTTGATAAGTTAGCGATTTTTTCTAGAACTCTCTGTGTTGAAAATTATTGTTTTTTCATCAGAATTATATAAGTTAATTAGTGTTATAATTGTTTTTTATACCTGCTGTAATATTTAATTACTTAAATAACTACTTAATACATTATTTTTAATTATTTAGTGATAAACCATGAAAGTCTTCCTGTAAATGGTTAAATGTTACAATTCCATGTTGTACATACTTTTAACAACTTTTGTTTGATAGTTATTACAATGTTTATTACGCATTATTATTTAATATTTGAGAAAAATATAATCACCATTGCATTTTATTACTTGTGTTTTATTTATCAAATTTTCCAAATTAAAAGAACGATAAGGGTGAAGCCAGATGATCGTATTTTTTTAGTTGTAAGTCGCGTTATTTCTGCTACATTAGGTTTCGTTCACACGGCGACGCAAAATGAGTTGTCAATTTCTGTAGAAAGTAAATTACGCAGTTCAAAAAACGCGAGCATCAACTCACAAAATTACGTTTGTGTGGCCTCATCCTAAAAAGTTTAATTATTGGGAGGATAAAGAATAAAAAGATAAGATTCGTTTCACATTTTATTTCAACAGTAAATCCAGGCATTTATTACATAAACAATAACTCATAACAATTATGTATTTGTGCAAACAAATAAAACGTATGATAATTACATTTATATAGAACCAAAGCATAAATAAAAAAAAATACATGGCTCTCTGGTTTTTTCTAAGGAATGTTTATAAAAATATATTGCACTGGGAACTTTATTATAATTATCATAGGGTTGTAAGCCTACTCCCTTTTTATATGCCCGTAGTTTCTTAAGACTTCAAATTCTAAATAGTGGCAGAGCTGGCAACACCGAAGCTTCGGTTGAATTCCTACCGGGTTCAGAGTAGGTCCACTCCCATTCAGACTAGAATTAATAATGACAAGTCGAACACGTAGTGCATAATATATTCTAAATTTTGTATTAACAATAATTATACATAATTAATCTGATCAATTTAAAATAAAACATGGATATCAAAATTAATTGTCTGGTCACAAATCTGGTCCTTTGATCCGAAATATATGAGAAATAAATAAAAAATAAAAAAAATATACCTATATATGGTATATAGGTATTTTTTTTTTATTTTTTTCACGCATAGAAAAAAGTAGTAACGAGTACTACTACACGTATACACGTACGCACGTACTGTACTTAGTTCGTATATGAGAAATATATATATTTTATTGGTAGTGCACTATCAGTAATAGAAAATTTCCATTAATTGTTTAATTCTTTTTTGTGTTTTCATCTACTAGGACACAGTCGCTTGCCGATGGCGGCGGCTGCCCATAAAATATTTTATTTTTGAATTTACTCCTTATTTATTTTTTTGACAAAATGTATGCACTAAAAAAAACCTTTAAAACCTTTCCTATAGGAAAGGTGCGTCTGTGCGTCTATTTAATAAAATAGACGCACAGAACACATCAGAAGATGTAGCGTTCGGTGTAACTGACAGAAAAGGAATATAAGAGTTGAAACTGAAGTAGTATATCTCGGATCAAAAGACCAATTTAGGCCTTATTGTCAAAAGAAGAAAGTTCAACAAAAACCCAATATGTTTTGTGTATTTATTCGATAAAGTGTTTAATAGCTTACAAATTACAACAATGGTAAATAAGCTTGACTCTTTACTATTTAGGCACAATTATGACATGCAACTTTTAGTGGTACACTATCAATTAAAATGTATATGTTTGTGTTTAGTAATTGAAGTTTGATCTTTGTTTGTATATAAGCAAGGTTGAATGTGTAACAAAACAACCGACTACTACATACAGATCTTTACTTTTGTTGTGAAAAGTAAAGATCTTGTTAAGATTCTCCGCCATTTGGTTAGGGTAATGTGAATAAGGTTTATTTTTAGGTAAAAAAAAAGCATAGGCCTTATTCTTGAGTTCAATAGACAGCTATTGACCTCAAGACTAGCGCCTATATTTTTTTTTTACCAAAGAAGGAACCTTTTTGACATGACCCTAACCAAATGGCGGAGAATCTTAACAGCGACTTCTAATTCGACGTCAACGCCATCTAGTTAGACCAACTTTGACACTATTTACACTAAGAACTTAGTTGTCAACAGCTACATTTTAGTAGCAATATGAACAGAAATTCAGTCAATGGAAATGAAAATAACATAAAATTAATTCGGTAAGCAATAGTAATAATAAATAAAAGCATAGATCTACAACCTTATATTTTTTTTACCAGAAACCTGAGAAAAAGTCTTACAACTTACTATAGGACGAACCTTGAAATCGCAAAGAAAAATCAGCTGATCCATTAAGTCGTTATCTATACTAATAATAAAAAGAGGGAATACCTTTTTGTTCGTACCAAATAAGCTCCGTAGCGACTAGACCGATTTTAACCATTTTTTCACCAACAGATAGCTATTATCAGAATTAACTAATTATCAAGTTATAATTTATTTTCAAAAACATTAGAAATCCTTAGAAAAATAATAATAACTGTAACCCATTGTAGCAAAATTGAGCCTTTAAAATTCATTATTGATGGTCACTGAACCATTTTTTACCAGTCATCATCATCATCTCAGCCATAGGACGTCCACTGCTGAACATAGGCCTCCCCTTTAGATGTCCACATAAACCGGTCGGAAGCGACCTGCATCCAGCGTCTTCCGGCGACCTTTATTAGGTCGTCTGTCCATCTTGTTGGTGGACGTCCTACGCTGCGCTTGCTAGTCCGTGGTCTCCACTCTAGCACTTTTCGACCCCTTTTTTACCAGTAGATAGCTAAATTATCTGGAAGTAACATAGGCTATATAACATCACGCTACGACACGGCAGCGAAGCAATAACCAAGGATGTAACTCAACGTGGCTGAAAAATACCACGTGGACAAAATTACGGGCAGAAGTTAATACATAAGATAATAATAAATCAGCCTTTTACAAAAATTAAGGCTGACTTTTCAAAAATTTATTCTTCTAATTATATCAATTTCTTGTCTCTTATCCAGTCTTGCTTATTTTGAAACACGTTTTCCCTAAGTACTGCGTTGTGAACGAAACCATAGCGCGATTCAGCCGGGGGCGTCTGGCGGCACAACGCCATCTATCGAGCACGTCGGAAGTAGCGGATTGGGTACTTTTACGCGGGAACATTAATTGTTTTTCTACACGTTTGATCCCGTAGTAAGCAAGAAACCCTTATTGTTTATTTATTTATTAACCGACTTCAAAAAAAAGGAGGTTCTCAATTCGTCGGATTTTTCTATGTGTGTTTTCCGAATAGTCGGAAACGCATGGACCGATTTAATTTTTGTTTTTTTTTAATTTCATAAAGAGTCCCTTCTCAGGTTTCTGATAAACAAAATATGAGCTTGTGTATATTTTAACTGTTTACTTTTGGTCCTTACCTGCATTTACAATCATAATCTGTAGTATTGTAAAGAATTGTGACTAAAATCTTTAACCATTATTTTTCCTGTGGTCGATGTAAGAAAAATAGTATATATTTGCACAGATACGCGCATAAACAAACAAAAAAAAACTTAAGAATACTTAATAAAAATATATTTTTATTATTAATTTACATTAAAATAAAGCCTTCATATTGGTTATAAGCGATTGACTGATCTTACAAAATATTAAAATAAATTAAATTATATAATTTTCAACAGTCAAACTGAAATAGCAAACTTAGGCTTGAAATGCATTAATTCCCTCTTTGTACTAATATCTAAATATTAGGTAGATATATATAAATAAGATAATACTTTAGCAACCTGACAAATACATACATACATAAACTCACGCCTTTTTTCATGGGGGTAGGCAGAAACCAAAGAACGCCACCTGCTACGGTCCTTAAGGCCTATTCAAACCTGAGCGATATTCGCTGCCGCTGTGGGTAGAGGTACATACCGCGCGGGTTTCGCTCAGGTATTTAGTATCAAGTACCGCGGCTAGAGCGACCTGAGCGATATTCGCTGCCGCTGTGGGTAGGGGTTCATACCACGCGGGTTACGAACGGTAGCGAATACCGCTTAGTACTGAACAGTAATATTACCGCATACCCACTGGGTTTTCTCTGCCGCAGACGGTAGCGAATACCGCTTAGGTCTGAATAGGCCTTTACATACGGTCTTTCCTTTCGCCTCGTCCACATTCATACAAGCACGCCGGTTACGAGTACTGCGCACCCGACGTTTCTGTAGAACGTCACCAATAAGGTCAGGGTAGGTCTTTCTAGGGCGTCCCCTCTCGGCGTTGCCCCTCACATCTGCCTTATTTTATTATGTGTGTATATATGGTAGAAGGGTTATAAACGCGCAAGCTTTGACCACCATCATCATATCAGAACTGCCCTGTTGGTCTCGTGGTCGTAAGCGTCTGATGAGCGTGGGGTCCTGGGTTCGATTCACAAGCCGGGCAAAAAGTGTTATTCGGTTTTTCCATTGCGAATATCTCAGAAGTAGCCCGGAGTTAGGAAGTTGGTGGTGTGACACCCCCGTGACTCGGAAAGCACGTAAAGCTGTTGGTCCCGGCTGTCATCCGTAGATCTTTGGCAGTCGTTATAGATAGACAGAAGCCAGGAAGTCTGACAACCAGTCTAACGAAGAAGTATCGTGTTGCCCAGTAACTGGGTTGTGGAAGTCAGATCGGTAGTCGCTTTAAGTGAAACACTGGTATTGGCTGCATCTGGTTAGACTGGAAGCCGACCCCAACATAGTTGGGAAAAGGCTAAGCAGATGATGGAAATAGATTGCGCGTCCATGTGTCTTCTACTGCGAATTATAATTCGACATGCATGCGTTAGAAAAAGCATTTTGCTAGTCATAAGCGGCCGATTTTTGCAAGTTTAAAAAATACTTGTAGCGAAAACCTGACACAAAGTTTTGCTATTGGCAAAAAGATACTTGGTCTATGTAGTTCCAATTATGATAAATATAATATTCATACGTAAAATGTTTTATGGGGCCCATTGTACGCATGAATAACTTAAACAAAGGCGGGACCCAACCTGACATGAAAATAAAAACTAGTAAAGTTCAATGGTTCAAGCGCAATGGCTAAGCGTTTAGCTGCTGTGCTGCGTGTCGCAGGTTCAATTCCGCTCGCAACAAATATGTGCGCTACAGGTAGTTGTTACGGGTCTGGCTGTTTGTGTATGTGAGTTTATATGTTTGTAAACGTACATACAATACAGGAGAAATTCCTAGTATGGGGCAACGCTTTACAAAAAATGTGTGACGCCTTAAAATATTTTACATAATATATCGACTTTATGTAACGAACTTTAGCAAACGAATAATTTGATAAGATTTTAAATTCATCACTCAACATAAATAATAAGCAAATATAACAAACTATTTTTGAGAGGGTATAGTTGATTAGGCTTTATATTCACCTCTGAACAAAATAATAAGTATAACAAATTATTTTTAAGAAGGTATTCGGTTAAAGTTTTGAGTATTCGGCCGCAAGACTCGTCACGACGCAATCAGGGCTACATATACACCAACATTATAATCCGCGGATTTATCTCGAGATATACAATATACATATATACACTCTCTTATCTCTGCATGTGCAACGTGTGTTGGTACTTGACGAACGCTACTGCTGCCAACTCCTTGCAGAACTCTTCGAGAACTATTAGACTTTCAACTAGCTGGTTGTGCTCCGCACTGGAAAGGATGAAAAGAGATTTGTTATAAGTACATAAAAGTTATTTTTTGCCAGCCCAGCTAATGATAAGTATAAATGGAAACAATGGACCCTGTCGGCCACAGCAAAATTTTAAATAAGGAGAGAAGAGCGCTATAATAATTTTCTTATAGGAATATATCAACTTTTTTTTTTTTAAATTTCGGTGGGTGGCAAAAAATTCGACGGCCCAGCTGATGTTAAGTGGTCACCGCTGCCTATAAACATCTGCAATACCAGAAGCCTTGCAAATGCGTTGCCATCTCAGAGACAAAGTTGAATTGTTTCATGTGTCTGTAATTACACCGGCACCCATACCTCTTGAAACCGAAACACAGCAACGCTTTGTTCCGGCCGGATCAGATAAGGTGGTATGAAAAAAATTTCACACAATCAAAAGCCACTTTTGAACGTCAACTAGAAGATTTCCAAAAGTTAGTTATAATCAGTTTTTTTTATGATTTAGTCTTTTTATTCGGTTATTGAGAATGTAAAACCAATGGTCTTTATGACCATACATATTTATTATAGATGGTCCCATTGTACCATAGAATGTTGAACATACTCAACACATACCTACAGCCTACAGCATACATAACAGCATTGCAAAGAGAAGAAATCCCGGCTGATATGAATCAGGGATTTCATTAATTTCAGCTTTAATCAAAATTTACTTTATGCTATCCAATTCAAGCTAAACTTTCTGTTAACTAAGATAACACCTCAATATTTAAATAACTATAAAAAATATTAAACAGCTTATATTTTTCATACAAAAGCTGTCATAGGTATTCTTCGAATAAAAGTTATCTGACGACCTAAAAATGGGCTCTAAGTTTTCAATAAAATATATGTTTCATGATGCTATTTTCGCAGTGGAAGAGAAAGCATAGATACTTACTTTTCATCATAAGTAGGATCTTCACTCATGAGCCATAGCCGCGTATTCTCAATGATCTTCTTGAAATTCCTTAACCTTGGTATCTCCATGGTCAATCTTCTCGCAACATCTTGGAGAGTCTTGAACAGTGTGGGAGTCTTCTTACCCGTCGGCAACGTGGGGTTAAGCAAATACTCGTGAAGATTTGGATGGGGGAGCAGAGCTAACTGGGATATGATCGAGGTTAGGTGCAGATTTACTTGATAAGGCTGATTAGGCATGTTGGCAAGAAGTTTGAAGATCATCTTAAAAAATGGTCCTTCGTCGAATTCTTCTTCGGAAGTTTGGGACGTAAGGTCTCTGCTTCTAAGGACCAATTTTTGAGAGAAGTGTTTTGGGTCGTGTTTTGATAGGCTGTCGAGTTTTAAAGGTTCGAAAGCGTCGTCTAGGTGTATGTCCGCTTCCGGTCGGCTGTCGTAGCTGTGGGTGGAGCTAGCGGTGGTGTCCACCCAGTTGTGGTCGGACGGCCAATGGAAAGTCGACGTCGCGTCCAGCCAGTACTGGAACGATTTTGATTGGTTTGTTTTTACACAATCAAGGCTATTACTAATGAACACATAGAATTTTCTCAAGTGTTTCTGTTGCAAGTACCATTACTTATCAAAATAAAATATTTGTGAACTACTCATATGCAGTTTAAATTCAAATCAATGCTAATCTGTCAAAAATACCTCTAATTTACCTAAATTTTGACGAGTTTTTTACGTTGATTGTCGCTAAGATGAGATTGCGACTAGGTTTTGGACTTTTTTAGTTAAGAGAATTTGTTTGTTGTATATATTTTCTATACTTCTACAAGGTGTAGTTTTGCATCCCCGTCTGATTCAAGGAGATACAGTGCGCGAGGTGTAAGCTGAGCTTTGCATTTGTGTCAGTGATTAGCCAAAGTAGAGAGTTTAAACCCGTTTTAAACCAAGCAAACCCGTTTTTAACTGCCTCGATGGCCTAGTGGTCCTAAGCGCGACTGCTACGCTAGAGGTCTTGGGTTCGATTCCCAGGTCGAGCAAAAAGTGTTATTGGGTTTTTCTATGAAATTCTCAGTAGCAGCTCGGAGTTTGGATTTGTGCCCGGTTAATGGCAATAGGCTCGCCCCCTATTACATGGGACCTAAATATACCGGCGAACTGTGGGTGTACATTGGTACACCTCTGCCTAACCCTTCGGGGAATACAGGCGTGATGGTATATTTATATTTTTTAAACCAAGCAAAGGACGCGTCGCACTCTAGGCCGACGTCACACCTACACTATCTGTATGGGCACTCACACAAATACAAAGATCAGCTTACGCCTCGCGGTTTATAACTATGCTAGTGATTCTCAACACGGATCAGTAATAAAATAAGTTTCTTTTTCTTTTTGTAGGTGATGTACGAATTCGAACTAGCCATGAGGTGTATTCTGAAATACCGTCAAACAAGAACTAATAAAACACATATTTTTTAAAGTATTGACCAGATGTCGTAATTCGAATTGATTATTATCCATACCGTTTATGCTAATCTACAATTTGATGAGGTTGCAAAATTGCACTTTGTAATTTATTTATTTATAGTTAATTAAAACGGTTGTAATGTAAGGCGATTCGCACATTGCACCGTATCACGGAGAGTAGCGCGGGATTGCGTGATCTTACGTTGTTTGCAAGTATCTGTGTTTGTATAGAAAACAAGCGTAGTGCTACACATAGAAAACCCGTTGTAGTGTTGCAGATCACCAGAGCTCCGCCGCCACGCGCCACGGAGCGTTGCGCGGGGCAGTGTGCGAATCGCCTTAGTGTCATGTTCCAGCATACAGGGCGTTGATTTGCAACCTCGTCAAATTCAAGGAGAATTCTATGCTCGTGATTCTTAACACGAATCAATACAAAAATAAATTAGTTACGTTTTTTTAATTTTTTGACTTGATTTTCAAATTCGAACTAGCCATCTCGCCAGAGGGTTTAAGCGCAATGCACAAATTGATATAGCCGCGTGACAACTCTGCCTACCGCATACGCAACTGGGCGATTCTGAATTTTGCAAGAGGAGTATTCTGGAATACTGTTATTTGATAGTTGCAACTAAAAAAAACAGTATTTATTAGATATTGGCCAGGTATCGAAATTATATTTGATTACTTCTATTTTTTTATGACGAGCTCCTAAAATTTGACGAGGATGTAAATCAACAGCTTGTATATTTACCTGGTACCGCCTATGCGCATCGTGTATATAATGCTCGTAGTCTGCTCCCACGGGGTCGGACAGAATGGCCCGCGGCAGTAGCAGCAAGAAACTGCAATGAAGGGGGACAATGAAACAAACGCTCGCTTTCAACGCATTTAATCTCACGTGTACAGATATGTATAACATTTTAAAAAAAGCATACAAAATCACAGATCTTATCGTGTTACCAGATTTTTTTTATCACTAATTATTTGTAGTGTCTGTATTGATAAATCACTCTTAGAGGCACTTCAACCAAAATCACTCAATACTTTTAGTGCTTAGCCCTTTCAGTACGGGCAACGCGCATGCGCGTCCAAAAAACGCACATGTGCGTCGCCCCGCACTGAATGGATTAAACGTATTTAGAACATCATTGCATCTTGCATCCCTGTCACGTTGTTAGAAGGTGACAGAGACAGTATGATAGTTTAAACACATTTAGCGCTAAATATGTTCAGTGATTTGTGGTGAAAGCGGGCCTTAGACGCACTTGAGCCATGGATCACTAAACACATTCAGCACTGAACGTATCTATAAATATAATAAAATCGTACCAAATGTATGTTTGTTGAAGCATCACGCTATTACTACTACCGGATAGATTCTGTTCAAGTTTGCATAAATATTCCCTACTGTACTATTGTAGTACTAGCTTCTGCTCGCGACTTCGTCCGCGTGTATACCAAAAAACACTAGCCTATCGCACTTGGTAATAATGTATAGCATTCTACCAGTGAAGGATAGTTTGTAATCAGACCAGAACTTCCAGAGATTACTTCATACAAACAAACTACCTTTTCATAATATTTGTATAAACAAGCTTTTAAAATAATAATCTCAATAGTGCTATTGTGCAAGAGTGATTTATTAATATAGACTAGAATTGAAGACCGTAGCCAGGAAGATTGAGGACTTTTACAACAGAAATAGGAACAAAACAATTTATCAACATTTAAAGGTATGAGAAATAGGGTGAAAACTTGTAAACAGATAATAGAATACCGCTAAAAGGAGTGAATCGGGACGCAGGGGTGAATCGACCGCCGCGGTAGACGCTCCGGGCGTCGGGAGCCGCGAGACGACTCCCGGCCACCGTAGGCGCGGGTCTGTGGACGGTGAGCAATGGGTAGCTCACCGTCCGTACGTTCACTAAACAACGACAGACCGTGTCGACGGCGCGTTCGTGTTCCACGCGCGCCTCAAAGAGATGTCAGCAAAATTGGATGGGGCCACTGAGGGCCGATGCCTGTCGGGGCTGCGGGTTGTTCGAAAGAGATACCGCGCCCCCGGAACGCAAAGGGCACATGAAGGAACATAGACGGGTTTTAGTCAGTAAAAGTCTGACACTCCCTCCCGCCCCGCCCAGGACGGGGGGGGGCCATTAGATGATTTTACCATCTATAAAAAAAAAAGGGGTGATTCGGGACAAATTTTAAAAAGGATTTTTTTAACCATACCGGTGAACTGTGATTGTACATTGGTACACCTCTGCCTTACCCTGCGGGAAATACAGGCGTGTTGGTATGTTATGGATTTCAACTTTAAAATAATAGAGTGTGTTGCCAAAGAGAACTTTCGTGTTTTATCTGAATTATAATTTACAATTTAGTGTTCTTGTTGGCACTAAATTATATTACTACAACGTTTAAATCTTTTTTAAAGTTGCGTCCTAATTCAACCCTGTATTCCTATTCACCCCCTTATATGGTATCATCTATTTTATCTACTCTACTAATATAATATTTCAAAATAATTACAGCGTACGTCCCGCGATATTTTTCCCAGCTACAGACCCAAATTCATTTAAATAACGTGCTTATAAAATTTTGAAAAAATAAACGATATTATATCAAATCAATAAATTCTATAAAAAGTTTAAATTTGACCAGATTCATAAAATCAGTTCCTTTGGAAGGACGATTTGAATTATAATTATACGTATATTATATTATATAATACATTATATGGCGTCATAATAAATATAACCTTACCTTTTAAAAACGATATTTACAAAATGTTATTGAACTATTTAGGCAAGTCGTTCAATTAAAATACGTCAATCAATATTTTATATTTTCATATTATATTTTGTACACATATTTAATATTTATGAGCAACCATTTATAAAAAATTTCGCGTTTATTTAAATATGTAATCATTTTCACTAAAATCACTAAACATATTTACCGCTAAATGTGTTTAAATTATCATTCTCTCTATCACCTTCTAACAATGTGACAGAGATGCAATGATGTTCTAAATACGTTTAGGCGCAATATATGTTTAGTGATTTTAGTGAAAGTGGGTCTAAATATCGAATTACTAAATAATTTATTAGTATTTGTAATGCTCTGATTATTAAGTTATAATTGAGTTGCAGTACATATTGATTTTATTATACAGGGTGAGTTTTTGTTCACTGCACATCTTTTAATAGGTGAAAATACTCATGAATATGAACTACTTTTATTATGGGACCAACTCTGAAACATGATAAAAAAATCTGCTGTCATACATTTTAATTGTGTTATTATAGTGCACTTTGGTAGGTAGCCCCAGTTTTTTTTTTCATATTTCTGGGTAAGTCCCATGATAAAAGTTGTTTCTATTTGTGAGTAGTTTAAATCACAAAAAGAAGCTTATTCACTGATAAAAAAACAGCCTATATGTGAAAAATACGATAACTTTGTCAAGCAATCATTTGAATATAGAACAAACGCGAAATACTCCGGGAATGCGATCTAACTTTATATATAAAATATAATTAATTAACCTGCATCAATTATCTTTACATTTTACACTATTTACAACTTAAAAAACTTATAATTAATGAGATTATGGCAAGTACGTTTGAACATGAGATGAATATGACAGCCTAAAAAACGACTAACCTAATTTTTATTTTACAGGGTGAAAAAAGACAGACCACATAGCGGTGAACTTCGCATATTGCAATATATATTGCTGGGTAACGATGTTTATTTTTAATGACCGTTTATGGCAGCGCGCAATGTAATGCAAGCACTACAAGATTTCGAGTATTGTAACCAACAGCGCAGATGTCGTAGGTATAGTATATTTCAAGTTTGATAACATTTTAAACTTGCCATCGTAAAAAAACTACTTCTGATCGTTTATATTTCTGTAAAGATATGGTTCAATTTGGCCTTTTAAAGGTTAAAGTAATTGAAATAAATTATTTGACTTTTAACTTTGACTTCGGCTTTGACTTTTGACTTTGACTTCTGACTTCGACTTTCGTAATCAACAAAAAATCGCAAAATGGAAAGAACTTGTAAGGTTCGGCTTTGTGAAGTGTCTTTTTACATCCGATATTTAGTAACCCCAAAACCTGTTTCGCACTGACTAAACTAAACGGAAACAGTTGCCATCCTCTTCTAATACGAGAAATAAAAGCTGCCAGAGTAATTACAACTAATGGTAATTACTCATTATAAAGCACGGCAACAAAATGGCGGCAATAATACAACAGTTAGCTGCCAACACGCCACCCGCAAGCCGTCACCTTTTTTATTTTGTCATTATAAAAATCTATTTTAACGCACACGATTTAAAGCTCTAACTTGAATGGCAAATTATTTGCTGCGTGGGAGCTGCGTGTTATAATAAATGAGGACGCGAGTGAGCGACGGAATATTGATCGTTTTGGAGATTTTATTTCTCTCTACTCAGTTGTAAACCGGGCCTTTTACGGGTTTTTAGCGCAATAATAAACTGACGTTTAGTTTAGTCTGTGCTGTGCTTAACTAAATTACTGCCATTAATAAATTAATTGTGTGAATTGTGCTTTACAGTCCCTATCTAACGAAAGATCTTATTCTTAAAGAAAGACTAACGGAATATTTTAATTAAAAATTAACATTCAATGCACTGTTTTACATGGCATGGTTACATTACTGGTGAAAAATGGGTGTAGTGTTACTGTATACCCTCTGCCTAGCCCTTTAGGGAATATAGGCGTGATGTTAAAGATAAGTAGGTAGTACGAATGCCAATATTAAATACAGGTTGACTTTTAATTTATTGGCCATTTTTTATGGCCTGAAAGTACTCATGAATACGAACAACTTTTTATATGGGTCCAAGCTTGAAATATGAAAAAAAAAACAGTTTTGCAACCTTGTCAAATTCAAGGAGGTAACTAAAACACTATGCTACTGATATTAACATAAATGAATAATAAAATAAATTGGTTTTTATTTCAATATGTGTTTAAACAACCAGTCTTACCAAGAGTATCGTATTACCCATTACTGGGTTGTGGAGGTCTGATAGGCAGTCGCTCCATGTAAAATACTGATATTTAGCTGCATCCGGTTCGACTGGAAGCCGACCCCAACATAGTTGGGAAAAGGCTAGGCAGATGATGATGATGTGTTTAAACAAATAAATTGGTTTTTATTTCAATATGTATGTAAACTAGTCATCTTCCTGCTGACTTTAGGCGAACGGGGCGACAGTGATATAGTGGCGCGACATTGCCTACCGTTTACACAACGGGGCGTAAATAGAAGTATTTATTTATAATTAACGTAAAAGTCGTAATTTTATTCGATCATTTAAATCGATTAAGACAGCCTCCTGAAATTTGACGCGGAAGAACTTGCTTTTTTTTATTCATATTTCAGAGTTGGTTCTATAATAAAAGTTGCACATGTCTACTTTCACCCACAAAATGGCCAGTAAATGAAGTCACCTTGTATATAAATTTAATATAAATACAAAACTAATATTAATTAATATATTAATCGTTATTTTGCAAGACACTGGCAGTACTTTCGGTGGTTTTAAGTAGTTCCTTATTCATTATATCTTCAATGAGCGCTTTCAGACGCTCTAGCCGGCTAGAAATTAAGCTCTGGTTAAAATCGTTGCGGGAAGCTTTTGCAATAATGTATTTTATGTATAGTATTTATAAAGCTGTTTATTCGTTGCAAGCAATAACCAGTCACCGGTAGCTATTCTGTGATTTGCTTTAATTTTGAAGTTATAGAAGCCTTACTTATGTTATGCTGTCTGTTGAAATATGTATGAGATTTGTATACAATGTGGATGGATTGTAAAAACCTAGAAGTTTCTTTATATATTTTCTAATCTGAAAAATCTATATTAAAATTATAAATGCGATGGTCTCTGTCTGTATATCTGTTACGCTTCAAAGGCTAAACCACTAAAATGATTTCATACGGGTAAACTTGAACCCCAAGAAAGGACAGAGACAACTTTTTTAAAACGTGACAGTGTCTGTGTCCGCTATAACTGGTACAATGTATTTGCACGCGGACGAAGTCGCGGGCAAAAGCTAAATGTAAATAAGTGGATCAGGGTGAATTCACATGACATGTTTGGATGTATAGCACAAAAGTCCGGTAGTACTCGTAAATCAACGCCTAACAATAACTTTATAACATTCGTAAATTCAAATTTAGAATGATGTCAACAGTATGGCCAGTACGTCGGCTTCAAAATTACATCTCGACTCATCATTATGTTGATTTTTTCATGTTCCAACATAACTTGAAAAATATTTGATTTAGGACTCAGAGAATGCATAGTAAAATTATCCTCAATACTAACACACTGATTCCAGTATAACCAACATGCAAACAAATAAAGACTAAAAGGACCAAATTTCAGAAAGAAAAAAGACCAAACCATTCTAGAAGAAAAAACGTAGGTCACATACAAATTTCCACAAAGAGCATAACATTCTAGAAGTGTCACATGAGAGCGGTGTACGTACCTGTTGATGACTCTGTGTATGTTCTCCGAAGCCTCGTCGTGGTGCTTCGGGTCGAGCCCTTCGTGTGACAGTATGTCTGTGATCTGCTCGTTTACGTGGTCCTCGTGTTGTAGTTGTTTCATCGCCTCTCTGGGGATATTAGGAGAATTTGCTATGTTAATTTAGTTCTTAAGATTTCTTTTTAGTTTTGTTTTGCTGGTGGTAAAGACAACCATATGTCGTTAGCACTAAAACTGTAATTTGTACGACACGAAATTGTTACCTATACATTAGCCAAATTCGAAAAAGAATCTTTAACAACAAACAATAAAAAAAATGTGAATATCTAAGCACTTGCTGCATGTTATAAAAGTAATATGTTTAGAGTTACAATTTACTTTTGTATTATTTAATAAGTACTACCATTATTACATGTGTTTCCTTAACAGTTTGCCTTTTAAAATACAATGAACATTTTAAAGGTTGTGAAAAAGTCATTTTTGTACCCGCACTTTTCCTTAATTTGACAGTTGTTTGTTATTGAGTATTTCTGCATTGAATGTGCCGCAAGTATAGATCATATTTATTCAGGAAAAGTTTTTAACCAGTGCGTAAATTTTTTTTGGTAGTTCAGTGTCAGTAATAGAACACATTTCCGACTTTAGTTAAAAAAAAAATTTCATCCTTATCCGAGTTTGAAATAAGCAAAACATGGACATAATCTATTCGCCATACTATCAATGAAAACTCTTGTCCGCCGCCCGGGCGCATGGCTGGGGTGAGGGGGTGGGGAATGCGCTAGCGCCGAGTGACAATAAAATATGGTTTTTAAGTAAACATGTTTCGTAAGCGATAACTTTTTTTTTGTACTAAGACATATCAAAATAAAATATACGTGCTTAATAAAACGTGTTGAAGTTTATTATGGCAAAATTTACGCACTGGTTAATTTTTTTTCCTGTTTATCTATAAAGATAACCCTCACTCCAGATGAAATTTTGCCTTGCTTATAATAATACAACAAGAAAAGGCAACACTAGTGCCGTGTTTTGCCAGTAAGAGTCTGACTGATCCCCCAAAATCCTAATAGATAGCGGGTGGGGATCGCCATCTACAAGGATTTTCCGACCCGTAACAAAAAAAAGGGATCTATTGTATCTCACCTGTTATACTCCCTCTCTCGCCCTAGAGAGAGGTCGTTTAGCCTGTCTCGCTCGTCGTCCTCCATGAGCGGCTGCGGTGCGAAGTAGCCGCGTGACGTCACGCGCGCCAGCACCACGCGGTGTATACTGTGCTCTGTGCCCTTCTCTATTATTGTCTGTGGATACACAGTTACGTGTAATTGGGTAGATGACACCACTAATCAATTGACGTACTCTTTATGAACTGTCAAAACGCGATTCTCCCATTGATTTTGCTGTCACTTTTTTGACATCTCAATTTACTAACTATTTATTGATTTCAGAGCCACTAAAATCGAAAGGAGACTGGCGGTTATAGGCCTAAACTCCTACAGAAATGAAACTTATACGAAAAAAAAGTAGATTTTTACGTTTAACTATTTTCTCCAATACTATTTTCAGATAACTTGTCTAAGAGGAGAAAAATAAGTTGTAATATAGCGAGTACAATTTAAAAAATCGATTGTTGCGAATTTTCAAATTATGATTGCGATTGAAAATGAGATTGGTTCCTTTATCACATATATCCCAAAGTAGGTCTTGGCCTGGGTAATGAGGTATTCTTTTAGGGATTTATAATGTAATTCACAGGTTTTGTAATTAATTATTCACTTAATATCTGTAATCGATTATTTACATTGCCATACTAAAAAATAGAAAATAGTTTTTAGGTTGGCAACAAACTGTCACTTGTCACCTGTAGATCAATATTTTATGTCAATATCTGACGTTTGTTGTTGTTGTAATCTTGCGCCGGTGTTTTGTCGTTTTCTCTCTGTGTTATTGATTATTATATTTGACCTTGGCTTTGTATTTTGGACTGTATATCTTGCATAAACGCTGACCTGGCGAATTACCATCGGACTTTGATATTGTTAGCGATTTTGGATTGTGACGATAATGGAAAGATTACGTTGTGCTAATTGCACAACGTAATCAGGTTACAAACAAAATTCCTGCTTGAACCATGTTGAACCTGAGACTTAAGCTTCGAACCTATACAATAATAAAATACAGTATAATACTTATTATTCATGTTTTATTAGTGAATTAACATTAAACTCTGCAATATTGATTTTCGTCCTTAACATAACCTTCTGTCAATATCAAAAGTTAAAGTCTTATATCTACTTTCAGACAAGTTTTTAGAAAAAGTGGCAACCATACATGGTTTTCTAATTAATAATGCTATCAGGAAGCATTGAACTTATCCGTGTAGGTGACCAGGCCGAACGCTCCTAAGAAACCCGCCAGTCTCCTTTATAGTTATTTAAAAATTCTGTGGGTTTTAGGGCTAAAATATTGTCTTGGAATTATTATTTAATAGTGCCATGTGCACAATTAAAAAAAAAAACAATGATTGTTTAATTGTTAGCTAAAAAAAGGACTGCACTGTAATAAGATATTTCAATACTGCAATAAGATATTCCTGATCTTATTTGTAAAGAATTATTTCCATGACATTTTTTTATAACATTATGGTACTTTAGTGATTTATTAATTTAAACTTTATGCGACAAACAGTGCAAAGGCGGATTTAATAACATGCTTATTGGTGACACTCACCTCAAAGAACCGGAGTGTTTCGAGCGTGAGATCATAGTTGTCGGTGAGACAGTTGTTGATGAGAGTGTGCAGTAGCGGCCACTCCGACACCTCGCCCTCTCCCACCAGCCAGTTTGAGAACTCTGAAATTACGTTGCATAACATATGCCTGTATTCCCCGAAGGGTAAGGCAGAGGTGTACCAATGTACACCCACAGTTCACCGGTATATTTAGGTCCCATGTAATAGGGGGCGAGCCTATTGCGATTAACCGGGCACAAATTCTAACTCCGAGCTGCTACTGAGAATTTCATAAAAAACCCAATAACACTTTTTGCTCGACCTGGGAATCGAACCCAGGACCTCTAGCCTAGCAGTAGCGCTTAGGACTGCTAGGCTAACGAGGCAGTCAAACTACATAAGAGAGATAAAATAAAATACCTGAAACCATACGATCGATAAAAATAAAGACACATTTATGGTGACAATAACTTGTCCTTTAACACTTTCAAGGATACTAAGCGAGACATAATAGAATTTTTATTGTAATGTCTATGGGCGTTCAGTGTCCATCACAGTGTTAAAGTCTACATACCATTGATAAGGTCAGGTGAATCCACGACCTTGAGACATTTGGCTAGTATGGCGGTGACGATGACGGCGTGATGCAGGTCCGTGATCCCGTTCTCTGCCACCCCCTCCAGGAAGTTCTGGCGGAATGTCCGGGAGAGGTGGGCTGCTATCGTTGGGTGGCATTCCTGGGGTATACAGAAATACCTTTTTAGCAAGCAATCCTACATCCTACTACTATAATATAAAAACGAAAGTTTGAGAGGATGGATGCATGGTTCTTAGGGTCAGTTCACACCGACCCGCTGCGCGCACCTTTTTATAGAGTGACTCAAATACAGGGTGTTTGGCAGAACGTTAAACATACGAAAATGGTGAATAGGTGGGGTTAACTGCAACTTACTCAGCCCTCATTTATTTGGCCATGACCCGCTGGATATTTTAAAAAAAAATACTTTCTTCTAGTTGCAGCAGTTTCTTAAGGATATTTTATTTTTATTTTTAGTCTTTAATATTGGAAGATTCTTATAAAATTATTGCTTTATTCAGATGTAAGCTAGAAAAAAAGTTATGAATCGTGAAACTTACAGAAAGATGTAAAAAATAACTACATACAATTTTTTTATTTTTTATTACCCGACAAAAAAATTCAACACGGACGAGGTTAGAACCGTGACCTGAATCCATGTATATTACTATTACTGGTTGGTTAGTTACCTTCATTAAAGTATCACAGTAGTCTAACCAGGAGAAGAAGCTAGTTAACTCCTTGTATCCGTGGAATGTGCTGTAGGATTTATCTCCGAAATCTTGCGCAACATATCTGAAATAAAATTACTATTTATAATAATATTTTTTTCTGACCATTGAATTTCGGTCATTGTGTGCAATGTCAAGTCACTAGCAGCTATGTACGCAGCAGACGTTAAAGTGCACAAGTGTGTGCGCAAACACATGTGCAGTCCCACTTCCGATAAAAACGGTTAGCCAACACAACCGGGGAAAGGTTAGGAGCAAAACTAACGGGTTTACGTCCTTTCCGAGACACGGGTGTGTCGAACTATTAACTTCCAAACCTAGGCTGCTACTGACAAATTCGTATTAGAAAAACCCAATTACACTTTATGCCCGACCTGGGAATCGAGCCCAGGACCCCACGCTCAACAGTCGCGCTTCCGACCTCGAGACCAAAAGGGGAAGTAAACATACAAAAAGCTAATAAACAAACATACTCACGCCCACGTGATATTGAGATGGTCGACATCGCTGGCGACGACGTTAGCCGGCACGCACTTGTACTTAGCGGCCAGCTTGTCCACGATGATCTCACACGCGGGGCTGCAGCTGGTCACCAGGTTCGCTATGTCGTCTTCAGGCAGAGAGGATACTATCATTATGCCTTCACAGGCTCGGAGGACCACTTGGTTATCCTGGAAATTATAACATATACCATCATGGCTGTATTCCCCGAAGAGTTGAGGTGTACCAATGTACACCTACAGTTTCCTGGTATGTATTTTATGGTTCCGTACCCAAAGGGCAACACGGGACCCTATTACTAAGACTTTACTGTCCGTCTGTCTGTCCGTCTGTCACCAGGCTGTATCTCATAAACTGTGAGAGTTAGACAGTTTAAATTTTCACAGATGATGTATTTCTGTTGCTGCTATAACAACAAATACTAATAAAAAGAAATAACAGAATAAAATAAATATTTAAGGGGGCTCCCAAAAAATTTTTATATGTTTCCATGACACAGGAGAAATTCCTAAAAATCCTTCAATCCGTTTAGCCTACAGATAGCAATCCATCACGGTGTTTAGGCTACAGAGCGCGCCCAAAATACATACATACACTCGAAAAACATAACCCTCCTACTACCCGTGAATTTTTATTTTTTTTTAAAAACAAGCATAATACTCACAGCGCTATTTAAATAAGACAGCAACAGATCAATGAGTAGGAATTTGTCATTGTCATCGTACACCGTCTTATGGCTCTTGCAGGACGCGTTGTCATCTGCCGAGCTGCTGGATGTCGCGTGATAGTGGTCTTCCTTCCCCGTCCTTATTATAGACACGTTTCGTAAAGGGTTTGGGGGTAGTTCTACTTCGAATAAAGGGTTTTTCTTTGGCGTTTGGATCTGAAATGTTATTTATTATTTTAATTTTGCGAAAATTTAACTAAAGCAAGTGAATGAGAGAACAAACTTCTTTAATAAAAGTTGATCGTGTTTAGATCTCAAAAAGGTATGTGTACTAAATTTCAACTTAATTATTTCAGTATTGAAATAATTAAGTTTCGAAGCTCCGAATGTATATTCGGAGCTAAATGGCTGTTACAGACGCAAATACACTAGTGCGAGAAGACTACTAAGAGAGCCGTTTTTTATTTGGCCGTACGGCACCCTAAAAATTCCTAAAACCCCTGTTTTCTCCTAAGGGTGTAGGGGTGTCATGCCGTCTCATACGCAAACAATTTTTTTTAAATGTTTTATGATTTTAGAATTTTTTGCGACACTCATACAGACCATAAAGTTGCTAGTTTATTCAAAGCACTAGAAATAGAAAACCATTTTGGATCAAAGAGCCAAAAAAAATATCCTTGTCAAGGCAAAAAATTTAAACACATTCGAAAAAGGACATTAGCAGCTTGAAAAAAACTCAAAATTGCTTAAATGCAGTCACGACCAATCCACATACCTTACTCCTAATCGGTATCAGCTTCTGTATATCCTCAGGTATGCTAAGTAAGGTGGACTTGTCTTCCACGAAGGGGGTAGTGAATATATTCGCAAGTCCTGGCTCCTTCCGCACCAGGCCGCAGAGAGTTAGAAGGAGTTCCACCTCCTCTTTCTCTGTAGGTGACGCTGGACTTTCGTTGCATTGTATTAACATTCGCTGGAATATAGAGGTGAATTTTGCTTAAGCAGGGTTTTTTTCAACTGTATTGGGGACGGCTAGCAGTCTAATGGAGTGTAGTAGAATACTAGTGTTTTACTTAGAGGGACTACTCATCTCTAAAACCTAGGTAATTACTACATGATAATCTTACCCATCTTACCAGATAAGTCTAAGTTTACCTTATTATTTGAAAACAAGATGGCCAACTCGCAAATAAAAATGGAAAAGTATGGGGGAGACTGTTGCCCAGCGGTAGGACAGTAAGGTTAGCGAAAAACAATCAGATGGCCAGATTTTAAGATTTATTTTTTTCTATAATTTTTAGTTTTATCTTGCTCAAGGGCCTCAAAGGCTAATTTCAACTTACTTACAATACTTAGCATAAGTCTTAGGCCCACTTACACCATTATCAATAAACATATTTAGCATGTTTAAATTATCATTCTGTCTCTGTCACCTTTTAACAATATGACAGGGATGCAAAGATGTTCTAAATACGTTAAGGCACTAAATGTATTTACTGGTTTTGGTGAAAATGGGTCTTAAAGTGTTAAAATAAATACTGAAATATTAGACAATTTTACCATACAAAAACTGTCAGACATTATATTATTCCACGAACAAAACACTTACATAGTTCTTTTATGTAACTCGCCATTACACAATGTTAGACCTGACAATTACAATAAAATTATAACATTACCTGCAGCGGCCTATAAACATGAGCACTATTAACACAGGGCTGCCTCGTCCGCCTCAGTAGCGCGGTGCCCGTAGTGAGCGCGAGAGCACGGGCTCCCGGGGGTCGCTCAGCAGCTGCGAGCGCACACAACGCGTCCAGCAAACAAATAGAACGTTGTACTATTGCTTCCATACATGGTCCCACTGTCCCGCCTTGTTGCTCTTTTTCCTCGTCTACTATTAACTGGAAATAAGGAAAAATAATTGGTTAAAAATAAATATGGTTAAGGGACCAATTTTGTGGTTTCCGTACGTGTAAGGGTGCCAAATTGGAATCAGCAGTGTGATTCTCTAAGCCTCACTTCGTAATCCGAAAGCTGAATCCGCAGTGAGATTACAAAATGGAAACACGAACACGTGTTGAACACGTGTTTAATGGTTAAACACGATCACGCCCGGCGACGTCACCACGGCGAACAAATCCTAAACCAATGACAGGTTGGTTCGTTATCGAAGTGAGCGCGATCACTTTACTGAGACTCGTTTTCGAGTTTGCATTTTAGAGAATCGCACTGCTGTTACTAAGACTCCGTAGCAGGCGGGGTCGTCTTATTGGGGCAACCGTGGAATGCCTACGGGGGCTAGAGCTGTGTTGCCAAGTTCTTCTTTATTATGTGCGACCTAAAAATTTCGGTCTCTAATAATGACGTTTTCAATAATGGCAACATTCCTAAAAAGGAAAAGGTGCATACGTGTTAAAAAGCTACCATTTGGTAGTTTTAGTAACATTTTAGTTCAAATTATGAATTAATAAATTACCTGATATATATTATTTCGACTGATTTATAGGTTGTGTTGTTGTGTGTTGAATATAGGTTAATATTATTTAAAATGAATAAATATAAATTTGTAATTCATGCAAAATATAAATACGCTCGTATAGCATTAGGTGGGTAAGATTTTGTTACATATACCTGGCAGCCCCACTTCAAATTTCAGTCTATAAAAATGTACTATTGTATTCTGTGACAAATTCTCAAAAATAATTTATACCGGCGCGAGCGCATGTTATTTCTTGTAGATTCTCTTGTTATCATCTCCTCATAGTGCAACGTTAAGTGTTATTATATCCTCGCCATTACCGACGTTGAGTAGAGCGTAGGTTCCTTCTAAAGGAGGAATTTATAAACATCACCCATATTAATTACGTTTTATGTTGTTGGTTTGTTATGTATAAATTTGAAATTTGATTGTGCCTATTAAGGTAGTGTGTAATTTTTAATAAAAATACTTCTGAATTAAAAGTCAAACTGCTGTTTTTATTTTAAAAATACCTACTATGAAGCTTTGACTCTTACAAATAAACTACAAACTTAATTTGACAAGCAAGAACTGTCTTGTATTCACAATCTATATTAATTTTAACAATAAGGCTACTTGACCACCAAAGCAGAACTGAAAAATTGTAACTAGTGAATTTTCACAATAATGTTACGACGGTTACAGTTTCTCAGTTCTGCTTTTGTGGCTAGCTTTAAAAATATATCTCAAAGAAAACCAATTTTGAATTTCCCGCTTTCATAAGTTTTCGGGGGCGTCCACCAGGAGGCGCCAAAAACCGTACCATATTTTTTGTACGTAGTTGACATTCTTCTCCCTAGAGTAAATATGTTCCTTGCTCCGTAGTCTATCTGTCTGACAGGGTATCTTTTAAACCGTAATAAGTACATTTTTTTAATTTTCAGTGTGTGTATTTTTATTATGACTGCTAAAACAACACATATAAAAAATAAAATCAAGTAAAAAATTCAAAGGGATCCACATACAAGCTAAGTATGTTTTTAATAGTGGTATGGTGTATGGTATATTGTACAGTCCTACGGAACACTTTGCGTGCAAGTCCGACTTGCACTTAGAAAGCATTTTGAGAAAAATATTTCAACATAATATAAGAACTAAGTCCTTCACGAAGAAACCTTACGCAAAACTATACTATGACATCAACAATACAATATACAATGAACGCTATTCATTGAAACAACAATAAATACGTACACTATGATTAAACGGCATATTAAGGTCAATGGTACTGTTAAAACCGCGACACCGTGAAATTCGACAGTATTGCATTGCATTCATTTTAATATTTGCCTAGAGAAAGTGATATAAATATAGCTTTTTTTTCATATGAAAGTTGATGTGTGATTTAGTAATTTAGTTCCCGTAAGTAGTGTCAAATCTAAACAAATAAATATAAAATTTAAATGTTAGTACTCGTAGTAATGACAAAATAATGGCTTTTTATTTACATGGTACGGCCAGCAACAAAATTCGATTAATATTGTTACATTTACATAGCATTTAAAAAGACACGAGATAACACATTTCACTGCTATTCAGAATTTTAGGCAATACCTAAGAGTTCGTTTTATCTTAATTTTAGTTCTATTTCGTATTTCCTTTGATATTTTACTCAAAAATAAGGATTTAAAAATCTGAAATGTTAATCTACTTTTGTTGCTAACTGTACATATACTAAACAATTTTTTGTATTGTTGTCTGTCCATCTGTTGGTTATCTCATCTATTTCATATGTTTGTTCTGACTTATCTCCAAAACTACTGAACCTATATTGACGGGAATTTCACAGATAGATAGCTGATATTATAAGGAGTAACTGAGGCTACATTTATTTTAGAAAAAGAATTAAGATTTACGCGTCAAATAGGTAAAACTTCGCACTCATGCGGACGAAGTCGGGGGCTTAAGCTAGTAAAATAGAATTTCAGAAGAACATGTTTGCACTGTTACATTGTTAGGTACCTATGTAAACATTTATTTTATCAACTTGTTCAATGTTAACTAATATAATCAGTAGTAATATCCTGTATGTGCTATGCAAATTTTTCAATATGTTAATGTTTTTACTATACAATAGATAAGACTAATTAAAATTCTACACATGACATAACTTCAGACCGTTACAGAATACTAAGTAACAGATTAATGTTCATCACAATTTTTTTACTGGACACCAAATCATCTTGATTACTTTACAAAGACAACCCCAATTTGTTAGATAATTCAGCAATATTCAATGGTTTATTTACATCTTTAAGTAAACAATTTTTTTAAACATAATGGAAGGACCGGCGACCTAGCAAAGGTCACCGGAAATCGTTGGATGCGGGCAGCGCAGGACCGGTCATTGTGACTATCTTTAAGGAGGCATATGTCTAGTAGCGGACATCTATGATTAACTAATGGATTACGAATCACGTTCAAAACACTTTGAATACAGATATGCAAATTGGATGCCAGAGTAGTTATCACAAGTAGAACTCGGTGCAAATAATGAGTATGCGGAAATACGGGCTATGGATGGATGACGATGGATGTTTACGTTCTATTGTTTTTCTATTACCTAACACAACTGATTGTCCTGGTAAATTGAATTGTGTTGTTAAAACTGTTATCAGTTGACAGATTGATTAACTGTTATGTAGGAAATAGGTATTAGCGTTAGCGTATGTTTATCACGTAATGAACACACCTCTTGATTGGCTTAAATTTTTTAATCTATATGACCTATTTAATCGCTTAAAAAATAATGGATAAATTGTGCTTATAGCAACTTGCTTATTTTAAAAAAAAAAAACTATCTGTACATAATCCTTGATAATTTTATAAAGCTGAATGTCTGTTTGAACATGCAAATTTCTGGAACTACGGATCTGATTCTAAAATTTTGATTATCCCTATCTACATCTTAACGCGTATTTTGTGTACAAGTGGTAAATACAGACAGCTTCAGAGAAAAGGAACCCCCCAAGACTACGGATATAAAGGCCTATTCAAACCTGAGCGATATTCGCTGCCGCTGTGGGTAGAGGTACATACCGCGCGGGTTTCGCTCAGGTATTTTGTATCAAGTACCGCGGCTAGAGCGACCTGAGCGATATTCGCTGCCGCTGTGAGTAGAGGTACATACCACGCGGGTTACGAACGGTAGCAAATACCGCTTAGGTCTGAACACTAATATTACCGCATACCCACTGGGTTTTCTCTGCCGCAGACGGTAGCGAATACCGCTTAGGTCTGAATAGGCCTTATCTCTGACGCTGACCATCATTCAACCCACCCCAGTTCCCCAAGAAAGGCCAGTATCGCCTTGAAGCTATAAGAGACCTCCCTAAGGTTGGCTAAAATGAGAGTTATTATCAACATCAATGTTACAATAAAATTAAAATAAACTATTTGCTTATCAACTGCTTAAATATGCTGATGTTATATGTAAGGAAATAGATATAATTATTTAAAACCTAGAGCTGAATTCATTCTACTTTCTCATAAAGTCTGGTTCACTATCATTACATAATTATTTACATAATTACTGTTCACATATCAATGAGATAATAAAATACAATCTATTTATGTTGACTCAAGAGTTGCAAGACATGATTGATTACTATTTTTGGTAAGACAAACTATTTCTTAAATAAAATTAATAATGAGTTTAATCTCAGGTTGTTTATAAAGTTTTTGATCACAATTTTTTATTGACCATAAAATAAAAAATAAAAAAAACAAATATTGCTTTCAATTCATTGATTAATTTGCGTAAGAGAATTAATCTGGCAAATATAGAAACAATTATTAATTTTTCGGTTATAACTAGAAATTAATCACAAACCTGTAACATTTGATGCAGGTGGTGCGGTATCCTTGTTTCCTCGACATGCAGTTTGTTATTTTCGTCATAATTCTGGTAAAAATTCAGTATCATCTTCCAATGATACTCGAAATCCTCCAACCGCGTAGCTGGAGGTGCCAGCTGAAATAATTAAGCGTCGTTAATTTACTCACTACACGCACATTCACCGATAATATTAATTGTTTTGCTCTTACAACGTCCGCTGCAGTTTGTAGCACGTCCGAAAAACGACTCAACATTTTAACGGAAATTAATTTTACATGTAATCACACATAACACAAGGCTTGATTATATGATAAACAAGCTATCTGAGGTTGTAAATAAAGCATCAAATCATTTTCCCTGGCTCTATAAAATTTAATATTTCTATCACAACACAGTAATCCGAACAAATGGAACAAATACAGAAATAAAGTATGATAAATGTCAATGTCAAAATAGATTAAACTGATTGACGTTTGGAAACAGATGAAAATTAATAGAGGAACGCCGTTCATCAATCGATTTTTTAACCCTTCTTCTGACACGCGCCTCCGAGAAAATGTTAACTTTCATGTAATTAAAAGAAAATTGAATTATCAACATCAGCCAGAAGTTAATATTCTTAGATTAATGTTAATTAATGTTCTTTTTTAAGACAATTAATAACATTATTTAGATTGCATTATGAAAACTTGATGTCCGTACCCTATACACCTGGAACGCTACTCAGTCAGTCAGTTGTCAAATTGACATACGGACGTTGATGGAAAGAAATGTCATTTCACATTTCATTTATGAAATCATCACTTATCGAAGCAAATCGCGTTTTCCTGTGTGAGCTCACGAAATGAGCTTAGCAATTTAATTAAAATAAGACACGCTGATAAACGGGTAACGTATTAACGCTAGTGATCGCGTACGTTGTATTCAAAATGTCTTCGTTTGTGAATTACCGCGAGGACAGCACAGTGACCGTGGAAGAAGCTGCAACAAAAGATAATGTAACTTATTATAAAATAACTGTTAAAGTGGGGCCAGTGCGTTGGAACGTGTCGCATCGGTACAGTGACTTTGTGGAGCTGCACGAGAAGTTAGTCTCGGATCATGGGGTCGCGAAAGAACTGTTGCCACCTAAGAAAGTTATTCGGAACAAAACCCCAAAGTTTGTGGAACACAGGCGAGAGGGTCTCAACGATTACTTGAAGAATATTTTTAACTATTTAAAGCTCACGATGCCGTCCGAGTTCGCTCACTTCCTAGACTTCCATTTGTATGATATATTCTTTTTGCTACAAGATTTAGCAAAGACATTGTTTTTGGAAGGTGATAAGCTACTGCAGGATGAGAGGTCACATCACTTCACACCTCTTGTGGTATGTAGCAACACGTCTCATATACATCTATGATTTTTAAGAACACAGTTGCCCTTGTGAGCCTATTCAATATTTAAACTTTACTACTTTTTTAAATGCATATTTAGTTTTACACATAGTGAATTGTCGCATTTTGTATTAATATATGCATATCATAAAGTAATCTTACATACATACTTTATATAAGTTTTAATCATTTGAACCATGCAATCAAATTAGCAGTAATGTTTTACTATAAAATTAATCCATGATTAAATTGATGAGACTTTGCATGTGTACAGAGAACTAGTATAATCAAATTGTTCCCAGTGGAAAAAAATAGTTAATAATTTAGAATGTTACGTGTTCTTCCCATCTTTGCAATATTTTTTTGTTTTGATCTGTATCTGGGAACCATAAATTACTAGCTTCTGCCCGCGACTTCGTCCGCGTCACAGTTGATGTGTTATCCTACGGGTACCATACATTTTCCCAGGATAAAAAGTAGCCTATGTGTTATTCCAGACTATAATCTATCTTTGTGCCAAATTTCATCCAGATCCATTCAGCCGTTTAAGCGTGAAAGAGTAACAAACATCCATACATCCATACATACAAACTTTCGCCTTTATAATAGTAGTAGGATGTATGCACCAAAAAAAAATATTCTGGGAATTTGTCAAATGTCTTGTTTTACTCTGATTGGAGCGGAACAGAGTGTCAGACTCTTGATGGCTAAACCCATTCATGTTCCTCCTACCACCCTTTGCATTCAAGGCCATGCTAACTTTTTTAATTTTTCCTGGTGTATGCTGTGTGCATGTGGTATATTGTTATACTTTTCCTGAAATAATCACCTTATCCTCATCACCTTCTTTTATTTCAGTTGCACGCAATAAGTGAACGCTTAAAAATAGCATGTCCGCCAACTGAGAAGCTAGATCAGATGTACGACTTCAGCCACGTCCTAGACTTCTGCTCTCAGCTACGGTCACTGAATATTGAGGGAAGCTACGAGAAACTTGGCACAAGTAACATTGTACCAAATGATCTGCACTTTGATTTGATACCGTTCAAGTCACTGGTGGAATTGAAGATTCTTGGCGTGCCAATGGCTTGTATACAGAGTGTTGGTAAGTGATGATTTGCTTATTCATAAGTTTTCATTGGTTAATTGATAACGAATTTAAATTCCACAAATATAGAGTTTAATTATCAATTAATTAGTGTAAACTTTAGCTTGCGTTTGCCTATTAAACCTTTTGAACACCACAGTCGTGTATAGCCGACAAATGCAGTTTTCTTGTTGTCTATAGACAATTGTGGCGTGTTGGGCACGTTTTCATTTGTCCGCTAAATATGACTGTGTGTGTCCTTCAAAAGGTTAAGGAGTTGATCAGTGCATTTATAATATTAGTTAGGATATACTTTATGCAGACACTGACTGTCAATATCAACAAACTGATATAGTAAACAAATATTACTACATTCTTGCTGTATAAGAAAGGATAATCATAAACTTGTCATATAGTTGTTATCATTGAACAAACCATGTCTCATAGAGGATACATAATATATTGTTTACCTTTCTGTCTGCTAGAAGTCTTAAAATAGAAACAGTTTTAGAGTAATATGATATGAAAGAGCTGATGAATTTGTTTCTTTTTTGATTAACCATGCTAATATCCGAAACTACTGGCTTGATTTTGAATATTCTTTATCTAATAGGAAGCTATGTTATTCCTGAGCGCCACAGGATAAAATAATTTAAAAAAATATGTATGGACCCATACATTCATAAACTCACGCCTTTTTCTCATGGGGGTTGGCAGAAACCACAGTTCGCCACCTGCTATGATCTTTACATACTCCTTTCGTCTAGTCCAGAAAATTCACGCAGGCAAACTCCCGGGAAAAGCTAGTTTGCTAGTATCTGTCAAGCCTCTTGTCAGCAAAACTATAATAGCCTGGCGTTACTTGCTCTGCAACTAACAACTTATATTTATTTATGAACAATAGAATAGATATACATACATAAAATAAATGCAAATACATGCAAATTGATGAGAGAAATCTAAGTGTGGGATAAATTCTAATTAAATTATACTAATATTATAAATGTGAGGGTGTATTTGTTATATGCAGCAATGCGCCAATATGTTATTTTGCCTATAGATAGTTTAACATTCAGAGTGATTTACACTTCTTTATGTCCCAGAAAACTCTCCCCAGTAGCAGAGGCGTGGGGAAAAACTAATTGATTTTAAGTTTAATTTTTTTAAAACAGTAATTGTAGGGTAGGAAATGGTAGCTCGGTAATCAAAACGACAGCTGATTTGAGTCCCGCTCGTGTTAGTTGTTTTTAAACTTTTTACAAAAATAAATACTAATATTATAAATGCGAACGTTACTGTCTATCTGTTACTCTTTCGCGACTAAACCTCAAGAAAGGACATCATCATCATGTCAGCTGCAGGACGTCCACTGCTGCCTATAGGCCTCACCGATAGATTTCCTAAAGGACATAGGCTGCGTTTTATCCCTCTACTTCGTCAACGTCCGCAATAACCGACATTTACGCAGACGAAGTCGCGGGTAAAAGCTAGTGTTACATAATACATAACACCACGCCTGTATTCTCCGAAGGGTTAGGCAGAGGTGTACCAATGTACACCCACAGTTCGCCGGTATGTTTTTAGGTCCCATGAAACAGGGGGCGAGTCTAATACATAATATGTAAATTAATGACTAATTTTCTCCTCCAGGTGGCCTTCGAGATACTCTAGTCAGTCTATCTGTGTCGACAGCGAGTGTAGTGTCACTAAACGAGTTCCTGCTTGTCGATATCCTGCATAAGGATCCCTCCAGCATTGCCGACACTGTTGTAAGTAGATAACGACCTTATTTGTACAGCTATAGAGTCTATTTTGTAAGAGTGTTTTCTACCGATGACTCAAATTGGTCTAGTTGGGATGTGTCATTGAAAATTAAATCCTGATTTTAAATTGGTCTACTTAGGATATGACATTGAAAACTAAATCCTGCTTTGATGGTGATAACGGCGAGTATTGTTTGTTGTGATTAAATGTAGATTCATGAATGTTATCAAAAAAATGATCCATTTTTTTATTGGGTTGCGTACTTCCGGATCATATTTAAGATAATAAATAAACAAAGCTTTGTGGCTAATTATGCAAAATACTGATTATCTTTTGATTTTAGTAAAATAGACTAGTTATTAATACAAATGGTCTTAAGTAGATAAGATACGATACAAAAATTACGACGTTTATATTTCATTCTTAACGTAAAACAAAAACATAGTTCGTCATGAATTTATAAAATTAATGAAATCGATATGAATATGCGTTTAATATTCCATATCTGTCGTAAAAGATAAGCGGTTTAAAATTTGGTAGTAGACAACAATTTATAGCCAATAATTCCAATACATGAAAACCCGATCATAAAATAAGAATTCTGTTGCTTTGAAATCAATAAATAGTTAATAAGTGACGTCACAATTTTCAATTCAATTTATTTGTGAAAAGTTGATACACATACACACACATACCACCACGCCTGTATTCCCCGAAGGGTTAGGCAGAGGTGTACCAATGTACACCCACAGTTCGCCGGTATGTTTAGGAACCGGGCACAAATCCTAACTCCGAGCTGCTACTGAGAATTTAATAGAAAAATCCAATAACACCGAATTGAACCCAGGACCTCTAGCGTAGCAGACGTGCTTGGGACTACGAGGCAAAAAAATATCAATAAATAGTTAATAATAATAAGTGACGTCACAGTTTTTTAATGCCATACAAAATCTACAGCAGAATCGCTTTATGACAACTGATAGTACAACTGAAGTATGTCACTTGATCGGTACTAACCTATTTTATATCTGGCTGGTGTCCATAACTTCTCTTTTTAACGCATATTTAGCGAGTGGAGACAGATCATTTGATCCACCCCCAATTCCTCAAGAAAAGCTAGCAATACCTTGACGATACTAGGGGTTTCTCTGACAGTAACTAAATAGGGTGCTAGCTAGCTAGGACTAAATAGGGTGCTAGCTAGCTAGGACTAAATAGGGTGCTAGCTAGGGTGCTAGGAGCTAGGTAAAGCGAACAAAGTGATCAATTGCTCACTAAATAAGCCGCTATGCAAATTTGTTAAAAATAAAATCCTCGTGTTTCCTCGGTATAGTAAAAAACCACTCATACAATACTATTAATTATTATTTGCTACATAATTGCTTTTATGAGTAATACAGTATGACATCAAGTCGCATATTTATCTATACAATCATATTTGTGTGTTTGTATATGGCATTCAAGTCGTAAATGCTGATATGCTTCACTACAGGGTGTAAACCCTACTCCTCCCGTACTCCACCACGCAGGCCTAAATTCGGCCCAATGCACCATCCGGACACATAGCAGGTCGTAATACACAACGCGGATTTTGGGAGTAAATATCTCGTATTTGGTTTAGTTAGTTCCAAAAAAGGAATTTATATGGCAGATGTGAGTGGCAATGCCGTGAGGGGACGCCCTAGAAAGACCTACCCTGACCTTATTAGTGACACTCTTCAGATAGGTCGGGTGCGCAGTGCTCTTAACTAGCGTACCTACTTGTATGATCAGATGTATGAATGTGGACGAGGCGAAAGTAGTATTAAGGATTGTAGCAGGTGGCGTTCTGTAGTTTCTGCCTACCCCCATGGCAAAAAAGCGTGAGTTTATGTATGTCTGTATGGTTTAGCGCCATCACATGTCTTGACATTTACATGTTTTATTGTTTTTTGTATTTGGTTCTAGTCTGGTGAATATCTATCACGCATTGTATTCGACCAATGATATTGAAAGTAAGGAAATAATGACAAAATGTAACAAATTGCTAAACATTATCATAGCGATGCGACCTCGGCACACGTGTGGACAGTGAGTCAATAGGTTTATCAGCGCGTAATATTATTATAATTATCTGCACCAAATAGGTCGCGCATCACATGTCTAGCGCGAAGTGATAACAGCGGTGTGTGTTTACGATAGAATTGATAAAAAAAGCTTATAGATTGTCAGTATTTCGAAGGGGTGAAACGAGATATTACTTTATAGGTAGCAGCCGTATTACATAGTTCTTTGGTTAACTATCATAGGTCGACTTCACACGTTATCGGTCGATTAACGTGTGAATCGAAAAAAAAGGATATCGAGGAAAATAGTATGATTCAGGAAAATGGCAACGCTATACCAACGCATTATATTTGTAATTCATAATTGTAATCGATGTACGAAGGCATTAGAATGTACATAAATACAAATTTGACATATTGCAAAAAAAAAACACATAAAAGGCAGTTTTGGACGTCGTATACAAGAATAATTGGCAATAAACTCCATGATGATACGTGATGAGCAATGTGGCGGTCCTTATAATAAATGAAATATCGTAAAGGCAGATTAAGGCGACAATTTTGTGTGCCAAAATTAATAAGTCATATTAATTTTGGCACACAAAATTGTCGTAAAAATATTCAAATTTTATTAGTAGAATACTCCTCATAGTTGACCTAAACGTCATATTTGTGTCAAGGTTCAACATAATTATTATATTCAATGACCTTGATATGAGCTAACATGATCATGTTTTTTTAATAACATAGAATCTACAGGAGATTATCGTCCATTATCTCGATTCATTTCGCGAAAATAGTAGATCATTATTTCCTTTTTACAAGCTTTTACTTGCCTGTTTCGGTGTCTGTGGCTAATCAAATATTACAAGTTAAATTTTATCCACTTCCCGATGTTCTATTGAGCTGATATTTTGAGTAAATGTGCAATTTGCATGACAATACAATATAAAGATGTCACAGAGCTGGTATGATGATGGAGTCGGAAGGTGGCAATAGGCACTTAATCAAATCTTACAAGTTAAATTTGACCCACTTTCCAGTGTTCGTTGCATGTAGGTCTACCAACCCGTCCGGGATTTCCCGGATTTGTCCTAGTTTAAAGGGCGCCCGGGAGCCGTCCGAAAGGACCTTTTAAAAATGTCATGCAATATAAATCCTTGTTTATTTAACATTTTTAAATAGTACTTGTTCTCCACAGAAATGGAAGAAGCTATCATTAATAAACTTCGCAAGCAACAACATACAGAATGTAGATTGGGCTATAAGGCTGGTCCCAAGGCTTCAACATCTAAGCCTATCATCAAACAAATTAAAAGAACTCTGCGACATATCCTGCCTCCACGAGCTAAGAGTATTAAATCTCTCTATGAACAGCTTCGCCACCTGCGAGAACTGGCACGCCAAGATAGGCAACATCGTCAGGATAGACTTGTCACAAAACAGAGTGGAGAGCCTCCAAGGATTCTCCCGATTATACTCTTTGGAAAGCCTCGATTTGAGCTGCAATGTCATCACAGATGTCGAAGAAGTCCAGCATATATGCAAACTTCCTTGTCTAGAAAATCTATGGTTAACCGCCAATCCTGTAGCTTCCTCCATAGACTATAGAGTCAAAGTTCTAGAACAGTTCAACGCTCGGATGACAGAGATTTGCTTGGATAACGAAAAAGCGTCAGAGAAAGAGTTGGATACAGCAAGAGTGTTGCAAGCCTTAAGAATTGTGAAAGAGGGTAAGACTCCAAGTTTTCTACAAAACAATAATACGAGTCATAGTTTTAATAAAAGTTGACAGGGAATTTAAATTTAGAATGTTGAATTTAGATCTATGGTGTTGTTAGTAACGTTTTTTATAAAATTAGAATGAAATTTTGGATTTTGAAATCTTGTTTTTTTTTAAGAAATTAAGATGGATGTTTCGAAATGTATTTTAATAAAAAAAGATCTTTATTTTTTAAACGTGATTTAGGTAATTATTTTGTTATTGTAATTTTTGTTTTAGATTTAGAATTGCACTGCTCAGTTGAACTGTCTTTTAAATAAAAAAGTGCTAATTAATCGATAAAAGACCCTTAAGTTTAACTATTGAAAGTAAATTATTTCCGATACTTTGTGCACATGAACTGTATTTGAACTGCAAGCAATATCAAAATATTTCAACCGCATTCGCACTGCTTCACAATATATCCCCGGTTTGTGTATTTTTCTTTACTAGAAACATGTTTGACATACTCCCGCAACATTTCTTTGCCATAAATAAGACGACACTCTACAGGAAAAAATTTTAACCAGTGCGTAAATTTTGCCATAATAAACTTCAACACGTTTTATTAAACACGTATATTTTATTTTGATATGTCTTAGTACTAAAAAAAAAAGTTATCGCTTACGAAACATGTTTACTTAAAAACCATATTTTATTGTCACTCGGCGCTAGCGCATTCCCCACCCCCTCACCCCAGCCATGCGCCCGGGCGGCGGCCAAGAGTTTTCATTGATAGTATGGCGAATAGATTATGTCCATGTTTTGCTTATTTCAAACTCGGATAAGGATGAATTTTTTTTAAATTTTTTTTTTAACTAACACGGAAATGTGTTCTATTACTGACACTGAACTACCAAAAAAAATTTACGCACTGGTTAAAAACTTATCCTGTATACTCTATAGTAAAAAAAATGTGTTTGGTTTTTTTATGAATGAAGTTTGCCTATACAGTAGAATCTCGATTAACCGAACTAATTGGGACCGAGATTAATTCGGATAATTAAAAGTTCGAATAATCAAAATGTGGGTTTTTTTGGGACAAGATCAAACAAAAACAACACCTTTTCCCCTAAAAAACAGTCTATTAAAATTTGACGAACTTATTAACGCTGAAATATAAAACACCTAAAAAAAATGAGTCTCGCAACCGTTTGAAAGGGAGCGAGCAACAAATTCGCGCCAAACGTTCGGATAATTATGAGTTCGGATAATTATGCGTTCGGATAATTGAGGGTTCGGATAATCAATGTTCTACTGTATTCTCTAGTGCTGTGTTTGATAAAATCTGTATAATGTATAATATCATCTCGTTTACAATTGTGATATTTGATAATCGTATAGCTTTATATGTATCTAATATAATACTATTTTACTGGAAATGACCAATACTAATTATTAAGTTTAGATTATGAGTGGGAAATATTCAAGGTTTTTATTTTATCCTGCTAATGTTTGTTTGGCTGTATGTACGGTCACCGAAAGAAATAAGTAATCATGCCGTCACATATAATAAAAGATTATTTTAGACGCTAAAGCACAGTTTCTAATAATATTTGATTTAATGTTTAGAAAACAAACAGTTCAATTAAAATTAAATTAAATTCGCCTCGTTGGCCTAGTGGTCCTGAGTGTGACTGCTACGCTAGAGGTCCTGGGTTCGATTCCCAGGTCGAGCAAAAAGTGTTATTGGGGTTTTCTATGAAATTCTCAGTAGCAGCTCGGAGTTTGGATTTGTGCCCGATTAATGGCAATAGGCTCGCCCCCTATTACATGGGACCTAAATATACCGGCGAACTGTGGGTGTACATCGGTACACCTCTGCCTAACCCTTCGGGGAATACAGGCGTGATGGTATATATATATAAATTAAATTCGCACACATTCATCAGTTTAGAAAGAAAAATTCAAGTATATCTGACAACACTGGTTATTTTTCTCTTTTGTTAACCATACGTCCATCTAGCCTAAGCGGCTGAACGGCTTCACATGAAATTTTGCATGTTAGCCTATGTTCTAGAATACTTTTATTTCAATAAAATTAGTAGTTCCTATAGGATGTGTAGGATCAGCGGTGTTATTCTGTAAAACCCTCCTTCCGTGAAGTGAGCGTGTGGCGACCTGCCAATCCCTAGAATCGTATAGTGACAGTCCAGTTTTAGCTCACTTCACCTTAATTCACTGAGGGAGATTTCTTACAGAATAAGCCGGCAGGTATGAAATGAAAACCTTGAATACGAAAAACTGTGTATATTATTGTTTTTTTGTTATGCTTCTCTCTTGTTATAATTTAATATAGGTCATGCATTCCTGGGTGCATTTTAAATTTGTATAAAATATGGAATATGAAATTGACATCAATTTTGGCGAAGTGTCCTTTGGAATTTACAGGAGTTAAAGATATGTAATTTATGTTCTAAATGTTTGCACATTTGGTCTTTTTAACGTGAATTAATTCCTTGTTTTACTAGACACAAAGACAATACAACGTTATCGTAGACTGTTATTGAGAAAATCAGCCTTAAACGGGACCCCCACGTAAGAAAATCGATGACCGATTTCTTGTCGGAGAAAAAAAAAGTCCAGTGATCACCACGCTTACCAAAACGGGCTGGCAATTCAAACTTATTTATACTAATATAATAAAGCTGAAGAGATATTTTATTAGTTGTTTAAACGCTCTAATATCTAAAATTGCTAATCTGATTAACCAACGCCAGGTGTCCTACAAAAAATCGATCCTACGAAACTACTGAAAAGGTCTGATATGGTGACGGAAACCAGCTTGCTCGTTTGCCCCCTCTCATATAAAGAAATTAATTAAACTTGTCCTATAAAGTCTGACGTGCGTAGGGAGTAGGGGGGTTCAAATACGCATGAACACGCCGAAAACGTTTAACTACTAAAAAAAGGTATTTGGTTCTAATTAAGTACTCGATATTGTCCTTAAAAACCAATAACATTGTCACTATAGGTTTATACTAAAGTACATTATCACTATTCTGAATGTAAATAATGTTCTAATGAGGTCAAAAGCACTGGCGACACAGTTTTCTAATCAATATTTATTGTACCGCATACCTATTATCCTCATCTCGGTAGAAACTAGACTACAGCTATAATCGATCAAGGTCTTAGCATAAGATTATGTGCAACCTTGCAAGTGCGGTCATACGTGTGTGCAATTAATTTATGTATTTATTCAACTTATAACTTATTAAACGCATGCCTTGAAAGTAATTTGCTCAGAATCGAATACTAGAAAAGCGATTTCGGCTATTTCTAAAATAGGTTATTTTTTAATCTTCTTTTCGCATGGATGATACATTTATAATTACGTATTTATACTACTTTGACCCAGTAGCTGTCCTCGTTTATGGCCGCGTCAAAGGCGTTAATCGGATCCTCAAGGGTGCAAGTGAATGCACAATTGGGACACTCCAGCATACGGGACATTGTCTCATCAGGAGTTCCTCAATCCAAAAATAATTAATTACATCCTACTACTATTATAAAGGCGAAAGTTTGTAAGTATGGATGTATGGATGTATGGATGTTTGTTACTCTTTCACGCTTAAACGGCTGAATGGATCTGGATGAAATTTGGCACAAAGATAGATTATAGTCTGGAATAACACATAGGCTACTTTTTATCCCGGGAAAATGTACGGTACCCGTAGGATAACACATCAACTGTGACGCGGACGAAGTCGCGGGCAGAAGCTAGTAAAATATAATTACCTCCCCGTTGAACAGCTGGAATCCAAAGAAAGTTATAATTTACCCTTTTAATGCCTAGCACCCGGTTCCCGAGTCCAATCAATAATAATAATAATTCGTTCGACTTTCGAGCTAGGCTTTTTAAAATGCAGTTTGAAATAAAATCTATTGATAAACATAAAGTACCGCGTATATGCCTATAGTATCGCCTAAAATGAGGATAACTAATTGTATAAACAAGCAATATTAATAATTTTATAATTTATCACATAAAAGTAAAAATTCAGTGCTTGTATTATGATTGTAAGTTAATTTTGTAATTGGGGTTCTCGAGGATGTGCGTTATTCCAGTTACATGTTTTATATGCTATATTTGATTAATCATCTGCCTATCCTTTTCCGGGTCGGCTTCCAGTCGAACCGGATGCAGCTGAATATCAGTATTTTACATGGAGCGACTGCCTATCAGACCTCCACAACCCAGTAATGGGTAATACGATACTCTTGATAAGACTGGTTGTCAGACTTTCTGGCTTCTGACTAACAGTAACGACTGTCAAAGATCTACAAATGACAGCCAGGACCAACGGCTTTACGTGCTTTCCGAGGCACGGAGGAAACTCGCTATGGTAAATGGTCACCCATCCACAGACCAACCTCGGCAAGCGTGGCTTAACCCGAAAGATCGGTCTATGCGGCTGTAATTATTTAGCCACGAGCTCCTCTAAGCGAGCTCTATATGCTATATCTGATTGCTTTAATTAAAACATTTTTTAAACATATTTTTATAGCAACTTTACTTGAGATTTTTTGTTCGACAATAAAATTAAGATTTCCCCCTGTGAACATCATAAAAGATCTGAATATTTCCTCTAAGAATTTCTGTTGGGACCACTTTTACATCTTCATACTATCCAGTCAGTAATGCCTTGTAAATATTAGTTGCCTTTTATTTAGAAAACAAAATTAGATGTACCTTCTGGCTCAACTATTCACCTCTCGCTCACACAGTGTGTGTGCGACCGAGACGCGTATAACAAGCAAGGGCCTATTTAATTTCTGTTGTAAACATATTAATTTTAAAATTAGAAAATGTTTATTATGCTAAAAGCACATTTAGTTCTTAGATAGTATTAACTGAAAGTATTATGTATGTGATCGAAATATAAATGTTTTTATTTTGAATTGGTGACGATTTATTTATAATTAAATGTAAGTTATGGTTTAACCGATGTTTTGTTTTATTGCCCTGTTGTAAAGTAGTTCAGTGGTGACAGTCGGATTGTCGTCGGTTTGATAAATATGCAATTTACTTTGTGTCTATAATATTTTTTACCGCTTATAAAGCGGTAAAGGGAATTGCCCCTTTTTGGCCTTGTGCTCACAAGCGCGACTGACGAGCATGTGGAGTTCCTGGGTTTGATTCCCAGGTCAGGCAAAGCGTTGAAATTTCTCTGTTTGGAGTTTAGAAGTTGGTACTGAAGTACTTTCACCACGATGGTAATTCCGAATATAAGCTAATTAAGTAAAACAAAATATTACACGATCATTCATTTATTGTTTACTTAAACTAATATATTACAATAGGATTGTGATTACATCACAAACACTAGAAATCTTTTAACAAGTTTAAAAAAACAGTTTCGAAATATAGTCTTGACAATATTAGTCCAGTATTAGTAGACACAGCAAAGTTAACATGTAGAGTATTGAATACATAATAATAACATTGGGATATATAAAATATAAATATCACGCCTGTATTCCCCGAAGGGTTAGGCAGAGGTGTACCGATGTACACCCATACCCATACATTGGGATAGTACGGTTCAAACTTAATGGTGGCTCGGAAGTTAGCTACGAGTTCACACAAGTATAGTCAGTCAATAATTGAGGCTTCGTTTAATTACCTCTATAATGTAAATATACACGCTTACTTAAAGCCATAAGCACTAACATAGTAAAAGAAACTATTGGCACTATAATTTTCAAAAAAAAAAACACTAGTAACGCTTCCTTACAGTCAATTCATATTTGTGTGTAAACCTTATCAATTACACATGCGATCAGACAGAAGCGCTACTAACATTTAACTCGAAATTTAAAAAAATAGTGAAGTGTTTTAAAGGTTTTAAAAAAAATTACAACGCCAATAATAGCTAAGTAACCGTGTATATCTAGAATTCCATGAGTACATATAATAATATAATATACATTATTATTGACTTGAATAAACCAACGCGAACCTGCACCAACGCTTATTTCCGAGCCGCCATTAAGTTTAGATCGGATTATAAGTTCAACAATTTTGAAGTGAAAAATTCTTTAGCCGCGTTAAGCGAATTTAGATAGGGGCAAAAGTTATGAGCTCGCATCACCGACCTGATTGACATGTTGCGTATCACCAGTCTGTATATGCGTGTCTAGAATATTTTAACCTTTTAAACGCTAGTCATGTATAGATGACAAACCAAAAGGTGTCCAGTACGCCACGGTCACGATACCATGACAAACTTTTTATATGTAAAAAAAAAAAAAACATAAAGCAACATCGATATAATTCTGGAGTCACTACTATTTTGTAGATATTATAGGTTGAATTCGTAGCTTGGCGCTAAGGGAACCTTTTTGCTTTTTTGACGTGGCGGTCAAAAATTTAATGGTGTCTAATACTTAATTATAACATTTTATAATTGTTATTATAATTTATAGCTACAGTAACATTCCGACAATACCCATCTCCAGTCTTACGTTCAGTAATACGATTACATTACAAACTACTTACTTAATTATTGCTCTTAATTATCAATCATTTTCAAGAAGAAGAATAGACATCCAAATTTTATTTTGCAAAAGTTTTTTTTGTTATGATGTCCAGTCGTTCTTTCGGTTTCTCGAACGAAAAATTTACATACATAAACTCACGCCTTTTTCCCATGGGGGTAGGCAGAAACCATGGACCACCACCTGCTACGATCCTTACATACTCCTTTCGCCTCGTCCACATTCATACATCTGGTCATACAAGCACGCCGGTTACGAGTACATAAAAAACGTACGTAAAAATGTATATGACATATTATCAAGAGCGCCTAATCTGTTGGGATTGGTTGACTAAATTGTCAACAACCAATCCCGGAGGTGGACATCTAAAGGGGAGGCCTATGTTCAGCAGTGGACGTCCTATGGCTGAGATGATAATGATGATGATGATGAATCCCGGAGGTTAGTGGTGTATTAAAATAAATACCAAGAGACTTATTTTTTAATAATGGGAATAATATTCAAATTACTCAACTTAGAGCCTGATTCACTACCGAACGGACAATATTGGCAAGATATGTAAAAAAATACAACATTTTATTAATTTATTCGGGGTTATTTTATGAAGATGCTTTATTTCCATCTTGTTGAAAATGATTAATTATACCTAACTTACAATGACAGTTCTTGTAAGAGAGCACGAGGGCTTTCTGTAGTTTTAAATATGTACAATAGGAAGATTAAATCTATAATTGTAACAATATTTGATTTTCATGTAAATATAGATGCTTTTGCGCTATCAAATGATGTATGTTTTGATTATCTAGTCCTAGGTTATTTTTAGCATTAATGTAACTTAGGATACATCTAGAATTAAGGTAAATATATGATTCTAGATTATAAGTAAATTTAATGACAAAAATGTGCATATTTGATTGGTGGAACATTTGTTGATGATGTCGCGCCCTACCCACTACTTCCACCACCGTAGAGACATATGGGAGAAATACTGTGACGTGATTGGTGCAAACACCTTTTGTTATTTTATTTGTCATGGCACTACTTGCACCCACGTAGGAAAGTCATAAATATAGCCGCCTCACGGCAAAATTTGTCAGTCGTAAGTCAGTCGTACTGTAGCAATCATCGGAAGCTTGTGAACAACAATATAAGTGGTTGAAGATTCTGCTCGTCTTTTATTTAATTCTTCGGAACCCTCGACCCGTGCGCCTGAATAATCTACAATTTTGGTCCTTCGAGCCGGATCCTGCGTCTGAAGAATTACATCTCAAGCCTGAAGAGTTTGAAGTTTCAAGCCTGAGAAGTCTGAAGCATTCAAGATGAGTGAACGAAGCTCAGTCGCCACGAGGAGCAAGCTGCGCAAATTGGAGGCAGCGTTGAACAAGCGACGAGAGATGGAAGCCGATTCAGGAGTGCCGTCTGAAATGGCACCGGGATCACCTTCGATAGCGCCTACAGTGTCGTCGGCATTACCCGCACCCGTGATTCCATTGGCGGGCCCCGGACGCGTGATTGACCATCGCGACGCGGCTGCAGTGCCTCGGGAATCGGAGATACTACGGGTGGTACGGACGCCGAGATCAAGAACCAGCCACGTCTCATCGAAGAGCGGCCAGAAGAGTGCCGATTACCTCCGCCGGAGGGCCGAGTACAAGGCTGAGAGGGAATTAGTGCGCCTGAGGGAAAATCTCGTCAAGAAGAAGTTGGAGGCGGAACTGGCCGAGATAGATGCCGTCGCCGAAGAAGACTCGTCCGATGAAGAAACTACAACACGCCGTGTGGAAGATTGGATCACACACTCAGTGCCGAGTGAAACACAAGTGATCGCAGAAGCTCACGACGCGCAAGAAACAGTGCCAGTGCCAGTGCCCGCAGTAGTAACGACTGCGTACGGAGTGCCTGCAACCGAGAGTGCCGCGACCTCCCGCGGAGTGACAGTGACCGCGCCGCAAACAGCGTACGAACCGCAAACAGTGACCGCGCCGCAAACAGTGACCGCGCAACCGCATACAGTATATACGACCTCGATATCTGCGCTCCCTCAGTGTGCGCCCGCGACCGTACAGTTCCGCGAATATACGCCGATAGTAACGGCTAGTGTTCCGCGAGTGCCACCACGTGAAGTGCCTGAATGGGATCAATCGTTCGCCGAAGAAACGGAGAGAAGCAAGCCGCGAGACAGGAAAATAGATCAGCTGGCAGAAGCTATTTCAAACCTAGCTCGTCCGCGGCCAGTACCCAGGCAAGCCTATGAGTTGCCATACTTCAACGGTGACCCGGCAGAGTGGCTATCGTACAAGAACATGTACTGGGACACAACAGCTATGTACAACTTTAAGCCGCACGAGAACTTAGCGCGCTTGAAAACGTCACTGCAGGGAGAGGCAAAAATAGCGGTAGAAGACTTATTGCGGACATCAACTAACCCATCGGAGATTATGAAGGCACTGGATGAAGAGTTCGGACATCCTAATTTAATATTGGAGTGTGCGTTGAAGAAAGTGCGTGCGTTACCGAAAGTAACAGAAAGTGGTCGTGAGTTGAGAAAGTTCTCATCTACAGTGAGGAATTGTGTGTCGCTGTTGAGGAATGTGCACGCGAATGGATACCTGAACAACCCACAACTGGTGAGTGAATTACTGAGTAAATTAACGCCTGTGCAGAGGGCTCAATATGGCGACTTCGCAATGGGTATGGCGGCGTCTCAGGGCATCGATGTGAGAGTGTCACCCAGCCTAGAGATATTATCTGAATTCCTGAGCCATTTAGCCCGAGCTACGTCATTTTATGTGCAGATGGACATGGGCGCTGCCGGTCAAACGGCTAATGTTAAAAGTTTGAGAAGCGCACATAGTAAGCCAGGCATTCACTTTAAAAATGTTCAGAGATTACATGTACAAAGCGACAGCGAACAAGATAATAAGAACAATGTGCAGTGTGCTATGTGCAAGGGAGATCATAAATTACCGAAGTGTGAAAAGTTTGCGAAACTAACTTCTGATGAGAGATGGCAATTTGTAAAAGATCAGAGGATGTGTTTTAATTGTATAATAAAACAACATGCGAAGAAGTTCTGCCGAGCAAGCAAATGCTCGAAATGCCACTATGCACATCACGACTTACTGCACGTAGATAGAGAGCATAAAACTGAAAGCGTCACTAATGTGAAAGAATATAACGGCAAAGCGTTGTTGAAGATAATTCCCGTCTCCGTGTCAGTGAACGGAAACGAACGAGATTGCTACGCTCTACTGGACGACGGAGCTACAGTATCGCTTATCGACGACTCGATAGCTGGAAAGGCAACGGGTGATAGAATACCTTTAGTGCTAAAAAGTGCGCGCGGTAATGAGGTGTCTGATAAATCCTCAAGGAAAATATATGTGACAGTGCGCGGGCCAAATAAAGTGAATCACAAAATAAGTGTGCGTACGTTCAAGAGGCTGGATTTGCCCGCCCAAACGGTGCCGGCTGCGTTGATAAAGGAGCTCGCCCACCTGCGTGACTTGGGCCTGGAGGAAATGTGCGGAGTCAAGCCGATGCTGTTGCTGGGACAGGACAACTGGGAGTTGCTGGTCGGCGAGGAGATTCGCCGAGGAAAGTCCGGTAAGCCAGTTGCATCTTTGACCAAGCTAGGCTGGGTTCTGCATGGGCCCATAGGTAAAGGGTTTAGGGTAGGCTACGAAGCCGTGAACTGTTTAGCGGAACCTCTGTCTGAACTGCATGATATGGTGAAAAACCAATTCGAATTAGAAGCAATAGGTATAACCGAAATCCCTAGGTCTCATAAAGACATCGACAGAGCTTTAAAAATATTAGATGAAACCAGTAGCTTCACTATTAACGGCGAATGGGAAGTAGGATTGTTGTGGAGGCGTGACGATCCACAGCTACCCGATAACTATGCTTATGCGCGACAGAGACTGTCGGGAATAGAACGTAGGTTGCATAAGAATCCTACGTACGCGGAAGCATATGAAAATCAAATTGAACGATTAATTAGCGAGGGTTATGCGAGTAAAGCGGACGGCCGCTTCGAAGATCCGGTGTGGTACCTACCTCACTTTGGGGTACAGAATCCTAATAAGCCGGGGAAATTGAGACTAGTCTTCGACGCCGCCGCCACTTTTCAAGGTACCGCTCTTAACGATTGCTTGCTCGCGGGGCCAGACCTATTAAATTCTCTTTTAGGAATTCTAATTAGATTCCGATTGGGACCGGTAGCATTCACCGGAGATATAGCGGACATGTTCCTACGTATAAAAATCAGAGAACGTGACCGAGGGGCACAGCTTTTCTTGTGGAATAAAAATAATAGTGGAGAACCTGACACGTTTGTCATGAATTCAATGATTTTCGGTGCTGTGTCTTCCCCTACATCCGCAATCTATATTTTGAATAAAAATGCGGCCAGATTTAATAGTCAGTATCCCGAAGCAGTGTCGGCTATACATAACAGTCATTACATGGACGACTATTTAGATAGTGCATGGTCCGTCGCGCAGGCTAGCAAACGCATAGAGGAGGTGGCTCACATCCACGCCGAAGGCGGGTTTAATATACGGGGGTGGGTCACCAATTCGCCACAACTCAGGGAGATTCTCGAAATAGAGATGCCCGACAGAGTCTCGTTAGAAAAAGACGAGGGCGCCACAGAGCGCACCTTAGGTATGATTTGGTCACCGGGGACCGATGAATTGGCTTTTGACCTATCATTTAAAAAGTTACCGAAGACAATTATAGAGGGTGACGTTGTTCCTACGAAGCGAGAGTTTCTTCGCTTCATAATGTCGGTGTTCGACCCGCTGGGTTTCCTGTATCCATGCGTCATTCAGTCGCGCATATTAATGCAGCAGATATGGCGTACAGGAATCCAGTGGGACGAGAGGCTGCATGAAGCGGAGGCAACTTTATGGTTCGCGTGGTTACGGAACCTTATAATCTTAAACAATATAACCATCCCGCGATGGTACGGTATAAAGTTATCAGAGGTAGAACTTCACGTCTTCGGGGACGCTAGTGAATCCGCCTACGCGGCAGTCGCCTACTTGGTGGGAAAAGATGCACTCGGCGTTAGGCGCGTTAGCTTCGTGATGGGGAAAGCTAGAGTGGCACCTAAAAAGGTGATTTCAATCCCACGCCTTGAGTTACAGGCGGCAGTGTTGGCCTGCAGGGTAGCCGACACCGTGGAGAAAGAGTTAGGAGTTGAAATCACCCGAAAGGTCTTATGGACAGATAGTAGGACAGTACTCAAATGGATCCACTCGGAAGCAACCGACTTCCAACGTTTTGTATCTCATAGGTTAGCAGAGATAGATAAAAGGTCAAAGATGAAAGACTGGCGCTGGGTTCCCTCGGCGATGAACCCAGCCGATAAAGGCACCCGGTTGGAGTGGCCCGTCAACAGTAATATGTGGCTTTCGGGTCCCTCATTTCTTTCCAGCCCACAGGAGCAATGGCCGGTGGACTCTGGAGTTGACGCAGTGTCAGAGGCAGACCTAGAGCGGGTACACAACGTGAACGTCACTACTAAGGCCGAACCCGCGCTGCCCTATGAAAGGTATAGTACGTGGACACGCATCTTATACGTAGTAGCACGTATAAAGGTCTTCACGGACCGCTGTCGCAAACGACGCGACTCGACAACCGTAACGGTCGACGATCTACGAGAGGCGGAGCTACGTTTACTGAAGATAGCACAAACTGAGAGCTTCGAGGAAGAATCAAAAGCTCTACAAGAAGCCCGCCCGCTACCACGGAACAGTAAGATTAAAAAACTAGACCCAATGTTATTTGAAGATGGTTTGATACGGGTACGCGGCAGGTTGGGCGCCTGCAGTGAACTTACTTTCGGAGCGCGTCACCCCATTATTTTAGACGGAAAGCACGCCTTGACTCGGCTTATCATTAAAAGATACCACACAACAGCGCTTCACGCCAACCAGGAAACCGTGGTAAACTCTTTAAGAGAAAAGTTCTGGATAACGAACTTACGGTCAACAGTGAAAGCAATCGCAAGAGAATGTCAAACGTGCAGGATTAAGAAAGCCCAGCCGTCGACGCCTAAGATGGGCGACCTACCCATCGCGAGATTGGAGATTAATCGCCGGGCATTCGTCCACTGTGGAGTGGATTATTTTGGCCCTATGGAGGTGAGCATCGGTCGGCGCCGGGAGAAGAGATGGGGCGTTCTATTTACTTGCCTCACCACACGCGCCGTACACCTGGAACTAGCGGCGTCGCTGAGTGCAGACTCAGCCATATTGGCGTTGCGACGCCTGATCGCACGTCGAGGATGTCCCGCGGACATATACTCCGACCGCGGGACCAACTTCGTTGGAGCACACGCCGAGCTACGCCAGGCCCTGCGCGACCTAGACGTGGGTCGCATTAGAGGCGAGGCGACAGGTCGGGGAATCGCCTGGCACTTTAACTCGCCAGCCGCCCCGCACATGGGCGGGAGCTGGGAGCGACTGGTGCGCTCCGTGAAGAACGCGCTGCGCTCTACTTTAAAAGAGCGCGCGCCTCGGGAGGAGGTGCTACTCACTCTCCTCGCAGAAGCCGAGCTGGTAATTAACAGCCGGCCACTAGCCTACGTGAGCACCGATGCTGAGCAACCCGTCGTGTTGACACCGAACCATCTCCTGCTTGGCACTGCCGCGGGAGATGCTCCGTGTACGCGTCAGCATGCCGCCGACATCGACTCGCGGCGCATGTGGCGCCAAGTAAACGCGCTGGCCGACCTCTTTTGGAGGCGATGGCTGCGCGAGTACCTGCCTACGCTCCAGCAACGACAAAAGTGGAACAGTGTAGTGCCGAACGTAAAAGTGGGCGATGTAGTGATAGTGGTCGATGACAACAAATCACGTAGTGAATGGACCAAAGGCATTATAGCCAAAGTGCATCCAGGTGCGGATAGTATTGTTAGAATTGTAGATATCAAAACTACAAAGGGTACGCTGCGTCGGCCCGTAGTAAAAGTTGTCGTGCTCCCTACTGACGGAAGCGCAATCGGTTGAACCCTCTTGCGGGGGGTGGAATTGTAAGAGAGCACGAGGGCTTTCTGTAGTTTTAAATATGTACAATAGGAAGATTAAATCTATAATTGTAACAATATTTGATTTTCATGTAAATATAGATGCTTTTGCGCTATCAAATGATGTATGTTTTGATTATCTAGTCCTAGGTTATTTTTAGCATTAATGTAACTTAGGATACATCTAGAATTAAGGTAAATATATGATTCTAGATTATAAGTAAATTTAATGACAAAAATGTGCATATTTGATTGGTGGAACATTTGTTGATGATGTCGCGCCCTACCCACTACTTCCACCACCGTAGAGACATATGGGAGAAATACTGTGACGTGATTGGTGCAAACACCTTTTGTTATTTTATTTGTCATGGCACTACTTGCACCCACGTAGGAAAGTCATAAATATAGCCGCCTCACGGCAAAATTTGTCAGTCGTAAGTCAGTCGTACTGTAGCAATCATCGGAAGCTTGTGAACAACAATATAAGTGGTTGAAGACTCTGCTCGTCTTTTATTTAATTCTTCGGAACCCTCGACCCGTGCGCCTGAATATTCTACAGTTCTAAATCTATCACTAGAACATGTACAAACTCACATTCAAAAGCTACGCATCATAGACAAAAGTATTATTTTTTAAACAGCAACAGATTTAATTTCACTGGCGTATTCGTAGCTGCAAATAATTAAAAGTAAATGCTTTAGAATACGTTAACTCCCGGTATTTTCAAACAAAAAATTAATGGGAGTAATTATTGTCAAGCGCGTGTTATTTACTGTGTCATGTGATTATAATACCAGCCTACTATTGTCCCAATGCAAGGCAAAGACCTCTTCTCATACAGAGAAGGCACGAGCATTGATCACCACGCTTGCTCAAGGCGGATTGGCGATTTCTGACTTAGGCGATTGGCACATTGCCCCGCATAACGCAGCGTGGCGCATGAGTGTGTGTTCTTACGTTGTGTGCAAGTATCTGCGTTTGTATAGAAAACACGCGTACTCCAACACACTGAAAACGCGTTCACGCGCAGTGTTGCAGATCACCAGAGCTTCGTTGCCGCGCACCACGCTCCGTGATGCGGGGCAGTGTGCCAACCGCCTATACAGAAAAATTTTTTAACCAGTGCGTAAATTTTGCCATAATAAACTTCAACACGTTTTATTAAACACGTATATTTTATTTTGATATGTCTTAGTATTAAAAAAAAAAGTTATCGCTTACCTACATGTTTACTTAAAAACCATATTTTATTGTCACTCGGCGCTAGCACATTCCCCACCCCCTCACCCCAGCCATGCGCCCGGGCGGCGGCCGCGAGTTTTCATTGATAGTATGGCGAATAGATTATGTCCATGTTTTGCTTATTTCAAACTCCGATAAGGATGAAATTTTTTTTTAACTAAACACGGAAATGTGTTCTATTACTGACACTGAACTACCAAAAAAAATTTACGCACTGGTTAAAAACTTTTCCTGTATAGTATTAATTATGGTTTCCTTACGATGTTTTTCCTTCACCGATGTCAATGATGTCCAAGATAAACTAAGCCAGTACATTATGAAAATTCAGTCATCCAATGACATCAGATAACGAGCGCTTGACAAATAAGTCACATTACTTTTTTATTTGAGAAACCGAGTGCGAGACTTGCTTACATAAGGAGAAAATAAGTTATATTAAACTTAGAATAAATACTAGCACCCTGCAAGGGTTGTTACCACTGGTATAATAGAAAAACGACGGATTACCCTAAGAGCCTAAGGGGGTAAAAAAAACCTTAGGCGCTAGGGGTAAAATACCTAAACCTTAACTGTCACATAAAACAAGGTTTATCTTTTAAACCATAGAACTAGTTATTGAATCTTATGTTGACGGTCGTAAAGTTTAAAGTTGGAAGTTTTTTTAATAGAAACTCTGTGTCGATAGTTAGTTATTTGGACCTGGATTAAAGATAAACCATGTTTTGTGGAGAGATGGTAAGGGAAAATAAACTGTAAGCCTTAAAATATCTAAGAAAATCATACAAATATAAGATTTTTACGAATATAGGCGATTGTAGAAGGCACAAGCTATTATATCGAACGTCTATGATTACATTATTTATTATGTCATCACAAGTAGTCTTTGTATACATTTCATTACAACTTCGAACGTCTTGTATTGAGAAAATGTCTTTATGTCACTGGAAATAAAGGTCATTTTTGAAATCGTAGAAGCGCCCTCCCCGAAGATAAATATCATGCAAAAAGTGGCAATAGTAAGAACAGTGAGCTAACATATTATCTTGTTCAAACTAGAACTACTCACTACTTCACTATCTACACACTACTACTCACTCACTCACTCACTGTCACTACACTGTAACTCACTAGGTTTACTTAAAGAACTGAATTTCCTGAATACATTATTTCTCATTAAATGACGTGACTTTAGATAAATTGTAAATTATCATTTTATATTTTGGAAGTCATTTTTGTAATTTAGACTCACTTTTACCAAAATCACTAAATACATTTAGTACCTAAACTTATTTAGAACGTCATTGCATCCCTGTCACATTGTTAGAAGGTGACAGAGACAGAATGATAATTTAAAGGGTTTTAAAATGCACCGCCATTGTTTTTCAATTGTTTTAATATTTCCGGGACTTGACCGGTTAAACACATTTAGCGCTTAATATGTTTAGTGATTTGTGGTGAAAGTCGGACTTAGACTTTATTCCAGCAGTTCCTTTCAAATTGGCTAAACAGCTTCAAGATTTCTTACCTCTGAGTACGACCGACGTATCTTGGCGAGTCTGAAGTTAGCCGTTTGGCTGCGCAATTAATCTTTTAGGAACAAAATTGTCTACTGCGCAGCTAATCGACTAACTTCACATTCGCCAAGATACGTGAGCCGTACTGTACCTTCTTTAGTGTATTTAGAAATAACGGTTATAATGGTTGCAGGCCTCTTCCAGCTGGTGTTTTTGGAAGTCTATGGGCGAATCCTATGTCCAGCAGTGGACGTCCTGCGGCTGATATGATGTTGATAACAATGGCGGGTTTACGCGGCGGCCATGGCGGGTAGTATGAAGTGATGATCAGGGTTGGTGTGTTGGTAGAGTGGTGCTCGCGCTCGCACGCCGGTCGCTGTGGGCCTCTTCGACGGATCGTCACTTAGCATCAGTTTTAGGACTTCCGTCTGGAAATGTTATGTCAAATTAATTACTAGTTTTTAATTTTTTAATATTTTTTAAAATAAAATTAGTATCTTATGCACATAATCTAAGTCTGGAGTAAGATTGCACAGTTTTTTTTTTGCCGTTGTATGTCAAACAAGCCGACTGCCCACCTGATGTTAGGTGGTCTCCGCTGCCTATAGACATCTGCAATACCAGTGGCCTTGCAAATGCGTTGCCATCACAGAGACAAAGTTGAAATGTCTTTTATGCATGTTTTTAATCTACCCGCATAATTGTTTCACTGCTTAGATGTCTTATTATGTACATTAATTACTGCTGTCTTCTCCTACTGTTGTATATGTATTTATAAAAAATATTTAAAGCATAGTACCACTTTTTTACATTAGTTATTAGCGACCCGGATTTTGATCATATATGAAATAATACATTACACACTTTCACTCACTTCATTTTAGGCTTTTTTAATTACTCGCAAAACTTCAAAAAACATAGTAAAATTGCATTAATCTATTACATAAACGCTACTAACCTCCTGCGGATAACTCATCTTAAACTGCTCAGGATACTTAGACTGCCGCAGTCGCAGCAAGCAGGCAACGCGTTCCGACTCCGTGCCGAAGGGCTGCAGCAGCTCGAACAGGATGAGCCCCAGCGAGTAGATGTCCACCTTGTAGCTGTACGGCAGACCTAGCAGCTGCTCCGGAGACATGTATAGGTGTGTGCCTGGAAGAAGCTCTGTGTTAATGGTATGTTGGGGGTAGTGGTTGAGCGATTGGTGGTCGGGTAGTTTAGAGTGGTTTCAATATCCGAATATTAGTATGATGTTTTTTTTTTAAGGATGGTCAATCATCAAGTTACTTCTTCCACTCTGGCGGAGCGGAAGGGGGTGTCAGACTTTTACTGACTAATACCCATTGGTGTTCCTCCTAATGCCCTTTGCGTTCCAGGGCCGCGATGACTCTTCCGAAAACCCGCAGCCCTGGCAGGCATCGCCCTTCCAAGTGTTTGCTGACATATCTTTGAGGCGTGCGTGGAACACGAACGCGCCGTCGACACGGTCTGTCGTTAGTTAACGTACGGACGATGAGCTACCCATTGCTCACCGTCCACAGACCCGCGTCTACGGTGGCCAGGAGTCGTCTCGCGGCTGCCGACGCCCGGAGCGTCTCCCGCGGCGGCTGCTGGGACGAGAGATTCTTCTTTGCCTCTCCCGTCCCGCCAACACCTTTGCCTAAAGATGTTTTGCTAACATCGCTTCCCTGTAGCAAGACAAGTAAAGGACCTATAAGCACTGTTAAAAAAAAAACAAGTATGCCGTATACTCACCAACTCGATACGTATGCCTCTGATGCGCATCCACGACCTCAGTCTTCTCCCCGTCTTGAGAAGTTTCACTCATGGCGGTGACCAGCCCGAAGTCGCCGACCTTCACGCGGCCGTCCGGCGCGAACAGGATGTTGCTCGGCTTTAGGTCGCGGTGGATTAGACCGGCTAGGTGCACGTACTCCACTGCTGATACTATCTGGCTGAATAGGATTTGGACCTGGGAAGTAAGAGTGCGGTTAGGTGGTTCTACTAGTGTTAGGAAATGTCATCATTATCCACTATCCGTTCGCATGCATTATACATAATATATCTCAGTTATACAGGGAAACCTATAATTGGCCATGAAAACTGTAATACGCATATTTTGTAAAATATTTTATGTATAGCAGTTGGTTACCTAAATAAACAAAATAAAATAATCATTATCATATCAGCCGAAACGTCCAACTACTGGATATAGGCCTCTCCTAAAGATAGCCAATATAACCGGTTTTTCACGAGGAAGTGTACCAAAAGGTTATTTATACTAAAATAAAGCTAAAGAGTTTGTTTGAACACTCTAATCTCCGGAATTACTGATCAGACCCTGAAAATGTCAAAAAAATGGGTGCCGTAATTTTTTTTTCACGAACGATATCTCAAACTAACGTTACTTATATATATACAATTAGAAAGCTTATATTAATGTCAATGTATACTGCTTAATTAGGTACTATGTGTTAGATTTCACATATTTCACTTATCTCCTGATGTAGGTAGTAGGTAGGTATAAAAGATTTGACATTTAAAAGCTTGTAAATACTGATTGACTAGGATTTCGATAATAGTCGTGAATACAGAGTATACGATACCTTATCGGCCCTCGCCTCGCAACACCTGTTATCTCTCAGCCAGTCATGCAGGCTGTCCTGTCGGCACAGCTGCATCTGTATGTAGAGGTACATCTGTGAGGAGGGCGCCGGGAGGTCGGGGGGTGCCGCCGCGCCACTCACCACCATGTCCAGCGACCAGTGCCGGGCGTGGCCTTTCTGTGGGGAGAGAGGGGATAAAATGTAACGTTGGAATTTAAAGAAGCTTGAAAAAAGAGTCTTGCTGTCAGGTTATTAGATCAGGTTATTAAATATTTAAGGTAAAAGTGTATTTAATTTTCGTTAGTTTTTTGCAAGTTGCAGCTCATCATTGGGTTGTATGGTGACAAAAAAAGAAACACTTATATAATGGAAAATGCTTATAAGGGTGAGGCCAAACGAGCGTAATTTTGTGAGTCGTGTGTCGCAGAATTTCTGTCGAGTAATTTACTTTCCACTGAAACACACAACTCATTTTGAGTCGCCGTGTGAACGAAACAGGAGTTTTGTATGGAATCGAATGTAGCAGAAAATAAAGCGACAGAAATTCTGCGACTCACGACTCACAAAATTACGCTCGTTTGGCCTCACCCTAAATGAGCTTATCTGATGAAAACACGACTGTAACCTGGTGAGTTATATTAACGATTAAAAATACATTTGTATATACCATCACGCCTGTATTCCCCGAAGGGTTAGGCAGAGGTGTATCAATGTACATCCACAGTTCGCCGGTATGTTTTTAGGTCCCATGTAATAAGGGGCGAGCCTATTGCCGCAACCGGGCACAAATCCAAACTCCGAGCTGCTACTGAGAATTTCATAGAAAAACCCAATAACACTTTTTGCTCGATCTGGGAACCGAGCCCAGGACGTAAAGCATAACAGTCGCGCTTAATGATTGAAATGATTATAATTCTGTTTATACATTTCTGATAAGCCGCAACAAGTGGAGTTGCAAATTGCAAAATAAAACCTAAGAAATTTTCAATTTCGCGACCAAGTTTAACTGTGTAAAATGTTATAACAAAATACAGCTTGATATTCTCGAACTAAATGAGAGAAAATTTAAAACTTGCATCAAACGCACTCTATGTAGTCAAGCATATTATAAGTTAGAATATTATATTTATGACAAGAATGCTTGGCTTAATAATAATAATAATACCACCGGTGGCTTGGACCCTATTCCCGACGCCGGTGGGCTACTATTTTTTATATTTTTAAATGTTTTTATTTTTTTTATACTATTATTTAAAAATGTAATTTATATGTTGAATTGTGAATAAATGGAATAATAATAATAATAATACCATTTATTTCAGGCAACAAAGGCCCATAATATAAATACCTTAAAAACTAACATATAAAACAAGCAAAAACAATGTTAACTAAACACGTAATGCTGGTCCTGCTCCACAGAGACTCGGGCTTAATCTAAAACTCTTACCTTTTTCTTCTTCTTCTTCCCACACGAGCTCTCAGTCTTATATTCACACTCCTTCACTATTTCTAATCTCTTGTCAACGGAAGAGTTCCTTTCCGCTCCCTCGGCGGAGTTAGCGAACACTATGAACGAATCCTCGTCGCTGATTGGCTTAGCGAGCGAGGGATGCTCATCGCTGATTGGCTTAGCGAGGGAGTGGTGGGTGACGTCAGAGGGCTTCGAAGAATGGGGAGCGTTCTCGTCGAATACTATGCTGAATGAATCGTTGCAGCTTAGCGATCTGAAGACAAAGAAATATAGGTTTATACCTAAAGGACAACTCTAGTATTAAAAATGTGTCCAGCAGTGGACGTCGTACGGGTGATGATGAAAGAACGTTCATAATTTAAACTTAGTCTGTCGAAAATACCACTAATAAGATTAAGACTTTATAGGTTTTTAATTATGGAATTTAGCTAAAAATATTGTCGATAAAAATCGGATTGGATCGGATTGGCCACATTATTTGTCGGACCTTACTTTTTTGAATTTTTACCGACGCGACGTTTGGAGGACTTGCTATTGCGGATCGTTTAAGATAGCCGATTTGAAAGTAGGTACTCGAAACCGAAAGTAATTTTTGACTAGATGTTTTAAAAGGCAAATCCAAAACTGTAATATACAGGAAAATATGTTTATAAATAAATCAATTAGACTCTAACCGGCGTGTTTTCGTATTACACTTAAAAGATTAAAACCTGGAATCAATCGAATTCCTGTCAACATTCACGTAACACAATATAAATCTCGCTAATGAATACCTGAGTCTCTTGCTAGGTTCCTCTAGCTTCTTCTCATAGTCGAGCGGGTCGAAGCTGCCGTCAGTGCACTTGTGTAGGTTGAGCATGACGTCATTGGGCGGCGAGACGGCCGGCGGTGGAGATGTCGCCGTGTACTCGTCTGTCATGGCCACTGACACGCCGTCTAGTTCCCTGGGAAATAAGCTGAAAGTTAAGTGATGTTTCTATCATGGGAATTTGGTTTATTTTCAATGTTATAATAACTTAATTTTAAATAAGGAGGTTTAAAGCTTAAAAAACGCCAGAAAATTAAGGCCCACTTTCACCACAAATCACTAAACATATTTAGCGCTTAAACGTATTTAGGACATCATTGCATCCCTGTCACATTGTTATAAGGTGACAGGGACAGAATGATAATTTGAATACATTTAGCGCTAAAGTGGGCCCTCTAAGGCCCACTTCCACCACATTTAGCGCAAAATGTTTTTTTTTTGCGACAAGCCCGCCACACTGTTCCCAAACCACTGCAACTTCTGTAAGCCAGAATCAACAGTGGCGACCACAAGAAAAGCGCCGAGACAATGAAGCTCGACGAGTCCCGGAGAAACGATTCAACTGTTTTGGATCCCGCAACGAAATTAATCAGAAAAGATTAAAAAAATGTATTTATATTATCATTCTGCCCTTGTCATCTTTTAACAATGAGACAGGGATGCAATGTTGTTTAAATAATTAGTGACTGTGGTGAAAGTGGGCCCGAGACAAAATTATGGCTGAGAAACTACATTTATTTTTGGCGGAATTTTGACCTCTAATATCTCCGAAACTAGAAGGTTTCCAAGAAGATGATCCAGAACAAAAAAATGATAGCAATAATGGAATTGTCTTTTTACACCTATAATTAATGGCGCAGTGAAATCCGCTTGTTACCTCATCCACACGGCGTCTCGCTGCTGCTGCCACAGCGGCGGCGGCTCCTCCACCCAGGCGTTGAAGTAGCGCACGATGTGCTCGTGCTCCAGCTTAGCCAGCGCTCGCACCTCGCGGAGCACGCGCTCGCGCTTCGATTCCCTGGTAGAAAGTCATTATTTTAGCTTTATGTATACAAAAACCGAATGAAACGCCTGGTGGACTAGTGTCAATGTTAAAGTCAAAGCACTTATTTCAATTAGACCCTTTACAGACACTTTTTAATTGTCAATAAGTTACAGTTTAAAATTGAAGATAGTTGCTCGTTCCAAAACGTAGGTCTCTATGGAGAACAACGAGCAAGAAACTCCATGGACACTCTTTTCTTGTTCTTCGGTTAAAGCACCCGCCTTTTATAATAATAATAATAATAATCCTTTATTTCAGGCAACTAAGGCCCATAAAACACAAAATACATACGTATGTATGTGCATAAAATAATAACTATAAACTAATAGTACAAAATATCTAGTACAAAGTTAAAAACTAATGTAAACGAAATGACGCGATGCATGTTTTTGATAGAGGTTGTAGGTTCGATGCCAGGCTAATTTCGATGAGACTTTTTTTTTGTCATGTTAATTTACTAGCAACGCATTTGCAATGCCGCTGATATTGCAGATGTGTATAGGCAGCGGTGACCACTTAACATCAGGTGGGCCATCGGCTTGTTTGACATACAATGACATTAAAAATACTAACCTCCTAGGCAACGTAATCCTCTTAACAGCATAAGAACAGTCATCGATATTGTTCTTAGCTTCAAACACGACTCCGAAGCCGCCGCGCCCGAGACAGCGGAGCGGCGTGAAGTCGTTCTCGTAGCGGCCCGAATACTCCGGAATATTCGGGCGGGGCGACGCCGGCTTGTCGGTGGGCCAGCCGCATACTTGGACTACCACCTAGGGAAATTATTATGGCACTGGATTGAGAAATAAAAAGCTAAAGAAAATTATGCAAAAATTCTCGACAAAACATAATCAACTGTTCTATGTATCTTGGTCTATACAAGCTATTGATTTGCATTCTCGTCAAATTCAAGGAATTAACTATACTCGTGATTCTTAACACGAATCAATAATGAAACAAATTTGTTTTAAAATTTATATTTTTTGACGTGATTTTCCAATTCGAGCTAGGCATCTCGCCAGAGGGTTTAGGCGCTATGCACGCATTGATATAGCCGCGCGACAACTCTGCCTACCGCATACGCAACTGGGCGATGCTGATTTTTGCAAGAGGAGTATTCTGGAATACTGTTTTTTGATAGTTGCAACTAACAAAACAAGCATTTATGAAATATTGACCAGGTATCGTAATTATATTTGATTACTTCTTTTTTTCTATGACAAGCTCCTAAAATTTGACGAGGATGCAAATCAACAGCTTGTATGTATGGAACAGCTGATTATGTAATCATATGTAAGAGTTGGTTGGTAACTGGGTTGTGGAGGTCAGATAGGCAGTCGCTCCATGTAAAACATTGGTATTCAGCTGCATTCGGTTAGACTGGAAGCCAACCCCGACATAGTTGGGAAAAGGCTAATCAGATGATGATGATGTTAGAGCTGGCCCCATAACAAAAATTGATCTACTTTTACTTATGGACATGTACTTCCACCACTTTATTGCTGCTGCACTGCGTGTCGTGTTTACTGCTCCGTTGGTCTCATGGTCGCAAGCGCGACTGCTGAGCAAGGGGTCCCGGGTTCGATTCCCAGGTCGGGCAAAAAGGAGTAATTGGGTTTTTTCCATTAGGAATTTCTCAGTAGCAGCCCGGAGTTTGGAAGTTGGTGGTGTGACACCCCCGTGGCTCGGAAAGCACGTAAAGCTGTTGGTCCTGCGCCTGATCTCGGCCTGGAGAATTACATACACTGCGTGTCGTGTGTTCAATTCTCGCACGGAACAGCTATTCGACCTACAGGTAGTTGCTCCGGGTCTGATTGTTTGTCAATGTGAATTTACACGTTCGTAAACCCACCAACGATGATTTTATTAATATAACTAGCCCGTACTATCCCACTGTTGGGCAAAGGCCTTCCTCCATTTCGATATAATTCAATATCGAATGCTAGAAAAACTAAAAATAAAAAGTATAGTCTTCCAAAACCCTCACCTGTTCCTGACTAGTAGGCAAAGGCGTAACAGCCCTGACCTTCGGCGCGAAGAACCTCGGCCAGATCATGAGGTTCATGAGGAGTGCTGAGGATACCGCGATGAGGAGCACCTCCTTCCACCAGTACCACAGCGAGGAGATGTGCACGTGGATGTGATGCTGGTCGATCTGCTCGTCGCTGATGTTCGGGAGCGCGTCGAAATGGTCGTCGCTGACCTGGACCGATTGGTCGCACGTTTGTTGGAGGTAGACGAAGTAGCCGTGGTCGCCTGAGGGGATCAGATTTAATTGTTTGTTGGAATGGAATTTAGACACATTGTAATGTATGTATTCTTCAAAGCGATTGCGCCCACGGCGGTTAATTTTAATGCGGACTAGCCAAGTACGCATGAGGTATTATAGTGCACAAGTGTGTGCGCAAACACAGGTGCACTCCCACTTTCCTCTGCGGGTTGTTCGAAAGAGATACCGCGCCCCCGGAACGCAAAGGGCACATGAAGGAACATAGACGGGTTTTAGTCAGTAAAAGTCTGACACTCCCTCCCGCCCCGCCCAGGGCGGGGGAAGTTATTTGATGATTTCCCGTCAACTCCCACTTTCCTAACTCTCATAGTCCGATGGGCCGACAATCCGAATCCGAAGATCCGTTAGGTGCAGGACCAACGGCTTTACGTGCTTATAGTGATTTGGTACATTAAATTATAGGTGGAGTAGATAAGGAAGAGGGTGCCGAGCTAACTCTACATCTGTAGACTTTCATGAAAAAGGAATTTTGGCCGAGAGGCCGAATATTCGGTTTTCTTATTACATGTCCTAATTTTGTTTTCACAAGTAAATTCTGATTTGAACACATAATATGGCAACCCTGCTTATCTATGTTCAAAAACGAAAACCATGTTCAAGAATGAGAATTAAATCATTACGAAATAGGTTCTGGATCTTACCATAGTTATTCCCAGCTTGACCATAGAGCGTGATCAAAGACAACGCATTTGGGTCAATATCATGTACAGACAAGGCCGTCTGATCGTTGTCAGTCTTCTCAGCCTCTATGAGAGGTCGGGCTGTCACCAGTTTCCATGGCAACGGCTTTGTTGACAACGCTGTGTCCAGCTTACGGGAGTAGAATTGACTTTCTTGGATGTATAGCTGTAAGAGAAAATTTTATAAGTTAGGTTTATATAATTTTTGAATATATGATTAATTAAGATGAACCAATGGATGCACAGTAAAATGTCATGTTTAAGATTAAATTATGAACAAAAAGGGCTTTTAATATAATGATATGATGCTATTTGATTTAATGCAGTTATTGGACTCTGAATTTAGAAAAATAATAATAATACCAGCATATTGTTATTCCACTGCAAAGTAAAGTCCTCTTCTCATACAGAGAACTCATAAGCATTGATCACTACGCTTGCTAACGGAGGATCGGTAATTTCAGACTTAGTATATTCATTAAAAGACTACGTTCCTTACGATATTTTCCTTCACCGATCTCCGTGTTCAAGATAAATTTAGAAGGTACATCTGGGCAGCCAGATGTACTTTCTAAATTTATTTATTTTTTCTAAAGCTAGACATATCGTTTTCTCAACTATGCCAGGATCGGCTTCCAGTCTTACCGGATGCACCCGAATATCAGTGAAAATATCGCTTACGTACTTGCCCAGTATCGAACCGACAACTTCATACATGAGAGGCTGGCGCCTTAACCACTGCGCCATGACGAGTACTGTAAAAAGAACCTAGCTCCTGTGACATACTGACCTGTCTATCATGGCTTCCTATGTAAAGCGAGGGTTGTTGTGTGATCTCGCCTTGCAGGAGGTTCTGTGTGGCCTCCCACAGCACGTCGATGTTCTGCAGGGTCCCGGCTGCTAAGCGCCACATGCCGGCTACCGGCGCGTCTAACTGTCAACAAGAATCGTGGATATTTTGCATGACGTCACACTTTTGTATCGTCCATTAATCACGTGAATGTCAAAAGACCTTTTGGAAACTCAAAGGGGGGGAGGGGGGGGGGGGGGGGGTTAAGGTGTGGCTTCTGAGTTTCCCAAAAAAATACCAGTTACCAAGAGGGTAAAGGGAGTGTAGTGAAATATCACGTGGATTATTTTTTGATACGATATGATAACGCTCGATTTGCTAAAACGAACAATTATTTATGCTCGCGACTTCGTCCGCGTTTTAGTAAAAATCGGTCCAGCCGTTTCGGAGATTAGGCGGAACAAACAAATTAACAAAAAAATGCTTATCTGTATAAGTATCGTGTAAACATTCAGGTATATGCATTTAGTAAAAAGCTGTTATTTTGTGATTACAAACAAACACTTCAATTTTATTTATTTGTATAGATAACGAACTAAATTACCTCATCAATGCCGCGCGGCATTTGATATCTTGCACGTAATTACGCAATTTTGAACTCTATTTCCTTTGTCATTTAGTTAGTAGATAAAAAATATACCAGCATAATAAACACTACGAGCATTGCCTGTTCTCTAAATCTAAATACTATCTCAAGTGGTACTAAACATTAAATAGTGTAACGACATCTATAACGCAACATGCGAACTACAACTAACATTCTTATATCGCGATAACAAAGTTCTGCGAGACGTCGATATATCTACGATTCCCGACAACGGTCGAGCAGTTGGTGGTGACCCACCAAACTCAACACCCATCTGTTCGGAGGATCCTAACTTTTCAATGGAGGATGAGGAATTATTCCACAATGTTCCTTATACCCCTTTTTACCGATGGGAAATCATTCAATGACTTCTCCCGCCCAAGTGTCAGACTTTTACTGACTAAAACCCATCCATGTTCCTTCATGTGCCCTTTGCGTTCCGGGGGCGCGGTATCTCTTGCTCACAACCCGCAGCCCCGGCAGGCATCGGCCCTTAGTGGCCCCTCCGAATGTTTGCTGACATCTCTTTGCGGCGCGCGTGAAACACAAACGCACGGTCTGTCGATAGTTATTGTACGGATGGTGAGCTACCCATTGCTTACCGTCCACAGACCCGTCCTTATACTCCTAAAAAAGTATTCAATAAACCCAACTCACTTTCTGCTGCCACAAAAAGTTAGTTCCCGAGGTATCCCTGACAGCGACCACGCCTTCCGGCAACGCGACTGCCACGGCGACCGGAACGGTACCGGTTGGGGCGTCCGCGCATTCTCGACGGCTAAGCGCAACGCGATGCTCTGCTACGCTGAAGTTCCATCTAAAGAGAGGATAGGGAAGATTATTACATTTGTCTATGGTTTTGCTAAACGCTAAGACTACAGTGTTTGTGTGCCCGTCCGTTTATTATTATATAAGGTGTTGCCAAAATATCTGCCACGGATTTAATGGGAGGTAGTATTGTGTTTAAAGATTACAATAGTGAAGATAAATTATTGATAATGTGTCATATTTTTTTTTATTTGTGAACCGCGTTATGCAGAGTAGAGTCAATGTTTATTAAATTACTTTATTTTCTCAAATTGAATTAACTATTCTGGGGTATGAAATTTCTTCACTATTGTAATCTTTAAACACAATACTACCTCCCATTAAATCCGTGGCAGATATTTTGGTAACACCTTATATAGCGCTGCATCTTTTAACCCATAATACGAAGACACTTGAAATTTCCACAGACTATGCATTGCTATGGCCGATATTACAATATAGGTATGTATAATAAAAAAGAAAATAAAGTTCATTCAAGAAATGTGTTTTTTTCGTATGTCATCATAATCTTCATCATATGAGTCGAACGACGTCCACTGCTGAACATAGCATATATTCCCTAAAGATAGCCACAATGACCGGTCCTGCGCTGTACGCATCTAGCAACTTCCCACGACCTTTACCAGATCGACGGCCCACCTGGTAAAGGTATATAGTATTCAATAATTATTATACGGTAAAACAGAACCATTCGTGTCCTATATTTGTAATTTAAAAAATACTTATGATCTTTACTTCTCACTGCCAGTCCTTGGATCCAACGCTCGCACAGTATTGGAGTGCCTCCTCAACACTATGACGTCACGGCCTGCGTTAGCCGTCTGCTGTTCACTGGTGCAGCCTCCAGAGCCGCATTCGTAGATCACCCCGCCTGTGTGGGCGTCCAGGCCGAACCAGAGAGTTTCGCGGGCACCTGGAGACAAATGAAAATGTTTGAAACACTTAAAACAATATCTGGTAGGTTATACCTACTGGGCGTATACTTCCTACTTCCTACAAATATTATAAATGCGAATATTTTTGAGGACGGATAGAAGATGGATGTTTGTTACTCTTTCTCGTAAACGGCTGAACGGATCTGGGTGAAATTTAGTACTGACATAGATTGTAGTATGGAATAACACACAGGACACTTTTTATCCCGGAAAAAAATACGGTTCCCGTGGGATAATATAGTAATTTTGACGCGGATGAAGTAGGCAGAATCTCGAATTTAATAAGTAAGTCTAATGTCAAATGACAAATAACCCAAAAAAAAAGGAAAGTCGCAATCCAAGACCTCTCAATCTAAATAATCCGACATTTATTTATTTATTTTTTTACGTTGCCCCACACTAGGAATTTCTCCTGTATCGTGGGTGCGTTATTTATAACTATACAACTGTAACAAATTATGATAAGGCATTACTACATCTTTATCTGAATTGAACTTCAAATTCTAATCGTTCTCAAATCATTCACAACAGCTTGCGAACGCCACAAATATGTACTTTATCTTCCTGTGTATTATCTCGTGACCTACATCTGTACACGCGTAGTTTCTACGTATATATACCTACTTACTATTAAAATCTTATAAAGGTGAAGAGTTTGTTTATTTGAACGCGCTAACCTCAGGAACTACTGGTCCAATTTGAAGAAGTATTTATGCGTTTTATAGCCCATTTATAGAGGAAGGTTATGTAACATTACGCTGTGTTTCACGGGAGCGAAGCAGTAAAGTGTTTGATGTATTTAAAAAATAACAAATGATTTTAGGTACTTCTGTAATATAAGTAAACGCTTCATGCATAAGCATAAGTAACTATGTCTGTTACGCTTGCACGACTAAACCACTAAACCAATTTTGATGACATTTGGTATGGGGTAAGTTTGTAAACATAGGCGTATATAGGGGGGGGGGGGCGTGCCCACCCCAGAATGGTCTTGTGCCCACCCCAAACTGTAGGGTTCACCTTCCGCCTGACCGCATTGCATCATGTCGGCCATGGTATCTTAGGGGCCAGGCCCCCCCTTAAAAACTAACTCTAGATACGCCAATGTTTGTAAATCTTCCTCTGCGCCCGTGTTAGTGACTAATTACACTTAATCAGCTCAGTTCAGCTTTTGTCTATAGAAAACGCCAGATTTGTATCGCATCAGTTTAGACGCGAAAAGCTGAACGTATGCGTACGCGTCACCGTACTGTTTGTAGTGTTTTTATGGGCAAAAGCTGAATGGAGCTAAATAAGTGTATTTAATTGCATTAACGACCGACATATACGTGGACGAGTCGCGAGGCAAAAACTAGTAAATAAATATTAAAAAAAGAAGATGAAACTTAATGCGAGTGAAACCACCGGGTATCGCTATTATTATGTACGATTTGTTTCATCGTTATCTGCTGATGACGTCAGTAATCAGCGTGAATGTGATGACATTGTATTTCACGGTTGAATACTCGTAAACTGTCTGAAACTACTTTGTGTGGACTAATCTAGAAGCGAAAGGACTTTGTGACGTAATATATGAGCGGTATTCATGCTATGTAAAAATGTTATTGGGTTTTTCTATGAAATTCGCTGTAGCAGCTCGGAGTTAAGACTTGTGTGCCCGATAAATGGTAATAGGCTCGCCCCCTATAACATGGGACCTGAACATAACGGAAACCCGAAGACACATACACACATACCATCACGCCTATATTCCCCGAAGGGATAGGCAGAAGTGTGTCAATGTACACCCACAGTTCGCCGGTATGTTTTAGGTAGGTCCCATGGAATAAGGGGCGAGCCTATTGCCATTAACCGGGCACAAATCCTAACTCCGAGCTGCTACTGAGAATTTTATAGAAAAACCCAATAACCGGTGCATAACAGGCTAATTACACTACTGGTCCCAGGTTCCCATTGATTCTTCAACACGTACTTACGTACCTATGTCTGCCTGTCTTACTGCCTTATTATTTACCCGGTTTATGTGTATACTGCGCCGGTAATAATATTGCTCGTCTGTGGGGATAGCTTTATAATCTGTTAGTGAAGCGTGACAACAGTTTAACTGTAATGGTAGCGGTAATTGAAAGAAGAGAATCACGGGTTGATAAAGAGCTGTTTGCAACTAAATATGATTGCTTATTGGATGCCCGCTTTATCCTATTATCGCTTGCGGGTTGTTCGAAAGAGATACCGCGCCCCCGGAACGCAAAGGGCACATGAAGGAACATAGACGGGTTTTAGTCAGTAAAAGTCTGACACTCCCTCCCGTCCCGCCCAGGGCGGGGGAAGTTATTTGAAGATTTCCGGTCTATAAAAAAAAAACCTATTATCGCTAGCTACTACTAGCGCTATTATCCTGATAATACGTCCTTTTCAAATTTTATCACTAGTGACGAGTGACTAAAGGGGAGCCCTATGTTCAGCAGTGGACGTCCTATGGCTGAGATGATGATGATGATGATGATGATGAACGAGTGAATTTGTATTATCAAGCTGTATTCATAAAGATTATTTAAGCGTCCCCGCACACGACCGGTAATCGGACCGATTATCGAGCCAATTTTTGTCGGATAGAACACACGTCCTACAAAAAATCGGTCCCACGAAACTATGGATCTATTGAATGGTCCGATAATATCGATCTTATAAAAATTCGGACGTGGACGTAGGCCCTTAAACTTGGACTAAAGTTAGCACTTGTTTAGTAATAAGTCGGAAAGAATTATTTAAACCAGAAGGTTAGTAATCATTGGCGTATCTAGAGTTACTTTTCAGGAGGGGCCTGGCCCCTAAGATGCCATGGCCGATGCGATGCTATGCGGTCAGGCGGAAGGTAAGCCCTACAGCCTGGGGTGGGCACAAGACCATTCTGGGGTGGGCACGGCCCACCAGCCCAGCCACTATATACGCCTATGTTAGTAATACATAAAGAATCGTCATACACTAATCAAGTGGAACAAAAAAGCGTGTTAGAGTAAGTAAACCAATCTAAACGAAGCGAAAGAAACATGTTTGGACACGGTATGCTTCTACACAATATTCCGAAAGTAACAAGTATTAATCTAAGATCAAACATAAAGTAATGTAATGCATAGCGTGACGTGGTGACTCAGAACGCTGCTGGTAACTATTATTTACCTACCTACTTCCGTTTTTACATACATACGTATCATCACGCCTGTATTCCCCGAAGGGTTAGGCAGAGGTGTACCTAGAGGAGCTTCTGAGAAGTCAGAAGTCCTGTACTGAATTAATGGTAAAAGATTGTGTCCCGATTTTCACCGTGTATTACATACCATCACGCTTGTATTCCCCGAAGGGTGAAGCAGAGATGTAGCAACGTACACCCACAGTCTGCCGGTTGCCTAACCTATTGCCATTAACCGGGCACAAATCCTAACTCCGAGCTGCTACTGAGAATTTCAAAGAAAAACCCAATAACTTTGCTCAACCTGGGAATCGAACCTCAGGCCTTTACCGTAGCAATCGCGTTTGTGTATTACATATTATAGGTTTACTAATTGAATCCGCGTCTGGCACAGCGACTAGGTTAAAAGTTTACCAAGCCAGGTGGCTGGCAATTGGCCAATTTTCGTCTCGCGCCACCAATGATAAAAAAACACTCGTTGCTTTGGACGAAAACAAACGTGGTGTGATTATCTAATGTTTTTGTTTAGATTGTTACAAGCCGCTTCAGATTTTAAACACTATCTTTGTATTAATTGATCTCGCACTTGAACGGAACATTTTTCCAGGATAAAATGTAGCCTATGTTCTATTGCAGGGATGGCGAACCAATGGCACGCGTGCCAGTAGTGGCACGCGACAAAATAATTCGGGCACGCCAATATATGACAACTGTATATGTATTTGATCGAAAACAATTTACAACAACAGAAATCACACTAACCTTTTATTAAAATAAACATGAAATAGTAAATATTACGATTCTTGTACAAACTAGTTGCAAACAAAGAGTGTTAACAGCTTCTAGTTGTATTTTTCTCCATTCAATGACTAAGCCAAGATTCTTTTTTGGCACGTCATAGTCACATTATTATTTTTCTATAAAAAATGGCACTATCACCGATAAAGGTTCGCCATCCCTGTTCTATTGTATATGTCTATGTTCTGACTGTAATCTATCTCTGTTCCAGATTTCGTCCAGATTTGTTCTGGCGTGATTGATTAACAAACATCCATAAATCTAAACTTTTGCTTCTATAATAGTTGTAAAACTCAGCTCTACCCCTGCTAACGATGGCGTATGTTTATAAGTTAGTAGTAAGCCCAGAAGGTTGTGGGCTTTAATTATAAGTAAATAACCGGGTCATTTGCTTATAATTAAAGCCCTCTTTTTATTATATTTCTTGTTAGCCTATTCTGTCCCACTCCTGGGTAAAGGCCTCTCCTTCTATCCTTCACGTTTCAGTGCCTCTTCCCTCATGTTTTGGAGGAATATATTCAGTTTCTCCCACCATCCCCTTTGTGGCCTGCTGCGACCTCCTCGACAAACCCTCTAAAGGGAGGATCATGATTTTTTAATGCCATTGTTTGTTCCGTTAGGTAGAAAGTCCAAGAAGTCATTTCAATCAAGCGTTGAAATTGCTGAAGCGAATTTAGACTAATGTAAACAGCTTTCTGTCTTTTAAAATCTAGCGCTGGATTAAAATAGAATAGCCGCTGATTTCGATCTAGTGCTTCTACAGATACTAAAAGCCTAACCCCTACTAATATATTAATGCTAAAGCAATAAGTGACCGACATTTACGCGGACGAAGTCGCGGACAAAAGTTAGTTCATACATAAACCCTGGAAACACTCCTTAAGGGCCTTTAAAAATATAAATAACACCCACCCGAAGGAAAAAATAATCTATTCGTATCGAAGGATCGCCCGCCTGCAAAGAATCTCTATAAATACTCGTAAACATAATTACGTGGATTCGCCCACGTGGACCGCAGTCATGACAGCGTCGTGGTGACTCGAGATTGGTCAGTCGGCTGCGGCTAGCGACGTAACCATGGTGATTATATTGTAAAGCTGTGGTACACAACTGGTAGATCGCGGATTGTTTTCTAGGCGTCCACGAATAATATCGAATAATTATAAGGAGGTATTTATTAAATTGGGGGGAAAAAAATTCAATAGTTTTGAATAGCCTTTTTATTATTATTTTTGTGTGCACATGGACTGTGTCAATAAACATTTTTTCTTTCTTCGTTCTTTCTTTAAATAAACAATAATTAAATGCGTAGGTAGCTTAAGTACGCATGAAATGAATATGTTCTTTTTGAATTAAAAAGTGTGTCATATTTACATCTATACTAATATTATAAAGGGGTAAAGTTTGTGAGGTTGTAGGTAGGGTTGCCATATGTCAGGAATTTTCCGGACATGTCCGGAAATTTAGTGCTTTGTCCGGAATGCGGGGGGAATCCTAAGCCGTCAGGAATTTCTACAATTTAAGTAAAAAGTATAGGTAACTGTTGTTTGTTAACTGTAATAACTGTAGTTATTTTCTTTTTATGTGATTTGTGGCGGCACTGAGTACTTGATGAGAGGTCAGTGTATGGGAAGAAAGATATGATAGTGACAGAATGTCATAAGTAATTCTTTCAATGATTTGTCTGTTGAAGTTTGTTAACATTGATTTTTAATAACATATCCGTGCGAGTTAACAAGACACCTGTCACTCACACTTTGATTGCGTACCTTTTTTTTTTGGAAATCCGGAAATTTCATCCAATGTCCGGAATTTTCTCCGGAATTTCGACTTTTCGATGTGGGAACCCTAGTTGTAGGAGGTAATCTCTGGATCTACTAAACCGATTTCGATTCGAAATTCTTTGGTTCATTATTTTTTCCCTTGGTGCAATGCCAGTTGAGCACCACTGCTCTACACCAATACATAAGCACTATTTGTTTACATATACGTATCTTTTAGTTGGGTAAATACTTAGCGTGATTATGTTAATCAGATTTGGCGTCCATTTTCAGGGTAATGTAGAGATACCGATTAGATTCTGATTAGGTCATTCTTTGAGGTCTTTGGCCGGTGGTGCAGTGACTAATGTTTGTACAAAAAATATTTGCATATAGGTAATATGGATAGGTAGGTATGTAGTTTTTTGAATGGTTTTTATACTATCTATGCAAATAATTCAAATTATAATGTCTGTTTGTAATGTTGTGATAACAGCTTTTTTCGAATGCATTATTAATGAATGTTTACAATTACAAGGTATTATTTATGAATGTTAACAATTACTAAAACGAAACGACCATTTTTTTTAACAGTCTGGTCAGGCGAATGTCCAAAACGGCTGGACCGATTTTGACGCCAATTTCACTGGCGAGTAGCTGATGTTATAAGGAGTAATTCTACTTCTATTTAGAACAATATTTAGAGTTCCGCGTACTTAATTAATAAAATCCATGAAATTGTAAACAAAATCCGATGCAATGGTTAGTTTTCCTGTAAAGTGTTTGAATTTGTGAGAAACACAAATAACTTAACTGTTAGGCCTGGACTGGAATCCGGGCCGGTTGGTGGACCAAAGCGGAGAGATGTGTCGTATTTTAACAACCAATAGGATACTGTGTTGAGTTGAAGCTAAGCGGTGAGATGTGAAATAACACAAGCCGTTTAGTTGCAGGAGACATCTCCTGTCCTGTCCGCTTTGGTGGTGACCAGACCGAGTTTATAGTCAACTCTGATACAAACAGGCGTCTAAGTTTTTGTGGAAGGGGAATAATCATAGCCGTTTTTTTTTATGTTCGCGAAATATTAAGATTAGTCGAGGCAATCAACATCGAAATTTCGTCATTCATAAGTGAACGTCAAAGGAACTGGTTTAAGACTTTCTATTTACATTTTTATGTTTATAAATACCTACATCGTATATACGTAGTCAATACATAGAAATGACGTAGTTTGTACATAGAATATGCACACATTGATCTCGATGAAGATAGAGAGAGGATTGAATTCGTATTGTCAGTATATTTTCTTTATCAGTCATAAGGTTGCTGATGACGATGAATACCTTTTTAAAAAAGGTATAGGTATGCATGTAAGGGGATATTCAAACTTTGAAGGAATATCTTGATGCATATTTGGGAGAACAATGTTATGTCGGGCTATTAGGGATATTCAAAAACTTTAACACCATAGGCACTACGTAATTCCAGTTTGATATAGTGATAAACATTTTCTACGTCGTCTTGTGCTACCCTCAACTGGACGCGGAGGATTGTGAATGCGGATCTGCAGTCTTGATGTATCTACAGACACTATGTCAGCCAAGACCCATCACGCACAACTGGTGGAAAAGTCAAAATAGTCGAAAGTCAACTGACAGCGCCCGTTCACGAACATGACGCGTAGTCATGTCGTATCTACGTGCAGACAATGTAGACCTGACATGTAAGGACATGTCAGGACATAGACATGTGTGTACCTATGTAAGGACATAGGTACACACAATTAATAGAGATAGCTAGCTACATATACAAAACACTTACCAGCTATAACCAGGTCATCGGAGTACTTGAAAGATGAGGAAAGCAGTTGCTCCGCGTCAAAGGGCAGAGGCTCAATGGTCTCCCCGCTGAGGCTGTACAGAGTGCCACTGAGCGAGGGCACCAGCCGGACCCACTTGCCTCCTGACGTGAGCTGTGAATGAAATAAAGATGAGTTTTGCGATAGCTCATAAATTATGAGCAGTGATTTTCGATTCAATGGTTAGGATCTAGCCTGCACATAGGGCTCGCCTTAATTGAGGCGGTAAGTCTCCTCTTTGAGGACTTTCGCCTCGGTCACGTTCATACATCTGGTCATACAAGCACGCCGGTTACGAGTACTTCGCACACGACCTTTCCAAAGAACCTCACCAATAAGTAGCAAATAAAAATAATAATATAATATGCTTTGAAATTAGTAAATAAATAATTAATAATAATTAATAATTGAGTTGGCAGAAAAGTGACATTATAGTTTACAATTGTCATACAAATTCTATAGGGGAATCGCGTTTTGACAAATCATAAAAAGTATGTCAACTGATTGGTAGAATCTAATACCCAATGTATGCCTTGTGCATCAATATTCGACAATATTAGTCGCAGTGCAGGGTTCCATTACATAATAATAATCCCTCCCAACCGAATTTAGGTCATGGTCAATCTTAATGGACGCTATCCAAGTACGCAGGAGACATTATGGTGCACGAGTGTGTGCGCAAACACGTGTATACTCCTTTTCCCTCACGTTCATAGTCCGTTGGGATGGCCTATACGAGGGGGGGGGGGGGGGGGGGGGGAATTAGTCGGAGGACTAACGGCTTTACGTGCTTTTCGAAACACGGGGATGTCACATCACCATCTACCAAAAGTGATGAAACCGTAAGGTGCATTTTACTTTGTACAAATCACAAATCATTACAACTATCATGATCATAAAGTCGACACGGTTCATAGCACGCAGTTGCTAAGCTATTGGCTGCTGCGCTGCGTGACTCAGGTTCAATTACCGCACGGAACAAATATAAGTACGGCCTACAAGCAGTAGTTCCGTCCGCGTCTATCTGTAGGTGTATGTGCGTTTAATATGTTTGTAAACGCACCTACGATAAATGAGAAATTCCTACCCTAGGAATTTCTGTCATAAAGTAAATCTTAAATACAAAAAACTGTGTGCTTCCTTTAGTTGGAATCAAAAGCCTACGCCACTAAACTAGCCTACTACCTATCCACGCGCTATCATAATGTCCGCTCTTTCATTCAATTTCTAATTTAATTGGGAGTTGCTCCAATGTCATTATGGCCGCCTTCATTACTCACCTACATTCATTAATTTCATTAATTACTGTGAATGTGATAGTCAAACAAAATGGGAGATGGTTGAAAATAAAAAAGTGTTATAAATGGTCCCAATAATATACATGTGGTATAATATACAAATGGTATAAATAATTACATAAAATGTTAATTTGACTAACAAAACAAATGATTCACATGCCTAAAGTAGCTAAGTGTAGTAATTTTTAACGTAATCCTTGAATTTTTTTCTATTTCTTTATGAATTACAAATTCCACATGAATTATACTACTCATTTCCTCATACAAAGTATAAAACAATTACTATTATAGACTACAACCCAGAACACTGTATTCAAATCAGAACCCAATATGATAAGAGATAAGATATCAATTAATGAATCAGTAATAAACATTGCTATGCTCCATTAATTATAACAGTTATTGTGTTTGATGAAATGAGTGCATTTTGGAGTTATTACCCGACTGCGATGAGAGGGTTATGTTTTTAAAGAGTATGTACCTATCTATACAATTATTTTAAAGAGGGAATATTTTTTATTTGTTTGTTTGTTTGTAACGTTCGTTACTCCGAAAATACTGGACCATTTTAAATCATTTTTTCACCAATGGATAGCTAGAGTACTCCTGAGTACACATATACATAATCTCACGCCTTTTTCCCATGGGGATGGGCAGAAACCACAGAACGCCACAGACGATCCTTACATACTCCTTTCGCCTCGTTCACATTCATACATCTGGCCATACAAGCACGCCGGTTACGAGTACTGCGCACCTATGCAGTATTTCTGAGTAACATAGGCTATATAACATCGTGCTACAAGACACGGGAGCGGAACAAGCTAAAATCCATCAAGCCGTTTAGGGTCGATGGATTTTAGCTTGTATTTTTTTTACTTTATGGCTGATAGTCTACATTGGTTTATGCACTGTACTGACTTTATCTGCCCGTTTCATGAGAAAATTTTCAAAAAATTTAAAGGTTTTATTGACAGGACTTTTGGAAGTTTGAAATAGAACTCTATGTTAAAAGCCAGTAAATTGTATTTACCTCAACATGGTGTAGATTGGACGAGAGTAGCGGCTGCGTCTCCAGGTCCCAAGCTTTGATTCCATTCTGTGTAGAGAAGGCTGTCAGCCTCCCATCTAATGTGCTTACTATGACCAAACTGGAAGAAAGAGACTGATGATATACATTGAAGGCTAGTTTTATGGTGCAAATATTAAAATGGCAGCACAGTGACTCCTCGTTGTTTCCATTCTTGGGAGCGATTGGTGCCAGCAGTAGATGTTTTTTGGACTAACATGATGCAAAAAGGCTCAAGTACCCTTCCTTGGAGCGGCCTTACTATTTTGTGCCGGTAGCAGTGGAGTCCCTAGGTAGTTGGAGTGGGGCAGCGAAGGGCTTTGTGGCGGAATTGAGCCGCAAGCTTGGGGAGGCAACCGGTGACTCCCGCTCGGGGTCGTTCTTGGTGCAAAGGTTGGCCATCGCTATTCAGCGTGGCAATGCGGCGAGTGTTATGGGCACCTTTGCGCCGGGAACGATTAGGGGCGGGTTATTTTGTGACCTATGTATGACTGTGTAGTTGATTATACTAGACTATTAAGTTACATTTGTAATGTATTTATTCTTATGGTTAATTGACAAATAAATAAACAAACATTAGAAATAATTACTAACATGATAGAGATAAAAGTATACCAGGTTGAAAAATCTTTATAAAATAATTCATTTTACGAATTCAAATTTTTACCTGAATGTATCTAGAATGGCCAAAAAAATTAAGTATAATATTTAAATAAAAAAAAATACTGGCTAGTTGTCACGGTAATATAAAAGAATAGGTAAATAATTACACATAAAAAAAATACCTAAGTAGAAATTTCAAAAAGTTATTTGTTGATGTATTTATTTTAGAATTATTTAAATGGTGTCTTCAAATACCAGTATCAAAGCATACCATTCTAATTAGTCATTTTATTAAATCATGTAAAATTGATATTTTGTAAAACAACTAATATAATACTACCTTTGTTTGACTAGTAGAGAATGCCTTTGGCGTTAACTCGCCGTGGTACTTTTTTGTTGCTTAAAGTTAAATATAACATAATATTAGTTAAATTAACACCAGTGGTGCTAATCCGTAAAAACTTTCTGCAATGAATGCAAACACATTGAGCTTGCATTTTATTGCAAAATCTCCCTTGGTGAATTTAGATATGGTGAACTTGAGGTGAGCTGTCTTCCAACATGGAACTAGGAATTAACGGTCAGTGGCTCATCTTAGGGGACAGCTCTCCTGAGCTGTCATCAAGCTCATAATGTCAGCCCAATGATGTCAATGATAAATTGACAGCTCATGTTAAGCTCACAGATACTAATTAAATAGACAATTACATAATTTAAGCACATGGAAAATAAAAAAATACATACATAATCACATATCTTCCAGCTATAAATATTTTGTGAGTTTTTACTCACACAATTAAATTATCTATAAAAAGATAAAGTTATCAAGGCCAAAGTAATTGGATTTAAGCATTGTTTTTATTTTAACCACTGTTTACATTATGGTTGGTTATTAAACTATGAAGGCTTTTAAAAGACAGACTTACTCAGGTTGTTCCAAGCATGTTCTAGAAAAAAACATTTCAATATGATCATGTTAGAACATGTCAAAGTAGTTGGTAAAAGTTCGGTAAAAGTGTTTGTTAATGAAATATAAAGTAAACAATAGCAATTTCATCATTTATACAAGGCAATGTATGCTCTAAGAAACCTGTTTTATAATCAGCAGCAGTTATAAGGCTGCAAATGTTTTGTAAACAAACATTTTGCAGGCAATAAAACTTTCGCGAAGTTTGAACGTCATAAATAAATGCCTTTTTTAGGAAAACTTTAAAAAGCTGAATTAAAAATATGTTAGTGAACTCACTCGTTAAGAACTGAACCGTCCTTTTCAACCGTGGGATTGCAGAACGGTAACTTTTGCACTGTATCCTCAACACGATCGCGATCGGCACGTACATTACACACGATAAAAGTTAACGCAAACGCTGCCTTCAAAGCAATTACCCGCCAATACCAGTTCGACATTGTTTTACAGTTAAATTATTTTTGGACATTTCAAACCGTAACCCGGCGATTTATTTTTATTATGAAATTCTTAAATTAATTACAAGCTATGCGCGCAGCTGACTGAAAAACTTTTGACCACAGACTGCACACATTCTCCACGTAATATCTGTCAAACTTGACAGAATGCATTTCGTTTAGCAAACTTGTTTTTTTTTGTTCCGATGACTCATACAAATACTTGTTTGAACAATAATATTGGTCGATCACTTGGTCGATCAATGTACCGTTCCCAATAAAATAAAATGAACATAAAAAACCTTTACCTTGGAATATCAGGCAAAATGAGTCATGTTGAAATGAGACGGGTTAGCTTCTTATAAAAATGTGGAAGTCTTTCTACTTGGAATTATAATTGGAATCATTACGAACTTTAAAAGAGAAAATCCTCGTTGAAAAATCTAATTTTACGTTTACTTGGGTCTTAAATGACCGTGGACTGTTATCTACAGAATGGTGTTAGATTTAGGTCTAGGACCATTCCGTAGATAACGGTCTTTTTTTTTTTTTTTAGAGATGGTAAAATCATCAAATGACCCCCCCCCGTCCAGGGCGGGGCGGGAGGGAGTGTCAGACTTTTACTGACTAAAAACCATCTATGTTCCTTCATGTGCCCTTTGCGTTCCGGGGGCGCGGTATCTCTTTCGAACAACCCGCAGCCCCGGCAGGCATTTGGCCCTTAGTGGCCCCTTCCAGTGGCTGACACCTCTGTGCGCGGAACATGGACGCGCCGTCGACACGGTCCGTCGTTAGTTAATAACGTACGGACGGTGAGCTACCCATTGCTCACCGCCCGCAGACCGTGTCTACGGTATCCGCCTGCGGGAGGCGCAATGGTGCCGTTATTGGCAATCCATTGCGCCGGCGGACGCGGTGTCAACGGCGGCTGCGGGTGCGGCCACGGCGACGGTGGCGGCGGCAGCGGCGGCGGCGGCGGTGCGGGGCCTTCCCCCGGTCCTGGCGGGTACGGCGCAGGCCTTGCCCCCAGCCCGGTGATCGGCCGGCTTGTTAGCCCCCGCACATGCGTCGCAGTGCGGCGGGGCATCACAAGCCGCGGCCTTGTGACCGGGCTGACCGCAGCGGAAACAAAGGGCGCTGCGGTCCACCTCCGAGGCGCACCGACATGCCACGTGTTTCCCCACGTGGCAACGGAAACACCTCAGGGGTCTGGGCTCGAGCAGTTTAACCTGCGCCGAAACCCAGCCCACCAGCAAGCGGCCCCCCCCCCCAACACTGGCTTTAGCCGCCGTCACTGGGCAGCTGACCACAATGGTCTGCATGCCCGAGCGCTCCGGGCGGATGGTGCCTGCCTTGACCTCCTCGGCAAGGCATCCACCCGTCCTGGCGACGGCGGCCACCACCTCCTCCACGGTGACCGAGTCGTCCAGACCCAGGATGCGCAGGTCTGCGCATCTGACGGGCCTGGACACTCGGGCCTCGTCCGCATCCAAGGACGCTCTGAGCCTCTCCGCCAGAGCGTCTGCGGACGGGCCGCTGGTGGCGCCGGGGATCTCCAACATTCGGGCCCCAGTTGCGGTAACCCTAAGCTGGAGGGCCGTGATCCCCAGCTCGCCGAGATTGATTGCCGCCTTGGCCCTGGTGAGCACCGCCGCGTAGGTCACGCCCTTTTTCACCGCCTCCGGCTGTAGCGTGATCACTACAGCCGCGGATTTCGGAGCGCGAAGCCTAGCCGCGGCTTTGCGCTCACCGCGTCGCCGCCGCTCCTCCGCCCTTCTCGTGGCCGCTCTGGCCGACGTGGCCGCCCTGCGCCCCTTCTCTTTTGCCCTGGCCACTTGCCATTCGGCTTCCGCGGCCGGAGGATTAGGATTAGGGGGCGGAGGGGGTGGAGGTGGCTGGGACGCCGCCTTGCCCCTCCTCGAGGGCACCGCACTTTTTGCCGGCGCCGGTTTTGCCGGAGCCGGTTCCGCAGGGTTCGGCCCAGCCCTGCTGGGGGGCTGGTTACCCGGCCTTGGCACAGACGCGGCGGCCGCGTAGGAGGCCCGTTTGCCGCCCGTGGTCGTACCGCTCGCCGCCAGAGGGGGGCGCAACACTATACCCTCCAGGACGGAGAACCGTGCCTGGAAGGCAGCCAGCTCTCGCTGAACCAGGTTCAGCACCTGGTTCTCCACTGGGACGGACTGGCCTCCCTGGCCCGCCGTCTTGGGCGCCTGGTGGGAGCCGGTCCCGCGGAGCTCAGCCAGGTCCGCCTGGAGCCTCCTGTTCTCCGCCATCAGGAGCTCCATGTCGGCCGACAGGCGAGCCACCTCCACTCGAAGTTGCGGGACCTCCCCCGCAAAACTGGCTTCCGCCTCCGCCAGTATGGTGGCCGCAGCCTCCTCCATGGCCCGGGACTTGCTGCCCTTCATTTTCTTGCGAGCCACGCTCGCAACCGCTTCTTTTACGGCCACCATGAACCTGGCGTTCCGCTCCTCAGAGCCGCCAGGTGCACCCGCCTCGTCGCCCGATGTGTCCGGCTGGACCACATCGCTGCCGCTGTTCCCTCTCAGGTGCTGCCCTTCAGCGACAGGCGTCGCCGGTCTCTTCCGGGCAGTCACCCTCAGTGGGCCCCGCTCTTGGACCCCACCGCGCCTGCTGGTGGGGATCTTGCGAGCCGAGGCCAACTCGCCTTCGGAGGACGCCTGGTCCGCCGGTCTGGGCCGCTTCCGGAAGAACTTCCCGGGCGGCCCACCCATTTCGCGGTGGGAGCTCCCTGAGCTTCCCACACTCACCACACAGGGGGTCGAGTCGGACTCCGACTCAGCATCCCCTCTCCCTCCTTCCAAAGTTTTAAATGAGTAATCCATATTTAGTCCCACGAGTATATACGTTATCCAACCATCCAACCAAAAAACTAGTGGTTCGCACTAGCGACTGATGTTCCATAGGAACGCCCGTCAGCCATACATCCCGTCACGGTGCGCCGCCGCTTGGGATTCGGGGTGACTTTTTATAGAGGGTTTCTACCTCGCGGTCCGGGCGGTTAAGCCAAGACCCTCGGTGCCAATCGAAGCCGCGAGACATGATCCACGACACTCCGATATGGGGTTACGATGTACGACGGTGTCAGAGAGCCTCTCTGTCTGCTCGGTGGCAGGGTGAGTGCACGCCGAGCCCGTCCTCACTCCTCCGCTGTGCCCTCTGCTGATCAGAGGGACGCGCGGAGAAACGCCCTTGGTCCGTCCTCGGACCCAGCCCGTCAGAATATTGGCCACGAGCAGTGACATTCCCCAAAGAATAGGAATCTCTTCCCATTCCTCAGGGAAGATCCCCCCGCCCACCCGCGCCCAGGGTGCACCGGCCAGCCAGCTGCCGTTCCCTCAAGACGTGTCCGGAGGGACAAGCAGCCGACGGCACGCGTGGAGGTTTTCTGACCAGCACCCCTAGATAACGGCAGATTTGCAAAAAAATATATCTTCTTGTACTTACTCAGGAAATTAAAAATTAGCGAACATCCCGCGACTTCATCCACATGGCTTTTATCACCCGCGTTCGGTTACGTCTTTGGTTACAGCTCCGCTCCCATGGGACGAAGCGTGATGCTAGCCTATATTACTCAGGAATAAAGTAGGTAGCTATATATCGTTGAAAATATTGTTAAAATCAACCCACTTCTTTCGGAACCTCTTCGGTACAAACCAATAAACATAAACAAAAAACAATAAAAATGATAAGTATAGATGATGACAATGATTACCAGTTAATAGGTAAGTTAAGTAAGTAATACGCGCTTATTTTTACTAGTTTCTGGGACTGGGTAAACGGGCTACTTTTATAAAAAGAATGCCACCTAATATTCTATACTGTGAGTTTCCATTTACGAGATTTAATTTATAAGGAAAGGTGGTACTTTAATCATGAAAACGGAGCAAATGAAATATATTTTTTATAAATCTATGCAAGCCGCTTCCAACCAGTCTTTTTGGAAGTCTATGGAAGAAGAGACCTATGTCCAGCAGTGGACGTCCTACTGCTGATATTGTAGAGTTTGTGTTGTATATCGGTATTTAGGTAGTCTTCAATGCAAAAACAGCTCTAACATATAATAATAATGATGTATGGTACATGTTGAACTGCTCTAGATTGTTATTTTTACTTTTACTATTTTTTACCCGACTTCGCCTTTGAAGATCAATATGGGTCTTGGTTATTTACTATTCTTTTTTTTATATATTTCAAAGTCATTGCACACCTCATAGTTTTATGTCAGATTTATACACACTCTTACAAGCATGTCTCAGAGAGGCTTTTCTTACATGTCCGAAGGCAGTAAGACTGCTAGCAAACTCTCTATTAAGTCATTTACTGCCACACTCAGAGACGTTTAACGGTTACTTAAGTCGCTCCTTAGTAAAGATTTCCAAGAGAAATCTTTACTAAGGAGCGACTTAAGTAACCGTTAAACGTCTCTGAGTGTGGCAGTTAGTTTGCCTGCTTCGTCTACTAGAGAATGAATGATGAATAAGTTAGGCTGTTGTGTGCTCTTAACAATATTATAATAATTATATAACGCGAACGTTACATAAAAAAATAAAGAGAAAACTTTGGCAAAGGAAAGCCGGTTGATATTGGTAATGTGAGTACACAAACGCGGTATGTTAAAAGCATAGGTACTACGCGTGGGAGAGTGTGGAAATCCAATTGTCTCTCGGCTCACTTTCTTTGACTCCAGTCAAAAACCGACATCGACTGGAATGCCGAGGAGGTGGGTTATGGTGGGTTGAGGTAAGATGAAAGGGGAAGATGGTGCCATCCACATTCTCACCACCTTGCCTGACCTTCAGAACAGTGCAATCCAGGGTTGCGAAATTTGTTCGAAAGAGTCACCGCGGCCGTTAGGACTAACACGGATGGGTTTTAGTAAGAGTCTGACACTTCCGCCCACTCCCAGAGCGAAAGAAGTCATTAGATGATTTCCCGCTGTAATACAAGGAGTATAAATGCGACATTAGAATTTTCAATTGAATACGTTCGGATACCTAGAAAAACGTGTCATCGACAAAATAAATTTGTCTTTTTATCCTGTGCTGTGTTTGACAACGACAAGTTGACAAATCTTTTATTTTCCATGCTTCCCTTTTTCTACGATTTTCTAATAATTCATTCGTGTTTTGGGAGTATTAGCCGACGATAGTCACCTTATTAAGTTTCTGAAACAGTGATTTCCATCTACCTGCATATAATTTTTGCGAAGCTCACTCGAATATTCCATCATGACTTTGGGAACTTACAATAGACATCAGGCGCAAAAGAAAAAGTAAACCATTTCTTTCCTTTCTGTGTTTACTGCTATAGGTTTTGCTTGTTATTAATATTGTTTTACTTTTCTAGGCAAGCGGCGTTGGCGGCAGCATTTCCTCAAGGGATCCGTTGCCAGAAATGCTTGGAATATGGCCACTGGAGCTACGAATGTACAGGCAAGCGCAAGATTTTGGTGCGTCCTTCACGCACACAGGTGTTCAAGAAAAATCTGAAGTCGCGGGAAGAGGGATCATGCAGGTTTGTTCATATTTTATAGTTGATCTTTGATGGCAGCGGGTGTTTTAGATTTTTCTAGAAAAATATGTTTTGCTTCTACCCTCAATAATTTTGCTTAGTATTTTTATGCATATAATTATTGTTGTATAATTGTTGTTTTTTTCCATTCCTAGAAATCATCTTTATCTCTTAAATTTTTTGTTTGTTTAATATTAACATGAAAATACTTTGATTTAAAATTTGGTTGTTCAGTAGCGGTAAAACTATACTGATATTCAGCTGCATCCGGTTCGACTGGAAGCCGACCCCAACATAGTTGGGAAAAGGCTAAGCAGATGATGAGTAGCGGTAAAACTAGTGATGCAAGAGAGTCAGTTGTTTCAGTCTTTTTAGAAAGATTATACTCATTTTTGAAGACTCACAACTAGACTAGTCATTTACCCTCAAGTAGCGGAGTTAGGATTTGTGCCTGGTTAATGGCAATAGGCTCACCACCTATAACATGGGATCTAAACATACAACCTAACTGTGCCTGTACATTGGCACACCTTTACCTTACCTTTCAGAGAATACAAGCATGATGGCATGTGTCTGTGTATATCGGAGACAAAAGACTTTGAGTACTCAAAGTTCTTTAACTTAAGGTCTAAAAAGGCTAAGTTGTAACTTAGAAGGCTTATATATAAGCTACTTTTAGTTATATAAAATTAAAAGTGTTATGAGACTAAAAGGAATTGCGCCTTAACGCCTCGGGAGTGTCGATAAGTTTCCTTACAGATGATAACCATGATATGAGGATAAAATAAGTAATACAACTATAATAAATCCTAGTTGCAAAGAAAAACCTTGCAATTTCGTGATCAATTAGAAAATGTATCAAAATCAAATGTTCATTGATGATTTTTAAATGTAGTTAATTATATTCTAAGAAAACTACCATCTATATAATTACATTATTTCATTGAGGGTATTTTAAAAAATGTACTCACTATGTGAAGGTACCTTATCTGCGCAGGTCTATAGTTCTTTCCAGAATCAAATGTGTAAACCTCCTTTTTTTTGAAGTCGGTTAAAAATGAAGTCTTTTTAGAGGCTTTAACAACCGAGTCTCTTGCATCATTAGATAAAAATGGTGCAGTCAATGCACAAACAAAAAAAATAAGATTGCTACTCATTATCTGCTTAATCTTTTCCCAACTATGTTGAGGTTGACTTCCAGTCAGTGGCGTGCACAGAGTTTTTAGACAGGGTAGACAGAAAATTTATTTAGCATAAACACCTACTACATGTTGGTTTTGGTCCATCGCCTTGTCGATTAAATAATGATGTATATGACTTGCCACCTCAAATATCTATATGTAGATTGGCTGATATTACAAACATATCAAAATAAAATAAGCTAAATACGTATTTTATAGGGTAGGCAATGTCTATTTGCCTATATGGACCGCACGCCACTGCTTCCAGTCTAACTGGATGCAGCTGAATACCGATGACTTCCACAACCTAGTCACTGGGCACCACATTACCTCTTAGTAAGACTGGCTGTTACACGTCCTGGCTTCTGACTACCTATCCATAACAATAGTAAAAAATCTACGATTGACACCAGGGACCTAAGATGACTACTGATATTTTATTTAATTTTAATAATTTATTCCAGCAATGGAAGTTGCAAGATACCAAACAAAAAGAAACGCACTGAGGAGTGCAATGACTGCTCGGACAACAGCTCCTCGGGTAGCTCATCCGGATCAGACTCAGACAGCTCAGATGATACAAGCAGCAGCAGCAGCGACTCCGAGAGTGACAGCGACAGCAGCAGTGGCTCGGACACGTGTTCCGATTGTTAAGCAGATAGTTGGAGTACACTGGTAAGTTACGACTGGTATTTTATACATTTTGATTTTGTTTTTTGATCCTTTCCGGGCAGTGCCTGTAAATATTGCTAATGGTGAAGAATAAAGTGGATTTTTAAATGTCAATTTTGTCCGAGAATGCAGTTACTAAGATTTCATTCTTCTGTAAACTATCTTTTTAATTCTCTTTGTGTATTTTAATAACAATTATCTTCTTATATTCAGTTTAAATAGGTCTTGCTAGTACCAGCCGTAACATACCCCCAATGTTAATTACGAATTGAATGTAGGCTAAACTATCACCAGATTGATTCATAATGCTGGACATTAAAAATAAGGTTTTAGTAATAATGACACTGTTTTTAAGATATTTTTAACCTGCAGACAATGTTTATAATCTATTTATTTTTTTAATTTGTGTAAGTAGTGGCACTTTTCTCATTCAGCCTTTATATAATAATCAATAGCAGATTATTAATTGAACACTGGTTTTCGTAGAATATTATAATAGTAATTTAAAAAAAGAATTGATGTTACAAAGAGCTAAATGGGTTTGGCGCCATTTTCCTAGATTTAACGCTGTGAACTTGTTGAATGTTTGTAGTTTAAATGATTCTATGAGATGCTAAAAGTATGTGGTGTTTATATGTTTGTGTGTGTATGAATTATTGAGAGTCTGTAGAGATTTGATAACTTTTAATGTAAGGCTTTATTTCCACTAACAACATTAGGAAACAAAGCAAAAAATAAATAAATAAAAGCCAAAGTTTGTCTACGGTATAATACTCTATGGTTGAACTATAAATTTTCTTACAAACTAAAGTTAGTGGGAATTCAGTCGTTTTGTGTTTGTGCTTTGTGAAACAGCTGTGTTAATATAGCATAGAATAAAAGTTAATTATCGATTACATATTTACATGTCATAGACGTAATATTTTCTAAGACTGTATAGTAAATGTCTCTTCAATTACATAGTCTCATGATTTAAATAGAAGAATGTAAGAATTTTGATATAAAACGAAATATAATTTAAATGGGATTAATGCTGTTTTTTATTTTCTTTTGAAATTTTATTTATGAATCTACCCACTTTTATCAGCAGTTCTCCTTCATCGGTCTAAAGCATCAGTAGTGCGATTCTCTAAAAATGCAAACTCGAAAACGAGTCTCACTAAAGTGATCGCGCTCACTTCGATAGCGAACCAACTTGTCATTGGTTTAATATTCGTTCGCCGTGGTGACGTCACCAGCGTGATCGTGTTTAACAGAATACCATTTTGTAATGTCACGAATTCAGCTCACGCGCGCGCGGTTCACTTCGTAACCGAAGTGAACCTTAGAGAATCACACTGCTGTAGTACGATTCTCTAAAATGCAAACTCGAAAACGAGTCTCACTAAAGTGATCGAGTGAACTTGTCATTGGTTTATATTCGTTCGCCGTGGTGACGTCACCACGGCGAACGAATACTAAGCCAATGAGAAGTTGGTTCGTTATCGAAGTGAGACTCGTTTTCGAGCTTGCATTTTAGAGAATCGCACAGCTGATTACAAGTGTAAAGTGACTTGGTATAATACGGTCCTTATGGACTTACGGACTTAAGACTCTATTTGATGATTTCTAGATATATATTTGTGCTATAGAAGTAACTACATGGAGCCTAAATTATTATTGACTTGAATAAACCTGCACGAATCTACACAATTTCCGAGCCGTCATTAAGTTTGGACCGTATTATAACATACTTAGGGCGTATGTAGACGACAGACTGCGGTCAAGTCTGCAAAACACGAAGTCTGTCGAGTCTATAACTACCCATGTGTATGAAATAATTATGGTTATCATTTTTTACCTTCTAGCAATAAAAAAACTGCGTCTCCGGTAGTTTGATCGCCCTAGACTTCATGGCACGTAAAGTCAGGGTCTCTATACACTTTTACGGCAGTCGGTGCAAAAGTTGTATTGAAAAGGCCGACCCGCTTGTGTACAACGACCCTTAGCCTCAAACACGCCGAAATGGCAGTGATACTATGTATCGACGGTGTAGTATCAATATCTCTAATAACTACAAAATCATGATTTTGAAAAGAGGCGAATTCGTTTCTAAAGTTTTAGAAAAGAAACAATTTTTTTCTAGCAAATTTATCTCATAAATAAGAATAATTCAAGACCTTACCTCTTTGCAAATACTAGCTCTTTTACATTTTACCCACGAATATGCAATAAGGTAAAAACCGCTAAAATGATAGTTATAAGATGCTGATACTTCACCGTCCGTCGGTATATTATTGGAGATAATGCTTAAAAATGCTTTGAAAAAGAAGCTACCATTTCAGTGTTTTGAGCCATAATCGTCCTCGTAAGCCCTGTTGAAGTACCGAAGTCGTAACGACCAATAGGGTAACTAGTATTTGTGTGCTTCAAGAAAACAAATAAAACAACCTAATAATTAGAATAATTGCTTATTACATAATTAGCAAATTCAAATAATTAATCATCAAAACAATAAAAAACTTACAATAATCAGATTTGTACTGACAAAAGGCACAAGTTTTCGACTTAATATTATCGACATAACAATATCAAAGGCACATATTGCACCTTAAATTTTATCAATCTGGCTCTGTTTGAAAGCTACATAATAACTTTAAGCTACCTTTATGAATCATTAATATGTTGACCTACTTATAAAGGGCTAGCGTTTCTATTCGCAGAAATTCGATCGAAGACTATAATTAGGGTGGCTATACTTGATTCTTCATTGATTTCTTGTGCTTTACGGAACGCGTAGAACAATCGAGAAATTAACTTATAACATAACACTTATACTTATGAAAAGAAATTTTTAGACATGGTTTAAAGCTTTATTATAATGTGGTGATATTTTTAAGGTGGGTATCGGTAAATGTGATACTATGTGGATTGGGGGTCCGAAAATTTGTTGGTATTTGAAGCATATTTAGATTTGAATTGCTCTGTTAGCCTCGTGTGTGGTGGCTAGCGCGACTAATGAGCGTGAGGTCTTGGGTTCGATTCCCAGGTTGGGCAGTGTTATTGGGTTTTTCCATAAGAAATTTTTCAGTAGCAGCCCGGTGTTTGTAAGTCACACTACCATGACACCCTTGAACCTCGGAGAGCACGTAAATTACCTGGGTGCTTGGCATCGAAAGTGCTTAAAAAGGCAAAAAAATGTATTTTGAAACTCATGCCCGGGATTCGATTCCAAGATCGGGTACGTTTTTGGTTGCAGTATCCTTGTAAAAGAAACAAAATATTGTTCTATTTGTATATCTGAGATTCAATTTTGTACCCTCATCACGCCTGTATTCCCCGAAGGGTTAGGCAGAGGTGTACCAATGTGTACAGTTCGCCGAATATAATTTTGTAACATGTAAGTAAATAATTAATACACTAAGTTTGCTTAGACGTCTTGGCTTTGACGTCGGGCTCTTTTGAAACTGAAATTTGATTTGCATAAAATAAGCCATTGAATAAAAACCGGCCTGGGCCGTATGATACGTTAAAAAACCGAAAAAAATAGCCAATTAACAACTCCCCAATCCACACAGCACCACTAATCATTACAAAACCAGAAACAAAACACAACATACAAAGAACTAAGACGTCGCACTAGAAGGTGCATCCGGCAAGATGTGAACAATAACCTTCCTTTTAGCATCATAGCTAAAACTATTCATCTTGAAAATCCTGCTATCATAGAAGGGTTTTAAATCAGAAATGTTGATCTGTCGAGCCCTTTCCAGTAGATCTCTTTCTGAGATCTCGATGGTAGCTTGGGAGTGGTTGTGTAGACCTCTCATGTAAGCTAGTTGGTCCATTGTTAGTTGACGTAGAATGTAGTACAGGAGCTCGCTGTGGTCTTTCTTGTAGGACAGGTATTTTTGGAATGTCTGGAATTTAGAAGATGGATTAGTTGTATATTATATTGTATACTAGCTATATTACTTTAGAATAGTTACTTTGAGTAGCCTTTTTTATTTTTGAGATACAAATTTTTCAAATAATGGTTGTTTAAATGTTTATTTGTTTTTAATGAAGTGCCTAAATAAGTTTCGTAGTTTTATCTTCAATAAATGCCGTTATTTTTAAAGAAAATAACCACGAAGCTTTGTATTAGAGGAATCTCAGCTCCCGTACAAACTTTAATCCCCTATTTCACCCCTTTCAAGCCTATTTTTCGCAATAAAAAGTAACCTATGCTCTTCTCTAAGGTCTTATTTATCTCTGTACCAAATTTCATCAAAATCGGTTCAGCGATTTAGGTGTAAAAGCGTAACAGAAAGACAGGGCATACTAAAAAAAAAAAAAAAAAAACTAGTTAACTTTCGTTAAAACCCAACACATGCCATTTACGGTCTTAGGAGTACCGATAGACCACACAGATGTACGTAGCAACGTATACAAACAACATTACCTGTCGCATGGCCCTCATGACGCTGTACTTCTGCGTGTCCACGAAGCTCTCCAGCATGGTGCGGATGGCCATGTTTACGTCCTCCTCCGACACCTGCGGCCGCAGGTGCATGCGGGCGTGCGCCTCGCTCATGCGGATCACTGGGGGGGAAATGGAAGGAATCATCATCATCATCACCACATCAGCTGCAGGATGTCCACTGCTGGACATAGGCCTCCCCCACAGATTTCCAAAAAGACCGGTTAGAAGCGGCCTGCATCCAGCGAAACTTCGTAGGATAATAGAAAGTTTTTGGTGAAGTATACACATATAGATGGCGGCATTTGTCCTGTATCTGTCTTTGTCTAGAACTATGATAAGTTGAATATTGTTGATGCTACCTTTAGGAAAATATTAAAATTATAACTAAATGACCTTATTCAATAATTTATTCTAGGTCATTGTGGCAATCTTTATGGGAGGCCTATGTCCAGCAGTGGACGTCGTTAGGCTTTGTGAAACTGTGAAATGATTGTTCCGTGGGAAGCAGCAGTTTAATCTCTACTTGGACCCCGCAGAGACGGCGGGGCAACACGCGTCAAGTGTATACTGACGAACTCCCGACTCACGGTAGTAAAAGGAACCGTGGGGATTTAGATCGCAAGAGACCATCATCACCCTCGGTTTTCCCCAGATGGAGGGTTTAAATGAAGATTTCCCCATAAAACAAAAGAAAGGTTAAACTATAGGATTGCTCTGGCGACTGCTTGAATTGTAGTGATGAAATAAAATAAATACCAACTAGCTTCTTCGTGTGAGTTAGTCCGCGTGAAAGCCAAGTATACCATAAAACATATCCTATGGACCTATGACATGCTGCAATAGTGTAGCTTTTTATCAGTGAAATAATTTTTGTAATTGGACCAAAATATTCCTCTATATCGTATTTGTACTTATGAAAAATTACAGTAAAGCAGAGATAAAATTATTACAGATTAGTGATCTTACCAGATTCAATATGTCGTACGGTGATAGGCAAGCTACCGGTGGCCAGGGATTCCTGTCGGAGCTGACTGTACATCTTCGCTACCTTGTCTTGATCCATGTTCTGTAATAAATTGTACAATTTATTATACATAAACTGCTGGAAACTTCGTTGCGGGTATAATAATATAATAAAGCTAAAGAGATTTGGAAATCTATGGGGGAGGCCTATGTCCAGCAGTGGACGTTCTGCGGCTTATATGATGATAATGAAATGAATTTTTGTTTGTTTAAACGCTTTGTTTATTTAATCTATGAAACTACCAGTCGAATTGCAAAAATCTATCAATGCTCGTGCCTTCTCTGTATGAGAAGAGGCCTTTGCCCTGCAGTGGGACCAGTAAAGACCTACGCAGACATAGCAATTTATGTCGTATTTCTATAATGATACGATTGAATGTCCAATAGTAAAAATCTAAATCTCTTGCCATACCGTTCCAGTCTGTGCAGGCCATAATAGGCTGGTATTATTACCTGTAATTTAGGATGTACATTCTCCCTGGAATAAACGATGTATTTCTTGAGCAGATCTTGTTGTAGCACGAACTCGGGGTCGGGAGCGTTGCTGTCCTCTAGCGCGGTGCCACGCTGAGTCGGGTGGTGACGTATGTGAGATGACACTACGAACCTGGGACAAACATTATCCATTGTATAATGTAGATAGAATCTATAGATAGTAATAAACTGAGGAATTTATATATATTTATACATCACGCCTGTATTCCCCGAAGGGTTAGGCAGAGGTGTACCGCAGTTCGCCGGAAATTTTAGGTCCCATGTAATAAGGGGCGAGCCTATTGCCATTAACCGGGCACAAATCCAAACTCCGAGTTGCTACTGAGAATTTCACGAAAAACCCAATAACACTTTTTTCTCGACCTGGGAATCGAACTCAGGACCTCTAGCGTAGCAGTCGTGCTTAGGACCACTAGGCTAACAAGGCAGTTAACAAAAAAATGACACACATAATTAAATATTAGGTCCATGTTAATAAACTTTTAACTTTCAACTTTTTAACTTGGAGTGAAACAGTAACCTTGACTGGTATGAAATAACTGCCTTAGTTGTATTAATAATAAGTTTTAAGTTTTCCTAAGGCATACTAACCCTCTGACGGTCCCTCCATTGGTCCTGAACTTGACTGCTAAAAGTAAGGTCCTAGGTTCGATTCTCGGATAGAGCAATGGGCAAAAAAATTGAGATTTAACTAGGAACATTTCTCAACAGCAGATAGGAGTTTGAGCCAAATATTTGAGCCTGGTTACAAGTAATAGGCTTACGACATATGTCATAGAACTTATAAAAAACAAAATAAATATTTACACCACTACCTCTGCCTACCTCTTCAGGGCACACAAGCATAACATAACGTCACTTACTTGGCGAGATGCGCGTCCTGCATCGGATCGGCCTCATCCCGCACGACGCACAGCACGTCGAAACGCGACAGGATCGGTTCAGACAAGTTCACGTTCTCAGAGAACGTTAGCGACGCGTCGTAACGACCGCCGATCGGATTGGACGCGGCTATTATTGAGCATCTGTATGGGAAATTAAACATAAACTTTATCTTGGCATGTTTCACAGATATATCATAGGTGGGTATGCAGTGGGTGGAGAACATTCATAATGAGTCTATTCAGGTAGGTACAGATGTTTCAATTTAAAATTGCATTCGAACCTTGAAATTCTCTAAAAATCAAGTAATACGAAAATCCTCCGGTATCTTCAGATGGACAGTTTTCTTGTGAGTTTTTTTTTAGGATTGAAAATCATCAAATGATTTTTTCCACTCTGGTTTGAGTGGAAGGAAGTATTCTCTTTCGTGTTCTTCCCTGGCTGCGATGACTCCTTCGAACAAATTCCGCAACACTGAAATGGTGTAGGCTAGAGGTAAAAAAAAACCAGGGATCTCTCACCTAGCGTGCAGTGACGTGACGATGCCCGCTTTAGATATGGATATGGACTGCTGCTCCATAGCCTCGTGGATGGAGGTCCGGTCGGCGTCGTTCATCTTGTCGAACTCGTCGATGAGGCACACGCCGCGGTCGGCCAGGACTAGCGCGCCCGCTTCCAGGGTCCAGTCTCTGTGGAGTGCAATGTTTAGGTAAGATAAAGTTAAATGTAACAAAGTATTTATGTAAATTAAACCATTTACAGGTACTTTTGAATTGTCAAGAAGCATGCAGAAATAATATTTTACTGATAGGAAGCTACACTATTAGTCATATATCCACATTAAGGGGGAAGAGAAAGAGAGAAGAGAGAAAGCTACAGTAAAAAATAGTGTACGGCACTTGCCGTATACTATTTTTTACTATATAATTCCGTTTTTGACTAGGCTTTATTCAAAGTTAAAGTATTAATTTCAATTCAACCGAGTACGGCGCCCTTTTAAATTGTCCAAGAGTCGGTAAATTAGTTAGAAAGTTGAAGCTAGCTGGTGGGTTAAGTGTGTATAAGATAGCTTACCCCCTAACTTCATCCATGCTCAAGTCATATACAAATATGTAACTAGTATTTTGTAAAACTTGATTGAAATAGTTTCCTAGAGTATTGCAAGAAAATGTGCTTTACCTGGTAGTAGGATTCTTTCTCACGTAAGCAGTGAGACCGACCGCACTGGCTCCCTGACCCGTTGTGAAGATAGCTCTGGGCGCGATCTGTGATAGTTTATTTTATTAGCTTTAGAACTGTTTTCATTTTTTAATTTTGCCTCGAGCAACTTTTTTATATTGGACCAGTAGTTCCGGAGATTAGCGCGTTCAAACAAGTAAATTCTTTAGCATTATGGAATTAGCACAAATAAAAAAAATGTTAGATTAAATTGAATCACCTTTTCAGTGTACTTCAGGAACTGTGACTTGGCAGTACCAGGATCTCCGCAAATGAGGACATTGATGTCACCTCTCACTTTGTGCTTGTCACCTAAAATTAGACAAGAATACTATACAAACTCGAATGGGCGGCCATTGGAATGCAGTAAAAATTTTATTGTATTCATTTTATTTTACAATTTCTGTTATTTTAAGGTTTCCGTACCCGAATTCAGTAAACAACGCTGAAAATTTAGTTGTGATCTAACTAAATTTTTAGCGTTTTTACTGGATCTTAATATTGTATCTGCTTCAGAAACTAGATTTTTTTTATATTAATTTAAAACTATAATTGAAGCCACCACTTGTCGATATTTATTACGATTGGTTCAGTGGTTTAACTGTGAAAACACAGCTAAACAAACGGACAGAGTAACTATCACATTTATATCGTACATTCCTAAAACTTAACCACATACCTGGATTCTTAGGCTCTCCCCCAAACAGCGCTAACGCCAGCCCCCTCTTAATATAATCATGTCCGTATATAGAGGGCGCTATACTCTGCACGATCCTCTCTCCAATCCGCGGGTCTTTGGACAGCTTCACTATGGTCGCCACGTCCTCATCTGTCAGGGAGTCAACGATGTGCTTGCAGTCTTTTACTACTATGTAGTTTGCTATTATTACTGTTGCGAAGACCGGGAAGCCCTGTGGAAGACTTATATTAAGTTTGATGCTTGCATTAAAAACAGTTATTGGATCTTTTAAATTAGGATTTTCTTGGTATCAGCCCTTGAGTCTCGATTTGTGCCTGTATTAGTTCAATGTCATTTTTTTTTTCAATTAGGTCATTAAAAGATTCTTTCAATTACAAAAAATATGAATTGAATTTAGTTACCCCTTCCAACAGGCAGCTTTTTAGCTTAATATAGAACTCTACACAAAACAAAATGTAGTATTGTTTTTATATTTTGTGTTGTGTTGTGTTGTGTTGTGTTGAGAATAACTCAAGAAACTCAATACGCAAGAAACACAATTCTTATACTTAAAAAACTATATTACTTTTTAGATATCTAACATGAAGAAAATAACTTAGGTACCTGTTCAGTATTAAGTGACCCATCATAATTGTTAGTATAGATCCCGGTGAGATCCACCTCATCCCCGGGCTTGCAGCGGTCACACAGGTCTGCCAGCAGCACGCACTCCTTGCTGCGAGGGATCCGGCCTGCAGGGATGCGGCCCGGAGACTCCTGGATTGTGACCTTCTGGTAGTTGCGGTATACTGTTTGTTCCATGTTTACCTGGAATGTGAGGGGGATATAGAAACTGTGGGATATCTGAAAATTTGTTTGCAAGTGCGAGTTATAATACTTTGACTTTTATTTTAATTGACGTAGGGTTTAAATTACATTGGCTGATGAAGGTTCGATAAGCTTTTCCGCCAAAGACCAATCTTGTGACCGATTTCTTCTCGCCGACAATGAAATCGGTCGTAAGCGAAGACCCTAAACAGTTTGAGCTAAAAATTTGTATTTTTAGCTCAAACTGTTTAGGGTCTTCGCCAAGTTAACACTGTTGTTAACTTGGCTTTTAGAAATCCAGATTTAAGCATTAAATCTTGACAGTTGTTTGAAAATGAATGGCGTATTCTAAGATAAAGTGTTATGTAGAGAAGTTGAGTCTTAATAATTTTGGTTTATAGTGACTACGCGAACATAACAAATATCTATCTAAATTAAGACTTACCATAAAAGGCCCAGCACTCTGACACTCCGGACAAGACCCCGGTCTAACCTCCGAATTCTGAGTCTGCACAAACGGTCCCAAGATATACCCGCACCTATTACAGTCATATTTGACCACAGACAACTGAGGCAGCACTCCAGTGGTCGCCGTGATCACACCTACAGTCCTCACAAGTTGGTTCAAGTGGAGCTTCCGGAATGTTCTCAATTCTTCTATGAGAGGGAGGTCGGATATTCGCACGTGGATCTCAGAGGTCACTCGCTCGTAGCTCGGGAATATTTGGAGGACGATGTCTTTGGCCACCTGTGAAAAAATTGTAGTGTTTATTTCACTTTGTAGTTTTGAAATTTCAATGTCTGTAGGTTATGGTTCCAAGCCGTACAATACGCCTAGTTTGATTTCTATAAGATTTTTTGGCTTGATTATTATTCGGCTTGTTGAATCAAATATTGAAAGCCAACTATACAATGCAGATACAATGGCGACAACTCTAAAATGCTTATGTTATTCATAGGCATTTTGATGCATATATTACATAGACATTTTAGAGTTGCCGACAGTGTGTTCCACACAAATTGATGAAATTTTTGAAATATAATAAAATCCAACCAATATCTATTTTTCAATGTCCATTTTTTTTATTTATTTCACCAGACAATTTTCTTCACAAAGAGCTCTACTACGTGTTTATGTATTGTTAGTTGAGAAGTGTTTCTTCTTTTCTCTTCCTTCTTTCTCTCCTAGCTAATCATACCTCATCGAAGATCTGTAGCATCTGGAAGGGCGCCTCGGGCAGGAAGTAGGCGAGCACCTGTTCCCTCCTGGCCAGCACGTCGAACTCCACGTGGAACGAGGCCTGGTTGTGCTCGCACATGCGCCGCACGCGCTCCTTGTACACAAACTGACCCTTACTGTTCGTGTATGTGCGGAGGAAGTTCTTGAATCTGGAAGTGGAAATATTCTAAAGTAAAAAAATAATTACATTTCAATTAGACTATTTATTTATTTAAAGTTTATGTAACAAAATGGTACAAAGGCGGACTTAATGCTTTATGCATTCTCTCCCAGTCAACCAAAGATGCTGAAGAGATAACAATGCCAGGTGCAAATTATTGTGGTTACATAAACACACACATCACCATCATCTCGTTGTTAAGGCGCTTTGCAGACGACAGGGCAGGGCAGTCTTTTTGACCGCGAATTAATAAACACCGCGTCTGACCGTTGATACCCGTGGCTGCCCTCACCGTGAATATACTTCACAGATATGCCGCGTCGCCAGTGCCCGCCTGCCACCGGCGGCGGCGCGGTCTTTTTGCCCCCTATGTGTGTTGGTAGTATAGGATTTCCTTTGCACTATCGTACGCGGTTAACTCCGCCGTGTGTTTCGCGCCTTATAGGTAGATAAGGTACTTACACTCTTTTAAATGAAATGCCTTATAATTATTTGATTTATACAGGATTATATAATTACATACTACGCAAAGCATAATATAATGTTAGATTATAATACTATACTACAATAGGTAGAAAGAGACAGTTGGATATGGACATAGGCTAGTTTTTAGTCTGCAACCAATATTTACCCGAAGTAATATTTTAGGTATTTATTTTATTTTTGCCAACGATACCTACGGCTTTTTTGCGTGAATATTCTTCTTCTTCTTAGTGTAGAAGAATATTCACGCAAAAAAGCCGTAGGCAAAAGCTAGTGAAATATAACTTTTAATACTAACCTGTTAGCGATTTCAGTTCTGGGGCCCAACATAGAAACCCACTCCTTGGTGGTATACCCCTTTGTGTCCTCCAAGTTCTCGATACTCTCGATGCCCTCCTCCACCTGTTCCTCGCTGCCCATGGCGGCTTTCTCTGCGGCACGGCGGCGCTTCGCCCGCGGAGCACCCGTGCTTTCCTCATCGGATTCATCTGTGGAAACATTTTTATTAGTGTGTAAATTTTGACTAAAATAAACTTAAAGGTGGTATACTAAATACATCATTCTTATTTTCATAATGGTTTACGTAATAAAATAACAAAGATAGTGTTTACGAAAGATGTGTAAATTTAACTTTTAAACTAAAATTATTTTATGGACACTCGCCACTGCCCGCAAGGGACAGTGGTGCAGTAGGTCAGTATTAACTGTGCACTCGATCCCTGCTGATCGCTACTTTCATCAACTACGAACTAAATAGATGTAATTTCAGGTGCCTAAGTACAAGAAGTATTGAACAACTAATGGAAATGGATACATTTCCATTAATTACTTATTTTTTTTTTATGATTTGTTTTTTTTGGTACATTAGTCAGATACTACTGACTAATGTACCAAAAACACTTTTCATGTATACGGTAGAACAAAGCTAAATGATCATACTTATTAGAGAACTCTACAGGAGAAATCCAATCTCTTACCATACAACAGATCGCGATCATCCCTCCTGGTGCGACCCTCATCCCTATCCCTTCTCCTCAACTCCTGCTCGGCTGCCACTCGGTCTTGCGCCGACATAGGATCGTACTCATCATCGTCCAAGTCTTCAGCATCATACCGATCCAGGGCTGGCATTGGGCGGTAGTCACTGTGGAACAAGATGAAGATTAATTACAAGGATTTTAAATGAAGACCCTAATCTCTTCAAAGTTAGAGTGAACAGGCAAACATCTTGAACAATCATGGTGCCTACTGTGTAGAACCCTCTAACTTATATAAAAACCGGCCAAGTGCGAGTCGGACACGCGCACGAAGGGTTCCGTACCATTATCAGTAAAAACAGCACAATCACGTTTGTTGTATGGGAGCCCCCCTAAACATTTATTTTATTCTGGTTTTTAGTATTTGTTGTTATAACGGCAACAGAAATACATCATCTGTGAAAATGTTTGCTCTCCAACCATCACAGTTCACGAGATATAGCTTGGTGACAGATGGATGGACAGATATACAGACAGACGGTCAGACAGCAAAGTCATAGTAATAGGGTCCAGTTTTATCCTTTTGGGTATTTTTTTTTTTTTTTTTTTTATAGACGGGAAATCATCAAATAACTTCCCCCGCCCTGGGCGGGGCGGGAGGGAGTGTCAGACTTTTACTGACTAAAACCCGTCTATGTTCCTTCATGTGCCCTTTGCGTTCCGGGGGCGCGGTATCTCTTTCGAACAACCCGCAGCCCCGGCAGGCATCGGCCCTCAGTGGCCCCATCCAATTTGCTGACATCTCTTTGAGGCGCGCGTGGAACACGGACGCGCCGTCGACACGGTCTGTCGCTAGTGAACGTACGGACGGTGAGCTACCCATTGCTCACCGTCCACAGACCCGCGTCTACGGTGGCCGGGAGTCGTCTCGTGGCTCCCGACGCCCGGATCGTCTACCGCGGCGGCCGCTGGGACGGGGGACCCTCCTTTCTCTCTCCCGTCCCGCCGCCTCCTTCTCTAGCATTACAGCTTCGCAGAAGGAGGCGACTGCTTCCCATTCCCCCTCGCTCCGGACCATGGCCTGAACCAGTGCCGGACGCGAGAGGGCGCCGCCGCCGATGGCCGCCTCGAGGACTCGGCGGTGCTCAGCCCAAGCAGGGCACACCGCCAAAGTATGCTCCACCGTGTCCTCGGGGCGATCCTCACAATGGTGACACCCGGGCGTTTCCTCCCGCCCGATGAGGTGCAGGAACCTCCCGAAACATCCGTGTCCGGTGAGGACCTGCGTCAGGCGGTAGGTGAGGGCGCCGTGGCGCCGCTCAAGCCACTCCTCAAAGAGGGGACTTACCGCCTCAATCAAGGCGTGCCCTGCACGAGGTTGCGACAGTCGTTCTCTCCATGTCGCCATGAGATCGAGCCGGAGTTCCGTCCGCTGGGCGGCAATTTGCCGCGGCATCCTTTTGGGTATGGAACCCTAAAAAGGGGCCTGTATGTCTTCAGTGCTGGAATGTGACCCAGGAAACGCAACCACTAGGTCATCAAATAGATTTATCAAACGACACTTACGCCTCCATATTATCATTGAACAGTTCCTCTCCATCGCCCTCTTCCTCCTCAGGGTTGTCTCCCAGGATGGCGCTTTCATCTTCAAACATTTCATAGTCCCGTGCCGGTGACGTCATCCGTGACCGAGCTCCGTCGCGTTCTGACGGTGTGTCTGGGGTTGGGGAACTCTGAAATTTTTTAAATCAATCAGTAAATAAGGTATTTTGAAGGCAAACAAGCCTACTGCATGAATGAAATTATGGCTATACATATAGCTGTAGCCCGGTTGTATACGTCTGGTTTATTTCACCTGTCGTCAGATTGTTTTGCACCGGATTTACAGTGGTGTATGGCTTATATGAATGAGTGCATACATGCACCATATACAGAACTGATGTATAGACAAGCGGCCTTATCCGGCACACCATTAAGTATACCAGCTCTGGTGCATACCTGGCAGACAGGATTTTTTATATTTAGTTTCAATTATTTATTTAATAGTTCTAATAATTTCTTTTGTCTTGACTTTGTTTTGTCTTCCCTTGTTATTTTTAGGATAAGGTTATTAAGGCTCTCAATAGAATACACCGAAACTTGAATTTGAGAATTGTTTATTTACCTACTAATTATAGTGACACATGAAATAATTTTATTATATGTCTTTCTACATACGCAAACGCATCACGCCTGTATTCCCCGAAGTGTTAGGCAGAGGTGGACCAATGTACACCCACAGTTCGGAGGTATGTTTTAAGGTTCCATGTTTATGTTTAATGTCTTATGCTAATATTTTGATCTTTTGGTCAAATGATTTATGTTTAGATTGGCTGAAGTTTAAACCCGTTAGTTATTGACATTTGAATGGTAATAACTGTTTTTTACAGATATAAAAAAGCCATTTGAAGGTTAAAACAACATTTATGCAAGTATATTAATTAGACTTGTGACTAATTATAATAGGTTCTTTACTTTCAGGGAAATGTAGAAATGGATATTTTATTATAATTATGTTTAAAAGTATCAACAGTAAAACACACTTTTGTGTAGAACAAAGCAGTCACAGGTACGCCGCTTAAAAGTTTAACAGTAATAATATATCCGAAAAAACTGCCATTTAGAAGTAAAACTGTTACTCACCATGGTTTTTGTAACTTATTATTCTAATAACACACAAAACTACACAGAACTATACACTAATTAAAGTTTTATTTCACAATATTGAACAATAATTCGTCGTTACAAAAAAAAACAAACAGGTTAACTTTGTGAAAATGTGAATGTCAAAAAAACGCGCGAATCCGAGTCAAGCTAGTTCTTTGTCACAAACTGTCAGAACATTTTCGAAGGCAATATTCAGCCCTATCGCAAAGACATAAAGCATAGTCAATGCATAGCGATTACAGTGCCATCTTTAGAATATTGTGAACGCACAACACATTACGATGTGGTGCGTTCAATTCTTTTTTAACATATATAATGATATCTAAAATGTAATGTAAATAAAATAATACAGTAAAATAAAATAACACGATGTGTTGAAAATAAAAAAAAACGTGGATCGTGCTACAGCCAATGCATAATACCCTAGAGCCTCGAGAAAGTTTGGATTAGGAACTTGATTCAGGAAACTTCTTGACACGCCTCGTATTGTTAGGGTCAGCTCACACCGAGACGCGACGCGAGGCGACGACGCTGCGCGCACACTTTAAAAGAGCTACTCAAAATATAACTTTATTTTCTAAACAAAAAGATACACTTTTCATTGTGAGAAATGCGTATCTGTTCGCGCTGCGTGGGGCAACGCATTCTGAATTAGGAGGTTCTTCTTTTTCGAGACCGGTCCCTGACTCCCTGCTGCTTAGGTTTTGTTTCGGTTACCGTTAGGATACTATTTTTTATTTTTATATGAAACGTTCAAATATTTGGCTATTTCTTATCTAGCAGACGGATGGAGAAATGAGTGAGAGCATTATGGCTCACTTATGGACCCTTTGAGTACGGAACCCTAAAACTAGGGAAAACTAAAAAACTTAATTTATTTTGTAAACAAGGATATAGTGAGAGGGTATCTAAAAATTAGTTCGTATTGTTGTCAAAAAGACAAGAGCTCAAAAGGTTCGCAGGATTGTCTATTTGTATATAAAATTAGTTAAAATAAAAAGACAAAAGTCAATCATTTTTAGTCGAAAATATCATGACGGATCAAATATGTGAACGCTCAACGCAACATAACCTCAAAATGTAACATCTTGACAGGACATAACCATTTGTACATGACATTTATTTTGCTGTAATGCAAAACTGTAATGCCTAGAAAACATGGCAAAATACATAGCTCAAATTATAGTCCTTGGCGTTCAGGTAGTAGGGAGAGCTTTTGCTAGAGCACTCAAGCAAGAAATAGCTGCGTCTCAAGAGGCTGCCAAACGCGCTGGTGGTGGACCTGAAGGCACCAGGAGAGCTGCAGCAAATGCGTCAACAGGTCTCACATTAGAAGAAGCAATGCAGATACTTAACTTAGACAAATTGGAAAAAGAAAAAATTCTAAATAACTACGAACATCTTTTTCAATCGAATGATAAGGCGAAAGGTGGGTCCTTCTATATACAATCAAAAATAGTGAGAGCAAAAGAAAGAATAGATGAAGAAATGAAACACCAAACAGAAGCGCCAAAACAACAAAAAGATACGTCATGAAAAAAGGTGTTAATACATTTGGACTAGAGCTGTTACCTATTTTTATTGTTGTAGATAATATTGTTTTAGTTAAAACAGTGTTCCGTTTGTAAAATATTTATTGCATAGAAAATGGATACCACAATAGTGACTAGAATACATCAGTCTTCATAACATACATTGTTGATTACATATTACAAAATAATAAAAAAAATGTCACAATCATAAAACTATGAATGCTGAAGCATTAGGTATGTCCTAAAAGAATTTAGAAATCAATAAATATTTGTTACGCATGATACTGATTTTTACTACTAATCCCAATACAGTTATAAGTATATAATGTTAAAAGTTTGATTATATAGAGAGCTATTTTATTTATCTATTGCGCTGAAAGCTTTTAACTATTGAATTGAGCTAAGCAACATGTAACACTATTTCTGTTATAATATAAAAATTTCCTTGCGGTAAAATGAAGTAATGAGACCAATAATTATGTAATTTAAATAAGACCAGTCTTGCATGGTATTACATTATTTGAGATCTTTGGCTTCCCATTACTTCTGCAATAAACTACATCTGTAACTCTTACTGGATATGTAAAAACATTAATCTAAATACATTTACGATTACAATTCCTTACAATAAGTACGCAACCCAACAGGTTAAATATGACTAGAAAAAATTGCTTAAAATGGAATGTCACAATGGAAGAATTTGAGCAAAAACGATTCTATTTGGATACACATCAATATTATTAAAAGAGATCTAAAAGGTATACCATCACTTGTTCCCACTCCATGTATAAATATCACTTTTCGAAAATCGACCCCCTTACCAAATACTCTTCCAAATATGGATTATGAAAAATCTTACTACTAACATTTAGACTTACATTTTACTAAGTTAACAATCCTATGAAATCGTATTCTGGACTTATCCATACAAAAAATTAGGCTCATAAATAATTTGAAATGTTTTTGCTCCAGCTTTGGATATAAATAAATTGTAAATACCCTTCATTATAAATAAATTAATTACAGCAGAAAATTATAAATATTAATAGACATCTATAAATGGCAGTGATGTTGACAAGATCAGTTTTCGTCTAAGGTTTTACATCCATTAGAACAACAACTTCATAGGGGCTGCACTCTGACATACGCAATGTATTGCAGAGCCAACCGTAAAAACCCTTCTCAAAATCGCAAACATCCTTCCACCAATTAGCAGCGCTGAAAGTAAGCTGGACTATACCAGCATACAGACCCAGACCGACAGTAAAAAATACTATCAGAAACGGGTATGACAAAATCACTATTGGGGCCAGTAAGACTTTTTTAATGCATTTGAAATTCTCAGTAACATAGGAGAATACGTTGTACCAAGCCATGGTGCCCATGTAGAATGAGTACATGGCTGAAATGAATGCAACAAACGGTATGCACATGAGGCTGAAGAGAAAAATGTGTGGACCGTTGTACAGAGAACACTTGGATATATCCATCTTGTTGTACTCTTCAGCTACAATTGCTGCCTCAATAATCTCAAGCTCCTCCCGTGATATATTGAGTTTCACATCAACATTCTGGCCTTTCTTCTTACCTCGTTTGATAGTCCCGGTCATGGTCAAATATCCATTCCTAGACGTGTCTGTCAAAGAGCAGTCAGGGGACATTGACCCTTCAGATTCAATACGCAAAGCAGTAATTTCAGTATCAGTGTTGTCTCCCTCCATAATCCCAGGGACAATATTCACTCGTTTTTTCCTTTTAGCACTGTTCTTGAGGCTGTCAGTGAGGTTGCCCATTTCGAAACTGTTTTCGGACTGCGTTTGGGACAAGCTGTTTGGAGTGGCTGACGAGCTTTCATTTTGATCCGAGTTTAGGATCTTGCAGCTTTTCTGTATGTCACTGTCGTTAGCATCTGGTAAGTCTCCATGACTGGAGCAAGCATCAGAAGAATTTTCATATATTGGTGACAGATCTATTACCTCCCGGCTGCTGTTGAGAGTAGTCAAAGCTTGGTATCCATTCTTCTGGATATTTTGTTTCTGAGATTCGGAGTCTCCATTCAAATCATTAAGCTCTTCATCATTAACATCATTGATGATTGGGAGATTGATTTTCATGTTGGACTTTAGGCCTTCCATGGTTGAGTGGATTATGCCATTGACAACATGCTCAGAAACTGGTGACAACCCATTCTTGTATTTGGTTTGTGTATCATCTGCAACTCCCTGGAAAATGAGAATATTTAATTAATAACAATGCTTCCCTAATCATACACTATGTGACCTACTTTTGTCAATAACTATTGATACAAGAAAGATTATGCTAGCTAGGCAGAGATTGCCTTATCAAAACGTAAAATTCAGTTAGCAAGACGATTTCTAATCAACAAGTACTAATATATTTTCTAATCAAAATAAAGGAAGAACAAAGAAACACACAGATGAATAACAAAATTGTAATACCATTAAATCTCACGAACTTATTGAATACCCAACACACCGAAATCAGTGAAGGTGCAGCACAGAATGCGATTGCGTACTAACCGGCTCGATAGAATTCTATAAATACAGAACACTATAGGAAACTAAACCTAGGAGATACACCCACACCGCTTTCGTAAAATAAAAAATACGGGAGTTGTTTCACTACCATATTACAATAACTGTACACAAGATACTTCTACAATGTCATACGAAGACATTTCAGTATAAATCACTGATGAAAATGCTCCAATTAGAACGTAAAATATTATACATTTACCTGTACAGTAATTATGTGGTCTACATGGCTGGCTATTGTGTTCTGTTTCTTCCCGTTGCGTTTCTTCGGCAGTATAAATATAGGCTGTTCCACTTTAGACATAGCTGCTTACAGTTTAGAGATCGTAAATGTGTAGTTAAAACACTATTATTATGCACAAATAAGTCAAAAACTTTGCCGAAGATTAAACACAACAAACACCACCGGCCATTATTATAACACGACTAATTTTAGGTGTTGAACGCTTTCCTGAACTCTGTTTGTGGCGGCCGGGAAATGCAAGAGATGAACAACACCTCAATTTTGTCGTATTGTAAGTAGGTCCTCTAGCCAAAGGATTCAATTTTTTATTGAATTTTTAACTTCTTTTTGAATCTATCTAAATAAAATACATACTATATTTCTACTACTTTTCTGAGCTAGGATTTATCTCCTTGTTGAAATAAACTGCAGCTAGCATATCTCTCAAGAGTTTTATTTTGTAACTCAAAGATTCTATTTTCTTACTGAAAAGGAACGTCAACGCGGTGCGCGTTTTATTGACAGTTGGTTGACACTGACATACTCATACTCAGTTAACAATTTTGACATCTCATGAATTCTTATTTTCTCTAGTTTTGTTGAAAATCTTGTTAGGATTTACTGTAAGAATTGTTGTGTTTATGAACCAAATACACATTTAAAGTACAAGAATGTTAAAGGTAAGTTTGTTTTTGCAACTATTGCTTATTTCATTCATGAATTTGTTATTGTAAACATAACCTTAAATATAACCTCTTGCAGGGAATGGTAAGCTTGGTAACTGGCGGAGCTTCAGGCCTAGGAAGAGCTACAGTTGAAAGATTTGTGAAAAATGGTGGGAAAGTTGTTATTCTCGATGTTCAAGGCACAAGAGCTAAGCAGGTGGCTCAGGAACTGGGCGAGAACGTAGCGGCGGCGACCGGTTGTGTGAGATTTTTTAAATTATTTATTTTCAGGAATATGGAGAGATGAAATGAAAAATCATGGTCATCTCTTGAAGCCCTGGGTACAACAGTGGCGTCAGTACGTTTATGTAGAGTGTAAAAAAACCCAGCTAAGTGGAAGTCGCCCTAGCGCACGACAGGTTCCATCTCAAGCAGTTAATGCCTAGCACAGCCAAAATTAAAAACTCTTCTTTCTGCTAAATGTAAAAAAAAACGAAGTATTTTTCTGTTTACTTTATTTTTTATTTATTTAGGTTTGAAAAGAGCTTCTTTGTATATTATAATATTATATATTGTATGTTTTATATTATATGACAAATTATCAGTGACAGACTTATGTATAAAATAAAAAACGTATTATGGAATAAGTCATTAGATAAATCTATTATGGAATAATTAGGTATTATTCATATTAGTATTAATTTAGAAGAGGAAGCAACAAACCTACTTTTACTAAATAAGCACACAGTAATTGCTGCAGACATAATGATGCAGTTCAAGCCTAGCCAAAGTGTCAGTAATCATAGGTTCCAGTACCAGTTTATGTTTCCTTTGCACATACAACATAATATTTCTTATGGGTGACTTTTATAGTCCGCATTTACAAGATTAGTATTTTACATTGAATATTGGTTTCTGCCTTTTATAAGTAGGTTACTGATTTGTTGTTGAGTATGATATAGAAATAATTGTAAAAGGAGAAGTAGGAGTTAAATTATTGGCTCTTTCTATTTATGCGTTGGGTTCGACTTCTGCGGTGCTGGAGTGTGGGTATCAGACTGCACAAATATGGTTTTCTTTATTCATACTGTTAACACATTGAGAGCACCGTGAGACACTGGTTTTGCTCACTCATGACAGCAGGATGAGAATCATCACATATCAACTGCATGAAGAGAACCATCTGTGTCAATCGTGTCACATTAATTGAAATAGCCCTTCTGATGTCACTCTTGCTAAGTTAATTGCCCTGAACATAGACCAATTTAAATTTTATAATAAGATCAGATTTTTCAAAACTCACATAAGTTTGAGTAAGGATGATAAATGGCTGAAATTGGTAAACAGCTTTGCTATTTCATTTTTTTCACCGGTAAAAGACAAATGCTGAGCTGCTCCAAATAATATTGGTGTAAGGAGGAACATAGAAGGGTCCAGCTCCCAGCAATTTAAAGTTCTTTTGTCATTGCAGGTGTCATCAGAAGCAGATGTAAAGAAAGCATTAGAAATAGTAAGAGATAAGTTTGGGCGGCTCGACACTCTGGTCAACTGTGCTGGACAGTCAGTCACACATCAAGTGTACAATTTCCACAAAGACAAGTCCTGTGATTTGGATGGTTTCATTAATTGTATAAATGTAAGTAATAGTAATCGCATAACATTCAAAAATTTTTTTTACTGAATCTAGTGCGTTACTCTTTCTTTAGTAGTAGTAGGGCTCTTCGTGAAGGAGCCCGTCCGTGGAAGTACTACCACCATACCTATTTCTGCCGCAAAGCAGCGTTTCTGTGTTCCAGTTTGAAGGGTATGGGTGCTGTTGTAATTACAGGCACATGAGACATTTCAACTTTGTCTCTGCGATGGCAACGCATTTGCAAGGCCGCTGGTATTGCAGATGTCTATAGGTAGCGGTCTCACCATTAGGTAGGCCGTGAGCTTGTGTGTCATACAATGGCATTAAAAAAAAAAATATATTAAAGCCCCCATGCTGTACTGTACTGGTAGATATGCCCGTACACATAACAGTGATTTTTCACACCAAAAAATAAAAGTCGTTTCCCAGTATTATTTTTGATCAAAGTTGCTTAGTTTTATAGGCAGTATGTTTAGTTAACGGGTAAATGATGTTTTTTTTCCACTTATACCAAGTAACCCACCAATGTCCTCAAAATAACGATTTTTCGTCACATCCGCTATAAGTTTGCCAAAGTAAAAAAGGCTAATTACAATACATACCAAGTTGATATTTTGACAGTGTTGCCACCATACCGTTTATGACTAAAGTAAAAGTTATTTGTAAGAAATTAAGGGAAATCACAACAAAAGGGAAAGTTATAACAACTGACTCTATATCCGGGCCGCGATACTATCCGGATACTTACATAGCGTCAAGTATCCGTCAGTCGGCGCGTGTGAAAAACATTTATATCTTGCAAAGTTAATGAAGTCATTACTGTTTATTCAATTAAAGATCATAATAAAAGCAAATTATCATAATCACGACACTTTCAGGCAAGTTTAATCTTGCAATTTATGTCGTTATTAGAGGGCAGTAAGATTTATAGCTCATCTTTGCTGTCTATTACAGTTATTAAGCTAGGCGTAAATTAGAGCAGTTCACTTGCCTGTATAAAACTTTCCTATAGAAAATGAAAGTTACAGGATGGATTTCTTGTTTATTTCTATACTTACTTCAAGAGTTCTTGGGCTACAAGAAATTGTGGATGAAAGCGAGGATAAATAATACCAGCGTATTAATTATTGTCCCACTGCAGGGCCAAGGCCTCTTTTCATACAGAGAAGGCACGAGCATTGATCACCAAGCTTGCTTATGGCAGATTAGCGAATTCTAGAATTATATTTAATTACTAGCGTCTGCCCGCGTTTTGTTCCGCGTCAAAATTGGTATATTATCCCACGGGAACCGTACCTTTTTTCGGGATAAAAGTATCCTATGTGTTATTCCACACTACAATCTATCTCAGTGCCAAATTTCATCCAGATCCATTCAGCCGTTTAAGTGCAAACTTTCGCATTTATATTATTATAGTAGGAAGTAGGATTACTAGGATAAGACCAGGTTTTCACATAATGTTTTCCTTCACTTATGTCTGTGATGTTCAAGATGAACTAAGGAAAACTTCACATTAGTATTAACTCGAGGGTTCCTCACGATGTTTTTCTTCACCGATGATAAAACGATAGAAGATGGCTGTTTGTTCCTAACCTCCTCTATTTAATTTCAGGTAAACACAGTAGGTACATTCAACACAATACGGTTAGCGGCAGGTCTAATAGGGAAGAACAAACCAGATGAGAATGGCCAAAGAGGAGTGATAGTAAACACAGCATCCACAATAGCGTATGAAGGCGATATCGGACAGGCGGCGTATGCTGCATCATCTGCAGCGATCATTGGCATGACTCTGCCGATAGCAAGGGACCTGGCTTCACAAGGAATTAGAGTCATGACTGTTGCCCCAGGTAAGTTTCTATCCTTGCTTTAGCAATTTTCCCTATTAAATAGGACCTAAACATACCGGCGAACTGTGGGTGTACTCTGCCTAACCCTTCGGGGAATACAGGTGTGATTATGTTTAGCAATCTTCAGACCTTCATTACTATTTTGTAATAATCTCCCTAAGGGAATTTAAGTCCAGGGTTGCGGAATTTGTTCGATAGGGTAACCGCGGCCCTGGAACGCAAAGGGCAGTAGGAGGAACACGGATGGGTTTTGGTTAGTAAGTCTGAAAATAAATCGCGCAGCATATCAAATATTTTTTGTTATTGAGTCGGGCATTGGTAATGGAATAAAACCGACTGCAAAAATTAGTTTTTTTTAGGGCAGGCTGGTGCCTCCGACTTTCGTGGTGCCCTGGGCACTTGCTCAGGTTACCCATTAGAAAAGACTACCCCTGACTATTTTATTGTATACAGGGCTGTTGTCCGTTATTCCGCATCTCGACGTATATTTTGCGTAATAATACTAACTTACAAATTGTTCTCTTGTCCCCAGGTTTATTCGAAACACCCCTCTTAGCCTACCTACCAGAGAAGATGCTGGATTTTATAAAACGTATGACACCATTCCCATCCCGTCTCGGCAAGCCAGAAGAATTTGCTCTCCTTGTCACCAGTATAGTGGAGAATCCTATGCTTAACGGAGAGGTCATACGATTGGATGGGGCGCAAAGATGGTTCCCGCTGTAGATTAGTTACGTAGATTATAAGACTGTTAATAAATGTGTAGGTATGTAGATACTTTTGTTTTTTTTTCTAAGGAGGATCTTTTTTTTAACCTTGCTAGAATGGTAGACTATCCCTTTGGTCTCGGCTTCGCAAGCTAGGCTGTTGAGCGTGGGGTGGTATTCGGTCTCTAGGACGGGTAAAATGTTGTTGGGTTTTTTATTAGGAATTTCTCAGTAGCAGTCCGGTGTTTGAAAGGAAAGCACGTAATGTGCCTGATCTCTCTCCGCTCGTGATGGATTGCCGTCCCATCGGACTATAAGAGTGACGGAAAAGTAGTGCACCTGTGTTTGCTACTCTATTAAGATTGGCCATGAGAATATTATTACTTAGTAGGTAGACATGACATAAAAACTGTTTGAATGGGATGACACCGTTTCCATAATCCATAAACGTGTCAGAAACATAAATTTGAGAACAAATGAAAACATATTCAAATTTTCTAAAATCAACATCAGCATTCACGACACGAGCTTGTCCAAGCTTCCGTTACATTCAAAAGTGCTTTCTTGTTGAGAACCGGACACTATTCGTTATCGCCTCAAACGAAACGGGTTTATACGGACAATACCAGCGAACAGCAATAACTTAATAAATGATTACATATTTATTTCAATCTCTCGGTTTGTTTTCTGAACGACCCCGGTTGTTTATCATCGCGTTTATTGCTTTATACGCTGTCAAAGTGACAGTTGGCGTGGCGCGACGCGCATGCGCTGTGGGGCGTCGACGCGCGGGAAATGCATGCGCGTAGGGATGTGGCCTTTCTGGATTGATCGGAACATTGGTAGTCGCCCGATTGAGTTATGGTTGGTCGTTAAAATTAAAAGTATGGCAAGGAATGTGTACGGAATTGCTGTTGTATTTTTATTGGTTTGTACTGAGTAGGTATTCTGTTTTCTACAACGCGCAGCATACATGGGTGGTCATATTTGAAGGGTTCTTTACCCTTATTAGGATTATTTCAACCTGTTAAGTTACGTCTTTGGACACTGCTCCACTCCCGTGGGTATTAGCGTGATGTTATATAGCCTATGACACTCACAAATAACGGGGCTTTCTATAGGTTAAAGAATGTTCAAAATCGGTTTAATACATGCAGAGAACCTCTCACATACTTTACCTCTTTATAATATTAGTACAGATACTTCATGCATGTACCTATGCCCACATTAATATATTCACGCTTTTCACCACAAGGCCAACGGGGCAGTATGATATAAGTAGCTTTGGCGAGAATATTCTTAATAATAATAGCAATAATATCCATTTTAGCATCAAGAATATTTTTGTTCAAGCAAAAGTAGTACAAAATTTCTTGTTAGACCCATCGTACGATACCTATCCACGTCTTTACTACACGTTTATACCAGGAGATCGCAGTTTAAACAGGAAAGTATATGAAAGCATTCCCCACCTTTTTATACTTCCTAGTTTAAATGCCCTAAAATAGCTTAATAAATAAAGTCTAAGTTCCATCTTATTACGCAAGAAAATTATGCAAATAGTTTTGAAAACTGTTTCCTTATTGCAAGTCATAGAAATGTTTAATGCAATTTACGTGCAAGTAGGTTTAAAATATGTGTGGGGATAATTATAAAATATATCCTATCTGAGATCCTATCTTTGTAAATAAAAAAATGTCGCAAGGATATACAGGGTAACTAGAGGTATTGCAAATATATTGACTGCCTCGCTAGCGTAGTGGTCCTAAGCGCGACTGGTACGCTAGATGCCTTGGGTTGGATTCCCAGGTCGAGCAAAGTGTTATTGGGTTTTGCTATGAAATTCTCATTGGCACTTCGAAGTTAGGACTTCTGCCCGATTATTGGCAATAGGATCGCCCCTTATTACATAAGACCTAATATACCGGCGAACTGTGGGTGTACATTGGTTACACCTCTGCCTAACCCCCCGGGGAATACAGGTATGATGGCATGTATGTATATATCGATATTTACTGTCCAACCTTCTGTCCAGCCTTGTTATTATTTTATTGAACAATAATAAAAGTCCTCATCAAACGGCTATGAAAATCAAAACAAGTGCCCATCGCTCGTATGTCACAGCCGCCCACTAGACTGGTGCTGTAATAAAAAGAAATTCAAGACAATAATAAGATTTTATAGTCCTTACTCAATTTATGTAATCATAACCGCTACTATTGTTCAGGAGCGCATAAATTTAACAAGGAATTCAAATACACTCGTTACCAAATCGTATCTGTTTACAAGATGAGGTCTGTATTCACTGAGGCGTATCTTTCTTGTTACGATGATCCTCAAGATAATCCTCGTCTATAATTGGTCAAGGTCTATGATTGGTTGGGTAAATAGGGGACAGCAATAAAGCTCGGATTTACAAGACTTAACTTCGCTGATTAGTCAGATCCAGGGGAAAGGACGTAAAGTTGTCGGTTCTGGCTGTCATTTGTAGATCTTTGACAATAATTACGGATCGGAAGCCCAAAACTTAAACAAGTTCTTTTTTTTTTGTTCGGGTAGGAAATCAACAAATAACTTCTGCCACCCTGGGCGGGAGGAAGTGTCAGACTTTTACTGACTAAGATCCATCCATGTTCCTTCTTGTGCCCTTTGCGTTCCGCCGCCGCGGTATCTCTTTCGAACAACCTGCAAGACACTTTTTTTTTTTTTTTTTTTATAGACGGGAAATCATCAAATAACTTCCCCCGCCCTGGGCGGGGCGGGAGGGAGTGTCAGACTTTTACTGACTAAAACCCGTCTATGTTCCATCATGTGCCCTTTGCGTTCCGGGGGCGCGGTATCTCTTTCGAACAACCCGCAGCCCCGGCAGGCATCGGCCCTCAGTGGCCCCATCCAATTTTGCTGACATCTCTTTGAGGCGCGCGTGGAACACGAACGCGCCGTCGACACGGTCTGTCGCTAGTGAACGTACGGACGGTGAGCTACCCATTGCTCACCGTCCACAGACCCGCGTCTACGGTGGCCGGGAGTCGTCACGTGGCTCCCGACGCCCGGATCGTCTACCGCGGCGGCCGCTGGGACGGGGGACCCTCCTTTCCCTCTCCCGTCCCGCCGCCTCCTTCTCTAGCATTACAGCTTCGCAGAAGGAGGCGACTGCTTCCCATTCCCCCTCGCTCCGGACCATGGCCTGGACCAGTGCCGGACGCGAGAGGGCGCCGCCGCCGATGGCCGCCTCGAGGACTCGGCAGTGCTCAGCCCAAGCAGGGCACACCGCCAAAGTATGCTCCACCGTGTCCTCGGGGCGATCCTCACAATGGTGACACCCGGGCGTTTCCTCCCGCCCGATGAGGTGCAGGAACCTCCCGAAACATCCGTGTCCGGTGAGGACCTGCGTCAGGCGGTAGGTGAGGGCGCCGTGGCGCCGCTCCAGCCACTCCTCAAAGAGGGGTCTTACCGCCTCAATCGAGGCGAGCCCTGCACGAGGTTGCGACAGTCGTTCTCTCCATGTCGCCATGAGATCGAGCCGGAGTTCCGTCCGCAGGGCGGCAATTTGCCGCGGCAGCGGAGTTTCGCCCCGGCCCAGTGCCTCCGCGCGCCACTCGTGTAGGCGCGCGAGGACCAGCGCCTCCAGATCCCATGGCGAACCTGCAAGACACTGGCAGGGTCTAACAAGTCTTAACAAGGAGTTCGGTGTTATCCAATAACTGGTTTGTAGAGGTCTGATAGACAGTCGCTCTATGTAAAATACTGGTACTCAGCTGAATTCGGTAAGACTGGAAGCCGACCCCAAAATTGTTGAAGAAAGTCTAGCTAGGCAGATGATATGTCTGATCTCAGTGTTTTCCATGGAAATTACTGACTGGGTGATTTTTTGCTACGCTGCGTGTCGCGGGTACGATTCCCGCACTTAACAAATATTGTTTTAGCCTACAGTTGTTTCGTGTCTGGCTGTTTGTGCATGTGAGTTTATATGTTTGTAAACGCACCCACGACACAGGAAAAACATGATAAAAACACTGGACATTGCCATGTGTTTTTACGCAAAACTGAAGCTCTGGAATGAAGTCACAAGAAAATCTAGGCAAAAACTTTAGCTGAAGCCTGCCCATTCAAAGTGCAATAAAAAACCCACCTAAAGTGAGCACGACAACCACTACAGTGATCAAAAAACTTAACCAGCCAACGTTCAGAAAGGGAAGAAAGAAACTACCGCCCATAGAAATACCTTTACAAATATCAAAGCTTTGGAACAAACATCAATAAAATGTATGTAAAACACAAACGGCCCAAGATCGTAAAGTTACAATATGGGTGTAGGTCAGAAGGACTATTTACGGCAAGACTAAGTTGACACACCCAGTGGTAAAAAAATATTATTTTTACTTAGACAAGCTATGATAGAATTTCGGTATACTTACTATGAATTAGGGTATTTTCTTTCGAGGTTAAAATAAAACGAATCTCAAGTTGTGTTCCCCTCGTGGGAAAAAGTACAAAGATTTTTACAAAATTAGATAGTGTTTCTCCGTCATTATTATCATCATCTTAGCCGCACAACGTCTACCAGCTAGATATAGGCCTCCCCTGAAGCTTAGTGCAATACAGCACTAAGCTTTAGGAGGGGCTTTTAGGGAGGCTGTAAAAAAACTTCCTCGGTGAATTTGTGAAGTGAGCTTTTGGTGAACTGTAATCCCATCTGATGCTAGGAATAAAGACCTCACCTCAAGTTTACTTTTCTTATTACACGCAAAAATTTATAGAACATAAAATCCTGCGCTGCTGGCGTTAATAAAAGGCTTGTTCAGTTTTGTTATTTAGTTAAATGGGTATTCCGATATCGTGTAACGAGAAACGAATAAAAATATGAATTGTGTGTCAATGCATTCATTGACGACACACAATACATCTGCTGGAATCCTTCAATTATTGACATGGTGCGTAGGTAGCTGGGCAGGCTCTCAACGCGATAGAAGCCTATCAGATTATCTATTAAATTGATTGATTTTCCATTTCAAATTGATGGCGATCAAAACATGAACCTTTTGAACGAATCTCCACACTGGCGAAGTATTCTTAAGAATTAGATTTTATTTTGTTCTTTATTATTCTTGTGGCGTATTTTATTCACTGCCAGTGCTAACATGACGCGTTTTGGCTTATGCCTCAAGTTCGCCCTGTATTTTAGTGAATGTGCTTTTTAAATGGCCGCTCGTTAGGGTTTAATATGAGAGATTTCTTGAGGTGTTCGACGCAGTTGGCGAAATAAAACACTCAAACTTGCTGGTACCGGTTCGATATGGATAAAAGGGTTTTTTATGGTCAAATAAAGGTCATGGTATTGAATTTGACTAAGGTCACTTTATTAAAATAGCGTTTTTGTAAGCAATGTTTTGAACAGAAGTTTAATTATAATACCAGCCTTATATGGTCCGACTGCAGAGCGAAGGCCTCTTCACATTCAGAGAAGGCACTAGAAGAGATCACCACACTTACACAAGAATAATAAAGAAACCGTAACTACTACCGTGGGTCTACGACCTTTCCTGTCTCTAGTTATTAAAAGAGTGGTCAATTAAAGTTTGGGTCCACAAGTTGAATTCGAAGAATATAGGTTATTGTCTGTGGTACAGTATTGAATATACTCCTTGCACATCTAGAGCAGCACAGATATTTTTTTAAACTCAGGATACTTTTCTTATTTTAAAAATCTATGTAGTAATCTTTTGTACAAAAAAATAACTACTTTATTATAATAATGTTATGGTGTATTGTTGTGGTTTCAGAACGTTATTGTTTAATGTAATACGGGTCGTTTTATAGTTCATTCACAATTTAGACTTGTGATACGGGTGTTGTGGCCATTATCGATCGGTTCTTATTTTCTAAAACTTTCTCTTTTAACTGTCATTTGTTTTTGAGTAAGTACCTAAGTGTTACTCGTTCTCGTGATTCTAAATTCTGAAAATGTAGTCTCATTTAAATATATTTACGGCAGATTTTAGAAGAGTTATGTAACTTTAATCCGAGGAATAAATATGGCGGTTTGACGTAATTTCATAAGCTGTCAAAGTGACATTCTTATTCTTTTGATAAATCGTTTCTTATGAAACTTATTTTCATAATGTGTTCCATTTTCGACTGTCTCTACATGTTTTTTGTGGCATTATTGCTCTATAGTTAACTATAGAGCAATAATGCCACAAAAAACATGTCCAAAAATTTTTTTTGAAAAATCTGAAGTAATGGGAATAAGCCGAAAAATATTTAAAACAAAATCACAGAACGGGAGGCATTTTCGCCCATGGAAAGAAACTTTCAAAAATGTCTCTTTGACGTCCCATCTGGGCTGCCCTGTATAATAAATAGCTCAAGTTGTTCCAAAATACAACCTCTTCAATATGACATACCCGCAATGATCTTTCACATCGAATTAGGGTCATGTAAAACAGAAAAAAAAACCCATTAAATAACTTACCAGCAGTCGAAAGTTACTCGGTAACAAAGTGGATCGCTTTCGGTAACATAAAGACATCTTATCTAAATCTCTATCAAAGAGGACACGTCAAAATTTAAAGAAAAACATTCTTGACCAACCCCATACTGCGACCACTATATCCCTGCACACTACTCCTCCTTTATTAATATTTAAATAAGGTATACTTTCCTTTGACCTGGTGGTAAGTGGGTTTTGTAAGGTAACATTTAAAGAGGTCATCAATCATATGGGACATGGATGTTATCCCTCTGGACGGGCGCGCAGTAACATTTGATTTGGATCGAGTGCATTGCCGCTTTGTATCTAGAGGTATATTTTAGATTTTTATCTGTTTTTTACGTATTTGTCACGCACGATTGGGCCTGTGATGCAGCTCGGGTATGTCGAAGTATGTTGGTGTCTGCATGTGTAGTCGGTGTTGGTTTGTTTTGTGATTAAGAAATATCCTAATAGTTTAGGATAGGATAGGATAGAGTATTGGTGCAAGGACTCTTTCAACTGTAAATGGACGTAATTTTGTGCTGGATTGAGTTGAGAATTAAAATACAATATATTAGATACAGCAACATTGCAAAAAAAGGTGATAACAACAGTCCTAAGTATTTTGTTCAGCTTATGCCTGGGCCACAAAATATTGGCTCATATTAGTGTCCTTATTCTATCCATATACAAGACATTGAGTTTCATTACCTATTAAACAAAATAGAACTCAACAAAATCTTAGGGTGGATCGTCTTATTAAACGCTAGATAATTTTTACCTGAAAAATAAAAGTGGTTTGTTTGAAGTATGGAGTTTCTTGCCTATTCTTCTCCATACGAAACTACCTTCTGGAAGGGGCAACTAAACTCAATTATATTTTTCTTAAATTATGACGTTTAAAAGTGAAAATAAATGATTTGACTTAGACATATATTTCCTATAAAAAAGCTATGATATTTATTCCTTAGATAAAATTTATCTGACGATTACAAAACAAACCTAGCAATGGTATGCGAACAAAGAATGCAGCTGGACCAACACTGCAGACTTAACCTGCATAATATACAGCTAATAGTCGTAGGTACCCCACACGGCGCCACTTCTAAGACACCCATTTGCCACTAATTGTAACTAATAGCTCGCATGCGCAATTATAAGCATTACTTACATATCATTCTGGCTGTGCCGCTCAAATATTTGTGTGGTTATGTAATTATGGGAATTTTATGGTTTATTTAGCTATATTGCGAGGTTTATTAAGAAGCCATTTTCAGACGTTTAATAACTCTTAAAGGAGAAATGGTAATGGTGTTTATTCGTGGCATGAATATTAAAGGTCGGCCTTAAGTTTGAAATTGTGAATATTGGTTTTCGCAACTCTAAGGTTCAAGGCACCTTTTAGGTATACTTGAAAACTGAAAAAGAGCCTAGCCTTCTTTGTGACGAACTAGTGACCCGCTTTGCATGATTGTACTTTAATAGAAAATACCATCGTTTCCGAGTTTGTGTTTTAAATCTTTTATATAATAAAAACGAAATAACAAAATAAATTAGCTAAATCGGCCGAGGTATTCTCAAGTGACGATGTTACATACGTGCGGCAATTGTTTTTTTATTGATAGAAGAATCCATCTTCTATAAAGCCATAATTATAGTTTTAGTTTTTTTTCAATTGTTATTTCATGTTATCTTATTTTATATTTTTATTCAATTAAGGCTGTCAGGGTTGCGGATTTTTTCCGAAAGAGTCACCGCGGCTCTGGAGTGCAATGGGCTAAAGTCATTTTGCGGTCCAGGGCCGCGTGTCTCCTGCGTTTCTTCAAAAGGATAAATACGGATGGGTTTTAGTCAGTAAGATTCTGACACTCCCTTTCGCCCCGCCCAGAGCAGAAAAAGTCATTTAATGATTTCACATCTTAAAAAAAATAAGATATAGTTAACTACTCTCCTAAAATGACTTAAGCTTGACTCCGGGATCTTATACCACATGAACCAAAGCCGCCATTTACCCACATTTAAATCCTTTACAAAACTGCCTACCCTCAAACAAGATCTTAAAGCCATATCAGGCAAATTGAATAAGTATGTGCTTAATAATGTTGTAGAGTCCATTGTTGGCGGCAAACCGTTGGTAAACATAACAATGTGAAATATCTGCCGCGCGATATAAATAACTCTCTTAGTGGGTCATTGCATGGCGCCGTACGGAGCTAGGGGGACATACTGGGAGATCGGAGTGAGAGCTTTTTGTTGGTGGGACGGGAGATTGGTTTGGAGCTTTTTTTAACTTTCAGATAAACTAAGAGGCCTTTGCTCTGCAGTGGGTCAATACTCGGCTGATATTGTTTATTTATTAACAGCAACAGCTTCTGCATACATTCGATCTTAAGTAATATGAAAAAATAATACTTCGAACGAAAAAAGAATACGCGGTAATGAGTGTTGCCGAACTAAAAATATAATAAGGCACATTGCAAAAAGTAAGCAATGTTTAAATTAATTTAAATATCTACATACATACCATCACGCCTGTATTCCCTGAAAGGTTAAGCAGAGGTTTATACCAATATAGTACACCCACAGTTCGCCGGTATATTTAGGTCCCATGTAATAGGGGGCGAGCTTACTACCATTAATCGGGCACAAATCCAAACTCCGAGCTGCTACTGAGAATTTCATAGAAAAACCCAATAACACTTTTTGTTCGATCTGGGAATCGAACCCAGGACCTCTAGCGTAGCAGTCGTGCTTAGGACCACTAGGCTAACGAGGCAGTTAGATATTATAGATGTCTGGTTTAATACTCCGTGTGTATCATTCCAGTTGTTGCATTGTTAGAAGCCCAACTCGACCAGTTATGCAACGAAACAATTGCATAAAACAAAAGCGCAACGGGCGGCACTAACATTTTTGTTTGTCTAATGTCTACTGAGAAAGTAAACCTTCTTGCTGGGAATAGGGCGACCTGCTTCTATGACTATTGTATCAGTCTATGGTATTTGCCGTGGAATATTGAGTTTTGAATGATAAAGCATAAGGTATAAAGGTAGGTAGTAAAATTAGCTTGTGAAATGGAAAAGTGAAAATTATGTTTATTAATTAGTAAATGTCCTATTTTATTTTGATTTTACTTCATTTAAAATGTATTACCTGTTATTGAATTAATTGTCCTACGATTATAATTGGTTAGCCATTATAATAATATTTGAAAAAAAAAGATAAGCTGATAAGCTGAAGAGTATTTTTGTTTGATTATTTAAACGCTCTAATCTCTGGAACTTTGAAGCGGATTGGAAACAATCTGTTCGTAAATAATATCTAGATTCATGAGGAATAGAATAGGCATGAAACCTCACGCTGAGAACCATGGGAGCGCAGCAGTAATCAAATAAGTAATTTAACGCAGGTGAAAAAAACCACGCGGATTCAGTCACGGGCATTAGCTAATATAAAATATAGACCTTTGAAGAATTGTTCACTATGTATACATTTTATTTATTAATAATTGCATGCCAACACAAAAAATCCATTACCGTTTCTGTGCCTACCACATTTTAGGCAAATAAATTATTTTGATTATGATTTACATACATAACATACATAATCTCACGCCTTTCTCCCATGGGGGTAGTCAGAATCCATAGAAAGCCACCTGGTACGATCCTTACATACTCCTTTCGCCTCATCCACATTCATACATCATCATCATTGATTATGATTTATTCCCGATATTCAATAACAACCTGTAACAATTTATGTAGTGTACAATAACCTATAAAATCTATCATCTACCTCTATAAAACTTTCGTTTTCAAAGCCAAAGTTAAATTGAATTATAATGACAACATTGTGTGTTGTGTCACGGTGGGCTAGCCATTAGCAGCCCTTTGTTTGCGAGGGGTGTTTACTTAGGACTCGCTAATTGTCACCCTTATTTTAAGGGTTAAAATAAACATCACACATGAAGTCGAATTATAGCAGATTTGTGGCAAGTTTTTAGGGTTGCGTAGGTGTATTGGAAAATCTTTATTTAGATTTTATTCCTCCACTTTAGTTATGTCTTTTTTCTAATTCAATTTTTAAGGTTATAATATATTTTTTTAGATTGGCAAATCAATCGTATGAATATGGTGTGGTGTGCGGTGTGGTGTGGTATGGTTTTATGGTGTTTGCTGTGATTGTAATTTTGCAAACACGATGTTCTTTTCTGAACAAAGGACTTTTTTTTTTTTTTTTTTATAGACGGGAAATCATCAAATAACTTCCCCCGCCCTGGGCGGGGCGGGAGGGAGTGTCAGACTTTTACTGACTAAAACCCGTCTATGTTCCTTTCATGTGCCCTTTGCGTTCCGGGGGCGCGGTATCTCTTTCGAACAACCCGCAGGAACAAAGGACATAGGGTACCTTTTATTCAGAAGAAAATAATTCGTTCTTAGTGAACTTTTTAACCGCAAAAGCTACTTTAAACTGCAGGATAAATGTATTTACACATATTCACATAGTATAAAACAAAGGCGCTGCCCGTCGTCTCTACGCTTAGATCTTTTAAATCCCGCAAACGGGTTTTCATCAATAAATAGAGTGATTCAAGAGGAATGTTTAGACGTATAGAACATCACGCTACGACCAACGGGAGCGGAGCAATAACCGCAGGATATATAGCTGCTGCGGGTTGTTCGAAAGAGATACCGCGCCCCCGGAACGCAAAGGGCACATGAAGGAACATAGACGGGTTTTAGTCAGTAAAAGTCTGACACTTAGGGCGGGGGAAGTTATTTGATGATTTCCCGTCTATAAAAAAAAATAGGATATATAGCTAGTATATAAATAATCCCTAAGTTTGAACAATGAAACAGACACTAACACAGAAACCACGACAGACAAACCCAATGAAGCAACATAAACACGATAATTACAAACGCTCGCCATTAATTATTTTTTGTGGATCATTAATTTAAATGTCAAAGCTCTGGTGTAAACCTGTGACATTTAAAGACATAACTCTTAGATTGGATATTGCAAAAGTGCAGTAACGCCACTAACAAATGATATGGCGCCCACGCATCGCATTAAACGTATTCTGAATTGACTCAATTGAGTTTTACGACTGGTGTGGGCAGAAACACACACATTCTTTTGTTTCGCTTAATTTAACATTTGCGTTCAATGTTGGTAGAGAGGATCTTTATTTTCTTGTTTAAAAAAAAAGCAAGATATTACACTGCAAACTTTTAGGAACGATCGCAATCTTATCTCAGTTTTAATCTGTCAAAAATATCTCAATTTTATTTTTTTGACTTTGATTGTCGTGGAGATGATATTGCGACTAGATTTTGATGGTTTTTATTTAGTAGGATTAGACTTCTGTTTTGGCGTTTTGTGTCCTTTTGTTTTATAATTTATGTAGACAAAATAAAATAATCAAATGAAAATATGCTATTGTGTAAAATCAATTTGTTACACGAGTAATTAAAGCAAATATTGTACTAGTGGATAATTGTAAACTTAGGTCATGCTCGAGACGTAACATCAACTTTTAAAATAATAATCATAATTTTATTAATCCGCAAACGTTTACTGGTAGTATTTTTACTGCGTGGTATAAAATAAAAATTGCCTATTGTATGTGTGAGAACTAGTTAGATACGCTCCATATAAAAGACATAAACGCGCTCGCACCTTTGAAATCGGATAATGTTTGGTAATAATATACCGTGTCACTTTTATGAGCTTTGAAAAATTAGTTTGAATGTTATTTAATTATGTAGATAGGTTATTTATTTTGATATTTTTAGGCTCTTTTAAAAGGTGTTTAGTGTAAATGCTAATTTTTTTTTATCTGTTCCTTTGGATGAATTAATTATTAATTTTCTCAATGATGTAACCTAAACGCAGTCACATGAATTTATAATGACGTGGAAATATGTAAAAGTGTTTTATATAATTATACTCAATCAATATTAGATATTTGTTAAGTAATTAAACTGTTATATACCACACCTTAATTTAATAGATTTGAAATTTTTCAAAATTATATAATAAATAAGTCCCATGTAATAGAGGGCGAGCCTTTTGCAATTAAACGGACAAACATTTTAATTCCGAGCTGCTACTGAGAATTTCATAGAAAAACCCAATAACACTTTGCTCAACTCAAGACTTTTAGCGTAGCAGTCACGCTGTAGGACCACTAGGCTAACGAGACAGAAAAAAAAATTAACAAAATTAATTATAACATTATAATTACACAGGATGCCTTTCTGCAGTTCATAATTATATGAAGCGAGGTCTCAAAACCAATTAGTCAATACCAAAGAGGTTCATTATTTACAAAATGATATGACGATGAAAAAAAAGACGGTGAAGAGTATGTCATACTGTGCAGTCATGGTTCTGTATTGTCTAGAAAGAGGGGGGAAGAAATGGAGGGATAACTTTACCCAGGAAAATAAAATTAAATAAAATAAAACGCAAAGAAAATTTTGCTTTATAGTCTTTCTAAGTGATGCAACGCGTTGCGGCTCATTTTTACATAATAAGCTTCACCACAAAAATATATCATTGTGTGTGATTTTTAACCGACGTTAAAAAAGAAGCTTCTCAATTACTTAGCATATTTTTCGCTTAAAGAACAGTCGCTCTGTTTAATCAGCTCTATTTCCAATTTTACTGACATAACTATCCTCCAATTCCTACCATCATCGAAGTTTCTACCATAACCAAAAACCATTTTTACCACAGACCACCAAAAAACCAATATCTCACCAATAACTCCACTCTGAATATAACCACGTACTCACTTAAGTCAACATGCGTATGCGCACTATGTACTAAATAAAAAGCACATAATGCATGTATCGGTGCAGCCAGATAATCGAACCGGGAGAATGTTTTAATTAGGTTAACGATTGGGAGCCGGTGGACATGCCTCGTGACGTCACCCGGCTAATGAACGACGGCTCCACAGATAATGTGTGCTACAGATACTTCACTCCTAATATTTCGTGAAAGCTCACGCACACATGCGTAGTTTTTGTTTGTGGGGCATTTTGCGGGGAGTACGGGGAAGGTGGGATACGACCCCACACACCATAATGTTAGAGTTTCTAAACCGCTCCAAGGGTCTCTGACATGGTTACCGATCTTCTTCAGTGAATATAGAGGAAGTGTTCTTGAGCTGTCATCCTCCCTAATGCTAGGGATTGACAACTTTGCTCACTAGAATAGCACTGCTGGATAAAACTCGCATTGGGTTGGTGATTGATGACTTCATGGCAATGTTGCAATCTTTATTAAAAAGCTATTTCGTATTTTTTAAATTATCGATTGCGGATCGTAATTTCCCTGTGTAGCTGTTGTGGTTTTTTTTTGTACCGATAGGAAATCATCAAATGACTTCCCCCGCTCTGGGCGGGTTGGGAGGGAGTGTCAGACTTTTACTGGCTAAACCCACCTATGTTCCTTTTTGTGCCCTTTGCGTTTCGGGGGGCGCGGTATCTCTTTCGAACAACCCGCAGCCCCGGCAGGCATCGGTCCTTAGTGGCCCCTCCGAATATTTGCTGACATCTCTTTGAGGCGTGGGTGGAACACGAATGCGCCGTCGACACGGTCTGTCGTTAGTTAACGTACGGACGGTGAGCTACCCATTGCTCACCGTGCACAGACCCGCGTCTACGGTGGCCGGGAATCGTCTCGCGGCTCACGACGCCCGGAGCGTCTCTCGCGGCGGAGATGTTATGGGTATGTGTGGGTAAGACTATGTATAAACTTTGCAAAATTTTAAAACGTTTTCTCGTAAGATAACGGGTGAAACGTTGGAAAAAAAAGACCTATTTCATAGTAGTATGAGATCCAAATACTGTCCCAAATACTATAACATTTCGATCAGTACAATAAGAGAAAATAACTTTAGAATGTTGCTAAGGGTATGCATATTCTGTACTAATGGTTGATGTTTATAGAAGTAGGATATGAAGTAGGCGTGTGTAACTCTTTACTGAACCGACTCACTGTTCCGAAACATCATACTGATCTGAAAGATTGGAACTTGAGTAACGTTTTAAATGCATCATTTGGAACACTGGATCACTACTTCGCGAACCGGATGAACGCGAGCGACGTCGCTCTCGCTCGCGAGTGAGAGATTTGAGAGAGACACAAACAAAGTCAAGAGCCGCCACCGCTAGCTAGCGACGAGTGATTCACTGAGTCACTGAGCCACTGAGCGAGATTATGTATCTCGATCAGTGGCTCAGTGACTCAGTAGTGAACCACTTGGTTTTAATATGTATCCCGCTCACTCGCTAACTAGCGGGAAGCGGCTCTAGATTCAATGCACGTAACAATGCCCACTAAGGTGCTTACATATCAAATACTATTAGGTTGTTTTTTGTATGAAATAGGAAACTAGGTAGTTATCATTTTATTTTGACAAAGCTTTTTGAATTGTGTATGTTCGCGCGAATGAACAAACAGCTTCAGTAAAGTATTAAGGGAAATCGATTTTAATAAATTTGTTACAGTTTGCACATTTCTCTAAATAAAAGATCAACTTTTTGTCATCTAACATTTTTCTGCCTTAGTTTGACAGCGACGCGACGTAACAGATCATGATTCAAAACAGTTTATGTTTGTATCTTTTGAGCCGGTGCCGATGTTCCAATTGTTCCAAATGAAACATATCAGTGATCCGGAACAGTTGAGTGATACAGATGCAAATGATCCAATCGCAAAAATGATACACTTTGCCCATGCCTAATATGAAGTCCAACTATTCTTACTAGTACGCTCCCTCTACATCCACATTGAATTCTTCGTAAACCAACATTGTCTATGTGTGCGTGAGCTTAAAACAAAATGTATGCAGTGAAGTCTCTGTATACAAAATATTCCGTGCCCCAGGCGGGTACCGTTCCCAATCGATACGCATTTCGATTCAATCGATGTTGAAGATTATCGATAAACGTTGATTTATTTTGACTGAGTTTTTTGTTATTTATCGATTGCGGATCGTTATTTCGCTGTGTAGCTGTGAGTATGTCCATAAATTAGATACGAATGGCGCAGTGGCGGAATGTGCTGATGGTTTTGGGTTCGATTCCCTGGAAGAAAAACACAATTAATTTACAGGTAAGAATAGAGAATCTGATTGTGTTTTAGTATTCGATGATATAAATTATATGGACTTAAACAAGAAATAACAAAAGTAGGTTTGTATTTGAAACAAACATTATCACCCACTAATAGTTATGCAAACTCCTTTAACAAAAAAAACGAACTACCTTTATATGTCTTCCGTCCCTTTTTCGCTCCGTCTATTAGAGAAAGACGGCTACAACTTTAGCTAAGCTTAATCTGTACGCTACAGCTTCGACGCCTCTAGCGTTTTACGATATACCTCCTCCAATATTGTAATGTTCCATACATACATTACATTTACAAGCTACTTAAACAGATATCAACTAAACTTACAGCGATATAAAATAATTTTAGAAAGGCTATAAATGTCTTTGGAATATATGTTCATACGGCCCAAATACTCAGCGGTATAGGCAGTATATTACTTGAAATATGTGATAAATTATAAACACAATTTATATTTGTATGGGAATCTATTGTTCTTTAGGTTTACGTTCATTGCCAGATATGGCGTAATAACCATAAAAAGTTATTTGATCGTTACAGGGCTACTGGCAAAGTTGCTTTTTCGTTTTCTGGGTAACAATATTCTGAAGGCAAAGTTTCTCAATTCGTCTGTGCATTTTTTTATATATTTTGTTACTGCCTCGTTAGCCTAGTGGCCCTAAGCGCGAATGCTATGCTAGAAATCTTGGGTTCGATTCCCAGTTCGAGCAAAAAGTGTTATTGGGTTTTTATGAAATTTTCAGTAGCAGCTCGGAGTTAGGATTTGCCCGGTTAATGGCAATAGGCTCGCCCTCTATTACATGGGGCTTAAAGATATTGGCGAACTGTGGGTGTAAATTGGTACACCTCTGTCTAACCCTTCGGGGAATACAGGCGTGATGGTATTTTATTTTATTTTTTTATTTTATTTAATTTATTATGTATCGATTTTGGTGATTCTTTTTTGTTTGATAGGTGAGAAAAGGTGGCAGGCTTTAGGAGTGGTCCTATATAAATTTTATCGAAATCGTTTAGATAGTTTGGTTTATAAATCATTATAAGTATATTTCTTCGTGTTGTCCCTACTACATGGGACCTAAATATACCGGCGAACTGTGGGTGTACATTGGTCCACCTCTGCTTAACCCTTCGGGGAATACAGGCGTGATGGTATATTCTATTCTTCGTGTTGTAAAGTTTAAACCCAATTGAGTTTTCATCACGACATTCCTACGACACTACCTAAGTGAAATGCAGCTGAAGCCTAACATAGCATGATTACATTTAGCACTAAACAGTACTGTACTCAAGAAGAACGTGTTTCCATTCGTTTGCAAGTTTACGGCTGTGTTTAACTTAAGATGTTTATACTAATCGGCTGTGAATGGGACAAGGAAACTGTCCATCTAGTGTTGGGTCTGAAGACCAATTGGGTATTAGACATAACCATTCATAGTTTTTATGACCTGTCAAACTGGAAGTTCGTCATAGGTTTGGTATGGCAATAGTAAGTTGTGACGTCACTTTTTTGCTACCTCAATTAATCTAATTTGACAGTTAATTTAACTAAATAACGTTCCAATTGAAGTAATTATTTTGACATAATAAAAAAAGTAATTCTATATTTAAAAATAGTTTCATAATCTAGTCGTAATCTCTTCGCATGGACAATCAATGTCAACAATATTTCGATAATTTTATCCCATTTTTCTGTTTCTGTGGGATTTTGAAGTCAGACAAAAATTGACAGAGTGACAAAGGTGTGGGCAGAAGATAGGTTATGCTTATCATTTGCTGTTAACACTTTTTTTTAAATTCGAAATGGTTAATCTCTTGACTCTAGTCTTAGTCAAAGGTGACATAGACAAAGTCTATGATGGAGTAAGCTTACCCAGAAGAAGCCTGTTCACTCTAACTTTGAAGAGATTAAAATAATAGAAAAGATATTTGTCTAAGCCTTATAATCAGTACTAAAGTAACCACCATATTCCTATAGCCCATCGTACATTGACCTCTATAGCCAGTGAGACAGTGTAATTGGGTACTCGAGTTAGAAAAAAGAAGACAGTCATAGAGCAGAGAATTGGCTGATAAATGGCGCTAGGCTGACACCCTATCACTTTGTGTGTTAATATCGTCATAGGAGAGGTGTGGGCGTACAATAGTGTAGCTATAGACATTTTTTTTTTCTTGGAATTATTGGCACGACAATTATTTCTTAACAGGTTTGTTTTATGAATTAGTGTGTTTTGTCTTTGTATTTGTTGAGTGATTTCTGTAAAGCTATACTAATATTATAAAGAAGTAAAGTTTGTGGGGTAATCTCTGGATTTGCTTAACCGATTTTGAAAATTCTTTTACCCGTAGAAAGCCACGTTATTTGTGACTATGGTTGGCTGCATAACATCACGCTACGACCCACGGGAGAGGACCAGTAACCAAAGATGTAACGTGAGGTAGGTGAAATAATAATAAAATAATTTATTTGCGTAAAACATGGTATACAATGGTGTTAAGTATAGGTTATAGCACAAACATGTTTAGCTAAGATGAAACATAGATGTTAGAATAAAATGTCAATATTTTTTATCCATAAATTCTTTCAAACTGTAAAAGCTACACTCATTCAGCCATTTGTATAATTTATTTTTAAATAGTCTTACATTTAATAGTTTGAGATCGTTTGGTATTTTATTATAAGTAGCCACGCAGACGAAGTCGCGGGCAGTTCGTGTATTATAACCATAACGTGAATGAAGTCGCTGGCAACGGCTAATGCTGTACCGCAATAAACCACCCCGAAAATAATATACCTACAGTAATATATTATTGTCGGGTTGGTTTATTCAAAATCTGTAAAACAACGTTTGTATGTTTTTAATGACATTCTAGCTCAATTCATTACTATTTTAAGAGGTACTTCCAGAGTACCTCTTACAAACAAAATATACCTACCTCTTTATAATATTAGTAAAGATATTTCGCAATTAAGCTGTTAGCAAATTCTGACCAGTTTAACGCACCATTAGTCAACCTAACATTGTGACTGAATTTCTGCATTTAATCAAGACAAATATTAGCACTGTAAAGCGTAATAAATTATTAATTCTAATTTATATCACAATTAGAGAATTCAACTGCCTCGTTGGTCTAGTGGTCCTAAGCGCGACTGCTACGCTAGAGGTCTTGGGTTCGATTCCCAGGTCGAGCAAAAAGTGTTAGTGGGTTTTTCTATGAAATTCTCAGTAGCAGCTCGGAGTTTGGATTAGGCAATAGGCTCGCCCCCTATTACATGGGACCTAAAACATACCGGCGAACTATGGGTGTACATTGGTACATCTCTGCCTAACCCTTCGGGGAATACAGGCGTGATGGTATATATATATATAAATATTACCACTGTAAATTGTAATAAATTACTAATTCTAATTTATATCACAATTAGAGAATTCAATGAAATCGCAAGTATACTTAATTCAAGTATGCAGAAAATTACAATTTCAAAATGAATGGCATGAAACAAATTGACTTAGTCATTTTATTCAAACGAAGTAAAAGATTATGCACCATTAATATTTATAGGAATTACGATAATCTTCACGCTAGATTTCTTATACTGGACCAGCAGGATTGACAGGTGGCTGTCTAGAAGTTATTTAATATAATAATTGTTAGGTAATAAATTCTTATAATGTGAATGATATTTTATCAATAGAGGTCCATGTCGATATTTGTTTTTATGATGTCAAAGTCATAGACAAATCATTGATTTCAAATTGACCATAAAAAGGCACTTTTGAACGTCATATATGTACAGGTAAAATAATTGAATCTAGTTGCCCCTTTTAGAAGGTAGTTTTATATGAAGAAGAATGGGCAAAATTCTATGGAATTTCTGACCCGTCTTCTGTAAATATGGACTTTTGATGGCTCAGATAACTGTTTTACGTTTGAAGGGTATTGGTATGAATAACTATGTAGATACAATCCTGGATAAAAACAAAAAAAAAAAACATCAAAATATCGATAGTTTAGAGAAAAAGTTTTATATGCAGTTTTAAAGCTGACATACTGGCCATCATTGTTGTCATCGTTGTTCCAAAGGTGATGGCTAAATGACTGCCCCCGGCCCAGATACATTCTGGGATGTATATGAATCTTACATATCCTCATAATATTTAAAAAATCATTCATGAATTATGTAGTGTTTAATATTTTCCTAGCACTTTCGTGAACTATTAAACATAATAAAGTTTAAAAAAAAAAAGAAAAACTATTTCATCACAAACATTCGCTTATAAATATACAACCTCATTTTCGTTTTTAGTTTTATTCTTTTTCGAAAGTGTCAGTTGAAGAAAATTATATACTGTCACACACACCTTTTTTCCTTTTTAGGCAATATTATTTTACCATTATATTATTCCCTAAAAGTATCTGAAACTTTTTTACATGAAATACTAATATTTAGCCATTCAGCATTACATTGTGCTAGGTACCATATTTATACATGGTACCTGGCACATGGGGCAGTGGTCTATACTTCCATTTAGCCATCTCCTTTGAATACATGACCTTTTAGACAATTAATATTAGAACTTTATAACTATACAAAGATGCAGGGTCCGTGTCAGGGAGTGTATTTTTCAATTTAGTCTCTGACATTGTACAGACATTGTTAATTAAGCTTTCTGCTAGCGGCAGTAAAGTTGAGAATGCAAGGAAAATTATTTAGCACCTATATTAACCCATAAACAACGCCGTAGTGTCCGTCGACCTCCATTTTCGAATTTTAAATAATTCAAATTCAATAGACGATTAATTCTGCTTTAAAAAGTACCGTATCTTTTTCTCACAGGTTTGTTCTAGACTTCTGCCCGCGCGGCTTATTTCACTCGCTATTAGCTACGCCTTTGGTTACTGCTCCGGTCCCGTGGGTCGTAGCGTGATGTTATATAACCTATGTTACTTAGGAACAATGTAGACATCTATTGGTAAAAAAAAAGGTTAAAATCCGTCCAGTACTTTCGGAGCCTATTCGACACATACAAACAAATATTTTCTCTTTATAATATTAAGTATAGATGCAGTCTACACGTCTCTACCTCAATGCATAAGTACATACAATGATTGAAGAGGTTCCCCATCGTAAGCAAACCTTAACTAATCATTTGAACATGTTATGGTCAAATTATGACTTATGACCACTCCGTATAAAATGCGCGCCGTACTTTTTGCATTCCAAAAGCATAACCTCTCTCTGGCTCCACAATCTATGGGAAAGTTATTCCTGGAATGAACGATAAGGGAGTGCTTCCTTCGATATCGCCGTCTCGCTCTAACGTTGTGGTGGACGCGTGTGCGAGAGGGACGGCACTCTTAAAGGAATGTCACACAGCATTTTATTATTATTCATCGAAAGCATCATCAAGAGAGGACGGTTATAAAATTATATTTTGTATCAATCTTTGACAAAGTGTTATGATGGTTGGACACGTTTAGCTGAATAGCTCTTATTAAAGATATTACCGCTATCTTGACTTGGGTGGTGTCTAACGTGATTACGGGATTGTCTCTATTTTTGGGAGAAAATATCCTTTGTTATGACAAGTGATTATCATTTGTTCGGAAATATTATAAGTAGGTAGCGTAATTTCTTATTTATATTAATTATTAAAATGTCATTCTTGTTCTGTGGTTATGGGGTTTCACGAGGTTGTGGGTGCGGGCAATTACAATTGATTTCACTATTTTAAATATGCTTTCTAAGTTTCTTGGACATCACTGACAAATTTGAAGAGAAAATATTCTTATAATTTATACCTATAAGTGTAAAATTATCACGCCTTTCTGGATGAGATGAAGCCTTTGCCCTGCAGTAGGATAAAAAAGACTTCTAAACGTTAAAATACTGGTAATTGTAAGTTATTTTCAGGAAGTCAGTAAATGTACAAAATTAAGGCAAACAAATACTAAATAAAGAATTGAGGACCTCCTCCTTTTTTAATTAGGTTAGAAATTGCCTGTTTTGACATGTATAGTCTAGCCATTTTTGGCCTATCCTATCCTGTTGTCTAAATTTAGCCTTATCCGGAATGTAACCCCGTTCCCACAATACTGATCACCTGACTGCGCCCGTCTGCTCGTGTAATCTCATTGGTGCACCGTAAGGCGTGTGACGTCATCTGCCGTCTGGACTGCCTAATTATGTTTAAAAAAAGAATAACTGGATGTTCGAAGTTTGAAAAAATATGAGAAGGTCGATTAGTGACACGTAGTTGGCAGCGCAAAGTTTGCAAATTCGTGTAAGGAACGTTGCTGAAAAATGAACTTTATGGTTAGAGGGTTTTAGGTATAAAATAGGGTGGGAGTGTGTCGTCATAATTATTATAGGTGATTTAGTATAGAGAGAGGGGATAGATAAATGTAGGAGAAGGTAATGTTTGAACCATTGAATATGTATCTACAATTATACTACATTTGTAGTGGTCTTGGCTTCGATTCTCAGATCGAGCAAAATGTTATTGGGTTTTTCTATGAAATTGGTAAATTCTAATATGTATGCCAATTACAGAATACCGCTTAGTTGCTAATTTAAAGTAGATGTACCTAAACTAGTTTAAAAAATAAGGTCCAAAATTAAATAAAATTAAAACAAAATCACATTATTTGAATGTTATATTCAATGGAGTAACAGTCCTATAAAAAAAGCTTATTTATAGTATAGTAATAATTACACGCGAATTTCTTAAGATTCGCCCATAAAAAAGCTTTGATTTTATTGAACCATAAAATTATTAATATCTTTAAGTACTTACAATCGCATGAGAAATTTTAAAATCTTAATTACAGCGAAACAGCGGGTTCAATAAAATTATTATCTACAAGCAATTGCCCGCGGCGTCATCCGCGTGTGTTAAGTTACGTCTTTCGTTACTTACTGCTCCGCTCCCGTAGGTCGTAGCGTGATGTAATATAGCCTATGTGATTCAGGAATAGTGTAGCTATCATTGGTGAAAAAATTGTTGAAATCGGGCCAGTAGTTTCGGAGCCTACTCGATACAAACAAACAAACAAATATTTCATCTTATCATATTATTATCTACAAAACCCCTTAGGCAAGCGATTCTACCTAACTTGATAACTGCATTTAGACAAAAACAAGCAAAAAACCCCAACATAAGTGCTCATTATATATTTATTATCTAATAGCATATCTTGTTAAATGCGAAGATTAAAAAAAATAAACAGTTATATTATTAAGTTCGTGATGGCCCAGTGGTCACGCTCCCGCCTCTAAAGCACGAGCCTGTGGGTTCGAAACCGGGCACGAGCAAGTACCAATGTGACCTTCTTTATTTTGTATTACTCCAAGTTTTTTTTTTGGATGGCAAACAAGCTGAAGGCCTACCTGATGTTAAGTGGTCACCGCTGCCTATATACATCTGCAATACCAGAGGCCTTGCAAATGTTTGCTATCTCAGACAAAGTTGAAATGTCTCATGTACACCGGCACCCTTACCGTTCATACCAGAACTGGGTAGATGACACCACTAATCAATTGACGTACTTTTTATGAGCTGTCAAAACGCAATTCCCCCATAGATTTTGTATGACAATACTCAAATATGACGTCACTTTTTTGACATCTCAATTCACTAACTATTTATTGATTTAAAAGCAAATAAAAATCGAATTTTATAGTTATTTAAAAATTCATCGTGTTTTCGGGGCTAAATTAAACTGCTTTTTTTTGTGAAGTTGTTTTTGGAATTATTATTTAATGGTGTCATCTACCCAACTCAGCTACGCTTTGCGACATAGATAGGTATATGGTGATAGTACTACCCCGGGGGAGCTCCTTCACAAAGAGTTCTTTACTTTACTACTACTAAATCTTGGACATCATTGACACCGCGAAGGAAAAACATCGTAAAGAAACCTGGACTTATCTATACTTCTATACTTAACATTATAAAGAAGTAAGATTTGTTTGTTCGTTTGTAACGAATAGGCTCCGAAACTACTGGACCGATTTTAACCATTTTTTCACTAATAGATAGCTACATTTTTCCTGAGTAACAATAGGGTATATAACATCACGCTATGACCCACGGGAGCGGAGCAGTTATCAAAAATAATTAATAAAAGTCTGAAATCGTCAATCCGCCTTAAGCAAGCCTGGTGATCATTGCTCGGTCCATCAGGAGAGGCCTTTGCCCTGCAGTGGGACAATAAAAGTGTTATTGGGTTTTTCTATGAAATTCTCAGTAGCAGCTCGGAGTTAGGATTTGTGCCCGGTTAATGGCAATAGGCTCACCCCCTATTACATGGGACCTAAACATACCGGTAAACTGTGGGTGTGCATTGGTACACCTCTGACTAACCCTTCGGGGAATACAGGCGTGATGGTATGTGTGTGGGACAATAATAGGTTGGTGTTATAAAGTTACGTAAGCAAGTTGTTTTTATTTAAATCGTCGGTTAACAAATTACTGAGTTGTTGTGGGTTGACCGCGTTTTGGGATGATGGCTGTCTGTTTATGTTAGTGTACGACTTTGAAAGAGTGTGCGCAGGCGCATGGTTGAGGATTTTGTTTTGCATTTTGTTGATTGTAGGTGGGGGATGTTTGAGTCAGCTGATTGGGAAGGTATAGGGTGGTTTTATCATTTTAAATATTCAGTTAGTGATTTTTTTTAACACTAGAAATTGCAGTATTTGCTAATGTAATATGGAGAAATATATTAAGAAAAAGTCTTGTTACCAATTATAAAAACATACAAACAAATTACAAAAATCGCAATTCTGGCTGTATTTTTTGTAAAAGTCCTTTACAGAGACGTCACATAAATAATATTAAAAAAAAAAACAAAATATTAAGTTACAATTTATCTTTCTTTTTTTAAATGACCACAATGGAACTTTTATACAACACTCTTTTGACTACCATATCTACACACCAATTCATAATTAGATTATAGAACAAAAAATAGTTCTGAACTGATCGAAACTGTTCAATAGACTTATATTCGAACCAATCAGCCTTCTATCCATATAAACTAGCCAAGAATAATATCGCAAACCGGACCAGAAAAAGATGTTACTTATCATCAAAGAAAATGAGTCTTCGAACACACTTTTAAAATAAGTCGGGTTATATCTAAACGACCGTAACTCTTACCATCAATATTGTCGTAGTAAGGCCGCTTCAAGTTTTGCAAAATAACAGCGCGTCTGAAGACGTATGGTTGTCTCTTTCTAATGTATGGTTAATGCAACGTGCGAGAGGGAAGGGTGACGAAGCTCGAGTCTCACTAGCGGGACATCGACCAGCAGCTTTCAGAAAAACTTTGTCGGAGTACCGCAGCGTTGCAACTTGGAAACTTTTGGTTCATTATTTTTATAAATTATGTTAACAATTCATGCATTTAGAATAACATCAAACATGTTAAGTTACAAATAAATAAAGAACACGTAGTATTCAAAATAATGTCAATTTTAATTAAATCAGTTGCATTTGTCATAATAATCTTGTATTATGTGAATACTATTTCATGTACACTGTAATTTAACTCTCACTTTAATATCAAAGACACGCCACGCCGAAAAACTTGTCACCAATATTACCCATATTTAGAAAATCCATAAAAATACCTTCATGTAATTCTCGAGCTGCAACTCTATTCTACTAAGGTTACTTGCCCCGTGGACATCGACAAAAACCGTGCAGCCTGCGTTTGTACGTGTGCGTGTCGTCGTGTTCCCATGCACCCACACATAGACGGGCCCGCATACCGAGCTGCGCGCGCGCTGGTGAAACTGTGCGCTTTGCATTCAACACTCAGTTGTAAAGCAACTTTAGAGGTCATCAAACGCTTTATAGGGACCCCTTATAAGTTCACACGTCAAATTATTTTGACATATTTATTAAAAACTATAGAAAATGCTGCCTTAAAAAGTACCATCTTACCTTAAAACCAGTTAAAGTGTCGTAACAGTTGAGTGCTACTTGAAAGTTGTCATAGTGCCATGAACATTGTCATCCCGGTACCAACGTGTTAAGTTTCGGTTAAGTTGGTTCAAGTTGAGGTTTAATTAAGTTTGTGTTTAGTGTAACTATGAGTGGCTGTGAGTTTAGTGATTGATACCCGCTCTCATGTTGGATATGGAAGGATTTGACTCCAGTTGAAAATGTGGGAAAACATTTTCTACGTCAAATCTGTGAGGAAAAAGGAGACCAGTGTTTAGGTAAGCCTCATTTGCATGACTTAGTCGTAACTTAAGTTATATTTAACTTAGGAGTACACTTTCTAAACAACTTTGATTCTGAGTCGACGTTGTGTTACTAACTTCAAGCCTGTGTGTGGGACATTTGGAATTGACTTTTAGTTCTTTGCCGACAGACACTCAACACTTGATGGAGTATCTCTGGAAGCTTCTTTTGTAAATACCTTATGTATCTATTTATGATTTGAAGACTATTTACGTGTTAATTGGAATCAGATATTTAAAACATGGCCATGCTTTCTACCTCCTCTTAAATTGGTTAAAACATTCCGAGTTAGAAACACACTACCAGCTTTATTATAAAAAAAAACAAATAGAAATCTTTCCTTATTAGACTAATCATAATATGTCTTTCGCAATATGACATACTTTCCTAATGAGGAGTAGCTTAGGAATTCTCAAACGACTATAAATATGTAAACGAGAGAACAAGACATAACTTAGGACAAATTAGCCTTCCTTTAGAATCCGGTAGGCAGTTTGTAAATGTATACAGAAATTAGGATTTAGAGGTTTTATAGTTAAATGGTTATCATACAAAATGTCGTCTGAGGGGATTGTTTCGATCTGTCACCCTGTTTTGTCTCGTTACTGACAAGAGACAGATCGGGAAAAAGTTTTATCTGCCCCCCTGTTAGCAACTTGGAGACTCGGGGTGGTTCAATGGGTTATTCACTCCTATAGGAGTCAATAACTTAAGTTGGAATTGTCCCCTCGTTGAATGTCTCCTCGTTGATCTCACCCATAAAGGTACATAGCGTACATAGCGGGGTGACAGATCGGAATAATCCGTCTTAGGTGTATCATGATATCCATCGCCGCTGACATATCTGTCTCTAAGCACCACTTTCGAGGATCAGGTGAATTAAATACAATACTTTACTTGCTAAGTTGCTACTTTACTTTGCTTGAAAGAGAGGGATGATAATTACAACCCAGTGAAGACAGAAATACTGGTATCGAGTCTAAGCTAGGATGGCTTAGATAGCTAGGATAAGCGTTCAGCACCACCAACAGTGAACCCAGAATCTAACGATGTCAGAGGCGATGTCGATTGCAGAGGTTCACAGTTCGTCGGTATGTTTTAGTTCCCAATACCCCTATTATCATTACCCCCCGGCAAGTCTTTTGCCATTAACCGGTCACAAATCCTAACTCCGAGCTGCTACTGTGAGAATTTCATAGAAAAACCCAATAACACTTTGTTTTGACTTGAGAATCGAATCTAAGACCTCTAGAGTGGCAGTCACGTTTAGGATCACTAAGCTAACGAGGCAGTCGGCTAAATATGAATCTTGGTTTAAACCTAAATTAAGTTTTGAATCGACATTCATGCTTTCAGTACCATTCTAGGGTCTTTAGAAATTGACTCCAATACCTGCGCCTGCGCTTGCTCCTTCGAGATCAAAAGCACTAACAAATAAACGATACACATAACTCTATACACAACCTAATATCCTTTATCTCGCATTACTGTTGCTGTACAAATCTAGTCTAACACGCCACTTTATTTGGTACTTAACTTGCGCAAGAGTGCATTAAACGTTTAAAATATAGTTCCGTAACTAGGTCTCTTGTACAAATTGAATATATAAATATGAACTGTATATAAACTCCACTATATATGGCCGGTATAAGCCGACTTACAATTACTATCACAATCTCGCATTTATAATTCGATCTTTATTTTTTGACCGACAAAGCTCAAGATTGCTTGCAGTTTCCAAGGATAGAGTTGTCCCCCGTTAAGCTTAGGTTCTGGTTATTAAAATCCAATTAACAACTTGAATAGGTTCGCATATTAATCTGGGAATAAAATGAACACATTAAGATCAAGAATCGGTCATTTATCATCCCTTTCTTGCTTGCCTCGAGTTAGGCATAATAGGGCTAAAAATAGCCAGTAATTGTTCCACAGCTGGACTGGATGGACCACCTCGACTTCAAGATGTTTAGACGTAAATGTAGTCTTATAATATTGGCATTCTTCCTCGTCGCCTGTCTTTTTTATCACCATGTTCCTGCCCCTACCATAATATAATCGTGTTTTTTTCAAATAAAGCCATTTCTTAGTAGCAGCCTGGAGTGTAAAAAGTTGGTGGTGTGACAACCCCGTGACTCGCACCGTTGGTTCTACGCTCATCTCTTCGTTGCCGTGTCACATCGCCGTCCCATCAGACTAAGACATTGAAAGAAGAGGCAGTACCCTGTGCTATTTGAAATAGGTTATTTACAGGCACTTTTAAATTATTAAGAAGTAAGACAGAAACTTGAAGCTATATCTCCTGCGTATTAGGCTGGTCTCCATTGCGATGGATCACCGCGACTGAAATTATGTTGAGAGAATATTTTGGTTTTAGCTCGCACAGTTTTAATTTAAAAGGTTATACCTGCTACATCATACTCCCGTCTATCGGCATCCTCAGACCTAGGCAAACAGATATTGCATCCACTCTGACTCCATAATATTCGTATATGGTGCCCAGGATCTAATACCCACACCATGTCTAAGGTCTTTGACTGCATGTCCTAATTTGCCAGATATTCCTTAGGCCTTTTAGATGCTCCTTCCTTTACCATCAACTTATTAAGCTCCATTGTATCACATTACAATTATTGCAACGCACACATACAAACTTTATGACGTCATTGCGAATAGGTACTGATCTTGGGGTTAACAAAGGTGTGCTATTGTACACCCACAGATAGCAAATAACGGTATTGTAGGTCCCGAAGCTAGCGTGTCGCTATTTATCTCTCAGAATTATAACTCCGGGCAGTAAATTTTCTGACAGGAAACTCGAATTACAAGTTCGCTGAGCTGGGAATTGGAGTTAGGACGTCCATGAATTTTCTCGCGAGATCTAGTCTGAGGGAATCGATATTTTGTAGTCGCAGAGCGAAATTTTAGACGATATTGTAATGAACTGACGCTGCATTATTAGTTTTCTCGAAAATGCTTTTTCATTTTCACCTTTTTCGGTTTTCGTCCAATTTCATCTCATAAATTCACTATGTATGTATATCAGCCTGACTGGACCTACAAAAATACTTCTTTTGATAAAGAAAAGGGACACCACGCTTGGTTAGGATGAAACTCTAATAAGGCGGAGACGAACTAAGTAAAGTAGAGATGTGCAGTGATCTAAAAATTCATCATCATATCATAGAACTATCAATGACATTGATTGAACTTCACGTCATTGCTTTGCTCTGCACTTGTGTTTGGTCGATTCCTGCACATCCCCTCTCCGTTCAAATCAAACTGTAACATCTTGACAATTCAAAAGTGTCTGTAAATGGTCTAATAGAAATAAATGCTTTGACTTTGACTCGTTTATCTATCGCTATGATTTTTAAGAGGCTTAAAAGATTTTCTGATTATTACAATATTAATACTATTGTCTGTTCTAAAGTCAAATAAATGCTCCCAAGTTCGTCTAGACACCTGTCTATACAACACTCGAAATAGTATTTAAATAAGTCGTAAATAGTCTGGTCTGCTGATATCAATCAGTCTGAGGAACGATTCAAGGCCATGAGAATTTACGGAAAAAAATTAAACAAAACACGATTCTAAAAACAGCTTTGCATAAGTACCGATTTTCTTTGGCAGTAATGTGTTTATTATATCTTCGTGTTCCCAAGTAGCGCTCCTTGCAAAAGATTTACAAAATAAGAATGATATTTAAACAATATTTAATTTTTTTATATTTTTTTATTGATTATTGATACTGGGCAAGTACTAATGTGACTCTTTTCTAAGTTTATCTTGAACATAACTTACGATGAAGGAAAACATCGTAAGAAAACCTGGACTTATATTAAACTAGCTTTTGCCCGCGACTTCATACGCGTGGATTAATAGTTCCCGTTCCCGGGGGATTTCCGGGATGAAAACTATCCTATGTCCTTTTTCGGGTCCCAGACTATATCTGTACCAAATTTCATTGAAATCATTGGTTCATTGGTTTAGGCGTGAAGAAGAGACAGACAGACAGAGTTACTTTCGCATTTATAATATTAGTACGGATTGTCTCGAGCAAGCGTGGTGATCAACACTCGAGCGTTCTTTGTATGGGAAGAAGCCTCTGCCTTGCAGTGGGACAATAAAAGGCTGTTATTATTTATCTATCTATTCCTAAAACTATGCTAAGATGTCTTACAATGATGGAATCTCATTCGACTAAACATATAATGACAGCCTAAGACGATAATATTAGATTTCACCAATCATTTTACTGCACCAAAGAGTTATTGCGAAGGAAATGCAAATGCTAACAAATCTATGTTAACTCAGAGCTCCTTAGTAACACGCAACGGCTTTAATTACTCTTGTGATCACCTGCCATTTTATGTTCCACGTCTAGTGAACCCCTTTCGCTTACTAAGTTATAGAACGAGGTTGAAAACTTTCATAAAAAGATTTAATACTTTTGCCCTATACTTTCAAAACGTATTACAACCTTCCTAGAACATTTATTTAACCTTAATCCATAATTTGAAGAGTTTTTTTTTGTCTATTTGAAGGTGCTAATCTCCGGAACTGCTGGTCCGATTCTGAAAATTATTTCGGCAAGAGGAAGCCCTATTATCCCTAAGTGGTATATCAAATAAACAGATTACGGATTATGATACAGATTAAGGATCTTGTGGGAAAGTTAGGTACCGTAAAATGGGGAGTTTAGGGACGCATGGATGAATTGACACGAAACTTTAAGAGGGATTTACCATTACCAATATTAAACATTTTACCGAAATTTTAACGTTTGGAAATAATTATTTAAAACTAGTTATCGTAAAAATAAGTACGAAAAAAATTGAAATTTTTACTTCAATATCTCCGTAAGCAATAGGTTCCGAAGTATGGTTCAGAACAAAGAAATTATTGCTATGATGGAAGTACCATAACAGTTTCGGCTTCTTTTAGTGTTTCTTCATTTTGTAACACCCGTTATTTTATGCCCAACACTAGGAATTTCTCCTGTATAATAGGTGCGTTTACAAACATATAAACTCACATATACAAACAGCCACACCCGGAAATACTATCTGTAGGCTATACAAATATTTAATCCGTGCGGGAATAGATCCTGCGACACGTAGCACAACAGCCAATTGCTCAGCAACTGCGCTAAAAGTGTCGTCACATTAGTTGTGGTCATGATTAATATTGTGGTATGTATAAGTTTTCCCCAACATCCTGCAAGCTGCATCGCTGCTGTCTCGCTGATCGACAGTACAAGACACACTTTCTCGAGGAAAGTGCAGACAATCAGTTAATGATCTACGCATGCGCGGTCTCAATGTTAATTGAAGGAGTCCGTCTATTACAGTAATTGATAAGTTTATGAGTACTGGTTTATTGTAATATCTTGTTGTTAGACTAAGAAAGTGGTTTGATATCTTGGTCAATGTGGCAGATACGGAAATGGCGGTACGGTTATAAAGTAATTTAGGTTGGTATGAAAAGAACTTTTTTTTTGCAAGCTGCTGATCGTAAGGTCCAAAGGGCCAACTAGCGTCTCTTAATACATAACATACATACCATCACGCGCCTGTATTTCTGGAATGGTTAGGCAGAGGTGTACCAATGCACGCCCACAGTTCGACGGTATGTTTAGGTCCCGTGTAATAAGGGGCGAGCTTATTGCCATTAACCGGGTTCAAATCCTGACTCCGACTTGCTACTGAGAATTTTATAGAACAACCCAATAACACAAAAGTCTTTAACTAGGTACTGCTCCGTTTCTGTGTGTCGTAGCGTCATGTTATTTAGCTTATAACCTTCCTCGATAAATGAACTACATAATGCACATTTTTTAGTCGGTCTAGCAGTTCCTGAGAAAAGTATGCTTAAACAAAGAAACTCTTCAGCTATATCATATAAGTTTAGATACAAACGTCGTTTACAAGAATTCAATACACGATGACTCGACTTCAATTCAACCAAACTCAAACAACATCCTTTATTCACAAGCAAACAAAGCCAAGACAAATCCCGATTTATCCATCTAATCGGCAATATTCGTGACGTGCATCAGATGCCAACAATAAGCAGATAAATCAGGAGGCTAATCAATACTCAAGCATCGGATGCTGGCGGCGTTCCCACGAAAACGATCCGATGTTGCCGAGTGATTTGCGGAATGATACCGATCGAATGTAGGGTGAAGAATTCTGTGGTGCTATTTGGAGAATAGGTTTGGGTTTTGTGGGGTTTGATAAAAATAAAACTGTTAAATAATATACAAACTCAAAATTTTTAGTTTGTATATTATTTAACAGCTTAGGCTTCAGAATTAAGCAAAACTCCTAATTTTTTTTCACGAGAATTTGAAAACGGATTAAAAAATTATAATTTTTTCCACGAGAATTTAAAAACGGAATAAAAAATTGTATGGTTTTAGTTAGATCTATGTCTCTATCTCAGTTAAAACCGTTTGGATGTTAAAATGGGAATTCAATCTCAATGGAAACTAGCCAAGTACGCAGTAGATATTGCAGTGCACATGTGTGTGCGCAAACACAGATGCACTCCCTCTTCTGTTTCTCATAGTCCAATAGGATGATTTTGACGATGATTTTGCCCGATCTGGGAATAGAATCCAAGACCCACTCCCAGTATAAACGTATACTTGAGCATGATACATAGTCCATTCATTAGCTTCCACGTGACATTCCAATCAATGATGGCCCTTGAAAAGGGTACAAATGGCCTCATACAATTGTCCTGCTACACTCCGTCTCGCCACTTCTAAAGAGTCCAGTGGCAACGCACCTTTATAATGAATCAATCCACATGGGGTTTAGAGGAAGTCGTAAAAATATTATAATTTTTATGTTTATAGAAATAGCCAGTATATTTTGTTACACAGCATAAACTAAGTATTAAACTCGTAGATTTTAGTGCGTCTTTTTATTTCACTCAATGTATTATTGAAGATTTTGACATTTAAATATTTTTAGTTCATTTTTATGTGAGATTTGAATGTGACTTTTTAAGCTTCTTGTGCGCGGTTTGCTGCTTTGCTTATGAATAACTAGAGTTGTGTACACATGGGCGGCGGTTTTTTTTTTTTGTTGATTTGGCCCCAGAACGGTCATCATGATATACGATATGAAAGAGAAGGGAGTCAGTGATAGCATGACGGTTTACAGGACGGCATGGAAAAAGAAAACGTTTTGCGCCGACCCCAAGTAACATGACATAAGGACAGGAAGATGACGATTCATCATCATGATGATTATCCGTCCTGTTAACATAAGCATATCACTTACTTCTTTCTCTTGATTAATTGTCTTAATTGCGTCCTAGAGTAAAAGTGGCAATAGTTCAGCCACCAAAAGTCCTCCAATAGATGTGTTGCTCCAAGATTGCAAAGCCAGAATAATATTTTAAAAAAACTTGAGGATAGATAGAAGAATATATCGTTAAAATTTGAACTGTTACCGTTGTTTGTTTCAATGCTAAGCCCTTTCTTAGGTGTTAGGTATAAAAGGTACACTTACGTTCAAGTGAAGCGACTGGTTTTTATATAGTACCAGTTATACCCCACGGTTTCACCTGCGTAAAGTTACGTCTTTAGTTACTACTTCGTTCCCGTTGGTCGTAGTGTGATGTTATATAGCTTATTACCTTCATTGATAACTGGGCTATAAACGGCAAGATTTTCTTAAATCAGAGCAGAAGTTTTTGAGATTGGAGCGTTCAAATAACAAACACTTTAGTTATAAAATATTAATATAAGTAGATGTTATCTACCAAGATATTGTTCTATCCTAAAAATTTCAGCCTTGCATTTAACATAGGACTTTCAACTTTAGAATCTTAGTCCCTAAGTATATTTTTCCTTACTTCGTCTATTCTATAATAAGATAAACCTTCTTCAGCTTAAAAGCTAGTCAATTTTTCTCAGAAAAACTAGTTTTATGAATAAAAGTCGATTCAATGATTGGAAAAATACAGTCTTCATTTTAGCCACAATGTTAGTTTAGTAGCTATTCAAAGTTATTCCTATCTTTTTCAATATCAAGGAAATTGATGCCATTCTTAGCTTGGAATTACGATACCTGTTTTTAATGCAAATTGTAAGGATTGATAGTGGGTAATAAGTATCTATGGGTCTTGTGGACGTATAACAGGTTCGTTCAGTAAGTCTACTTCGTTTAACAAGTTAAAGCTATAGTGACACCAAAAATCTACCCTGTATGGCAATACAGGGTGGATTTTTAACCGTTACAGTTACAGGAAAACGTTCTTAGGAGACCATCTGGCATGGTGGCGTGTGAACACACACACCATCACGCCTGCATTCAAAGTCAAAGTCAAAGTCAAATCATTTATTTAAATTAGGCCATTAAAAGGCACTTTTGAACGTCATTACATAAAAAAATCATTAATATTGAATCTAGTTGCCCATTCCAAAAGGTAGTTTCGTATGGAGAAGAACGGGCAAGAAACTCCATACATACTCTTTTAAATAACAATTCCCCGAAGGGTTAGCAAGTGGTGTACCAATGTACACCCTCAGTTCGCCGGTATGTTTAGGTCTCATGTAAAGGGGGGTGAGCCGGGCACAACCGGGCATAAATCCTAACTCCGAGCTGCTACTGAGAATTTCATAGAAAAACCCAATAACACTTTATCCTCGACCTGAGAATCGAATCCAAGAACTCTAGCGTTGCAGTGTGGTTGCAGTCGCATAAGCTAGTATAATCTACTATGTAACATTTTGTTGCTATGTCGATGAACAATTGTTAAAGACGTATTTTTGAAGTGAAAACTTCTTTAGCGGCGTTGGGTAAAAAATGTTAAACTCGCGTCAGGACACGTGACCCTGATCGAAAATTTTAAGCGGCGTTGTGCACTTGTTTTGCTCGCGTCAGGACACGTGCCCTGATCGAAAATATTCGTAATTGGATCGTGGAAAATCGTGCAAAATCGCGGATGGATGGATGGACGGATGGACGGATGGACGGATGGACGGATGGACGGATGGACGGATGGACGGATGGACGGATGGACGGATGGACGAATGAACCGATCGACGGATAGACGGATGGACTAAATAGTACACGTGCTTGGTTTAATGGTTTCTGTTATATACATAGTACTTTTATAATGATAAATATAGCAATTCGTGCAAAATTATTCCCTAACCATTCCAAAATATCAAAAATGCACAACGTTAATATTCAAGTTTTCACTTCTGCCGGCACTCCCGGAGTGCAACCCGTCGTTTTTTTCTTTATAAAGAGCTCAACGTTGTTGCTACTGGCTCTTCTGTCTCTCTTCTGTGATGTGTAGGCGATAGTCAAGGAACCTGTCAGTGCATGCAATTAGTGCTTTATTGCACTCTTCAGTCTGACTCGTTACAGTAACGAGAGGGTTTATGTACTGTGACGACATTTGATATTATCTGTAATTAATAAATTACTTTATTTACAAAAAAGAAATTGTTGTACAATCTTTAGGTGAATTGTTTTTAAAAGATTTATCATGCCTCGTTGGCCTAGTGGTCCTGAGCGCGACTGCTACGCTAGAGGTCCTGGGTTCGATTCCCGGGTCGAGCAAAAAGTGGTATTGGGTTTTTCTATGAAATTCTCAGTAGCAGCTTGGAGTTAGGACGTGTGCCCGGTCAATGGCAATAGGCTCGCCCCCTATTACATGGGACGTAAATATACCGGCGAACTGTGGGTGTACATTGGTACCCCTCTGCCTAACCCTTCGGGGAATACAGGCGTGATGGTATATTTATATTTTTATATAGATTTATCATGGTATTGGATTCATTGTCCTTTTTGCATGATATTGTAAGTTAAATATTTTATTTAACCGCCCTACACTGTACGTTGAGCAAACAAATGTTTAAATGGTTGTTTGATTTGTCATACAAATGTTTGTTCCGCGAGGAATTGGAATCTGCTACACATAGCACAGCAGCCAATCAGTTTAGCCACTGCACAATCCTGCCAACAAAAAAATAAAATGAAAATGTGACAATATTTTGTAATCGAATTCTGCTGGCTTCTCTGTCTATAATAGAACCTCCTTAACTGCGAAATTTATACTCAAAAACGTATTTATTTACAGTGGTTACCAATTACAATAATTAAGGAACAGGATTTAAATTATTTATTTTGCTTATATAAGGCTGAACGCGTTAACGCTTCTTTCACTACGACAAACTTGTTGAGAAGAAAGAATTTGTGAAAAAAGGGTAGACAAATCTTTGTTAAATAGTTAAAATTGGAATTAAAAACGTGTTAGACTAAATATTTTTTTTACAAAAAAATCTTTACCCAATGTAGACACCATATCGGTTTCAAATTACTTCACCATTAAGCCAAAAGGAGAAGAAAAAGACGAATAAAAAAAAATGTAAAAACGTGCCAAGTAGGCAGTAACATAAAAATAACACGATCCAGCATTATCTTATTATACAGGCTGATCATAAAAGCTATTCGTCGTAACGACGTAATTCAATATTTTACGACGGCTTAAGTAAATACTGTCAAATATCGACATTCAGCCGATAGATAAATGGTTGACGTAAGATTCGTGAACAGTAATGCGCTTTTTAATATCATTATTTATTGGATGTTCTGGGAAATTATATTGAGGTTAAGTTCCGTGCGATCTTAAGGCCTTGTCACACTGGAGTGGGCAACTTAGTTGCTCCAGACATACATAAACTTACGCCTTTTTCCCTTATCCCAGGCAGAAACCACAGAACGCCACAATGTACGATCCTTACTTAAATCTTTTTGCCCACATCCTTACAAATTATTATTATTGTACATCTTTACATCCTTTGGGCTTCTCCACTTACCTATATCTGGTCATACAAACACGCCGATTACGTGGACTGCATACCCGACCTTTCTGAAGAACCTCACCAATAAGGTCAGGGTAGGTCTTTCTAGGGCGTCCCCTCTCTGTGTTGCCACTCACATTACGTATAGTTACTGCAGTAGTATTATATGTTTAGAGGTATGAGAAACAGGGTGTAAAGTTTCTCATCCTCCGTTGAAAAGGGAGGATCCTCCGACCAGGCAGGTGTTGTGTCTGGTGGGCTACTGCCCGACGGTTGATGTCGGGATTTTGTGAATATGCTAATGTCGCGGAGAACTTTGATAGCGCGATCTAGTCAACGTCAGTTTTGCCGTCGTAGTTCGCATGCTGAGCGATAGATGTCGCTACATATGGAAGTATCCATGCCAGTCAGTTGTCCGCTCCAATGTGACCGGGCCTTTACACAGAAATAAAGGTTTATGATAGAATTTATTTTTATTTTCGTTTTATGCAAATAGATAACCTACTTGCTGCAGGTAAGGTCATAGGTACTAAGAAGCTTATTTGGTGTAAATTGGTGATGGACTTATTATCACAGTTATTATAATCAACTCGTAAAATTCTATAGACGCGGATGGTTAGGAAAGATGTTCACATGATCTTTTAGAGTTATTGGGGTGGGAAGGTCAAATGGTAGTAGCTTATGTCAAATATTGGTATTTAGCCACCTCCTACTCAAAACTTGTTAGCAAATATTACGCTATACAGGATGGAATTTTATAATGCTACCTGGAGGGAAAGCACTCTAAATACTTAAGTTAGCAAATTTTACTCAAAGGAAACATTCCTTTATTTTTAAAAAGAAACAAAACTACGTTTATACAATTTTGAAAATACGCTTGCCACACCCGGGAATCGAACCGACAAAAATCCAAAAAAATAGCATCCTGTACTTTTATAGCACTAATCGATAGGGTCAATCATAAGGATCAAATCTCTGTCACGTTTATACGGTTGGATGTCATTACCAAAGGAGGTTCCTTTTCTCTGACGCTGACCCATCACCCACAGTCCGCCGGTATGTTTTTAGGTCTCATGTAATAGGGGGCGAGCCTATTGCCATGAACCGGGCACAAATCTTAACTCCAAACTGCCACTGAGAATTTCATAGGAAAACCTCTAGCATAGCAGTTGCGCTTTAGACAACTAGGCTAACGACACACGTTACCTCATTATAAACTTAGTATAGTTACAACAAACAACAAATGGCTTTGTCTTAATTTCTATCTTAATAAAACAAAGTTCATCAAAAGATTTCGCAAGACTTAGTAGGATGTTAGTGTAGGTTTACAAAACAAGATAATCATACGTTGATAAATTTCATACCGCTACACTGAGTCATAGCTGACCTTTCGTTTGCAATTAACTTTATATTGTCATTTTGAATAGACAAAACCGTTGTGTAACCTTATTCAATTTACGCGTAGTTCGTGTCTAGTAATCAATCAGCTGAGACTGCAAGAGTATATTGATGAGTAATAATAATTCCTACCTATTATTGTCCCACTGCAGGCCAAAGGCCTCTGTCCATATAGAGAAGACACGAGCATTGATCACCACGCTTGCTCAAGGCGGGTGGATAATGTAAGACTTATTGTAATTGTAAACACAGCCTCGTTTGCCTAGTGCTCCTAAGTGCGACTGATGGCAATAGGCTCGCCCCATATTACATGGGACCTAAAAACATACCAGCGAACTGTGAGTGTACATTTATTTATTTAGGATCTCCAACAAAAGATATACACAAATCATGAAAAAAAAACAATACCTATAACAAAAGTATTATGTAGGTGTACTCCTTTACTTATAGGAGACCACAGCATGCATAGGAAAGTTAACATTGGTACACCTCTGCCTAACCCTTCGGGGAATACAGGCGTGATGGTATGTAAATACCCGACATTTTCTTTCACCGATGTCAGTGATGTCTTTTTTTTTTTTAAAGATGGTAAAATCATCAAATGACCCCCCCCGTCCTGGGCGGGGCGGGAGGGAGTGTCAGACTTTTACTGACTAAAAACCATCTATGTTCCTTCATGTGCCCTTTGCGTTCCGGGGGCGCGGTATCTCTTTCGAACAACCCGCAGCCCCGGCAGGCATTTGGCCCTTAGTGGCCCCTTCCGATGGCTGACACCTCTGTGCGCGGAACATGGACGCGCCGTCGGCACGGTCTGTCGTTAGTTAATAACGTACGGACGGTGAGCTACCCATTGCTCACCGTCCACAGACCGTGCCTACGGTATCCGCCTGCGGGAGGCGCAATGGTGCCGTTATTGGCAATCCATTGCGCCGGCGGACGCGGTGTCAGCGGCGGCCGCAGGAGCGGCGGCGGCGGTGGCCGCGGGTGCGGCGGCGGCGGCGGCCCCGGGAGCGGCGGCGGCGGCGGTGGCAGCGGTGCGGGGCCTTCCCCCGGCCCTGGCGGGCACGGCGCAGGCCTTGCCCCCAGCCCGGTGATATGTCAGTGATGTCTAAGATAAACTCAGAACGTACATATGAAATACAAAAAGTCACAATATCTGCTCGTGCCTGATTACGAACTCATATCTTCGTGCATAAGAGACTAGGCTAACATCATTGAAGAGTATGGTGGGTGATTTCAACCCTTATCCGACACCCTTTACGCTTCAAAGCTACTTTATTTACTTGGAAAATTCCAGGAAAACGTAAGCGAATAAAAACACGAGGAAATTAAATGGAAAAACACGGCACACAGGGAAGTAACGATCCAATCCACCGAACCGAAGAGGTCTTCGAAAATTTGTGTGACTGTAATTATTCGTCAATACTTTGCTCCTATATTTAGGGTCATACTAGCTTAGAGTCAAAGAAAATCGAAGGGGTCAAATTGTTTACTATCAAATCAAGCCAATCGAAGCGATGCTTTATAAAGCGAAGCGTTTAGACGCGCGAATTCCGTCGAATGCTCGCGAATTCGAGCGTCTTCTTTTTATCTCTGAAGAAATACATAATGTTGTGGAAATAAAGGTGAATTTGCTATGTTAAGTTTCAGATTGCTGTTTCGATGCGCTTCGAGTCTACGACGACGACTATCCGTGACGCACTTTTTAGTCTGTGAAAATAGAACCTATGCAAACCTATGCGCGCCATGCAGACTTTTTGTGCGCCGCAGACTCGATCGCACAAAAAGTGTGCCGTCTGCGCTGCACCTTAGTGTGATAAATGGTACAAGTATCATCACCACATAATCAATTAAACGCCTTTGAAATACGACAAAATACTTGCTAAAACCAGAAACAATAGTGATTAATTTAGAGAACATTCCTTCTATACCGTATTACTGAGAAATTCAAATAGTACCCTCGGTTCTCACCGTTGAAGTGTCTGAAACTCAGACGCAAAAGCGTTAAAGGAAGGATTTAATATATTTTGAAGTTTGAATAGGATCTAGGCAATTACAAGGTAGTCGGGTTACTATACTCAGTTCTAACAAAAGATGTCAGTTTTCAAGGAACTGCTTTATAATCTTGGTTTTATTTTCCGGTACGAAGGAGCGGCTAACTGCTGTGTGATTCTGTAAGACCTCGTTCTAAACTTCGAATTTGAATCCGCTGTGACTTTCTTGATTGGCATTCTAAAAACTCGGTTGATAATTCGAATTTACACTAGCGCCACTCTCGCGAGCGTGTCAGCGAGTTAAACTAAATTGACGGGGACATTTTGACAGATAAAGTATGAGATCACGTAAGAAGTGGCATTCTATACCGTAATTCCACCGTCACTTCGCACTTCAAAGTGTCAAATAAATCAATGTCATTTTGAACCTTAAGCGAAGTGAGGGTGAAATAGCGATGTGAGATGCGAGTTCATGTCTGAATTTTACAGAATCGACGTACAGCTCTCGTCGAGAGTCACAGTAGGTATTAAATCTTTAGACTCGATTTACAGTTTGGAAATTCAACGCCGTAGAATTTGCTGTTATGTAAAGCAAGGTAGAAGATGAGACGACTCAGGTCAGACGGAAAGTCATTCAAATGTCTGATTTAGAAACCGACATATATTTTTCTAGTTCGCTGGAAAGTTTTAGGTCCCAGGCAATAGGGGGCGAGCCTAACTATTAACCGGGCATGAATCCTAACTCCGAGCTGCTACTGAGAATTTCATAGGAAACACTAACACAACACAATACTTTGCTCGACATTTATTTTATTTTTTTTCCCCGTGGGGAAATCCTCATGGACGCTCTCCGTTTGGGGTAAGCCGAGAGGTATGTCGGACTCTTACCGACTAAAACCCCACGGTTCCTCCTGTTACCACACGTCAGGAGCCCGGTATTCGCTAAACGCATGATCCGCGCTCCCGACTGGTTCGCCGCCCGCAGGCTCCTCATTACGGTGGCCACGGTGGTGAGATCATTAAGCGCCCTCCGGACTTTGCTCGACCTGAAAATCGAACCCAAGACCTCCAGCGTAGCAGTCGCGCTTAGAACCACTAGGCTGACGAGACAGTTTTTTAAGTAATTTTATCTACTGAAATTAATGATTTTAGCCTAATTTTCCCTCTAACGGATTTTGCCTACGCCACTGAGAAAAATGACATTCCGTGTGGTGCTGCCCTCCCCCACTCTAACATAACGATAACTACTATTTTCTCAAACGATTTTCAGGGACCAATAGATGAATAGCTTTTGAATTGCAAATGTTTTAGGTAAACGGCTTTCCAATTCCACGTTCGTAAAGTTGTAGCTGTAACCAACAAACAAAAACGTTTAACCTCAAACACTTTCATGGAAGTAGTGGAATATTTAGTCGCAATGTAATAGGGTCCATTGGATTAGTTCTGCCGGCCAGCTAAAGGCTTTTTGGAAAATTTTGTAAATACATAGTAGTCAAAACATTGTATATAAGTACATGTTTCGGCACAAAGAAGTATTTTCCAAATATCAGTGATATTTTTCGGTATTGTATAGTATTGATCACACTGCTAATGTTTTAAAGGTTGAGTGGTGTGTTTTTGTCTCTTCTTCACGCTCAAACGGCTGAACGGATCTGAATGAAATTTGGCATTGAGATAGGTAATAGTGCGGAATAACACATAGGCTACTTTTTAACCCGAAAAATGTACGGTTCCCGTGGGATAATATGTCAACTTTGACGCGGACGAAGTTGCGGGCAGAAGATAGTTAAATCCATAAAAATAGAGGACTTTTTTCGAAGGCTGTATGAATTGATGTTTTAAATTATGGTAATATGTATAGGTAATATAGGCACAAGATGGTATCAAGTCATTTCACACTTGTGCACTATAATATCTCCTGCGTACGTGGCTAGTCAACAATATAATACCGAATAGTTTGTCATTGACATGCTAAGATAAAGATTCAGGAGATGAGTCAACATTGAGGTCAGTGGCAAATGAAGTTTCAGGAAATGTGTTATGCTTTGGCCACACCTGCCTCTATCGTCACAAGCTTCGTTTTACTTACGTCATAATACATTCAGTAACCAACCAGAAACGGCTTTCTTAATGAATAACTATTGGCTTTATTATATGCAACTGTATTTGGAAAATGTATGTCAACGAACTAGCCATTATAATTTTATTAAGAATGTCCGCAATTTTAACAGTCTGATTTATATCTGTTTAAAATTGACTTGGTTTCTTTTTTTTACTGTGTCTATACTAATATTATAAAGAGGAAAGAGTTTATTGTTTGTTTGCTTGTTTGTATCGAATAAGCTCCGAAACTGCTGTACCGATGTTGACCATTTTTAACCCCCGACGCAAAAAGAGGGGTGTTATAAGTTTGACGTGTCTGTCTGTCTGTCTGTTTGTCTGTCTGTGGCATCATAGCTGCCGAACGGATGAAGCGATTTCAATTTAGTTTTTTTTGTTACACCAATAGATAGTTAAACGCACGACTGATGCCTCTGGTGTTGCAAATGTCCATAGGCAGCGGTTACCACTTAACATCAGGCGGGCCGTTAGTTTGTCTGCCACCATCAGTGGTATAAATATATATATATGTTGCAGTCAAAACTCTTAACCAGTCAAAAGTACTATTGACTAGCAAAATCAGTCAAAACTACTTTTGACTGAACAGGTTGGTCAAAAGTGGTTTTGACTGAAAAATATTGGTTATTAGTACTTTTGACTGCAAATTTGCGGTTAAAAGTACTTTTGACTAACGCTCTTCGTCAAAAGTAGTTTTAACTGCAATAAAGCATCAGTCAAAAGCACTATTAACTTGTCAGATGTGAATAATGCTTAAAAAGCATAGTCGAGGAGCCCCGCTTCGCGGGGCTCAAGGGTTTACAAAAAAAATAACCACGAAGTGGATGGCGGGGCCTGTTCGCTCGCTTCGCTCGCTCTCTAGACCCCGCCATCCCCTTCTAACCTGACCTGTCCGAGTCGGGGTGCCCCAAGTCCCGAGCTCGCTTCGCTCGCTCTTTCATCCTATAATTTACTTTTATAAAGAATAGATATTATTAATTATTATTGCAGATTAGTGACTGATTTTTAAGAGTTTTGACTGATTTTAGCAGTCAAAACCACTTTTGACGGAATCACTTAGTCAAAAGTACTTTTAACCAGCTCCATTGGTCAAAAGTACTTTTAACTGTTATTTTAGTCAAAAGTATTATTGACTAAAGCATACGGTCAAAAGTACTTTTGACTGATTTTGCTAGTCAATAGTACTTTTGACTGGTTAAGAGTTTTAACTGCAACATATTATCAGGTAGTATAACATAGGCAAAACAAAATAGATTTAGCGCTACATATATTTAGTAATTTGTAGTGGCTGTAGGTCTCAGATGAAAGTCCCTATTATCTTGGCTACTTAAGATCAAAAAGCATATTATATTTACCTGCTTGCAATCTTACATTATTATATCTTTGGCTAACTCGATACAATCGTTTAGATTTCTAAGTGTTACGCAATGAGGGTGTAAGTCTAAACAAAGCTTAATCGTAACTATAACTTCAAACCCACTAGCTTTCGAATCGGCTTCAGGAACTTGAAATGCGATTAGTGCACAGAATAGAAAGACGGTATGATTTCTGATTATTACTTACTATTATCGTAAACAATAAGGTTGCCATTTGAATGTTTGATTCCATAAGGATTTATTTTCACGCTGCCCTCGACTTCGTACTCGTGTTTTTTTCTACATATCATCACGCCTGTATTTCCCGAAGGTTTAGGCAGAGGTGTACCAATGTACACCCACAGTTCGCCGGTATGTTTATGTGTATGCCATTTGTGGCCAGTGGGGGCAAGCCTTTTGCCACTAAACGGGCCCAAATCCTGACTCCAAGCTGCTACTGAGAATTTCATAGAAAAACTCAAATGACTCGCTCGACTTGGGAATGGAACCCAATACCTTTAGCGTAGCAGTTCTGCCTAGGACCACTAAGCCAACGACGCATTTCTTTTTACGTTTAGATTTGAAGAATATTAGGAAAGACTATCAAGGTTTCTGATTTTTTTGTATTAGCAATTCTAAGCTCCGTCCATTCAAAAGCAGCGTTCCTATAATGTATGCGAGTAAGTATAAAATATTCGTGGTCTGCAGTTTACGATCCAGCAGTTTCACATCGCTATAAGCTAAGAGGCCGCGGCATGTGGTTACTTGTCATTCACGTAGAAACTGAACAGCGACTCCATTTTGTTCGACTGTATACTAAAAAAAAGTGCAAAAACTGTTATTGGGTTTTTCTATGAAATTCTCAGTAGCAAGCTCGGAGTTTGGATTTGTGCCCGGTTAATAGCAATAGGGTCGCCCTCTATTACATGGGACCTAAACATACCGGCGAACTGAGTGTGCACATTGGCACATCTCTGCCTAACCCTTCGGGGTATACAAGCGTGATGTATGTATTTTGAAAAACTTTCTTGTATATAATATGGTGGTATTGCCTCATTAGTCTAGTGGTCCTAAGCGCGACTGCTGCTAGAGTTCTTGGGTTCGAGTCCCAAGTTGTGCAAAGTATTATTGGGTTTTTCGGCAAACTGTGAGTGTACATTGGTACACCTCTGCGTAACCCTTCGGAGAATACAAGCGTGGTGATATGTATGTATGTAATAATGCTAAAACTCCGCATAAACTAATTATAGCAACAAACAGAGAAAGTGTTCCAACTATATTACCCGGTTCCCATCTTATAATGGCTTACTTTATTACTTTCTATAGCAGGAAATTATTATTGCACTAACTAACACACGAGTTCCTATATGTAGGAAGTGTTATACTATTTCCTTCGTATAGGTTGAAGATATGTTTTTGTATTCATTTGTTTTACGAGAATTCGCTTCCTTGAGAAGACATGTTCATGTCTTTGTAAAGAATCGTCTTTGACATATTAAGTTTGGCGACACGGTTGGTTCAGTGGTTGAGTGATTTGCTGCTACTTTGCGTGTCGCGGGTTCGATTCCGCAAGGAAAAAATATTTTTATGGCCTACAAGTAGTTGTTCCGGGTCTGGTTGTTTATTCTCACTAGCTTTTTCCAGCGACTACGTTTACGTGAATGTCGGTTATCTCAGACGCAGACCAACTTGCGAATTAAAAAGTGCTCTAACCTAACCTTACTCCGAATCAAACAGCAGAATCGGTTTAGTGGTTTAGTAATAGACAGACAGAGTTACTTTCGTATTAATAATATTAGTATGGATGTATAACATATACATATAATAGCTATACTAATATTAAAAAAGGAAAGATTTTATTTTCTTCGTTTGTTTGTACCGAATATGCTCCGAATCTACTGGACAATGAGTCCAGTAGATTCGGAGCATATAACAATTTTATCACCAATAGATAGCTACGTTGTTCCCTAGTAACATAGGCTATATAACATCACGCTATGACACACGGGAGCGGAGCAGTAACCAAAGACGTAACTTAACGCGGGTGAAATAAGCCACGCGGAGGAAGTCGCGGATAGTCCGCTAGTAGTAAATACAGTGAGATAGTATAATTAAAACAAACTAACCTGTCTCGCTGATCTAGTGGTCTTAAGCGCGACAGCTGCGCTAGAGGTCTTGGGTTAGATTCCCAGGTCGAGCAAAAAGTGTTATTGGGTTTTTCTATAAAATTCTTAGTAGCAGCTCGGAGTTCCTGCGGGTTGTTCGAAAGAGATACCGCGCCCCCGGAACGCAAAGGGCACATGAAGGAACATAGATGGGTTTTAGTCAGTAAAAGTCTGACTCTCCCTCCCGTCCCGCCCGGGGCGGGGGAAGTTATTTGGTGATTTACCATCTCTAAAAAAATAAAAAAAAGCTCGGAGTTTGGATTTACCTCTAGGTACACCTCTGCCTAACCCTTTGGGGAATACAGGCGTCACGGCATGCATGTACAATTAAAGTATGTATTACACGAATATATCACCATATCAATATTCAACTATTAATTTCAGTGACACATCAATTTATTGCAGCCTTATACATAGATCGATAGGTCAGTCGGTAAATAAAATTATTTATTTAAGTGCTTATAAAATCTTTCTGAACATTCCATGTCGATTGCCATGCTAATCCAAGCCGGGCATGGCTTGTATTCGCCGTAAATTTATCATACAAGCCTCATACACGATTCCGTTTGAGATTTATAATATAATGTAGTGATGTTCGAGTGTAGCCTTATCATAATTTACTGGGGCCATGGAAATTATTACCGGACTATATAATTACTTCTTTGCGGTAAATGGTTGAAATATAAATAAATATAGAGAGCGTACAGTTCATGCATTGCATTTTCATAAAACATTTTTTTTACGACTTTGTTGGCGCAGTGGCCGAGCGATCGACTGCTGAGCTGCTTGTCGCGAGTTCGTTTCCCGCTATGGTAACCGCTCACTGAATGGGACCAACCCCCTTTTAAACAACGCAGCAGATTTGAATTGGGTAGTTGACACCACTAACCAATAATATTAAGTCGCACTTTCTCTAAAAAAAACACTTTATTTTACCCATGAAAACCGATTGATTTTCAATTTATTGTCAAAGGAGATGGCTAAATGGAAGTATAGACCACTGCCCCATGTGCCAGGTACCATGTATAAATATGGTACCTAGCACAATGTAATGCTGAATGGCTAAATATTAGTATTTCATGTAAAAAAGTTTCAGATACTTTTTGGGAATAATATAATGGTAAAATAATATAGCCTAAAAAAGAAAATGGTGTGTTTGACAGTATATAATTTTCTTCAACTTTCGAAAAATAATAAAACGAAAAACGAAAATGAGGTTGTATATTTATAAGCGAATGTTTGTGATGAAAAGTTTTTCTTTTTTTTTTAGACACTTTATTATGTTTAATAGTTCACGAAAGTGCTAGGAAAATATGAAACACTACATAATTCATGAAAGATTTTTTAAATATTATGAGGTTATGTAAGATTCATATACATTCCAGAATGTATCTGGCCCGGGGGCAGTCATTTAGCCATCACCTTTGATTTTTAGTTACTCTAAAATCAATAAATAGTTAGTCAATTGAGTAGGCCGATAAGTGACGTCACAGCGTGCTATTGCCATACAAAATGGATGAGAGAGTCGCGTATTGACAGTTCATAAAAAGTATGTCAATTGATGGTGGTGTCAACTACCCAATTCTTACGTAGACGTTCACACAAAGTTTTCGCGGCAGTGCAATTTGACGTTTCTAATTTTAAAAATAAGAAATGTCAAATCGAATTTTCTTATATTGTCGTTAGATTAGTTCCAAAACCCACAAAGCCAAACCAGTGTCTTATTGACAGTTATTTTACACATTTTCTACTGCACACGAAAACGTGTATAAATAAAGTTAAATAAAACAGTAAGCCAAGTAAAACAGCAAACAGTTCCTGGTACTTGCACCGTGGGACTGGTGACCGTGTCAAACAGAAAACGCGAATTTTAACGACCACAGTCAAGCGTCAGACGGGACAATCAACCGGGTTCCGTTAACATTTATTCGTATGTATTAAACGTCTGAATATTTGACATTTAATATTCTGAGCCGCGGATTATTATTGTAGTGAATAATGTTTAAATTTCTATTGATCTTCGTCTACAATTTTACAAGTTTTTAGTAGAGGACCCCCCCCCCCCCGTCATGACTAATTTCTAAACGGATACGGAAAAAGGGGGGCGCTAAAAAATAATTTATTCTCAAAGTGGGCAGTAGACAAAGTAAGTTTGGGAACCTCTGATTTAGGTCCTAAGGCGACTGCTACGCTACAGGCCTTGGGTTCGTTTTCCTAGATCGAGCAAAGTATTATTGGGGTTTTCTATGAAATTCTCAGTAACAGCTGGCGATAGGTTCGCCCACTATTACACGGGACTTAAAAACATACTAGCGAACTGTGTATTTAAACTTTAAATTGATACATTTCTACCTAACCCTTCGGAAAATACAGGCGCTCGTCAGTCGTATATAAGGTTGCAAGTTCGGTACCAGACAAACACTAATACGACGTTTACAATTCATATGTACTTTCTTTTATCTTGAACATCACAGACATCGGTGAAAAAAAAACTTCGTGAGGAAATTTGACATCGCAAATCCGCTATGAGCAAGAATGGTGATTGACTGATGCCGTTTCTGTATGAGAAGAGGCCTTTGCCCTACAGAGGGATAATAATAGGTTATTATTTAAGACCTATTACACAGTAAAATTAATTGCATTACGTAATTAAATGAGTTAATTGCGCTATCATAAGTTGTAAGCAATAAACCATTCATTCGCATGTAACTGCGAACTGGGTTCCGCTAACATTTAATATGCATAACTTGTCGTAAAATTGTCTAAGTCAATTTGCAAATGTGTTGTCGGAAATGTCAGACATCAGTGTCAATTTTCTGCGTAAGTCGCTTAATGAAGGTAATATGGCAAATTTAATTATTTTGTCGAATGTACAATTGAGGACAATTGCTGTGAACCAGTATTTAATAATGTTTAATGTTTTTTTGTAATATAGCTTATTATTAAAAGGTCTCTTCTCATATAGAAAAGGCACGGGTATTGATGACCACGATTGCTTAAGGCGGATTGGTGATTTTAGGCTTGTATTTATTATGAGTCCAGGTTTCCTCACGTTTTTTCTTTTATCGTTGTCAGAGATGTCCTTGATAAATTTAGAAAGTACATATGCATTGAAAAAGTCGCACTGGTATTTTCCCGGTTTCGAACCGGCAACGTCATACATGAGAGGCGGTTGCCTCAACCACAGTATTCTTACGACTTTATTAATAAGGTTAAAAAGTGCTCAACCGCTGTTATCTTCGATCGCACATAGATACCACCGATCCGTTATCGGTACCAACGTTAATTAACCTCAAAGCACAACATCTATACAATTGTCAAACAATTATAATATATCACTCATCATAGACATTCATTAAATCTGACATAAACACAACCCGAGCCCATTGATTAGGTGGTCATCCGAGAAACAATCGAAAATCGCAAATTCGGTTCTCTCAACCACGGAACCCTAAAAACAAGTTATAAATCACAGAGCGGACGTATAAAAATGTCCACTCTATTGCTTTTACGGAACTGGATAGGTGAAGGAACTCGGTGATACAGTGGCGGACACAATTTGTGGGCACTCATTATTTTTACTTTGATTAATTGGCTGACACCTGTGTTCTCCTGAAAAGGGTTAAGCCCTTGACCTTGGTCAGGTCACCTTCGGTATTTTCCGAAATTTCCATGCAGGTAATTTCCAGAGGTCGGAAAACTATGAACAACTACCTACACGTCACGTTTTCCAAAATTTTTTTTTTGACTAACCCTCTCTGTTCCTAGACCACTGTAACTCCTGAAAACCTGAATCAACTGTGGAGACCGCCAGAAAACCGCCGAGGCAATGATACTCGACGAGTTCCGAAAAAAAGAATTCAACTGTCTTGAATCTTCTAACGAAATTAATCAGAAAAGAACAGCGGAGGAATAAGATGCTGTTTCTGAATCCTGGAGCATAATGTACTTCATGTAACTGGTATTTATAGTCGTGTTAATGAAATTATTTACTAAATTACTAGCTTCAGTTTTTATTTAAATAAAAGAGCTTACTAGCATATAAACTTAAAATATAAAAAAATAAACTAAAATTATATAACATCAAAAAAATCCTCCGCATCGCCGTCAACTGGAAATGTGCCCAAAAGAGCGGCATTGCCATATTGCATAATTTATTTTCTACAATTGAATTATTGTCACTTACCTCGTGGGTCTCTAAACCTGTCTTCCATTGTACCTACTATGTTCCATGACTCGGGTTTGCACACAAAATGGACATTTCAATTTTATGGTAGAACTAGCTTTTACCTGCGACTTCATCCGCGTCAGAGCTGATATATTACCCATTTATTTTTTCATTCATTATTATTTTTTCGAGATAAAAAGTATATTATGTGTTATTCAACACTACAATCTATCTCAGTGCCAAATTTCATCTAGATCCGTTCAGCCGTTTAAGCGTGATGAAGAGACAAACATACAAACTTTCGCATTTATAATATTAGTGTGATTTTATCGCTGGCTATAGTTTTGTCTTATTTACTAAACAATACCAAGATATTATTACCATAACTTCTTAGATAAGTAAAGATTATACTTTTTCAACACATTTGCTCGTAAATTGGATCTTATTCTACCGCAATTAGGGTCACAATGCGGTGTGCTGTTAACATCACATTATCGCATGTTTTTTTCGACCGCGTTAAGTTACTTCTTTGGTTACTGCTCCGCTCCTGTAAGTCGTAGCGTGATGTTATATAGCCTAAACTATTCCTCATGAATCTGGCTATCATATGCACAAATAATTATTAAAATCCGACTGGTATATTTAGAGATTAGCGTGTTTAAACTAACATAAAACAGATTTATTTTATTAGTATGGATATGTACCGCTGTAATTCAGGATTATCTCACTGGATAATTCCACTGTAATATGATGACCTGAATATGAAATGTATACGTATATACTGCATTGATTACCTGTCATAGTCTTGTCTATTGGCATTAGAATATAGGTCGGTACTGTAGACAATCAGGCACAACACCTGGGGATAATATTACACTACCGATCTCTGAATCTTATTTGCCTGTCTCTTTGGTTACATTCAAATAGGATCGGTTTAAGGCAGTAAGCTTTGGGGACCGCCTGCCTTATTGTAGACTCTAAAAAAAAAAAACTGTCTGTTTGTCCCGACCAATCTCCGAAACTGCGGAACTGATTTTGACAAGACTGACTGATAGATAACTGATGTTATAAGGAGTAATGAATACCACTTTAGGGTACCGCAAAATAAAAAACCCCTCAGATAATCGATTCACACAGATGAAGTCGCGGAGAGTACCTACGTTATACTATACTAGGGCCGGTAAAGTAAAGATGCATAATCTTTAATTCTAAAAATAAATACAAGAAAAGATTGTTTCCAACGTTTTTTGCACAGTGGTATGGAACCCTTCATATTACAGACCCAATCGCATTTGGCTGGTTTTCTTAGTAACCAGCTGTGCGATTCTCTAACATGCAAGCTCGAAAACGAGTCCCACTTCGATAACGAACCAACTTGTCATTGGTGTATATTTGTTCGCCGTGGTGACGTCACCACGGCGAACGAATACTAAGCCAAGTGAAGCGAAGTGGGACTCGTTTTCGAGCTTGCATGTTAGAGAATCACACGGCAGGACCTGTAATGGTCATCAATCGAGGTGGCCAATACTCGTTATAAGCGCTTGTTATTTTAACGACTTTTCAATATTACCAAATTTGGTGAAATATTAACTCGTTTTTGTGTCACATACCAACACACATGACACATCTGTCTTCAACTTAAGCATTAAAATGTGTTTTTTGCGTTCTACTGACCACTTAGCTTCTCCAGCTTTTTTTTTTTTTTTTTATAAGTAGACGGGAAATCATCAAATAACTTCCCCCGCCCTGGGCGGGGCGGGAGGGAGTGTCAGACTTTTACTGACTAAAACCCGTCTATGTTCCTTCATGTGCCCTTTGCGTTCCGGGGGCGCGGTATCTCTTTCGAACAACCCGCAGCCCCGGCAGGAATCGGCCCTCAGTGGCCCCATCCAAATTTGCTGACATCTCTTTGAGGCGCGCGTGGAACACGAACGCGCCGTCGACACGGTCTGTCGCTAGTGAACGTACGGACGGTGAGCTGCCCATTGCTCACCCTCCACAGACACGCGTCTACGGTGGCCGGGAGTCGTCTCGCGGCTCCCGACGCCCGGAGCGTCTACCGCGGCGGCCGCTGGGACGGGGGATTGTCCTCTCCCTCTCCCGTCCCGCCGCCTCCTTCTCTAGCATTACAGCTTCGCAGAAGGAGGCGACTGCTTCCCATTCCCTCTCGCTCCGGACCATGGCCTGAACCAGTGCCGGACGCGAGAGGGCGCCGCTGCCGATGGCCGCCTCGAGGACTCGGCGGTAGCTTCTCCAGCTATGTCCGACTTTTTGTTCGACCGACAATTGGACCGATTCAATAAATGCATACATTTCGTGGGACTGACTTTTTGTCGGCCGTGTGCGTTGGTATTTAGAATTCGTATGTTTTATTCTCAACGACAAAAAAATCGGCCAAAAAGTTGATGAAGTAGTCGGTCGGGGGCGGAGATGCTTACCCGAAGTCATGGCAATGACTAATTTGGTAACATTGTCTGTCTGTGACGCTTTCACTACTAAACTATTAAACCGATTTTGATGGAAGGGCTGGTTAAGTTTGAAGCCCAAGATAAGACATCTACTTTTTAACCGACTTCAAAAAAAAGGAGGTTATCAATTCGACCCGTATGTATGTAATATTGCCAGAATTGCCCAGTTTTCGTATATGTTAGTCTATATCAGCGTCTGAACAAATGTGCCAAATTTTTATTCCTCTACTTTGCCTGGGTCGGCGATAACCAAAAATTGTTTGTATTACTTTTGTTGTCCAACACTAGGAATTTCTCCTGTGTTGTGGCTGCGTTTATAAACATATAAATTCACATACATACACAAACAGTCAGACCCGGAACAAGAATCTATAGGTCATACAAATAATTGTCCATTCCGTTCCGAACCCGCAACACGCAGCACACCAGTCAATCGCTCAGCTACTGCACCAACGAAGTGGGCGAAGTCACAGGCAAAACCTAGTTAAACACAAAAAGCCTACTCCACAGTAGTTCCTATACACAGATACACGTCCGCAATGACACAGAGTACGCGGACATTAGTCAGGCGGCCCGTTTGTAGGAATGTAACCCGTGGGTCAACTGGTACCATTCTGGTTAATTTACTGGCATGTGGCACGGTAGCTCTTGTCCCACTGCCTTTTTGGTGCTGTGGCTTAACATTGTAATTGTATGACTGTTTCCTAGTTTAAGATTATATGGAGACTAACAATAGGATAGATTGGGAGACAAATTAAAGGATACGGAGTTGTTATTTATGTAAAGTTGTTGCTGTATTGCTTTTTGTGTTGCTAATAATTTTGCGTGCAGTATGCGTTTTTGTGATTATTGTTTTCATTTTTTTTCTTGTTATAATAATAATACCAGCTTATTATTGCCCCACTTCAAGGTCAAGATCTCTTCTCATACAGAAAAGGCATGAGACGCAAACAGTGATTTTTCTCAACAATAATACAAATGCCTCGTTAGCCACTAGGCTAACGAGGTATAGCCTCATACCTCAAGTGTAGCAGACGTGCATAGCACCAACTATGGTGCTATGCACGTCGGCTACGCTTGAGTTCTTGGTTTCGAGCAAAAAGTGTTTTTTCTATGAAATTCTCAGTAGCAGCTCGGAGTTTGTATTTGTGCCCGGTTAATGGCAATAGGCTCGCCTCCTATTACATGGGACCTAAATATACCGGCGAACTGTGGGTGTACATTGGTGCACCTCTGCCCAACCCTTCAGAGAATACAGGCGTGATGGGTATAAAGAACTGTATTCTTGTCTCTCCTACCTCTACTTTACTAATATTATTATATACCCTACACGCTTAAACAGTTAAACCGAATTAGCACATTTGGCACCCAAATAGATATAGTTCTAGGTTAATGCATAAGATAATTCTATCCCATTCATGTGTTCCCGTGGGATAAACCACTTAAGCTTCATTCCAAAGTGCATGCAGACGAAGCCGCGTGTAGGAGCTAGTGATCAGTAACGGGACGATTAGTGCTGATACAATTAGTGCTGAGGCACGACTTGGCACAGCTCTGAGCATAATGTGGTTAGTTAACTGTTAGTAAAATTTCACTATACTGTGACACCCGTATGTAAGTACCTATAAACTATAATCATATTATAGAGAGACAAGATTTGTTTGTTTGTTTGTATCCGGCTCCGAAACTACCAGACTGATTTAAAAAAAAAATTCACCAATAGATAGCTACATTATTCCTGAGTAACATTGGCTATGCAACATTATAATTAGTATATGCGAAACCCGAAACACCTGTCTAGTATTTTTATGTAAAGAATCTGTATACAACATTTCAAAACTGTACCATGATAAATCACAAAGTTATAAGCATGTTATGTTACCTGATTTTCCGAACAAAAACATGCTCACCGCGCGGCGCAGCGCATCTTAATAATTTGGCAATAATAATATGGCAGTAGGTACCTACTGCGGGTTGTTCGAAAGAGATACCGCGCCCCCGGAATGCAAAGGGCACACGAAGGAACATAGATGGTTTTTAGTCAGTAAAAGTCTGACACTCCCTCCCGCCCCGCCCAGGACGGGGGGGGGTCATTTGATGATTTTACCATCTTTAAAAAAAAAAAAAAGTAGGTACCTAACCGCACGGCGACTGTATTGCAATTAACTGGTGATAACACTTTCCATCGCACTTGCAAATTGGGGCAAAATCATGGTAAAAATATTATTGGAATTGATTCAGTTACTTATTCTGAACAAACTACATTCAGGTTTCGCATATACTAATTATAATGTTGTATGACATCACGCTACGACACACGGGAGCGGCGCAGTAACCAAAGATGTAACTTATGGCGGGTGATATAAGCCATGCGGACGGAGTCGCGAGCAGTTCGCTAGTCTACACTCTATACTAATATTATAAAGTCGTAACATTTGTTTGTATGTAGGGGGTAATCTCTGGATCTACTGGACCGATTTTGATTTTTTTTTTACCCATAGAAAGCCACGTCATTTGTGAGTGTCATAGGCTATAAAACATCACGCTACGACCAACGGGAGCGGCGCAGTAACCAAAGATGTAACTTATGGCGGGTGATATAAGCCAAGCGGACGGAGTCGCGAGCAGTTCGCTAGTCTACACTCTATACTAATACATTCTGTGTAAAAAGTACCGGGAATTGTTCACTAAAACAAAAAAAAATATTTATTCGTCAAAATGTATTATGTTACCTTCAAAGTACGCCCCTTCGCTTGCGATACAGCTACGCCAGCGCTTGAACCAGTCCTCCATATTTTTTTTGTAAGCTGATTGAGGTATGGTGTTCGATTCCTTCAGCGAATTTTCTTTTTTAGATTCAATCGACTCGAATCGCGCCATTCTGCAGACTATTGACTAGTTTGCTTATCGTCCTCATAAACCCATGTCTCGTCGCCGGTTACTATGAAATTCATGAAGGTGAAGACCGTAGAAGCCCGGGAAATCATGTCTTCAGCAACCTGCTTCCGATGCTCTTTATGGACAAAATTGAGCTCTTTTGGCACTCATTGTGCGGCGACGCGTCTCATGCCCAAAATGTCAGTCAGAATATTATGAACGAATTTAAAAGATACGTTAACCTCTAGAGCATCGTCTCTAAAACTCATACGACGATTTCCAAGTACCAAACACCTGATTAAAATGATGTTTTCATCATTCGCAGCTGTTGGGGGTCGATCAGAACGAGACAAATCAACTACCACTTGTCAGCCTTCTTTAAATACTTTATACCGTTCATATGCCAGTGTATTTGAGATGCACGAATCACTGTACGACTTCTGCAACATTTTTAGTGATTTGGCACAAGAAATTTCGTTTGATAGGCAAACGTAAGGCAAACTCTTTTTGTTCAAAAAAATCTTCCGAAACAAAATCGCAGATCACTTACAACCAAGAAGTTCAAAAACGGCAGATGTAATTACACCGAGTGGCATATAGCGCTCAAAGTTACCACGGTAACTCAGAACAGAGCCACCAATTTATAGAAAAAAAAATATTTCGTTAGGTTTACCGCACCTTCTGTAATTTAAGAATTCCCGGTACTTTTTACACAGAGTAGTATTATAAAGTCGTAACATTTGTTTGTATGTAGGGGGTAATCTCTGGATCTACTGGACCGATTTTGATTTTTTTTTACCCATAGAAAGCCACGTCATTTGTGAGTGTCATAGGCTATAAAACATCACGCTACGACCAACGGGAGCGGCGCAGTAACCAAAGATGTAACTTATGGCGGGTGAAACAAGCCACGCGGGCGGAGTCGCGGGCATTCACTAGTAAACTATAAAGATAATGTTACAGGCTTCGCCTGCGACCACCGGAAATGCTCTTAGGGTTAAATGCTAGTATTCATTTCCATATAAAATTAAAACGCTTGGAACTGTTAAATGATTATGGGTAGAGAATTGAGTTTTAAATTGCATGGTTGCGTTTTGCTGATTTGGTAAATATTTCTGGTTAATTTCTTTAAAATTAGTGTTATATTTATGTTAAAATTTTGATATAAATGGTGTTATTTTTCTTTTTCATTCGTTTTTTGTCTTTAATATCTTTACTAGCTTTTGCCCCGACTTCATCCGTGTAATCGGTCGGTCGGTTATAAATAAAATTCAGTAATGATTCGTAAGTCACGTGGCGCCATCTATTATCATAGGAACGTTATTGTTGTTTTTGCGGGAACAATACTTTTTCTCGGGACGTCCGTTTCTGTACACCTGAAAGGAAATTTGTTGTTCCATAGACACAGAACCCTTTTTTTTAAGGATGAGAAATAATCGAATGATTTCTTCCGCTCCATACAAGGAAATGTCAGACTCTTACTGACTAAAACCCATTCGTGTTCCTCCTAATGCCCTTTGCGTTCCAGTGCCGCGGCGATTTTTTTGAACCAATTCCGCAATTCTGGCAGACACAAACACATACACAGTCAATATGTATGGAACAACTGATGTTTTTTAATAAACGAGGAAATAATCATGAATTGAATCCACGGTAAAAGTTATAACTACGAAGCCTCTCCCACCTCGCATACTAAAATAAAAAACATAACCATCTCAACATCTTAAAATGAAGTTACCAGTTAGGTGGTCCCGTGTAAAGACCGGCAAAACCTAATAATACTAGCCATAAAACATTATCAAAAACCGAGCATTTAATAAAGACCGTGGGACAAGGACAGCCCTACAACTACCACCCGCCAGAAAGAGAAAGAAGATCGAGTAGCTAGCAATAAGGGAACATTAAGATGGGGTAGAGTAAGCCCTGCCTATTGCTCTAGGCGACGATAAAACTTGCCAATATTAAAAATAATATTTTTGCGTTGTTTGCGCCTCAGGAAATTGTCGATTGAAGCATATACAACGCCGCTAAAATGATGCTTTAATGTTCATTTAAATATGTTGGTGCTTCGATGGTCTCTTGGTTACAAGAGCGAGTGCTAAGCTGGAGATTCGGGACTCCAATCGGATAAAGTGTTAATAGGTTTTTCTGTTAGGCATTTCTTGGTAGCAGATTGGTGGTGTGCCACACCCTTTGCCTTAAAAAAACACGTAAAGCCTTTGGTTCCGCGCTTGATCGCTCCCCGGTCGTGTCTGATTGCTATCTCATAAGAATATCACAGTGAAGTAAAAGGGAATGCGTCTGTGTATGCGCTTGTACTTGCGCGGTATAATAAATATCTACTCCGTACTTATAGCTAGTCTATTAAGAAGCGGATAACTAAAACATGCCTAAAATAACCGTGACTAAAATTCAGTCTGCAGAATATTAGTATTAAAATTATAGTGTTCTTGTTATATGTTGCCTACATAATTAAATCTACGCAGAATATTGTTTGTATATCGTTCTCTGCTAAATATAATAAATAAAATAAACCAGTTTCTCTAAACAACAAAAAGATTTTGTCAAGTTTCATGAATTCTGATACGATTTTATTCCATTTGTTCTGTAATTGCATCTGTTTGGACCAGTAACTGTTGGCTGAAGATAAACTTAATCGTCTCAATTCCTATTTCATGGCTTGCTGGCTTAAAGCTATCATCAGCTTGCAGTAGGCGTAAGTCCAGAGTAACTTCACGTAATCCCTAGAATTGAGATCTGTAGGTGTTATAGTTATAGGTTGTAAATATTTTATTTCATAATATTTAACACTTGGTATAATCCCTCTTATTTCTTACGTGTAGTTCAATTGCCCACCGACGCGCTTTATTTACTTGATATTACTTATGTCATAAAAATGGGTTTAGCATTTTTAAGTGTTAGGTCTTTTGATGACTTCTTGATGGCCCAGTGGTTTTGGATTAGGATTGAAATAATCAAATTGGCTTAATTTGATTACTTCAATTCATTCGGACTTTTTACGCTTCACAACATTTGATGACATCATTGACGTCGGTGAAGGTATACATTAATTTATAAATAATTGATTCATATTATTAGGAATTAGAAGTGAAAGAAGAGAAAATAAACGGTTTCAATTTTATGAGAGTTACAAGAAATAAAATTCACACCAAACAATAGGAACGATTAATTCATGAAACAAAATAAATAAGCACACGTCTGTATTCCGGTAGCACGTCCGTTTCCAAAGCTCAAGCTTCATCAGTTGATAGATATGGGTAGCCAAGAAGTCTGACAACCAGTCTAACCAAAGAGGTATCGTGTTGCCCAGTTACTGGGTTGTGGAGGTCAGATAGGCAGTCGCTCCATGTAAAACACTGGTATTCAGCTGTATCTGGCTAGATTGGAAGCCGACCCCGATATAGTTGGGAAAAGGCTAAGCAGATGATGATGATCAGTTGATAGGTATAAGTGGAAGCTTATATTTATCAAATTGAGACTGAGATTATGATGATGAGCGAACTTTTTTAAGAGCTACTCAAACTGCCCCACTAAAATTTTTCTTACAGCAGTCATTTGTTTAGTCTAGATGCAGTGTGCAAAGGCTTTGCCACTACAGAAACTGAGACATACATGGTAAAAAGAGGAATTTTGTTAAATCCTTCAACATTGTAAACACGTATTACAGACAAATGCTATGTAGACAATCTTTTTTGTCATCCCTACGCCCATTAATAATACATTTGTTGTACAATTTCAAAATGAGCATACAACATATTTTTTTCATGATTTTATTAACATTTTTATCTGGGAAAGTATGAAAAACGTGGTAACATTGTAACAACATTATAAACTCACATAAATTGTTGCCTTAAGTATTCTGCTTCACTGAATATATAAAAGTTCTATGCGTAGGAATAAGTTTGATCTACAGAATGGTACAAACTTACGCACTTCTTTCGATGTTGTTATTAAATATACGAGTTTTTGTACAATGTTATGATTTTTTTATGTGGGTATGTAGCGGGTGGAACATCGTGACGAAAACATACTTATCTACTATCACGCCTGTATTCCCCGAAGGATTAGGCAGGGGTATACCAATGTACAACCACAGTTCGCCGGTATTTTTAGGTCCCATGTAATAGAGGGCGAGCCTATTGCCATTAACCGAGCGATAATCCTAACAACGAGCTGCTACTGAGAATTTCATAGAAAAACCCAATAATACTTTTTGGTCAACCTGGGAATCGAACCCAAGACCTCTAGCATAGCAGTAGCGCTTAGGACCAATAGGCTAACGAGGCAGTTAAAAACATAATAATATTTTACAAAAAACAGTTTGGCAGTAGGTATTATCTTCTCATAAATGTAACCACTGCAACCGAACTAGACAAAGCCTGTATTTCAGTTCCAATTGCCAACAACCTATTTATTTATTCACCAACCGTACAAACTATTTAACCCTATTCCACCGCAATAAAAACGACTAGCTACTCCACATAGCTCAGAACAATCGGATTCCCAACATAATTAAGTCGTTGAGCGCCATCTTAGTCGCCGCAGTCGCAGACGATTAAGGAGGATCACGATTTTACCTTTTTTGCGTATGCACCGTGTTTATTTGCGTCCTCTGAATGTTGTTATTAACAATAAGGACCGTGTAATGAGGGCACATTTAGGTCCACGACCAGATACGGAGCAGGGAACAGGTTAAATTGTAGGTTAGAATAAGTATGATTGTGTGACACCTAATTATTTTCTTTTGTTTTTTTTTAACTTTTGTTAATTCTGTTAAGCCGTTGGTCCCGGCTGTCATTCGTAGATCTTTGACAGCCGTTAGGGATAGTCAGAAGCCAAGAAGTCTGGCAACCAGTCTAACCAAGGGGTATCGTGTTGCCCAGTTACTGGGTTGTGGAGGTCAGATAGGCAGTCGCTCCATGTAAAACCTTGGTATTCAGCTGCATCCGGTTAGGCTGGAAGCCGACCCCAACATAGTTGGGAAATGGCTAAGGAGATGATGATGATGTTCATTCTGTGTGTGACAAACTAGGTCATGTTTTTCTTGGAGTCTGAATATTGACAATAAATAGGATCAGCTATATAATGTACGGTAGTTGGTGCAGTGGCTTTACGATGAGGTGCTGCACTGTGTCGCTATGCTCTGGTTCGATTCCCGTACGGATCAAATACTTATAGCTTACTGGTAGTTGTTCTTAAATGCAAATTTATATGTTTGTAAAGGCACCACGACACGCAAATTCCCAGTGAGGAGCAACGTTTTACGCGAAGCAATTTTTCCTTTGCAATAAATATCAAAAACTTTTTGAAATAAGGCTCGTAAAGAAGTTATTTCACACTTTTTGCTTAAACCGCCGTTTCGTAGGACTGACGGCTAAGGTTTTGAGGAAATTACCGTATTTCCTTTCAGACGTGCTCAAGGGTTGGCACAGGAAAAGCCGACAGGTCCGATCAACATTTGATCCAAGAGGCAGTTTTACTCAGTGTGGTTTTAGTCAGTAATAGCCCTACCTACCTCTCGTTTAAGGACTTGGTACAGTTTTAAACGCCTGTATGCCCCGAATTGTTAGGCAGAGGTGTACCAGTACACCCACAGTTCGCCGGTATGTTTAAGTCCCATGTAATAGGGGGCGAGCCTATTGCCATTAACTGGGCACATTTTGGGCATTCTGGGGCATTTTGTTATTGATTTTATAATAAGCTCGTACTGTCCCACTGCTGGGCAAAGGCAGGCTGTAAAGCATTTATTTTAAAAGGGTGTTATTGAGTTTTTATGCCCATTCTGCTCCCTAGATACAAAACCCCGTTTTGAAACATGTAAATACATAGAATCACTAATTTTATTCTTGTTAATGATGTTCAAAAGTGCCTTTTAATTATCTAATTTACTGCCGGGGCTGCGAGTTGTTCAAAACAGAATTTTAGAGATAATAAAACAGGGCTAAAGTGAACATGTAACTGAAATAAAATAAATACCATAATAAAATTAATAAAAAAAAAATTGAAATAAATAATTTAACTTTAGTAATAATTTAAGTTATACTCCTTGCCTACACACAAAAAACACAAAACTTCTACATTTCTCGTTCCTAAAGACGTAAAGTACAGTCAATTACGGTAATTTGTTTTAACAGCGTCGTTCGCGCGACAAATGCCATGCAAATGACCTATGCGGCCGAGCCCCGACATTCGAAGGTATGCTGTTCGCGACATTCCTTGGTGAATGCGTGTCAATTAGTACTTTCAGGCCATTTCAACAGGACTATGGGAGATTGTGTCAGGTAATATACTGGCTGTGTGATCTTATGCGTGTTTGTTTGTGTGAAGTTTTGCGCTTGTGTGGTTACTTATTGGTGCAGTATTTTAATTAAAGATTAAAGGACTTATTCTTAAAATTAAACTTACATGACAAGTGTACATCTACGTACAAAAATATGTAAAATATGATTTCACTCGCAGGATTTTTTGTATGGGTCCTTAATTTTATTGATAATAATCCTAAGTAGGATTTTATAATATTAATTTCGTATAATAATATTTTCGACAGTTCGTAAAGATGGGTGAATGTTTGTTACTTTTCAACGCTTAAACGGCTGAACGGATCTGGATGAGATTTGGCACTAAGATAGATTGTAGTGTGGAATAGTACATTCATCAAATTTGACACGGATGAAGTCGTGGGCAGGAGCTATAGTATACTAAATGTAGCCTATAACACTCAGGGGTAACGTAGTTTTCTATAAAGGAATTTCTTGAATCGGACTTGTAGTTCCTGAGATTAGCACGTTCAAACAAACATTCTACGGATCGTTCTACGGATTTATAAAGTTTAAATAGATAACCATTTAATATTAATATAAAAATAATAATAATGGTTGACGCTTTTTGGTAAAGGCCTACGTACATCAGTGGACGGCTATAGGCTGATATGATGATAATGATGATAAAAAAATAGAAATAACATACCTACATAGATTACAAAAACAACAATTATTTTTGCTAATTAGCTTTTCATTTAGAGTCACACAGAAACGTAAACTATTTGCCAAATCGTCTTACTAAGGGCACGGTATTTCTACTATTTCAGTACCTATCAACTGACGATAGCTCACGACTTTCTTTGCAAGCATTTCCGTTTAACTAAGATCTAGTTTCTACATCCCTGATCATCATTAAATCTTTGATTCTGTAAGTAATTACAGTATCCATTTAAGTTATGTTCTTTCTGCATTTTCAACAGTAAGTCAGTACTAGAGAGTTAGTTTATTGCTCTTGTATGACGATAAAATTGTAACTATTTCAACCAATCACTACTTTCAAATAATATATATATAAAAATATACCATCACGCCTGTATTCCCCGAAGGGTTAGGCAGAGGTGTACCAATGTACACCCACAGTTCGCCGGTATATTTAGGTCCCATGTAATAGGGGGCGAGCCTATTGCCATCAACCGGGCACAAATCCAGACTCCGAGCTGCTACTGAGAATTTCGTAAAAAACCCAATAATACTTTTTGCTCGACCTGGGAATCGAACCCAGGACCTCTAGCGTAGCAGTCGTGCTCAGGACCACTAGACCAACGAGGCAGTCACTACTTTCAAAATGACTATTTGTGGTAAGACGCTTCCAGTGACATTTTATAATCAACTTCATTTTATTTTATGTCTTTGTATGGCAAGCAAGCCGATTGCGCACCTGATGTTAAGTGGTCACCGCTGTGTATAGAAATCTGTAATACCAGAGGCCTTACAATTGCGTTGTTATTTTAGAGCTATCGCTTACGCAGATAAAGTCACAGAATAAGAAGTAGCTTTGTCCCTAATGTCCTTTTTTGGGCTTCAAACTTACTCCGTCTTTTTTCAAAATTGTTTAGCGTTACAGACAGTCAGACAGGCAGAGTTAGTTTTGCGTCTATTAGTATGGAAGTATGCATTATTCATTACTTTTTGTCTGAACTACACATTTTCATATTTTTCGAAGTTATTTTTTTATTGGCTTGGTTGGTTACTTTCCAGTGTTTCTAAGATTTCATCATTATCATCATCACATCAGCCGCAGGACGTCCACTGCCGAACATAGGCCTCCCCCATAGATTTCCAAAAGGACCAGTTTACAAAGTTCATCCCCGTCACTCACCAATCCTATGTTTGACCGCGGCATCGCTGCTTAACTTCACAGATGCAGTGAACAGGCATCCATTAAACCACGAGCACTTTTAGTTCCATAAGCATTTGGAAAACTCTATTCTATATCTTGACCAAGAAGCATCACTCTTTTTATTTTACTGTTAAAAAGCTTTTAGCGTGCATTAACGATAACTTGTGAATTATATTATCATCTTGTTTATTTGGCAATTTATGGCAAATATTTTATCGGGTTAGGGCTTTTAAATATTTGGTAGTTTTGTTTATAGATTTTGGGTTTTACATTTTTTGATAATAATCATGTTCTTTTTTTATATTATTATATTTGTTCATACTCGTATCAATTTATATTTTTTTTTTATTTATTTGAATTTGAATGAAAAAAGGAAGTTATCATATTAATATATTAACAATTTTTAATAATTTTTTTTTATGTTTTAACAATTTTTATGTTGTATTATTGCGTTTTTTTATGATGACGTATGAGTTATGTTGTTATTATTTAAGTTAAGTAAATTTTCAAGCGTGGGTTCGATTTAACAGCTAACTAGCAGTACCGGTACTTATAATAGAACTACTTCAAAATAGTATAAAGTTAAAAAAGCAAAAACCAAGAGGCATAAAACTACTTCAAGTAACGATTCTGAAGTATCAACAGCTTACAGCTTAGTTTGATGGGCCTCCTATCCATAACTTACTTCCTAACTAATATTATAAATGCGAAAGTAAGTTTGTATGTTTGTTACCTTTACACGCTTAAGCCACTGAATCGATCATTCTGAAATTTTGCATATACGTTGTCAGGTGTACAGAAACGCACACAGGGTACCTTTCATCCCGAAAAAATGTACTTTTCCCGAGGAAAACAACTATAAAGTTCTTATGATAATAGATGGCGCCACGTGTCTTTCGAAACATGATTGAATTTTAAATGTAATCGACATTGACGCTAACGAAATTTTGGGCAAAAGGTAGTAATATTATAAATGCAAAAGTAATTCTGTCTGTCTGTCTGCCATGCTTTCACGACTAAACTACTGAACCGATTTTGATGAAATTTCGTACGGGGTAAGTTTGAACACCTTGGTAAAAACTAGCCTATGAGTTTCTTGAAACTCTAAGGGTTTTTTTTTTTTATAGACGGGAAATCATCAAATAACTTCCCCCGCCCTGGGCGGGGCGGGAGGGAGTGTCAGACTTTTACTGACTAAAACCCGTCTATGTTCCTTCATGTGCCCTTTGCGTTCCGGGGGCGCGGTATCTCTTTCGAACAACCCGCAGCCCCGGCAGGCATCGGCCCTCAGTGGCCCCATCCAAATTTGCTGACATCTCTTTGAGGCGCGCGTGGAACACGAACGAGGGTGGAGCCAGACGAGCGTAATTTTTTGCGTTGTGAGTCGCGTAATTTCGGCCGCGTTTTTTCTGCTACATTCGGTTTCATACAAAACTCCTGTTTCGTCACACGGCGTTTGCGTCGCCGTGTGACGAAACATGAGTTGTCTGTTTCAGTAGAAAGTAAATTACGCGACCGAAATTCTGCGACTCACGACACACAAAATTACGCTCGTTTGGTCTCACCCATAGGCTACATTTTATTCCGCGACTTCGTCTTCGTCCGAACCGGCGCGAACGAAGACGCGGACAATAGCTAGTACCTAAGTCTATAATCTTCACAGGCGTGTATCGATGCGGTTAAAGTGTTAGAGTGTTACTTCATAACAGGCTCCATATAAAAACACTGTTGCATGCAAATCCGCCTCAATATTACATCGTGGTCTATTAAAATAAAAACATTATTCCGGGCCATACATTTTTATTGCGCCTATTTCTATACATGAGAGTAGTATTGCTGTAGAATATGTTATTCTCGGATTAATTCTAGACGATTGCAAGGGATTTAAAGATAAGTCTGTGAGGGCTATTGAGTGATAATTATTTTATGGTTTATCGTATTCGGTCGTGTGGTAAGTGTGGATAAATACTGGATTGGAGTAAGGTAGTCATTATCTTGATTATCGAGGACATTTAATTTTTTTTATTCCTGTTTTAGTTTGTTTATATTTCAATTAATCGGGATTCCCTTGCGACAAAAACTGCCCGGAGTTCTGAACGACTCCTGGACACCTGCCTTCTATATCAACGGAAAAATCGGGGAAATCCGGACGGATAGCAGCGCTAGAGTGTGGTAACTTACTATAGACTGTCTTCTTTAGGTAAATAGTCACACACTATGCACGAATTGATTAATACTTGAATGCCAACCTGAGTATTTTCTGCTTCGATATAAAGACCGAGTCCGAATTTAACTCAATAGCGATTGATATCAAATTAAATTAATAACAAGATGTCATCAACTTGACAGATGATCTTAAAAAAATATCCAGTTTTTCGTAATTATTTTTCTATAAACGTTCACCCTTCCAGGGGCGGACTAAGGCTGTCTGTAGTCTGTAGGGGCCCTAGGCGGGAAGACTAAATGTTATACTAACTGTATTTGTATTTTAGTTATAATTTTATTATAACTCTGTCCTCAGATAACTAGCTTAACTCGGTCGTTTTGTATTTGTATCTATGGGGTCTCCAACTAACTCCAAACAGCTTCTTAGCCTTGTTTTGGATTTGATTAATGATTTGGGGGCCCTGTAGGACTGGGGGCCCGGGGCTTTGCGCCCCTTCCGCCCGACCTTAGTCCACCACTGCACGCTTCCAACCTATTTTCATTTATAAAAAGCAAACACGCGTAGTAGTTAAAATGCAACAGAGAAACTTGTTGGCCCAGTGTCCCCGGTGCGAGGCATTTGCATTCAAATTGATTATAATTGCAACGCAGCGAATATCAAGTAAAAATGCATCGGTTGACACTTGCTAATATTTTATGGAGTAAGAATCACTTTTTATGGGCGGTGAATTTCGCTTGAGGTGCTCGACAGAGACGGGATAATACATATGTATATTTATTAACCGACTTAAAAAAAAGGAGGTTATTTTATTATTACAAGTAGGTACTGCAGATGCCCTGATCAGTTTAACCTTATTTGAATACTAACTAATAGGATAAATGCGACAATGAGTTTTTTTGTTTGTTACGCTTTAAAGGCTAAATCACTGAATCAATTTTGATGAAATTTGGTGCAGACTAAGTTTGAATCCCAGGAAAGGATATAGGCTACATTGTAGCGGCTTCGTTTGCGTCTGTTAAGTAGTTTATTATTTATATCTATAATTATGATGAGATAAACACCACGCAAAAATAAAAAATAGGGATTATATATTCAGACAGACAGTGACAGGCAGGTTTTCTTTGAATAGTTCCAATCAATATCCTAACATTGATGTTGAAGTTTAATTCCAGTAGAAAATACTGATTAAACATTCTCAATGAGAACTCACAGTACTTACCTACCCATAATTGTATCTAAAATCATGACTACTGTTTCTGATTAATTGTTTGCTTAATATTGTGTATGCTCTTTTGTTTTGAAATAGAAGTTATTCCCAATTCTTCACTGTTTAAAACTAGGTCCAAGTAATTTCTTTTTGTTTTGTGCTTGATGTTACCAACGCGCTTTTAATCAATCTTATGAATCAAAAAGCTCTCGTATGGCTTCATCATCATACTTATTGAATTCCAAAGATCAAACAGTTTAAGCGCTAATTAATTTACCTTCAGAAAACAAGACACACACAATAAAGATGTACTCACTCAGCTTACAAAAAAAAAACAAAAGAGCATCGCGCCAACCTAAGAACGGCCTTCATCGTCCAAGTATTTCTTTATGAATTCACAAGTGCTGTCAAAATGAAAAAATGGCACAATACCCGATTGATGAGTTGACATTCCATATGCCGCGTGTTGTCATATAAAACGTCGTATAGATGCCCGTAGATGCACGCAAAGAGGGGACATGGAAATTTTGTAGACTTGTTTTGACACGTTTTTGCGAGATTGCCTTGAGATATGGAGAGGACTTGGCTTGGAATATAAAAGGGAATAAGGGTTTTTGAGCTTTTTTGTTTTAGAGTAAAGTGTTCATCGTTTTTAATTTTATTGTATTAAAGTGATTCGTATTCGTGAGACGTTCAATATTTTTAGATTAATTTATTTAAAAAACCGGACGTGAATTGCGAAAACTTGGATTTTTCTGCGAGTTAATTAATTAATTTTGCAACTTAACCCTAAATTCAAAGCATGAAACAAAAGTTATGAATAATGATGAAATTATAAGTCATGAACAATTTATAAAAGAAAAACTCAATAAGCTCTGCCGCATCGCTGTCAATCGTACAAGTGCCCAGAAGGCTGGCAAAATTGCCACGTTGTATGGCAATGCTGATAAAAACCCTTCGCAAGTCGGTATCGCTTTTTGGTATAAAGTTGTGGAATTAGCGTTCAAAGCCGTTAGTTAGCCTTTTCTAGACATATAATTATTAATAAAAATCACCCTTTTGAAACTACATAAACGTCATGGTTCTATCTTTATTTAACATGTAAAATAAAGACAAATTTATTGAAATAGTTAAGTCCCTTCATTAACCTCCATTTTCACCTTACTAAAAGGTTTGCGCACACAAAGAAAACACCAATTGCCAGTGCCTAGACACGGTACTATAATTTCTCGTATGCGTGCATTCCCTCGCCGTGAGAAAAGATGCGATAGAGTGGAACCTAATTAACATAGGCAATTTTAGTTAGAACCAGTAATTTATATTGCACTCAATGTCCCTTTGTGAAAGTCTCCATTAAAGTTTTATAGTTTGTGCAGTATCTCATTTTAATAGGTGAACTGCACTGAACGAGGGTTAACTGTTTCCTTGTCTTTTCGCATTCTCTGTAAATTGACGGGTTTTAGTTTTGAAGCGGAGGATAGATGGCGCTGTTTTAGTTTTAGATGTCATTGTTTCAAAATCAGTGTTAATGTCGGGTTTTTTCTTCTAGAGAGGAAGCACGTGCATTGACCGAAAGGCATGCAATTTATTTTACTGATTATAATTGATTTGCTTCTATTATTTGATTAGTTTTCTTTTTGTTCACTTACAATGTTTGATGTTATATATTTGTTTAAAATCTGACTGACATTCATTTTTGATAATGATTAATAAATAAAAATATAGGTTTAGGTTTCTTTACGATGTTTTCCTTCACCGAGACCGATGCCAGTGATGTCCAATTTCAACTTAGAAAGTACATTACATAAAAAAAGTCACATTGATATTATAAACTTACGTTTAAAACCAAAAAAAGATCAAGTAAATGATAAAGTGTAATAAAACCCAAGAAAATAAATCCCATTTACCTATAAAATTCGTCCAATTTGTCCGATTTATTGTAACACCGACAATTTGCCAATAACTTTAGACGCCAGAATGATATAAGCGCTAAACGGTATCAGATTTATATCCATTAGCGACATACCTCGAATGCCTTCGCCATAAATAAACCAGTAAATGGCCAGCAAATCTCAGGTTTAAGTACATATCAAATCGACCGCAGACCGACCGCGAGTGAGCAAGAACGTAATTAGGGCAAGAATGCCATGTCACCTCGGTGCGGACTTACTATGGTTTACATAGGAATTATATATGATACTTATTTTACACTTGTGCACTATAATAATATACTGCGTTTTGGGCTAGTGTGCATTAAGATTGCTGCCTTGGGCGGGGCGGGAATGAGTGATAGTTTCACTGACCAAAACCCATCCATGTTCCTGCTTGTGCCCTATGCATAACCCGCAGCCCCGGCAGGCATCGGCCCTTAGTAGCCCCTCCGAGTGTTTGCTGACATCTCTTTGAGGCGCGCGTGGAACGCGAACGCGCCAGCGACACGGTCTGTCGTTAGTTAATGTTCGGTCAGTGACAGAAGCGTAGCGTGGCTTGGCGGGGCCCCGTATAAACATTGGTTTGGGGGCCCTTAGGAAGGTAAAGATTTCTCACAATAAAAAAAAATTGCATAAAATTAAAAGAAATATTTTTTAAATCATAATTATATACTCGTATCTGTCACTTTTTCCAGATACGGTGGTAGCTACGCCCCTGGTCAGTGAGCTAAAGCGGGGTCCATCTATGAAAATTATCAAGAAAAATACTCGACATACCAAGCCTAATAAGCTCACACCTTATATAAAGCTTAAAACATGTTGATTTTGAAAGAATGCAACCAACACTTGCGCTAACGTATAGAGTTATGTGCAACTTAGCAAATGTGGCCATAAAGTTGTCTAGAATTTACGGAAAGATGGATGGCTGATGTAAAGTAGCTAGGTACTATTTATGGGCTGAAACCGGAGAGAATATTCGCAAAGTTTGCTTTGGTATCAGTTACTAGCTCGTTTCGGATAGGGCTGTAGCGGAGGTCTTCTTAACGGAGGCGGATGTGGATGTTAATGGAGGCGGATGCGGATGTTAATGGAGGCGGATGTGGGAGTACAGGCGGAAAAAATGATAGAAATAGAAAGTAAAAATGTCTTTATTTAAAATAGGCACAGAGTACACTTTCTTATTTGAATACAGGAGTTGCAGTACCTACTCTTAAATTCATTTTAGTGGTTAACTATTAATCCAACTACCATTACCTTTCAACCGAGAAACAGATTCCAACTTTATTATCTGATAGCTTTTGCGATGTCTCATAGTACATTATACGTTGAACGACTGACAATTAAATTAATGTATTAAACAAATAAAAAGCAACGGTCAGCACTGTTAATACTATACATTAACTCGTATGCTAACATTTTCCTTTGCACTGACTAATTACTCGCGATTAGGACTTACTTTATGAGTACTATTATCGTAGTAATTTCCATTAATTGACTCTTTTGACGGACAAGGGGCGTACGTAAAAGTTTATTTAGATTAGAAACAAATGCCAACGCAAATAGCCCATTATTTTTCATGGTGGTATTAAAGCTTAACTTTTATTTATTTATTAAAACTTTATGCACAAAATGTATAAAATATACCGTATAAAGGCGGAGTTAATGACTTAGGCACTTTTGTTCCACATAAACTTGAAAAAAGGTTTTTATTGTACAATATAGAAAAAAGCAACAAGAATAATGTAACCAAGATTTTGTAAAAAACTAAATTGAAGGAAAAGAGTGTCCATGGAGTTCCTTGCTTGTTCTTCTCCATAGAGACCTACGTATTAGAACGAGCAACTAACTTCATTTTTAAACTGTAACTTCTTGACACTTCAAAAGTGCCTGTAAATGGTGTTATTGAAATAAATGCTTTGAATAAATTTTACCATTAAATGAAATGGAGAAAAAAATCTTTTAAAATGTATGAAGGTTTTTATTTATTTGTGGAGAACTGACAAACCAATACTATTTACTTCAGAACTGTAGTAAAATAATAAGACAAGCCGATTATTGTTCCACTACAGAGCAAAAGCCCTCTTCTCGTACAGAGAAAGCACGAGCATTGATCACCACGCTTGCTTGAGGCGGATTGGCGATTTCATACTTACATTAATATATTTTAAGTCCGGATTTATTGAGTACTGTAAGTGTACACTGTAGTAGTTTTAGTAACTGTTTAGGTTAAGTCTGTATTTTTTTTCTGTTATATCATTGGATGGCGAACAAACCAACGGCTCACATCTGCAATACCAGAGACCTTGCAAATACGTTGCCATCCCAGAGACACAGTTGAAATGTCTTATATATCTGTAATTACACCAGCACCTTCAAGCTGGAACACAGCAACGCTGCTTTGCGGTAGAAATAGGTATGGTAGTAATACTTCCCCGGACGAGCTCCTTCACAAACAGCTCTACTACTACCAAGTCTGTACTTTTTAGTTTAGTTTGCCTGATTTAGTAACTAGTGTAGTGTTTTTGCTAACCATCTTGGCACCCATCTAAAAGAAAGAAAGAAAAACCATTTAAAGAATCATGTTTAACAAGCCCAAACAAAATACAAAAACAAAAAGCAAATAAAAATAATAAACAATATGGTGCATCTCTTCGTATAAGCCTTGTCGTAACTGAGAAGAACCTAATTTTCTTTCAAAGAATAACTTAAAAGTCAGTAAATATTTAAGTAAATGATTTGTATCGTCGTCAATCGCTAGCTTAAGTGCCCCAACCCGTCACTAAAGTCTGCTGGCCTGAACAATACATCTTTCGAAGCTAGAATAATTTTAGAACTTTATTATTACACTAAATAATCGTCGGGTTCTTAGTACAGTGCTCATTACAAGAATGACATTTGTAGTTTATGTTTTGTTTTATGGTAAATAAGAATTATGTAATTAATGTTTTGTTTGTTGGAGAAAGGGATTGTTGTATTTGTAATTAAGTTGAAGTAAGCATTAGATGCCCTATAGGTATAGGGCATCTAATGATCTTAGAGACTGATTTGAAAGCTTTATGTGTTTAACTTGAAAATAGTGTGCTTTATGTTTATGAGCTGAAGGCACATTATTTTTATGTTTGGCGTATGAAACTCACGTCAATTTATTCTCTAAGATTATAAAATACATTTCAACACATCTATGCAACATGTAACTGAATTAACGCCATCCTCGAACAATTTTAGTTTCAATCAGAATACGACCACTGAAATTTTACTTTTATGTCCTTAAATATTGTTAATTTATAACATTTGTTATCCTATTAATAGGTAATAGTTTACGCATAGACGCAGCATGGTATGTATATAGAAAGATTTTAATTTACAATTGCATTTTAAAAAGCCTTATTTTATTGCCTTGAGTTAAATTTACCTTTCTTTGGATTCCACTGTTCAACGGAGAGGTGACTATAATTTTACGTAGTTTTAATTATTTTTGGATAAAAAATTAACTATTTTAGAAATAGCTGAAATCAATTCGGTAGCCTATTTTGAGCAAACTATTTTCAAGGTGTGCGTTTATAATATGTTACAAGTTGTAAACCATCCGATGATTAAATTAAAAACCTGTATTTTTAAAAACCTACGCTCTGTGTTAAATGATTACTTTATCTAATGACTAACTTCCGCCCGCGACTTCATTCGCGTTGCTTGTTTGACATTCGTTAAGTTACGTCTTTGGGTACTGCTCCGCCCCTGTAAGTCGTAGCGTGATTTAATATAGCCTATGTTACTCCGTAATAATGTAGCTATTAAAATCGGTCTAGTAGTTTCGGAGCTGTTTAGGTACAAAGAAACAAAATAATCTTTCCTCTTTCAAATCAAATAATTTATTTGTGAAACCGGTAGATGATAGATGGATCCTAAGAACTAAATAGTGCGCTATGTCTTGTCAATTTTGACATACAAATATTTATAGAAGAAACGTGCGTAGTCAATTATCAATTACTAAAGAGAAAGAAAAAAAAATAACATAATGAATTAAATTGTTGGTTTACACTAAATTACAATATTAATTAACATTATCATTTAAAAAGTCTTCAATTTTATAACAACATTTGTTAATTAGCAATAATGTGAGAGCTTTTCTAAACTTTACTAGAGGCATATTTTTGATATTGTCTGGTATTTTATTTTAGATATTTATAATATTAGTATAAATTAAAATGATTTGAATGTTCCATAGGCAAGGTCTTCGCTCTTCAAACTATGTAAAGAAATCAAAATCACATCTTGATTACAAAACAGATCGAATTAATATAAGATCAAAATTAATAGATGACTTCCCAAACTAATTAAATTATACTCGTTCTGGCTACGGCAATTACAACTAATTAGTGTTTATGAATAATCTTCATGGTGACTCAACTTTTTGTGTCAGACTTTGAATGCTTAAGGTTATGGCTATAATATATATTCATTAATTATCTTTTTTTTTAAACGATTCATATGGAGACTTTAGCTTTGAACTTTAAAGTCAAATAAGTAGTTATGTCATTAGCGTGTTTCCGTTTTGTTTTCTATTAAAAAAAACAAATTGCAATTACGGATGGCTTCATATAAATGTGATTATTGTACCATTAATAAAATTACTGCCTCTATGGCCTAGTGGTCTTACGCGCGACTGCTACGCTAGAGGTCTTGGGTGTGATTCTTAGGCCGAGCAAAAAGTGTTATTGGGTTTTTCTATGAAATTCTCAGTAGCAGCTTGGTGTTTGGATTTGTGCCCGGTTATTGGCAATAGGCTCGCCCCTTATTACATGGGACCTAAAAACATACCGGCGTACTGTGGGTGTACATTAGTACACCACTGCCTAACCCTTCGAGGAATACAGGCGTGATGGTATGTATGTTGTTATGTATGTGGATGTATGTTATAAAAAATAAAAAAAAATGTTATAAAATTAAGAAGAGAAAAATAAGTTATATAGAAAATTTAAAAATAGAATTCTGCTTTAGAAAAATGCCCCGTTGGTCTTGTGCTAAAATCAACGAAGTTGGTGGTGTGACACTTCCGTGCCTTTGAAAACACGTAAAGTTGTTGGTCCTGCACCTGATCTCTCTCCGGTCGTGTCGGATTCCCGTCCCATCAGACTATGAGTGCACCTGTGTTTGGACACACTTTTACACTATAATATTTCCAGCGGTTAGTCTCCATTGAGTTTTTAAAAGAGTACTTACGTATGGAGTTTCTTGCCCGTTCTTCTCCATACGAAACTATATTTTGGAATGGGCAACTAGATTCAATAGTTTTAATTAACTGACGTCCAAAAGTGCCTTTTAATGGTCTAATTGGAATAAATGATTTGACGTTGGCTTTGATTGATCGCCGTGACCGAAATTCGGCTGGCAGAAATTATCTGGAAAATAGTTTCATATAATCTTTGTCCAATTTTTTTATTTTTCTGGTTGATAGGTCCAGACATTGTGATTGTAATACAGGCCCTTAGTAAATTGAAACGCGTCCCAAAGGACCAACAACGTTGTGGGAATTTTGTGCCCAATGTAATTGGGTACAAAAATCCGTATCTCGGTTTTAGTTACATCGGCTTAGTCTACTTAGCCCCTAGAGTAAAGTCTAGAACTAGACAACAAAAAGAATAAAAGAAAACACAATCTTCTTTTAGTCAAATGATTATTTCACTAAAATATTTTAAGAATATTTTCTTGTATTTCTTTTTTAAGAAATATGATAACTAAGAAACAAAGTAGGTTTTTGTTTGTCAAGATTCTATTATATTGGTCTTGGTTTTGACGGGCCTGTTGGTCTAGTGGTTAGCGGCCATGACTGCTAAGCCGCGGAGGTCGTGGGTTCGATTCCCACCCAGGACAAACTTTGTGTGATGAGCTTGATTGTTTGTTCTGTGTCTGGGTGTGATTTATCTATAATATGTATGTATTTATAAATTATATAAGTATGTATATCAGTTGTCTGGTTACCATAACACAAGCTCTGCTTAGCTTGGGATCAGATAGCCGTGTGTGAGTTGTCCCAAGATATTTATTTTATTTTTATTTAATCCTATTTATTATATTAAATAAATGTATTTTTAAGTTATTCAAATAATGGTCTTTGGTATCGAAATATTCATATTTATAATATCATTTATATTTATATTCCGAATACGAAACGTCTATTTTAAATATAATCTCATGATGTTCTTAAATTGAATAATATTAAATCAATATTTTTTTGTTTGCAGGTAATAACAAAACAGCGGGATAATTTACTACGATTGACATGACAATACGGCTCAATAATTAAAACAGGTAAATAGATTGAAAAAATTGACATCACTATTTTTTTTTATATTATTGTAACGAAGGATCGGATTTGTATGGCAAGTTTGTGTAATTATAGTGTCCTTAGAATTCCCAAATAGAATGCATCTTTTTGGGCCGATTTATTATCGTCAGATGACTCATAACGGAGAAATAAATATGCAGTTTGACAGCTTTAAAAGTTATGCCAAATTTTCATATTTATTCTTAAGATACAAATTATTTCAATATTAGTAGATTAGCTCTTTAGAATGGTACCTAAATACAAAAAGAAAATACGGAGATTCCAATTGGATAGTATGTTAAAATATTTGTGCAGTATTTTAACATAAAATGCGTTTTATTGTGCCGTACCTAAGTACCTCTATCCAGTAACAGAATTTTAAAATTTTATCCATCTACAAACTAATATTTTAATAGGTATAAAACAGTAAACTATATGTTAGATGGGATACAACAATAATTCTACACACTATTATCACCATTTGTCATGCCTAACAAGAAAACAAACAATTCAAATTGCACAAGAACGTAAATCTATACCTACATGCGTTATTTTATCGCTAATTCCCGCATAGCTTTGGTTAGAGTGTATCCCACACGGATAACAAAACGTGGGTCGTTGATGTATACAGCAATTGAGCTTTTAGTACCGCACTGGTATTTATGAGGATTTAAATAAATTACACAAGTCCTAATAGAACTACAATCATATGGATAAATTAGCTGTCACGTATATTATGAGTTTTAAAGACTTTTGAATACCGGAAACAGGATTTTCCATTATTCCCACATGGTCCTTTGTTGTGTTGCTAATTTAAATTTTGGTCCTTATTGCTCTTTCTAATAATGTAAGGGCAAGTACCAAAGTGTTTTTTTGCGATTAAAAATGTGCTTTATTGGTGTTTTTGTGAAGAAAGCTGGAGTCTTAAAATAATTATGTCTGAAATTGCCGATTAGCCTTGGGTATTCTAAGAAGCCTTTATCGTGTAGTAGGACAATAATAGGCCGAAATTATTATTAGCAAGCAGGTACTTGGGGACTGCGAAATTGTCTGTCGCTTAGTCAAAAAGTTAGTTAGAAAAGAACTGTCAAAGAACTATATATAATAGTTATTCTCTTTAGCAAAGTGTAGCGCAGGCAGTTTTAATTACAAGAAAGATTAAGGTTCTAAAAACCAATTCCTGTATTAATTAATTTATTTATTTATTTATAGTTAATTAAAACGGTTACACACCAATTACAATAATTAACCTAGAACCAAATACTAATATTATTATAAAATCTACTACACATTTAATAAATAACAGTGGATATTCTCTCATACTTTCTCTCGCAAAACTTCAGACACACTCGCATTATCTCTCTCCATTCATCGGCAAACAGAAAAAAGCCGAACATAATCAATATCAAAAACTTGTCGAAAATATGTTGAAATATACGAAGCAATTTTTTATTGTGACCTGTATTAAGGTTTATCGATCAAGGTTCTCAAGAATAGTTTCTAAATTTCAGGATATTTCAATGTATTATTGTTAAATGTTTGCAAGCTCCCCTGTCATTGCTATTCCAGATGAACATATCGTGCGTGTTTGACATGAGTCTCATTTCCTCCAACAGACGTTTACACCTAAACGAAGATATATTGACGTTTTTAAAACGAGGTAGTCGTTAAAATAAGTAAAGTAATACGCAATCTGTCTCGAAGGGAGTTTGCATGTGTGAGGATTGACATAAAAAAAAAAATATTGACATCTTTACTAAGTTTTGATTCGAAGATATTTTCATAGTGTTGCACGGAAAATATGTAAATGGAAGACGATAGCAGACAGATACGTATACATAATTAAAATAATTTGCAATATTAGTGTTATCTAGGATTAAAATTTATTTATTTTGTGAACACAGAAGATTTTATAATGAATTAGATCTGAGCTGTGTACCGCCAAAAGGCATACAAAATATTAAAGGTTTAGTTTTAAAAACATCACATTTTAACCATTTAAAAGAACAATCACATATTATTATAAATCAAGTCAAAAATGTCAAATTAAATAAAAAAAAGGGAACGAAAAATACAAAATAAAAATATCAATGTTACTAATTCATTAATACAACAATAATCCAGATTGACAAAATCATTTATTTTACCTAACCTAACATAAAAACAGATTCAATTTGGAAAGGAATAAGTTTGGCATGTAGGAGATGTTTCAATTCAAAATTGTAATCGCCTCCACCAAATTCAATGAAACGAAACGATTTTATAAACGAGTGAATTGTATAAAACAATCAGTGGACGGGGTTATTATTTTAAAATAAAATATTTCTACTAGCTTTTGCCCGCGACATCGACTGCTTGAGTGTCAGTTATCGCGGACGCAGACAAAGTTGGGTATTAAAAGCTTAGCCTATATCCTTTCTTCTGGTTCAAGCTTACTCCATATCAAATTTCATCAAAATCGATTTAGTGGTTTAGCCATGAATGCATAATAGACAGACAGTTATTTTCGCATTAATATTAAGAATGGATTCAGTATCTTTTTACAGTTGAATAGCAACAGATATTACGATAAGAAAAATCAATTAAAATTGATATTTCACCATTTCAAGATAAAAACAACGTTCGCGTACCTTAGGACCACAATCTAATCATTACTTATTTAGTTATTTACAGACATAAACAACTCCAGTCATTACTTCCCGACATTTCTCATAAATAAATTATTGTTGAACACGCGATTACACACAAACTTCGATAGGGATGTGATCGTCAGATAGGAGTCAGCACGTCACTAGCTTGCGTGCGCTTTCTTGATTTATTCGCTAGATGGCGCTCGCTCGCTTATCTTGAGTACCTACCTATTACGACACATGTTTGGCCAGTAGGACCATATTAACGACACGCTACGCTATGATACTTGTAAACTGGTCAATTAAAACAATAGGGTTTAGCTACTGCGCTGATACTGGATTATGTCAAGAGTACTTGACATAATACTTGTCATCTTGTACTTGTACTTGATGGATTGTGTGAAGAATGATATGAAACAGAAGGGAGTCAGTGATAGCATGACGGTTGACAGGTTGGCATGGAAGAAGAAAACGTGTTGCGCCGACCCCAAGTAAAATGGGATAAGGGCAGGAAGATGATGATGATGATGATGATGACTTGTCCATACAGAAAGCAGTGTTCTCCTGTCTTATTAAAATCACAGCATAGTAGAACCTCGATTATCCGAACTAATAGGGACCGATACTAGTTTAGATTATTAAAAGTTCGGATAATCGAAACGTGGGTTTTTGGGACAAGATCATAACAACACCTTTAAACTAAAAACTATACAGTCTATTAAAATTTGAGGTTGAAATATAAAATCTAAAAATGTGAAATGCTTTTCTTGTAAAATATTCAATTTTTAATTGATGAGCGTCCATATTCGCTTCACTTTAATTTTTTCGATAATTTCTCATTAAGCATTACGTGACTAATAATGGTAGGTTCGGGGTTAATTTTGCTAAAACTAACCACAATAGCCAAATTGCTCTTGGAAGTAATTGTTTCGAATTCGGATATTTTTTTATTACACTGATTAATTTTACTAATTAGTACTGGATATCAATGTAACATTATTTTATTATTGAGAGATTTATTTATTTAAACTTTATGAAAAAAAAAGTACAAACCCGGACTTAATGCCTCAGGCATTCTCTACCAGTCAACCAAAGGTGGCGTAAAGATTGTGCGTTGACTAGTACAAGCAGAACTAAGCTCAATTGACAATGGCGTCGCATATCACTAATATGTTTTCAACAAAAATAAAATGATTTACAGATGTGATCGGTAAAAAAAGAAAGTGTAGTTGTCAAGTTAAGTAACACAGTCTCATTGCTACCTAGCGTGTTCTAGGGTTTATACCAAAGGCAATGGAATGCTATTGTTGCTGCAATGCTGTCTGTACCTATGATAGAAGCGTCTAGTACTAGGTTTAAATGAAATAATTCATAGGCTTGGAATTTACATGTACTGTGTAGGCAGTTGTTTTGGCATACATAACGTTTGTGTCTTTAAAAAATGTAAATACCTGGTTGATAAAGTATACTAATATTGACATGTATTAAGTGGTGTGGATCAGACATCGTTACGACAACTTTTATCATGGATTCATAATAAGATTCTAGAATTACTGATGACAGTGCCTGCCAGGGTTGCGGAATTTGTTCGAAAGAGTTACCGCGTCCTTGGAACACAAAGGGCATTAGGAGGAACACGGATGAAAGACTTATCGATAAAATGTTTCATTAAAAGGAAAAAAAACCAGTCAACACCTTCTTACATGGCCAAAATGTATGTAAAGGTGTTGCCCTTTTGTACAAAATCGCTGATTTTTGCCACGTTTATTGTTTGGAGATTTGATTTGATTTTTATAAAAGTAGCCATAGTAATTCATACTCTATTTACATTGTGTACCTGTTACAAAGATACAGCCTTTGACAGACGAACTGACAGCAGAATCTAAGTAATAGTGTCCCGTTAGGTACGAAATTCTAAAAAGATAGAAAATGATTTCTAATCTACATATAATGGAGTCCAATATCCCTTATCACGTGATCAAGGTCACCTACTTCTTTACCACCGATATTGAAAGTGATCACAAGTGGCCATGGTCTAGGATCATGATAAGCCGGGCGCGTCAAGGGCGAGCGTGGGCCAGTGAATGTTGGCGCCGCAATGCTTTAGTTAAAGCTCAGAACTCAATTAATGGAAATTATTTGAATGCAAGAATGGTCGTGCTGGCCCTTTATAGATCCGGTGTAAAGCTATGGGCACTTTCTAAATAAAATTGAAATACTAGCTGTAAAAATCTGAACGGATTGCACGGGGGTGCAGTGGTTGGGGGGTGATTGGCTGCTGCGATGCGTGTCGCATGATCGATTCTTGTACGGAACCAATATTCATCCATATGAACCTAGCTAGACCTGGAACAACTAACAGTAGGCCATGCTACTGTTAGTTGTTCCAGGTCTAGCTGTTACCGTGTAGACGGTGCGTTCGTGTTCCACGCGCGCCTCAAAGAGATGTCAGCAAACTTGGAAGGGGCCACTGAGGGCCGATGCCTGCCAGGGCTGCGGGTTGTTCGAAAGAGATACCGCGCCCCCGGAACGCAAAGGGCACATGAAGGGACAAAGACGGATTTTAGTCAGTAAAAGTCTGACACTCCCTCCCGCCCCGCCCAGGGCGGGGGAAGTTATTTGACGATTTCCCGTCTATAAAAAAAAGGTCTAGCTGTTAGTGTATGTGAGTTTATCTTGGCAAACCCACCCACGATACAGGACAAATTCCTAGTTATTTTTTGAACAAACAGTCCTAGTCTTCGGCCCATATTTGCCACAAACCACTCAAAACATTTGAAATGTTACTGCATCCCTATCAAATTATTTGAATTTGACAGAGACAGAATGATGTTTTTAATACGTTTAGTGTTTAATGGTTTGTGGTGCAAGTGCTTAAAAGCTCAGTGCGGTATAAAAGCTCTTAAGATTGTCATCTTATACCTATTTTTAAACATGTTCCAATGCTTGTTTTACATTGTCTTTCACAACTTTACACACGCAATGGGCTGTCACCTACAAGCTGCTACATTGTATGTGAAATTTAAGCTGTGTTTCCATGCAATAATTGACGCGTGTTATGTTGTTAAACATGTTGGACAACATGTTGAATGTTGTTGCGGAACTTTTGTTTAATTACGTTGTCTGTCCAATATGTCGCCAGAGGAGCTAGAGTGTTTACTTTAGCGGTGCTATAATAAACACTAGCTCTACTGTCTACCGACCCGATTTTGACAATTATTTTACGCATAGAAAGCCACAGTATTTGTGAGTGTCATAGGCTATATAACATCACGCTACGACACACGGGAGCGTAGCAGTAACCAAAGACGTTATTTAATACGGCGAGAATATCCATAATCATTGTTAAGATATTGTTGCACGTACCTTTAGGTATACTTGTCAGCATGTCATGCGCAACTACATGTTGCACGAGACAAACAACTAGTTGTCTATTTTGTTGCACGCTATCTGGCAACATCGCGCCCTGTAGTGCAACATTGCCAAACATGTTGATCGTCACGTGTTGCGTCAATTTTTTTCTCAGTGGCTAGTGGACATACGGCTTTAGTTGCCTACTCCTAAAGCTTACATACAATGTACGATACTTGTAGGCGTAGGCGGGCGACGGCGGCGTTCTTGCTAGGCGCCGGCACAATTGCGTACCTACAGAAGATACGCAACATTAAGAGCCAGTGCAAACAAAACAGCGTGATTGATGAGCTGAAGTAGGTACTTCACAAATAGAGATGACAATTGTGTACAACAGTAAATACGCAACTTCCAACTTAATTCCTGTGGAATTTCAGTTCATAAATACCCCATCGCGCCTTTTTCCCATTGGGGTAGGCAGAAACCACAGAACGCCACCTGCTCCATTGCACTCCATTCGCCTCATCCATATTCATACATCTGGTCATACAAGCATGCCGGTTACGAGTACTGCGGCACCCGACCTTTCTGAAGAACCTCATCAATAAATATATAATTTTTAATATAATAATATTTAATAATATAAATTGCGTTAATGGCGTTCCGTGGTTTTTGCCTACCCCCACGGGAAAAAGGCGTGAGTTTATGTATGTAGGTATGTATGTATGTATGTATGCAATGTATATAATTATTAAGTAATGAATAAATAACATAATAATATATTACAGCAAGTAAAGATAGTCTTAACTGCTTTAAATAAAACCTGTACCACTTTCATTACTTACTTTAAAACATTAAAACACAGAAACATAAATCTAGCTCGATAGAATAATAACGTGAGTGATAAAAGTGTTAGATCGTATTGTTTATAGCCTCACAGTCTGTCTGTGGATTAAAAGGCTATAATAGTACATTTATTTATACAATCTTACCTACAACTACCATTACAGATCAGCAATCCAATGCGACAGTGTGGCCTTACATTTTAAACCTTAATCTACATACTAAAAAGTTACATAATATTCTTAATCTTAAACTACATCTAAATAACATATTATATGTATTGTTACTTTTGCGAATTTACTCACGCTACAACACAATACATCAACCCTCTCGTGAACCTCGTTCACCATCGTAAAGCCCATACATGACACATGATAGTATAGCCCATTTGTCTTTTTGTATGTCTGTTATTTGTAATTAACTGCTCCGGTGGTCTCGTGGTAGCACGCGCGACTGCTGAGCGAAGGGTCGATTCCCAGGTCGGGCAAAACTTGTTATTAGGTTTTCCATTAGGAATTTCTTAGTAGCAGTCCGGAGCTTGAAAGTTGGTGGTGTGACACCCCCGTGTCTCGGACAGCACGTAAAGCCGTTTTGCGCCTAATCTCTCTCCGGTCGTATCGGATTTCCGTCCCATCGGATTACGACAGTTAAGCGAGAGGGAGGGCACCTATGTTTGCGCACCCGCTTGTACACTATAATATCTCCTGCGTACGTTAGCCTGCATTGAGATTAGCCGCCGTGCTGTAGATTTCAGAAGCAAGCCAACGTCTCTAATTTATTCGACAGTTTCACAAAAAGGAATATGTTTAGTTACATTAATATCTATATAATTCTAAGTCCTTATTTATTACACAGGAGCACAAAAACTTAATAAAAGTGAATCCTATGAGTTAAGCTAGATCAATTTAATACGTGTTTCAAGTTTTAGCTAATTCCGTTCAGCGGTTAAAGCGTGAAAGAGCAATAAACATCCATCCATCCATCCTTGTAACCTTCCGTGTTTAAAATAGTAATAGGATAGCAGAGCGTAAACTTCACGATTTCAAATTACTTACCCGTGTCGTAAATTAAAAGACTTAATTTATTGTAAAAAAAGTGAAAAAGTGTTATTGGGTTTTTCTACTAAATTCTCAGTAGCAGCTCGGAGTTTGGATTTGTGCCCGGTTAATGGCAATAGGCTCGCCCCCTATTACATGGGACCAAATATACCGGCGAACTGTGGGTGTACATTGGTACACCTCTGCCTAACCCTTCGGGGAATACAGGCGTGATGATGGATGGTAATTTATTGTATTAAACAAAAACTGTTCAATTTAGTCATTTTTTTCGGCAGATATCTAATCCGGACTTTTCTAAACCGGTCCTTATTATTGAAATAAAATAGATACAGACCGTTTTAAATACCATTGCCAAGATCGTATCTAAGAAACTGTCTCCTAAGAATTTATATTGCTAAAATGTCACTAGCAGACTGTCTTTAGCTCCAAAGTTATGTCATTACAGACATACCGATGGGTGATCAAACTGATCAATAACGAGTTTCTCCAACATTAATTAAAGACGCAACAAGTGTTAGACGAGTCGTTGAAATGATTGTGTTGTTGTAGAATTCCGATATCACAGGACAGCGAACGTATTTATTAATAACATTTTTCGACCGAAATGGAAGTGCACAATGTGATTTTTTCTAATTCATATGTACTTTCTTAGTTTATCTTGGACATTACTGATATCGGTAATCATGTTAGAGGACCTTGAGGCGGTTTAGAAACTCTGACACTAGGGTGTGTGGGGTCGTACGACCTTACTGCCTACACGATAAAGAAGAAGAAGACCGGATTTTGTTCAGGGCGGCCAATCTTATTGGAGACTAATCAAGTACGCAGGAGATAATTATAGTGCACATAAATGTACGTAAATACACTTCATCTTATGTTACTCTTGTAGTCTGATGGGATGCCAATGAGACACGAGCGGTAAGAGATCAGGCGTAGGACCAACTGCTTTATGCTTTACGAGACACGGAGAGTGTCAAACCACCAAATTTCCAACTCTGAGCTGGTATTGAGTAATTCCTAATGAGAAATCCCAGTAATACTTTGCCTGACCTAGGAATCGACTCTATTCTTTAACAGTCGCTCTTGCGATCACGTGACCAACGGGGCAGTCAGGTGATATACGGGGTGATTGACATCAGTGCCAAGACTTGACCTGTCCACGTTATTGTAAGAGCAACCGCAGATAGACGCAAACCACAGGATCTCCAGCATCAAACATTTTCTTAATATAAAGTTGTTCAAAGACATTATTTTGTTCAACGTAAAATGAACCATTTGCTGATTAAGTTTATTTTCAGCGACTGAAAATTCTTTGGCTTACAAACTTTATTTTTGATGTTTCGAACTTTGCGAATGCGATTTTGGACTTTATTTTAACTTGTTTAAGTAACTCATCCAGATCGAGCAAAAAGTGTTATTGGATTTTTCTATGAAATTCTCAGTAGCAGTTCGGAGTTAGGATTTGTGCCTGGTTATTGGCAATAGGCCCGCTCCCTATTACATGGGACCTCAACATACTGGCAAACTGTGGTATGTGGTAGGTACACCTCTGCCTAACCCTTCGGGGATTACAGGCGTGATGGTATGTGTGGTTGTATAGGTAACTAAATAAAATAATAATACTTTTCTACTAATAGATATAGGTATATTAGGTCATTTTCGATGGTCTATATAAAATTAGGTATGCGTAACCGATCTCCGTAACATTCATTAATTTATTAAAATTAATGATAACATCGTATAAAAATGCCTGGGAATTGTTTTCGAGCAGAATATTTTATCCATATATTTTTTTGGCCAATTAGTATCGAATCTTAATTAATAACTTGCTTATGTAAAATTAATTTAGGATTAACATATTAATTTATTGGTCCTTAGATACGCATAGTAATGATTGAATAAAATTTAAATAATAAAACGCTACCGTAATTAAAAGAAGTTCATTTATATTATAACATTAGCTTCTACCCGCGACTTTGTCCTTCTGCTTTTTTTTTACACGCGTTCTGCCCCGTCTTTCATGTCTGCTCTGCTCCCGTGTGTCGTAGCGTTATATAGCCTATGCTAATCCTCATGTATTTGGCTAGCATATACAAAAAGAGTTTTTTGCAATACGAAAAAAAAACTTTTTACCTATATTATATTTAGTATAGATGAGTATTAATTTAAAGTAGACAAAATAATAAGATTAAGGACTACTTTCAGCAAAATCACTAACCATTTTGGGTCTTACTTATAAAAATAACGTTAATTCATACTAAGTTACCTCTTAATTGACTGACTGAACGATGAAACACTATTTTAATCTGCCAACACTTAGACGGTCAGCATAGAGCATGACCAAATTATTCGACTAAAGAACGAAATCGAACGAACAATTGAGCATAATTGACAAAATTTACAATAGAATCCATAGCCCAAAAATGTCATCGTCACAGCTGATTGAAGCCCGCCATCTTACTTCAGAACTATACCTAAACAACGGGTGCCGCTGTTTAAATTTTCTGTCACTGAGCAAGTACACAACAACATCTCAACCCTGATTAATGTTTATAGGTAAGATTTTTCACCTGAGACACCGTTGAAAGTGGTTTGACAAGTAGCTAAGTGTTATATGGCGTTGTTTTTATAAGTGTTAGATATTACGTAGGTAGGTGTCAATGAAACGACGGCTCGCTATGCACTGACCGTTTATTACTTTTAAGGCGGTGCGTGTACATATCCTTATAACTACGTTTACATACATATGTAACATCCCTCCCCATATAGTTTACAACAATTACAACACATACTAGAAAAACTGCTTATAGTTAACCCTCGGAAGATTACGACTACTCCGTTCAGGTGCAACAGGAGATGGGGATTGTCCAGTGACCTCTGTGGGTGGCTCTGTGCGTGCCTCTGTAGGTGCATGACTACCCTCTATGGTCACTGAAGGTTCGATAACCGCTTCCGAGTGCTGGTCGGCATTATTACTACTCACTGCCTCCTCCTCTCTAGCATTATCCTCTCCCTCGCTTGGAGATGTCGAACAACCTTGCATCTCTGTACTTGCTGAAGCTTCCTCCGGTTCGGTAACGTCGGGTAAACTCTCTGTGTCCCATGCCGGAACAGTCTTGTTATTGTGATATTTTTGTATTTGGTTTTTGTGACGTGTCACATTGGCATTTAATTGTGGTACAAAAACCTTATACAATACTTTCCCGAGTTTACTAATTATAATGCCTCTAATCCAGCTATGTCTTTTTATGTTTACAAATTTCTTTATTAAAACTTCTTCATGCACAACAAAGTCCTCTCGCTGTTTACCCCGGTAATATTTACTCTGTAACAATTGTTTACGTGTAATCGTTGACGAGAGTTCCGATGATGAAGGCATTGGAGTTGGTTTCAGTAAATCTAATCGAGTTCTTAGTTGCCGGCCAAATACAAGTTGAGCCGGTGAGCGTTCGGTTGAACTGTGAGTCGAGTTACGATAATCAAACAAAAATTTATTTATTCTACTATCTATTTTTTTCCGATCTGGGCATGTTAATATAATGCTTTTAATTCCCTTTTTTACAATCTTTACGGAGCTTTCGACTTGACCATTACTGCTAGGATGATACGCTAGTGAAAAAACTTGACGTATGCCGTTTAATTTACAAAACTCCGAAAACTTTTGAGATGTGAAAGACGTACCATTATCACTAACAATTATCGCTGGTACGCCCATCCTAGACATTAATTCATACAAGCGCTCGATTACTGCGTCCGAAGAAATGGTGGACTTCATAGTAAAACATTCGACCCACTTTGAATAAGCATCTACCACTATCAAATACATTTGTTCAAACAGCGGCCCTAAAAAATCTATATGTATTCTATAAAACGCGTGTGGTGGGTGTGGCCAAGGTGCAAGCGGCGCGCGCGGCGGGGCGGGTCGCAGCTGTGCGCACACGGCGCAGGCGCGTGCGGCGCTCTCGAGTGCGGCATCGATGCCCGGGAACCACAAGCGCGCACGCGCTTCTGATTTCATTTTAACTATTCCCAAATGAGAGCTATGTAATTCACTTATAATTTTTCCTCTCAGTGTCTCTGGGATTATAATTTTATGACCTCGCATAAGACAACCTTCCTCTAAAGACAGTTGTGCCCTACATAAAAAATACGGTTTTAACATTAAATCCTTACACTTGGGTGGCCAACCCCTTTGTACATAAGTCGTTACTTTTTGCAGGATTGTGTCGCGATCCGTGGCGTCACGTAACTGAGCTAATGTGACCGGCAAATCTCCTTCCACAATAAAATTTACGTAAGCAGCACGGTCGTCGTATTCGTTCCTATCCTCTTGCAGATATGGACTCGGAATGTTCGGGCATGCAATGGACCGCGATAGGAAATCTGCACTATTATCGGCACTTCTAACATATGAAATTGTATAATTGTAAGCCGCTAAATATAGTGCATACCGTTGTAGTCTATTAGCTGTCACTTCCGGTATCCCTTTTTTAGATCCGAAAATTGACAAGAGGGGTTTATGGTCTGTTCGCAATATAAATGGTTTCTCCCTACCATACAAATACTGGTGAAACCGTTTTACCCCGAAAATAATCGCCGACGCTTCCTTTTGAATCTGAGAGTACTTTTTCTCAGCCGACGTCAATGATCGCGACGCAAACGACACTGGCCTCTCAAGTCCGTCGCTGTCTACCTGCGATAATACTGCGCCGAGACCATACGGCGACGCGTCCACTGTAAGGATAACGGTTGCGTTTTGATTGAAATGAGCTAATACATTGTCTGAGGTCAAGTACTGTTTTATTTTATTAAACGATTGTTGTTGACTGTCAGACCAGTACCACTTAGTGTTTTTATTCAATAATTGGTACAATGGACTTAAAATTGTTGAAGCTCTGGGTACAAAATTCCTATAATAATTTGTCAGGCCTAAGAACGATTGCAACTCGTTAACGTTAGTAGGTACCGGCGCGTCACGAATTGCCCTAATTTTTTCCGGTGATTTCCGTACTCCATTTTTATCAATGATATGTCCTAAATAATTAACTTCATTTTGAAAAAAAACACACTTGTCTTCACGTAATGTCAACCCAGCTTCTTTTAACCTTCCTAATACAATCCTTAGTCTATCTAAATGCTCTGATCTATCTTTACCTGTCACTAATATGTCATCTAGCAGACAAAGAACTCCGTCTAACCCCGAGACAATGCCTTGCATTGCCTTTTGAAAAATGGCGGGGGCACTAGATAATCCAAATACTAAACGGGTATATTTAAATAGACCTCTATGCGTATTTATACATGTATATGATTGCGTTTCATTATCTTCCGTTAGTAAAAATTGATTGTATGCACTCGATAAATCCAATTTAGAGAACTGCTTACCCCCATGCAACTTAGCGAATAGATCGTCAACCGTTGGCAGGGGATATTTTTCTATAACGAGTTGTTTATTTATCGTTGCCGAATAATCCGCACAGATTCTTATTTCTCCGTTTTTTTTCAGAACTGGAACTATGGGTGATGCATAATCAGAATATTGCACGGGCTTTATAATGCCTAATGACAACAATCGGTCTAACTCGTTATCTATTTTACTTCGCAGTGCATATGCTACTGGCCGTGCTTTACGGAAAACCGGTTTAGCGTCGTGTTTTAATTCTAACTTAACCTTATACCTTGTGAAGCAACCTATTTTTTCTGAGAATACCGATGGAAATTCGTTAATCAATTTGTCTAAAATGTTATTTTCTGTACTGCAATATTTGATTTGTGATATTTCTAAATTAAACAATTTAATGAAGTCCCTACCTAACAAGGACGGACCGCCATTCTGTACTACGTATACGCTGAGTGTGTGCGTGTGGCCCAAGTAGATAACCGGTACTTGTATTACTCCTAATACTATGATCTTACCTCCAGCGTAACTTTTAAGCGATTTTTTCGCTTGTGATAACGGTACGTTTGAAAAATTATTATAATATGTTTTATCTGAAATAGCAGTAACGGCCGCTCCCGTGTCGACTTCAAATTGTAAATTTATCCCGTTAATTAGAACGCACACAGACATCGGCATCGAATCTGACTCGCATCGAATATGATTTATTACTGTACCTTCTCCTTCAGAGATCTCCCCAACGTATTTCACATTTTTGTTTTTGTTTGAGCACATACGACGTAAATGTCCTTTTTGGCCGCATTTACGACAGCTAAAGTTTTTAAACCGACATTCGGCTGAATTGTGATTTTTAAACCCGCACACTGCACATTTTAGTCCTTCACTTCCTTTCTTATCACTGATTTTGAACACTGAACCAGGCGTCGACGCTGCTGGAACCTCTACGGCGGCTGCGCGCGCGCAGCGCACGCTCTCCGCCAAATCCACAGCCTTGGCCAACGTTAGGTCCTTGATGTCCTTAGTGAAAAGTTTCTCACGCTCGGGACCGCTGCTCATTCCCATGACGAACCGGTCTAGCAATGACTCCTCCAGGTTTCCAAAACCGCAGTGCGCCGCTAGCCCTCTCAACCGGGCTGCCCATTGAGTGTGACCTTCGTCTGACCTCTGTGTCGCCGCATAAAATTTTGCTCGTTCGGCGAATCCGTGACGCTTAGGTACCAGGTGCTTCTCCAATGCGTCTAGAATGACCTCGAACTCCTCATCTTCCAATTTCTTGGGCAGCAAGAGATCAGTTGCGAGCTTATATGATGACTCGCTGAGTGCTGTTAGCAATATAGCTCTTCGTTTCACGCCTGATTTGTCGCCACTTATCAGATCATTAGCTATGAACCATTGTTGAAGGCGATTTTTAAATGACAACCAATCCTGTGACTGGTGATCGAAACTATTTAATATGCCGAAATATGTTGCCGCCATGATAAAATTTGGTTCGCTCGTCGCCACTGTTAGATATTACGTAGGTAGGTGTCAATGAAACGACGGCTCGCTATGCACTGACCGTTTATTACTTTTAAGGCGGTGCGTGTACATATCCTTATAACTACGTTTACATACATATGTAACAATAAGTAAGGTTGATTTAGCGCTAAATGTGTTTAAATTATCATTCTGTCGCTGTCATCTTCTAACCATGTGACAGGGATGCAATGATGTTCTAAGTACGTTTGGGCACTAAACGTATTTAGTGATTTTAGTGAAAGTGGGTCTTAATATATCTAAAGAAAATCTACCTAATTCCAAATATATATTTATTTATGGTCAATACAAGATAAAATTAGAATACAAAAGTACATGAACAGTCTAATAAATTAACAGTCAAAGGTCACAAACTAACCCGCCCCTAATCGTTCCCGGCGCAAAGGTGCCCATAACACTCGCCGCATTGCCACGCTGAACAGCGATGGCCAACCTTTGCACCAAGAACGACCCCGAGCGGGAGTCACCGGTTGCCTCCCCGAGCTTGCGGCCCAATTCCGCCACAAAACCCTTCGCTGCCCTACTCCAACTACCCAGGGTCTCCACTGCTACCGGCACAAAATAGTAATTCCAAATTCAAATTGTTTCTGTGCAATTTGCTTTTAAAGTTCTACAGCCTAAAAGAATTTACATATAAAACAATTGTGTACAAAACTAAATTGCTTTTATATAGTTCTAAACTTCAATACAATTTGTATATAAAGGAGATCGTTAGGGATCACTGGGGTGTCGTACATTTTGTACATAAAGAAAACCGGTCAAGTGCGAGTCGGGCTCACATACTAAGGGTTCCGTACAATATTTATCACTACATATACAAAAATAATAATAATGTGGTCCTATTGGAAATCTATGGGGGATGCCGATGTCCAGCAGTGGACGTCCTGCGGCTGATATGATGATGATGAAGACATATAAAATAAACTCGTCTCTTAAATGTTATCTTTAGGTCTAAAATTTATTTTATTTTTTGTTACTGACATTATTAAATATTTACAGCCTTAAAATTAAAATACTTAACATAAAAAACATGACTAATAACAAAAACCAATCATCAATCAACCTTCCATGATACTAAACTATATACCTTTCATCCCTAAAAAAAATACTATTCCTGACTATTCCCGAAGTAAACAACTATTACGCTCGTTTAATAACAGATGGTGTCACGTGCCTTTCCAATCATCATTGAATTTAAAATATAACAGACATTTACACAGACGAAGTCGAGGGCAAAAGCTAGTTTCCATATAAAATTAAATTGCGAAATCTGTCTGTCTGGAGAGATTTTTTTAAGGTAGGTAATTGCTGCATAGCTGTCGTCTAGACCAGCTAGGCAGCCTGAGGCGATTCGACGAACATAATAATAACTTATTTCAAGACATCTGGTTATGATCGGTAGACTTTGAAGATTAAAAATACTTGAGTGAATTTTATTTAAGTTTGCAGATACCTAAGTTTTGGTTAAGTAATTTTACCTATACTTATATTATAAAGAGGTAAAGTTTGTAAGTATGGGGGTAAGCTCTAAACCTACTGAACCGATTTTGAAAATTCTTTACCTATAGAAATGCTTGTTATTTGTAAGTAAGTTTGTTATGATGGGTCCACACGACACAGACTTTTGTCTGTACAGATATCTGCACAGACTATAAAGTCTGAGTAAAAATTTTTACTCAGAGGTCTTTACCAAATGTCTGTGCAGACTTTTCATCAGTTCAGACTTCGATTTTAATGAATAAATTAAGTAATTAAATAATCATGAGTTTTGCTCCGACAATCGTACAGACATGTACGCAGACTTCCGACTTTTCTGGTACACCGACATTTGTCTGTACTGATTTGTTGTACAGACAAAATTCAATAGAAGTCTGTGTTAAGTCTGTATCGTGTGGACCCACCATTAGTTGTTATTTGTGTTTTTAAACGCAAAGACTTGTCATTGGCTTTCTGTCATTTATTGTTCCATTATCGGATGTTAAGTTTTTTTAGCTGTTAGTAATAAATAAATAGCTAAGTGTCATAGGCTATATAACATCACGCTACGACACATTGGAGCGGAGTAGTGACCAAAGACTTATCTGAAGGCACTGACACTGCGGTGTACACATAGTTAGTTTTTTATAAAAAAAAAAATGTTTAAAAAAATCTTGAATTTCTTTTAAACAAGAAAATGTCCAGTAGCGTAATAGTCGCTTAGTACTCACCTCGCCACGCAGAGTAAACATAATTATTGGAAGTACTTCTCAAGTGCAGTCAATGGGTATTGAAATAACACCACGGCTAAGCAAATACTGTTTGTGTATTTTAATGGACTGGGAGTGAGGAGGGACTTCTAGGGCTGTCCGATAGGAAAAAGATGAACCAAATAAAATAAAAAATTGGTTGCCTGTAAAGTCGGTATACGGGCGAAAGTTTTACGTGACAACGACTTTGAGTGGTAAAATAATTTTAATGTGAATATTCATTCGTATAGTAGGAAGAAGGATGATCTGTCTCTCTCGCTCTTAGGCGGGCTAACCATGCCCGAGTGGAAGGGACGCGTGCCTCTCACTCGCTCTCATTGTGAGCGCATAGCGTGAGTGGAGCGTAACGCAGTTTCTTGAAGTGTCACCCGGCAAACCAATTTATAAGACGTTGTCACGTCAAAAAATGTAACACTCTTTCTATCTAAAACTAGCATACTATCCGCGACCTCGCCCCCGTGCTTATTTCAACGTCTTTGGTTACTAATCCGCTCCCGTGGGTAGAAGTAGTAGCTTATATAGCCTATGTTACTCAGCGATAATACAAAATTCCTCTTTATAATATTAGTATGCATGTAACCAATGCCTGGATGTTTGTAGAGTGTGGTTTTTCACTAGGCAACTGTGAAACCCTTATTCTTGGTTAACCAGAAAGCTGTAAGGGGATTGTATTCTTTAGTATGATTATTTTTTACAATGGGACCAACTTGGGATTTGCGAAGAAACACCAGCTGATTCGCACGTTTTGTCGAATTATGCGGACAAAAATGTATGGATCAGATTTTTTTATTCACTGTTTCGGTATCGTTTCTATGGTAAGATTTGTTTTAAAGGGACTTTCGAATTGTCAAGGAGTCAGAAAACTTTTTTTTTTACAATGTCGTTGGAGGGCAAACTAGTCGACAGCCCACTTGATGTTAAGTGGTCACCGCTGCCATCTGCAATACCAGAGACCTTGCAAATGCGTTGCCATCCCAGAGACTTTGCAAATGCGTTGCCATCCCAGAGACAAAGTTAAAGTGACTCATGTGCCTGTAATTACACCGGCACCCAAACCCTCCAAACTGGAACACACCAACGCTGCTTTGCGGCAGAAATAGGTGTGGTGGTAGTACTACCCCGGACGAACTCCTTCACAAAGAGCTCCACTACCTACTGCTAAACTAATTGCTAGATGGGCAACAGTTATATTACAAAATCCTTTCTAGTCAGCCCTGTTGCCGTTCTAAGACGACTCTGCAAGCCATATACGAGCATCTGATGAGCGGTTAGCCCTCTTTGTAGGGTCTACAGTTACACTGATAAACTTCTGACGTTGTGACACTTTGTAATGTAAGTGTCTTACAAAATGAACTGTGGTTATGGAATACATTATGGCGAAGGTATTAAAGTAGCAATTTCTAAAGTTAAATGAGTCGGGGTCGCGGCAGGCCATGAAGGAGGTGGCGGGACGAACTTGTTTTTTTTTGTCTATGGAAAATCATCAAATGTCAAATCATGTGTTAGACTTTTACTGACTTAAACCCATCCATGTTCCTTCATGGGCCCATTCAACCCGCATCCCAGGCATCGGCCCTGTGTGGGCCCTCCGAATGTTTACTGACATGGGACAAACTGGATAGATTCCTCAAAAACTTGACGGATGAGCCACGAAAGCGTGAAGCATGGAAGGAGTGGAGGGAGGCCTGTGCACAGGAGTGGGATAGAACAAGCTACTAAAAGAAATGAGTTTAGTTTAGAAATCAAAACAATTGTTAAGCTGCCAGTGAAAGTTCCGTCAAAATCGGTTCAGCCGATTCAGAGATTAACCAGAACAAAAGACAGATAGACGACAAAAAATAAATAAAAATCGTTTTGTTTTGTAATACGTAACGTGCGTACGTTTCGTGCGTGTATTTGCATATGTATTTAGTAGTAGTAGTAGCAGTTATTTTAATATTACAAACAGACACTTCAATTTAATTTAATTGTAAAGATAATAATTATAAATGTACCTACCAACTTCAAGCCTTGTTTTTACCTATTTAGTAGACATTTCTACCGTAGCGAAGCTTTAGATATTTTACCTATATTTTCTAACTAAAATTCCCACCACAAATGATCTAGCAACCCTATTGTCACTTCAAAGTGCGAAGCTACGGTCAGCCATCTCCACAGGGCCTTTACAGTTAGAATTTTAAATATGTTGTTCTACGCGTGACACTTTTGACACGATAGACCTTTATTTGTTAGGAATGAGGCTAAATACTTCGGATAAATCCGTTATCTTCATTATGGGAAATAGAATAAAGCAGTTTAGGAATTCTAATGGATATCTGACGTCAGAAATCATTTGTTGTTATTTTTTTGTCAGTTTTCTTTTTTCTTGGATATCGGTGACATCGGTGACGGTAGGTAGGAGTAGTAGAGCTTTTTGTGAAGGAGCTCGTGAAGGGAAATACTACCACCATACCGATTCCTGCCGCAAAGCAGCGTTGCTGTTTTCTGGTTTGAAGGGTATGGGAGTCGTTGTAATTATAGACACATGAGACATTTAAACTTTGTATTGCAGATGTCTATAGGTAGCGATCACCATTTAACATCAGGTGGGCCGTAAGCTTGTTTGCCATATTATTGATATAAAAAAAAAACATTATGTGAAAACCTGTAATTAATATAAGTCTGAAATCGCTAATCCGCCATGAGCAATCGAGGTAATCAATGCTAGTGCCTTCTCTGTAAAATTATTCGTACTTTCAGGCATAACATTTTTTAAAAGAAGTTGTGTCTTAATATTATTACTCAACTAGCTTCTGCCCGCGACTTCGTCCGCGTCACAGTTGATGTGTTATCCTACGGGTACCGTACATTTTCCCGGGATAAAAAGTAGCCTATGTGTTATTCCAGACTATAATCTATCTTTGTGCCAAATTTCATCCAGATCCATTCAGCCGTTTAAGCGTGAAAGAGTAACAAACATCCATACATACATCCATACATACAAACTTTCGCCTTTATAATAGTAGTAGGATTAAGCGTGAAAGAGTAACAAACATCCATACATACATCCATACATCCATACATACAAACTTTCGCCTTTATAATAGTAGTAGGATGGTTTCAGCTACCCAACTGAACGGACGTTTTGCCTTTTATAAAAAGAAAGCGAAAATTAATATCTGTTTCCTATATTTACAGACTAAAAACATTACGTTCCAAATATTCTGTCATCTGCGGTAGGCCTAAAACAGCATTAAAAGTATGAATACAGCTTAGCCAATCACAACTAGTACAGCAATACCTTGATAGCTACTGGTACCAACCAGTTTTCTTCATTACATGGAAACAGAGACAACTATCACGTCTAACATAGTGGGGTCAGCAGAGAAACTAATTGAATTCCAGTCCCGTTACTTGTATTGATTGGATTTTTGTTCGGACTACTTCGAAGGTTTTATTGAATAACGTTTAGGATGTGTTGATTTTGATATGTTGTTTTGGCGACTACGATACAACACTTATCGAAAATTGGTGACACGGTTGGCGTGGTCGCTTGGGCTGCCGGTAGCTTGGACCCTGTTCCTGAGTGTGAGTTCACGTGTGGGCTACTATTTTGAAATGTTTTTATTTCTATATAAATACTAATACGACTGCTACGCTAGAGGTCTTGGATTCGATTCCCAGGTCGGGCAAAAAGTGTTATTGGGTGTTACTATGAAATTCTCAGTAGCAGCTCGGAGTTAGGTTTTATGCCCGGTTAATGGCAATAGGCTCGCCCCCTATTCCATGGGACCTAAACATACCGGCGAACTGTATATTGGTACCCCTTTACCTAACCTTTCGGGGAATACAGGCGTGATGATATGTGTATGTAAACATATAAATCAAAGGAAAAATGATTGAAAGCTATAATTCAGATTAATTGGAGTTCTCGTTACCATTAAAATATTAGATACAGATAAGAATATAACTGCTTTGAAAACCTTATTATCCATTTACATTCCATCAAGCCCAAAGGCTAAATGCTATTAAAACAACCAACGATCGTACTGACGATCTAAAATTAAGTCGGCTAACCAATTGCAAGTTCAATCGATATTAACCATTGCTCATAAATGTTCATGAGTGGCACAGATGACAAACTCGTTTGATTTATACGTCCATTGTAAAGATACGCGTTTAATTGTGATATAAGGTCGGCAAGTACTGATGTACTAGGAGAGGATGGAAGGGCAGAAGTGCCAGTCCTAGAAATCTTTTTGTAGCGACATCTATTGCGTGATGTGTGAACTAAAACTGGCGTTTTCGTCATCGCGCTATCAAAGTTATTACACAAAATCCCGTCTGGTCATTGGATCCTCCCCTTTTGATGGAGGTTGAGAAACTTTTGATCCTATTTCTTATACCTATCCTTCCTTCCTTTACTCGTTTATTCGATGTGAAATCTAGCTATACTTATAATAGTACTTCATACAATAAGAACTTTTTTGTTTGTGTGTTTATTTAAACGCGTTATCTTTAGAAATACCAGTCGTATTAGAAAAACTGTTAATAAGTGTAATATGTCAGCCAGATTTATGATGATAATACAGGCTGTATAACACCACGACTCGACACATGGGTGAGGAGCAGTAACCAAAGACAACGCAAGTGAACAAAAAACACTGTCACGTAGTCGCAGGCAGACGTCAGTTTGGGATAAAGTATTTCCTGGTCTAACTGGTTTCTGCATTACTGAATTCTGTGTATTAGAAACTTTCGAATTTCAGCATTTTTTCGCTGACTACATTTTAGCAAAATCTGTGAATGCAGTTCAGAATATTTCAGAAAGTTTTGGATGGTCCCCTAGGAATGTTTTCCTGCAATTGTAACGGTTAAGGTACCAGCCCTTAGTGACCCGTCTCAAAAATTCACCCTGTATATGTTATGGTCCTTCTGCCAACCATTGTATTCTATCGGGAACCAGTATATGATGTGTGGTGTACATCAAAGTCGGCCTGTACAGCGATGAAGATACATGCGAGGAATATTGTAGGTTACCCTCTTATTTATAAAGGTCTGTTATAGTTGGGTACAATGGCTGTTTGATGTATGCTTACGGATGTCTCTGTCAAAACCCTTTGCGAATAGGCATGTGTTAGAAAGGTGTTTTGTGGTAATTAACTGGATATTAACTCCTATTTAGATTAATCCTAATTTCCTGAAATAGCGGTAATTATTTTTAGTATGTTGATTGCATACACACACATGGTTGGTGTTGTTGGTTTGTATGTTGTTTGATATTGTTGTTGTTTGACGAGGATGTAAATCAACGCCTTGTTTAAGGTGTTAAAAATCAACTTTACTTTCGTGTACTTACTTAGTATACAACTAATTTATGTTTTTCACAAGTAAAGGCAATTTAGTTAAAACTTTAAACAAAATGCCCCAACCTGTAAAAAAAATTAACACAGCAAATTTTTTTTGGTGTTATAGGTACCTCTTAATTTTTCGGTACTGAGCAAGTACACGTGATTTTTTAACAACTTAAATAAGTTGTTTTAGTTTTGTAATACATTTTAATAGGTACATTGCCAGCAATATTTTAAATGGGGCCCGGACAGTATTTCAGTGTGGCCCGGGTATTCCGGTCAGTATAACTGCAACACTTTTAATGAAATTATTTCTCGCACCATAACTTTCGGCGCTTCTACATGGAAATATTTTCCGCAAAATTATGCCAGTAAAGTTCGTGTCACGTAAAAAGAGCGCTCATTTGAAATGGTGCAGTAAGAGTCCAGCAGTGGCATTCTATACGGTAATTCCATCGTCACTTCGACGCTCACTTCGCACTTCAAAGTGTCAAATAAATCAATGTCATTTGAATTTGATTGAATATTTGATGTCATTGAATAGCGACGTGAGATGCGAGTTCATGTCTGAATTTTACAGAATCGACGTACAGCGTTCTTTGTACGTGACGCGCACTCTACCATTACTGTGGTTCTGTAAAAATCTCCTTAATAAACCGGGTAATTAAAATGAATTTGCTTAACCAATAAGGAAATTTGCATTTTTTTAACGTTTTTATTCGGTAGTTTACATTGTACAGCAATGTAAACTATATAATACAAAAAAAAATAACACCAATAAAGTAATTTAAAGTATTTAAAAAAGAATTAAAAAAGAACCAACCCACACGGGCACTTTAAACGCCCGCCATTTTGGCGCGCTTTGTGACGTCATAGTTTTTGTCAACAAACAAAAAAGCGGAGAGAACGCTTTACTACACACTCGAAATTGACATTTCACATTTGAATGTGACGTAAGAATTCGCATTTTTACATCACATTTGCTTTGATCAATGGCGACGCTTTTCAAATATTTGAATGTTCCACAATTTTTTGCACGTTTTTTCAAAATTAATTGTTTGCACAGAAATAAATAATGTATATGTGGACATCTAAAGGGGAGGCCTATGTTCAGCAGTGGACGTCCTATGGCTGAGATGATGATGATGATGATGACAGAAATAAATTATAGTGAAAAAATATTCATCATTATCATCATCGTATCAGCCGCAGGTCGTCTACTGCTGGACATACGCCTCCCCCTTAGATTTCCAAAAAGATCGGTTGGAAGCGTCCTGCTTCCAGCGTGTTCCTGAGGTCTTAATCAGGTCGTCCGTCCACCTTGTGGGTGGACGTCCAAAATCATCAATATTTTCGAAAAAAATATTGATGGAGGTATAATTCTACAGAATGAAAAGTTTTTAAAAAACATATTGAGTCTCGTTTAAATCATATGCATTTTTCCTATTGGATAAAACTTATTTAGCACATAAGTACTGTGGCTATGTATTTAAACATTAACTAGTATTTAAAGATAACTTAAACACCCATACAATTCGTAATCAAACCTCCACAAGTGCGATTAAAATTATAATTTGCGTATTAATTATACAATTGACAGCTTCACAAACAATAATTAGCGCCTATGCGTCTTTTTGTATGCTAATGTTTCTGCACGTAATAAATTGTTTGATCTGTCAAGTACTCGGAATTTTGTATGAGATTGCCTTCGTGAATGGTGCCTTTTGATAGCACTAGATATTAATACTAATATTATAATTTTGATGCGCACAAAGTCGCGGTTGGAAGCTAGTGTTTAATATAAAACAGACATCAGCTGTTCTGTGAATACCTCACAATCTAAAAACGTCTGTCAGCAACGCGAAGGCCAATCCCTGTAATTAAAAACATTAAATCCAGTCGCAATCTCATATCAACTTCAACGACAATCAATGTCAGAAATGTAGGTAGGGTATGGGTAGGGTAGGGTAGGGTAATGTGGGTAGGGTGGGGTATGTGGGTAGGGTATTTTTGACAGATTGAATGCAAATGTTCTCAATGGAGGTGGATTTGAAAGTGTAGTTTAAGCGTAGACAGAGTTTTTAGTTTGATTTGTAAAACCTTTTGTGTTGTTATGTTTTTTCTTTTTGTTGTGTCAGTTAAAATATATGTGTCATGTAAATAAAAACTTAGTCTCGTTTTACGTAATATATTATCCTAGTGGGGTATATACCCCGTTGTGCCACATGCATTCAGTTACGTTTTTGGTTACAGTTCCGCTCCTGTTGGTCATAGCGTAATATTATATATGTATAAACCTTCCTCTTGAATCATTCTACCTATTGGTGAAAACCGCTTTAAAATCTATTTCGTAGTTTAAAAGATATAAGCGTACATACGATAGCGAATATATAGCAAAATAGCGCTCAGTAAATTTTGGTTATATAAGTTTACTGATTGTGTCTTGTCTTGTCTGAAAAGTTTTATCATAATATGCTTTAGCAATTCCCGGGTGTTCAACTTATCTACTTTCAACATTATGAACGAAACTGACGTCTAAAATTAGGTTAATCCTTAACTTACAAGCCAATAAAATGTCTTAAGATTAAGATAATTTCGATCAAACGTTTAAAGCAAAAGCAGTCATACCGTTATCTAAATAACTGGCATTTATAGATACTTGTCAACGCAAACGATTAATTGTAACAATTTGTAACGATTAACATTCTTAATAGGCACTGCTTCGTTAACGTTTTGCAATCAAATTAAGTCATATTTTCTATCTGGATGTAATGATTTCTGCAAGTATATATCTTATATTCTGACTGGCTGTGGTCGTTCTGAATATTTTAATGATTAACGTCACATCGATTTAAATTAGACTTATTTTAAATTAGTATGTATCTATAGGAACGTCTAAGCGTTTGTGATGGCAAAGTGGTTAAAGCGCCCACTGCTTATACATGAGGAGGTGGGTTCAAAACCGGGCAAGTACAAGTGTGACTTTTTCAATGCATATGTTATTTCTAAGTTTTCATAGATATCACTGACATAGGTGAAAGAAAACATCGTGAGGAAACCTTTACTTATATTTTTATATTCGTCTGAAATCTTACAAAAAATTACATCAGACAGTCAGTACTCTATTAAAAAATGTTTAAAACTCCACAAGTCAAGAACGCTGATGAGATCATTTACTTTTTAATGCTTATGTTGTTTCTAAGTTTATCTTGGACATCACTGACATCGCTGTAGGAAAACATCGTGAGGAAACCTTGACTTATAATTCTAATCCATTTCAAATCCTACACGAAATCACATGAGGCATTTCAGCCCTGTTTTCTCTAATAAAGACGTGTTTAAAACTCCACAAGTCAAGAGCGTCCTTGAGACCTTACCATAATGTCGACCACCTTACCAGAAAATATTAAAAAGACAATATAATTACGCACATACACGTACTGTTTCTTTCAAAACTTGCTTATGAATCTTCCGTTGGATTCCGTATTCGACTGCCCCGTTAGTCTCATGGTCGCAAGCGCGACTGCTGAGCGAGGGGTCCTGGGTTCGATTCCCAGGTCGGGCAAAAAGTGTTATTGGGTTTTTCCATTAGGAATTTCTCAGTAGCAGCCCGGAGTTTGGAAGTTGGTGGTGTGACACCCCTGTGCCTCGGAAAGCACGTAAAGCTGTTGGTCCCGCGCCTGCTCTCTATCCGGTCGTGTCGAATTTCTGTCTAATCGGGCTATGAGAGAGAGTTAGGGAAGAGGGAGTGCACCTGTGTTTACGCACACATTTGTGCACTATAATATCTCCTGCGTACGTGGCTAGTCTGCATTAAGATAATAACAATAAATAAATAAATAAATATCTTGGGACAACTCACACACGGCTATCTGATCCCAAGCTAAGCAGAGCTTGTGTTATGGTAACCAGACAACTGATATACATACTTATATAATTTATAAATACATACATATTATAGATAAATCACACCCAGACACAGAACAAACAATCATGCTCATCACACAAAGTTTGTCCTGGGTGGCAGTCGAACCCACGACCTCCGGCTTAGCAGTCAGGGCCGCTAACCACTAGACCAACAAGCCCGTCAAAGATTAGCCGCCGTGGCCGGAATCGGTCTGGAGAATTACATATTACATACTAATTTCCATATATTTCGTCTTTCCAGGGTCTCGCCATGTCAAGCGGGAGTTGTTCAGGGCCGGGAGTGTGCGGGGGCGCGCGGCGGCGGCCGCCCCCTCCGCCCGAGCCCGCCCTGTCCCTAGCCGCGGACCTCAGTGAGCTCAGCCTAGACCAGGGGTACCACACCCTGGCGGACTGCGGCCCACCGAGGAGAAGAAGGGATAATACCCTCAATGATGCACTGTGGCTGAAGATTTTGTCTTTTCTGGAGGTTAGTGAAGAAGTTTATTCTTACTGCTTTGATCTTTTTGGCCGAATCTATCATTTTCCTTGGCTTAGCTCAGAGTCCTAAGTAATATAAATGGTCATTATAATAATAATAAAATAATAATAATAAATCATAATGAAACTCACGCCGTGGTGAGAATTATGCAGACTGCAGCTTCTTCCGAAGTGCAAGTTGATGTTTTTTTGTTTCTATAAAAAAATTGCCACACACTAGGAATTTCTCTTGTATCGTGGGTGCGTTTACCAACATATAAACTCGCATACGCAAACAGCCAGGCTCGGAGCAACTATCTGTAGGCCATACAAATATTTGTTCCGTGCGGGAATCGAACCCACGTCACGCAGCGCAGCAGCCGGTCGCTCTGCCGCTGCGCCAACCGTGCCGCCAAAGCAGAATGAGTTGAACATGTCCAAGAAAGGAAGGTTTAGCTACACACACAAACACAACCTCATTCACATCAACCAATATTTTTAATATTTCCAGGTTTCAGACCTCTGCCGCATGTCCCGGGTATGTCGCCGTTGGGCGAGGCTAACCACGCGACTGATCACCAGGCCCGAAGCCTGGAAGAAGGTCAGGGCAGCAGGGCCATTGGAGATCGCAGCCAGATGTGCAGGAGCCAGGGCAGGACCTTGCGTCAGCTCCGTCAAGGAGTGGCGGTCGAAGAACTGTGCTGTAAGTTTTTTGCGGCTAGACTAACTTAATGCAATAATGGATAACGGCAATAGGCTCGCCCCCTATTATATGGGACCTAAAAAAATATCGGCGAACTGGGGGTGTACATTGGTACACCTTTGCTTAACTCTTCGGGAATACAGGCGTCATGGTATGTTATGATACTAACTTTTTACCGAAAGAAAAAACTTAATATACATTAGAATAGACGCCCTAGAAAGGACCTACACTGACCTTTTGGGTGAGGTTCTTCAGAAAGATCAGGTCCGCAGTCCTTGTAACCGAAGTGCTTGTATGACCAGATGAATGAACGTGGATGAGGCGAAAGGAGTATGTAAGGATCGTAGCAGGTGGCGTTCTGTAGTTCCTGCTAACTCCAAGGGAAATATATGTATGCATGTAGATTAGAATTTGTGTTCAATTATCAGCCAGATTAGTTAACCGAACCTTATCCGGGCTAATTCAGAGGTAGTCAAATCAGCTATAACTAACACAGGTTGTATGCTAACAGAGCTATTGAGAGACCGTCCTTTGTGCTGGTCCTGTTTGTATTTGAACCAAATGATCACACAACAAGGGTCCAATTTGAATTGTGTTTGGGCGTCCGGTTGGTTGCGTACGAGTTGAAGATTTGGTACGGGAAATACATAGGCTGATTGGTACTTATTGACCAATAATTATACACTTGATTGGACTTATAAAGGGAAAGGACCTTCTTAAAGAAACAATATTTTTGAAGTGAAAATTTCTTTAGCGGCGTTGTACATTTTTTTTTGTAATGGATAAAAAATGTTAAACTTGCGTCAGGACACGTGACCTGATCGAAAATTCGTAAGATTTTGGATTAGGTCACGTGTCCTGACGCAATTATAAATAAATAAATATTGTATTCTATCACATAAATGATAGTACTTTAATACTGATAATTAAATCGCAATTCGTGCAAAATTGTTCCCTAACCATTCAAAAATATCAGAAAAGCACAAATAATAAATAAGGATACATTTAAGTTTTCACTTCTGCCGGCACTCCCGGAGTGCAAACCGTCGTTTTGTTAATTTGCAAAGCGCTTTATCCCTATATCCCGATATCCATTTATCCCTTTTTACAAACAAAACTATCAACCGTAGGAAACGCATCTATGCTCACGCTTTTAGGATGATTGGGGTTATGTGATAAGCAAATTAAAAAAAAACATTTCTTTGGGAAAGTACTTTATTATTAAGAGTAAACATCATCATGTTTTGTATGGGTCACTAGTTACCAGTCACTCTTTAAATGACCAAAGGCATTGTAGTGGGTATACTATATTTATGTATTCATGATTGTAGTATACCCACTACAATGCTGTATTCAGCACAGACAAAAAGAAGAAGAAATAGGCGCCGCGCCGCCTAGATTGGGGACCACTGTTATACAAAATTCTGGACTGCAAACACATATCTTCACGCATGTATTCCCCGAAGGGTTAGGCAGAGGTGTACCAATGTACACCCACAGTTCGCCGGTATGTTTAGGTCCCATGTAACAGAGTGCGAGCCTATTGCCATTAACCGGGCACAAATCCAAACTCCGAGCTGCTACTGAGAATTCCATAGAAAAACCCAATAACATTTTTTGCTCGACCTGGGAATCGAACCCAAGATCTCTAGCGTAGCAGTCGCGCTTAGGACCACTACGCCAACGAGGCAGTTAAAAAAATGGCAAATTTTACCTAGTTATTATAATTATTGTGATGCTATCCTACGTATAATGTAACGGTAAAGGATTTTAACAACGATAAATAAACTTTAAATAGGTTCGAAAGAAAGTTGTTATTAAAAAGCTTACCTGCCTTTTTTTTAAGCACTGGAAATCATCAAATGACTTCTTCCGCTCTGGGCGGACCGGTAGGGAGTGTCAGACTCTTACTGAATTCTAAATTCCGCAACCCTGGAAGCTTACCAGCCTACCAAATGTTTATTAGAGTTTTAATCGGGATCCCATTTTACAGGTAACAGTAGCAAGTGCCCAGCTGCTGGTGGCCACGTTCAGAAACCTGACGCACTTGGCTGTGACGGGGTCCAGCAGTATGGATGCCAGAGCCATGGCGCCTCTCATCACGGATCTCACGGATTTGAGGCATATAGACCTTACAGGTGATTTATTTTTGGCCTCTTTTATAAAGATCTGAACTTATGAGCTACTGTTAAAGAGATGGCGTGGGACTATTTATCTGACTGTGCGGCCGCAAAGGTTTTGAGTGCGATTACTGTGTTGGGCAGTTATTAAGATTTTTCATTTAGAATACAATAGAAAAGAACAGAGTAATAATAAAGCACTAAGTGAGGATCGTAGTAGGTGGCGTTCTGTGGTTTTTGCCTACCCCTATGAAAAAAGGCGTAAGTAATTATTATTTGTATAAAACATGGTATAAAATACATACATATTTCTACATGTATACTTACATTTATTGTCATAGATGACTTTGAAACTAAATAAACTATTAATCAATGGGTATTCATAATTTACCTACAATTCTGGCCGACTCTAGCTATGTGTGTATGTTAGTTTATATGTTTGTAATTGCACTCAACGTTTTTTTGTCGCCTCTGACCTACATAAAATATATTAGAGTCAAGAGCTTACTTAAATCGAGTAAAAAAAAAAAACAAATTTTGTGTTTACAATTTTCAGCTCGCAACAAAACTTCCGTATATGTTTTTTACATGGGATTTACATACACTCTTATCTACAGGGAATACATGCAAAAAGTTATGATTACATCAAAAAGCTGAAATTGAGAAAGAAAATTCATACTACACTTAATAATCTGTCTGTCTGTCAGTCAGTCACGCTTTCAAGCCTAAACCGCTGAATAGATTTTGATGCAATTTGATACAGAGATATATTAGACCTTGGAGAAGGACATAGTCTAACTTTTGTCGCGAGAAAAAGGCTTGAAGGGGTTGAAATAGGAGACGAAACGTTGTATATAAGGAAAAATACCAAGTTACACAGTTTTATCTTCAATAGTGATTGAAAACAAAACTATATAACTTTGTATTTAGGCACTTGATAAAAAATAAATAAACATTACTTCAGGCGTATGCAAACGTCAAATAGAGAATGATCAAAGCATTCGGAGGAGCCACCCAAGGCTGATGCCTGCTGGGGCTGCGGGTTGTTCGAAAGAGATACCGCGCCCCCGGAACGCAAAGGGCACACGAAGGAACATAGACGGGTTTTAGTCAGTAAAAGTCTGACACTCCCTCCCGCGCTGCCCAGGGCGGGGGAAGTTATTTGATGATATCCCGTCTTAAAAAAAAGGCGTAACTAAAAAAAATCGTGAAACTAAAAAAAAGCTGCATAAAATACTTATTCTACACAGACGAAGTCGCAAAGAAAACCTATACCTAATATAAATTCCAGTTCCGCGTCACAACCAATATCCTGATACTATGCTTATATTCTTAACCCCACTCAAGCCCTCAGGGAAATTAAGTTTTCTCTCTTAACCCTGTTGATGCAGCTGTATCGATATTTATTAGGTACTTTCCCTAATTTCTCGTACGTTCCTCGGAAACTTTGGCTGAAGTCTACTTGTTAAACTTGTGACGTAACTTGCTGCAAGTTTTGAGATATTGCTTGTAAACTATTAAGTTTAGCAGCCTTGGTTCTTTGACGGTGAACAGTGATTTACTTTAGCGTGAATTTTGTAGTAGTTGTGTGGTGAATTTAGGTGTTGGTATGGTATTTGTATCACCGTTTATGTAGTAAAGAATCTTATCATCATCATCATCATCTTCCTGCCCAAGTAACTTGGGATAAGGGCTTGGGATGTAATAAAGAATCTATTTAATTTTAGTCGTAGGGCTTTGCTTACAAATCTCTTTATATTTGCTGTTGTGTAAAGATACTGTTAAACTTTGTTACTAAGTGTAACAAGAGTCCTGCAAAGATAAGGCTTGTGAAGTTTGTTTTTCATTTGTAAGAGGAAATTTCAGATTGTCTATTCGACTATTTAATTAAAAACGCTCAAAATCTAGTCACAATCTCGTCTCAGTTCAAGTTAGCGGCATTTTTGACAGATTAGATTAGATATTAAATTGCGATTGTTTCAAAAAGTTTGTAGAATTGCCTCTCTGAATATACTGATTCGTGAACAAGAATTCTATCTTTGAAAGAAATCTTCTAAACTATTGCTGAGTGCCATAGGATATTTTATTGTATACAAGAGTCTCATGGTGACGAAGTCGCAACACACTTTTTTAATAAGTTACATTTTACAGCAATGGAAACTCATATAGACAAAACCCCAAGTTAATTTGTAAAAAACAGATTTTCATGAAGACACATTTGTGAAAAAAAAAAATCTTCCGGCTATACGGCTACAATAAAACAAACTTTCACCCCCAGGTTGCCCAAACGTGGACTGGCCAGACTGGGCATGGCTGGAGACGCGGCTGGCGACCCGCAGACCTCCCGTGGAGTACATAGACCTGACGGACTGCGGGTCTGTGACCGACGCAGGTCTCTGCGCGTTACTCCACACCTGCCCTTCTCTGCAGTATTTGTACCTTAGAAGATGTACTCTAGTCACAGGTAAGAAGCCTATTGGCCTTAACTAATAAGAAGGAGAAGCAGAGCTGTTTGTGAAGGAGCTCGTTCGGGGAAGTATCATACATAATTTTGTAGAATAGAATAAACGTTATTGTCTCCAATATTACAGCTAGTAGTTGTTCAAGCGTCAGCATTATGCTTAAGTTTCTCAACTCTAAAGGGTTGCTAAGCGCTGGTTTACAAAAAAAAAAAACATTTCCCAACAAAATGAAATGGTTATGAAAAAGGTAAAAATTTGAAAAAAATGATATATAAAATAAAAATTAAATGATTTTTGATGCAAAGCAGCGTTGCTGCGTTCCGGTTTAAAGGGAATGAGTGCTGGTGTAATTAATTACTGGCACATGGGTCATTTCAACTTTGTCTCTGAGACGGCAACGCAAGGCCTCTGGTATTGCAGATGTTTATAGGAAGCGGTGACAACTTAACATTAGGTAGGCCATCAGCTTGTTTGCCATCCAATGATAGTAAAAACTTGGACCGCGTGGTGTTTTTCAACCGCGATACGTGTTGGGTTATTGCTCCGCTTTCGAGTGTGGTAGCGTGATGTCATGTAGGCTACATGATGTAGCCTATACTGTTCCTCATGAATCGGGCTATCATAAACAAATGTTTATTCCAATCCGACTGGGAGTTTCAGAGACTTCAGCTTAATTTAGTATGGATGAATTCGTTGTAAATTAGTTCCTTATTTCCTTAGTATCTCATCTTCCATAAAATAATTTTATTTGCGTTGTTTTTTTATGTTTTGTTTTCTCTCTGCATTTATGGCACCTCGTAAAGGTATACAATTCCTTTGCCATTAAGTCTGACTCTAGACAATAATTAAGTTTGTTTTAAGCAAATAACAATTACAGGGTGCTTCATAATAATTATGCACCGTTACTTTTACATCGTTCTGTAACCGAAAGTATAGCTCTATAATAGTAACAGAAACTATTGGCACTATTATTTTTATACACACCATCAAGCCTGTATTGCCCGAAGGGTTAGGCAGAGGTGTACCAATAAACCCACAGTATGTTTAAGTCCCATGTAATAGGGGCGAGCCTTGTCATTAACAGGGCACAGATCCAGACTACGAATTGCTACAGAGAATTTCATAGTTTTCTATGAAACTCTCAGTTCGCAGCTCGCAGTAACACTTTTTGCTCGATCGGGAATTGAACCCAAAATCTCTAGCTTAGCAGTTGCATTTAGGAGCACTAGGTTAACGAGGCAGTTAATTAATTATAAGTCTGAAATCGCCAATCCACTTTTAGCAAGCGTGGTGATCAATGCTCATGCCTTCTCTGTATGAGAAGAGGCCTTTGCTCTGCAGTGGGACAATAATAGTCTGGTCTTATTAATTTATGAACGTTATTTATTTTAGTTAAAACATACGGTCACTAGAATAGAAATAAAATAAATAAATATCTTGGGACAACTCACACACGGCTATCTGATCCCAAGCTAAGCAGGGCTTGTGTTATGGTGACCAGACAGCTGATATACATACTTATATAATTTATAAATACATACATATTATAGATAAATCACACCCAGACACAGAACAAAATGCTCATCACACAAAGTAGTAGTAGTAGTAGTAATATAATGCTATTTCTTTAGATTTCTTTCGTTGGGCTATCAAAAAAATGGAAGACTGATTTGATAGCATATTACTTAACCCCAAAGTGCTTTTTGGTGAGAAAAAAATATATAAACAAGTTACATAAGACGGCTTACACAAATAAGTTTATTTTCGTGGTAGACAGAAAGTAAATAAATCTAGTTTTTTTTTAGTACATTATGTCCTTTTCAAGTCTAAGTGACAAAAGATCTAGACTTTTATGATAGTAAATTATATTCGGTGGTTTGTTTGTGTTTCTTTTTCAGGACATACTAGCTTATGCCCGTACGAACATAGTACGAACACATATTGAAGTTTATATTTTAAAGTTTTATTTCTAATAAAATAATTTGTTTTCACTAATGAATAAATAAAAAATAAATAAAATAAATAAATATCTTGGGACAACTCACACACGGCTATCTGATCCCAAACTAAGCAGAGCTTGTGTTATGGTAACCAGACAACTGATATACATACTTATATAATTTATAAATACATACATATTATAGATAAATCACACCCAGACACAGAACAAACAATCATGCTCATCACACAAAGTTTGTCCTGGGTGGGAATCGAACCCACGACCTCCGGCTTAGCAGTCAGGGCCACTAACCACTAGACCAACAGGCCCGTCACCACCAGGTGAATGTCCACCTTTCTCTGCCCTCTGCCTTACCCGTCGAGGAATGCGCTTGATGTTATACTTTCTCTATTTTTAAGCCTTACTAGCTTTTACCCGCGACTTGATCCGCATAAATGTCGGTTATATTTAAAATTCAATCATGATTCGAAAGACACGTGGCGCCATCTATTATCATAAGAACGTTATTGTTGTTTCTCCGGATCAATGTTTTTGCAGGATGAAAAGTACCCTATGTTCGTTTCTGTACATCAGACAATGTACTATATATGCAAAATTTAAAGATGATCACTTCAGTGGTTTAGGCGTGAAAAGAAACAAAATTACTTTCGCATTTATAATATTATAAATGTATCTTAAGTAAGTATACCTACCTACCTATGAACAGTTTAGCGTCAAGCAATTTACTGGTTTATAAAGGAAAGTAGGCTTCGACTTCGACTTAGTAATTCTATCCAATAAGGTATTTTCTAATTAGTATTATAATTGGTTATAGACCATAACTTTTCTTACGTACATTAAATTTTAAATTAAATACCTACCATGAAATCTCTTCACTACCTTTGGTCGACTGTTTAAAAATGCCTTAGACATTATGCCTTTGTACTTTTAGTTACATAAAGTTTAAATTTTAAAATATATGCACTGTTTTCTAAGTTTATCTTGGACATCTTTGACATCGGTGAAGGAAAACATCGTGAGGAAAGCTGGACTTGTAATTAATATAAGTCTAAAATCGCCAATCCGCCTTAAGCAAGCGTGGTGATCAGTGTTCGTGCCTTCTCTTATAACAAAAGGCATTTGCCCTGCAGTAAATACTAATACTAGATTCAATAGCTTTAATTAATTTGACGTTCAAAAGTGCCTTTTAATGGTCTAGTTGGAATAAATTATTTGACTTTGACTTTGACTTTGTAAGACAATAAAAGGCTGGATATTTTAGATGATATCGTAGATCAAGAAAAACGTATGATTTATCTGTAATAGCTAACGTATGATTTATCTGTAATATCATTTTAAGTCTTCATAACAAAACCGTTTCTTGCAATCAATTTATCGACCACTTCTAAGTACACCCAAGCCAATACCGTTGATCTACAAATATAACCATACTTAAAGGGTTCCCGCTATCTCTGATAAATTATACGGTCAGCGGCGGACAGTAATCGCATTATTATTCAGAAAAACATCAATCTAATCGCCTTAATCCGAGAGTAACGTCTCCATTAGGGCTCTTCTAGACTGGTGTAGCTAGTTCGTTTAGTTTTGCGAAAGCGAGTAATTGCTTGTACTAGATTTTCACACGAGATTTTCTTGTTAGTCCGATATAGATGTTGTTGGGTTTGCTTGCGATGTTTTTAGGTTATAGTTTTTTTGCTCCATTTGAATAAGCTCTGGGCTGCTACTGAGAAATTGTTAACGGAAAAACTTATTAACACTTTTTGCCCGAATTGGAAATCGAACTTAAAATCTCAGGGTCAATCTCCTGTAAATACTAAGTAATCTTTTGGAATTGATCAGATTCAATTTTTTTTTCTTATATATGACGTTCAAAAGCTCCTTTAATAACCTAATTGAAATAAATGGTAGGTCTTGTAATATCCTCACTTTAAAAAAAAATGCGGCGCACTATGTTTTCTCTTGTATTGTGGCTGCGATTACGAACATATAAACTCACATACACAAACAGCCATACCCGTAACAACTATCTGTAGGCCATACTCATATTTGTTCCGAGCAATAATCGAAGCCGCGACAGGCAACGCAGCAGCCAAACGCTCAGTGACTGCGCCAACCGTGTCGTCGCCTATTGTTTCTCACAAATACTCCATTATCGCGCAATTCTTTTCGCTATCCATTGTCTTTAGTTAAAAATGGACTATTAGGTTTAAATTGCAAAGCGATATCCCAATTTATTTAAAACAAAAGAAATGCTTTTATGTACACACTGAATAAGCTATAGTTTTAAAATAATGAATGTGACGAACAAATTAAAAAATAGAAACATAAAACTACCAACAATTGAAAAAGATGTTATGTGCTGTTTCTAATTAAAATTGGTTTTAGTGTTTCACTCATTGTTTATTTATTTCATTTTCATGTGATTTCCCTCGACCTTTACTAGGTCAAAGTCAACGTCAAAGTCAAATCATTTATTCCAATTAGACCATTAAAAGGCACTTTTCGACGGCAATTAATTAAAACTATTGAATCTAGTTGCCCATTCCAAAAGGTAGTTTCGTATGGAGAAGAACGAGAAAGAAACTCCATACATACTCTTAAAAAAAAAAGTATTAATATATTGTACAGTTCCATTCATTTCATAAAAAAATATGCTAATGTCAAAAACGATCTATTAACAATAAAAGTCACTCATCACGTGCCTGCCTGTTGCTGCATGTGGGCAGCGCAGGACCGGTCATTATGGCTATCTTTGGGGTAGGCCCATGTCCAGCAGTGGACGCCGATGGGCTGATACGATGATGATGATGTTGGTGATTTTTATGTGCGCGGAGACTTAATTACTAAGTCTCCGCTGTCTGCTGGCTGCCACAGAGCTGAATATTTTGAACCGTAATATACACAAGGACACAAGGTGCACAATAGCGGCCAATAGTACCTAATGCTACGATGGTCGCTATAACAACAAATAAATAACATAAAATAAAGTTGTTTATTTTTAAGGGGTTCCCCTTACAAGTAATATATTTTTCGTTTTTTTTGTTGTTTAATACTGTACGTTAGCGCAAAATCCTTCATGTGCGTTATGTATTAAGTGACAAATCGTGCAAGTGTGTCTCTGGTAACCTACTTGAAGTTGTGTAGGCGCAAAATGTTCCATCTATTCATAACTCTTTTAGTCATATGCAAGCCATCGACCCTTATCAACACACAAGACAAAAGATTCCCTTTCAACTGTTGAGGTAGGTATGCAAAGATGCTCCGTTTCAGAAACATATTATTAAAATAACCCTTCTTCTGACGCAGTCCGGTAATGAAATAATTTTTGGACACTAAAAGTTTACTAGCCCGAAGCGAAACCTGCGTAAAACGAAGGTACACCCATTTTAGACAATTTATACTAATTTATACTTTAATATAATAAAGCTGAAGAGTTTTTTGTGCTTGTTTGTTTGTTTGTTTGAACGCGCTTTTCTCTGGAACTAACCGTCGGATTGGGGAGTTAAAGGTGATGACTAAATGACTGCCCCCGGGCCAGATGCATTCTGGAATGTATATGAATCTTACATAACCTCATAATATTTAAAAAATCATTCATGAAATATGTAGTGATTAATACTTTCCTAGCACTTTCGTGAACTATTAAATATAATAAAGTATCTAAAAAAAAAGAAAAACTTTTTCATCACAAACATTTGCTTATAAATATACAACCTCATTTTCGTTTATAGTTTTATTCTTTTTCGAAAGTGTCAGTTGAAGAAAATTATATACTGTCACACACACCTTTTTTCCTTTTTAAGCAATATTATTTTACCATTATATTATTCCCTAAAAGTATCTGAAACTTTTCTACATGAAATACTAATATTTAACCATTTAGCATTACATTGTGCTAGGTACCATATTTATACATTCTGGGGCAGTGGTCGATACTTCCATTTAGCCATCTCCTTTGTATAAGATACACAGATTCATGAGGAATAGTATAGGCTTTTTATTATCACGCTATGACCTACGGGAGCGGAGCAGTAACCAAAGACGTAACTTAACTCGGGTGAAAAAAAATACCCGGACACCATCGCGAGCAGAAGTTAGTTTAATTTTAAGGGGTTTCTGAATACACAAGTAAGTGTGTACTCTTCCAAGTACACTAATTATTGAAATTATTACAATATATACATTTAAAAATACCGGCATCTAAATATACCGGCGAACTGTGGGTGTACGTTGGTATACCTCTGCCTAACCCTTCGGGGAATACAGGCGTGATGGTATATATACATTTGTTTTAAAACAAAAGATCTGAAGAAATTAGTCACAAAGGGTTGATAGCCAAAATTATGTTTGTTAATTTTAATTAAGGTATTATTGATCTTCCAATGAGGCCAAAGTTTATTGTGCTTTTATACTTTTCACAACGTCTGTTTAATTATTAGGTATATAGGAACTTTGATTATTATTTACTTAGCTATTTCTGTTGGCAGGGTTTGATATAACCTAACATGAATGGAATGGCGGGAGTTTAGTTAGTAATACAATATTTGTTAGGCCATTGTTAATATAAGTTTAGTTATAACTAAGAAGTTTTAGTTCGTAAAATCTAGTTTTACCTAGAGAAAACGCGCTCCTAAAATCGAGTTTTACCTGTAACATTACTCCGGGGCTGCGGGTTGTTTGAAAGAGATACCGCGCCCCCGAAACGCAAAGGGCACAAGAACGAACATGTATGGGTTTTAGTCAGTAAAAGTCTGACACCCCCTCCCGCCCCGCCCAGGGCGGGAGAAGTAATTTGATAACTTACTATAAAAAAAACATAATTATATAGTGACATTAATATGCTTGTATTATAAGCAAAGACAACATTTTATCGCCTCATTGCTCTATAGTCTAAAGGTAGGTAATCTCTACAGGGTACAAGATAATTGGGTTGAGTATTACATTACTAAGGATGCTGTATAACATCAGACTTAATTCATTCATGTTCATCGTTGTCGGTCTCACTCGTAAATCTTCGTATTTAGGACAAATTCAAGAGTTCCTTTGGCTTATTCTAAGAGCCTGTCCAGATGAGGCGTTTTACGCGCGAGTCCACTCGCGCGTAGGCACTCGCGCGTACTCGAGATACTAGAGCTACATACAGGTCGCGCGGTGGTTTATGATCGCTCGGCAAAAGTGGAAAGGGCATGCGCTGATTCAATTTTAAGGTCTTTATGAATGAACGATTGCCCCCACTACTTTCCTCGAGCGATCTAGAATCATCGCACGACCTGTACATCCCGTCCAGATGCTCTCGCGCGTTACCTCAAGTAACGAGTGCCTACGCGCGAGTGGACTCGCGCGTAAAACGCCTCGTCTGGACAGGCTCTAAGGTAAAGAATGTCGTAATGTAAAAGACATGAGTTGTATTATAAAAAAAAATAATTAAAATGAGACCTATCTATGTGCTAGTTTTCATCCAAACCTGTTAATAATATTAGCAGGATAATAAAATTACAAAAATAATTATGTATTATTTCATAAAAAGAAAAGGCAAGCGCATAGGACATCAAAAAACTCCTCCGCATTGCTGTCTATTTGCATTAGGTACCTATAGCAAATACAATAATGCACTGTAATAGATAAAAAGTAATTAATAAATCAACTGCTAGGTACGTTCTTTGCAAATCAAATTAATTTGCGTCATGGCGCGGCAACGCTTTGATATTTTCGCTTTATCGTTCTTTAACAGTTAATGAATTTTGGCAATTCATGAAAATGATGAATTATTTAATTAAAACAGATAATTCGATAGACGGAATTTTCCAAAAGTATAAAAAAAATATTCGTCACATATTTTTTTCTTTTTTTTAACATTGCCACCACGCTATGATATTTTTTGTATATTGAGTGCGTTTAAGCCAAATTGTATCATAAATCCAAATACTTTATGAATAGTAATTCATAAGTGATTAAAGCTTGAAAGAATAAGCGGGGCGGCGTGGAACCGCAATGCAACGCGGCACCGCTGAGACCTGCGTTGCGGCAAGTCGCAAAGCGTTCTTTTATCATAGTGTGAGGTGACCATTTTTCCTATTCAGTAGTGCGTTTCTCTAAAATGCAAACTCGAAAACGAATCTCACTCAAGTGACCGTGCTTACTTCGATAAGGAACCCACTTGACCTAGAGCTATCATCTTCTATATTGTAATCCATCTATCCTTTGTTCACGCTCTTTCTTTTTATGCTCATATCCACATAAAAAAAAATACAAAGTATCCCTGGACAGGAAAACTTCACTTACGCCACGATAAACGTGACCACATACTGGGCCCAAGAATTCAAAGACAAAGAAAACAATATATATTAAGAATCATCAACTCGAAAAGAAGAAAAAGAAACTAATAGTATTTCCATTTTTGTTTCAGACGCAGGAGTGCGGTGGATCCCATCGTACTGCGCGCTCAAAGAACTCAGTGTGTCCGACTGTACCGGCGTCACGGACTTCGGGTTATACGAGCTGGCGAAACTAGGGCCGGCGCTACGATACCTTTCTGTTGCTAAGTGTACACAGGTAAGCATAATATTGCCGGCACACGACAGAAAATCGGCGACCGATTTTTTTGTCGGAAAGAATGGAACATACGAATTCTGATATACCAACCCACACGTCTTACGAAAAGTTGGTTCTACGAGACTATGGATTTGTTGAACGGTCCGATAATCAGTCCTACAAAACGTCGGACGTACACGGAGGGCCTTATAGGGTGTCGAAATATTATGGTACTCTTGTATTTGTATAATAATATGTACTTTACATGGGTTGATTTACTAGCCGCTTAGAAAAAATAGAATGTGCAATTTGAAAATTGAACAAACTGCAGCTGACTAATGTCGTTGCTAGTCTAGCCATGCTGTGAAATCGACCTGTGTAAATGTATTGCTAAGAGCTAGTGTTAAATGTAATAACGTTTGAATCTATATCATTGTGTGCTTCAAAGTGCACTTCCTAAAACCAATTAAAGTAGGTATGCGTTCAGAAATAAAAAATAAAAAAAGTAAACAAAACTCTCTGTAAATAATATGAGTCAAAATTAGGATAATGTAAGAAGATCTGGGTAGATGGCAGCCCTGCCAAAAATCCTGTTAATTAAGTTCATTTTGTAGCTCAACAAAAAAGCCGAACCAAAATAGTCCATTTCCAACGAAAGCAACTTTAATAAAAACGCATAAACTCGTGTTTCACAAACTTCAAACACACTTTTTAATTAGTTGTCTTAATGAAAACCAGTGCCTTCCTCTTGGTTCCTAAGTAATTTGAAAGTTGAACTTGTAGTGCTTCTGCAATCTAGCATTCTCATTGCCCTTTGAATAGTATTGTTTGTTTTGCTAGTCTTGCATTTCTAGTTCTTCTTGCCCCGGGCCGCTGTGTATAAAATGAGTCTAGCTTACTGAAACTATCACAACCCGAACGTCATTTCAGCTTACGTATTATGATATAGTCGCAATCATACAAGGTAGGGCATTCACGTGTGAACTCTGTTTAAAAGAGTATGTAATGTATTTTCTTGCCCTTTCCTCGCTGTATTAAACTACCTTTTGGAATCAACTAGATATTTTTTTCCTTGTATATAACGTCATATCATCAAAAGTGCAGTTAATGGCCTAATTGAAATAAATGATTTGACGTTGACTTTGGATAGAGCACCAAAAAAAAAAAACTGTTGGCTGTTAATACAATCATATTTATATTCATTTATTTGCATACCATAATGTCAATAAAGGTGTTACAGTAGGCTTAAAGCTAAGGTACTATAATCTGCGGGTTGTTCGAAAGAGATACCGCGCCCCCGGAACGCAAAGGGCACATGAAGGAACATAGACGGGTTTTAGTCAGTAAAAGTCTGACACTCCCTCCCGCCCCGCCCAGGGCGGGGGAAGTTATTTGATGATTTCCCGTCTATAAAAAAAAAAAAAAAAAAAAAAAGGTACTATAATGGACCCCGTAAAAGATTACGGGGTCCATTATTGTAGGAAACATCCTAAAGTGCCATAATACAGCAGATTGAAGCGGTAAACTCGAACATGCTTGAAGAAATAACCCGCTTGTTCGACATTACCGATGTTAAACCCAATCTAAATGCAGACGACAGCAATCTAGACGCGTATTCGTAACCACTTAGTATGCTCCACACTATGCCAATTTTCTGTTCTATACCGGTTCAGATCTTCATTCGATTCGTTCAATTTTGGTTCAGAAAATCTGAACCTGAGTAATTACTTTGTCTGATGTATTGGTTGTACGACTTACTTTGTTTTAATGTAAGAGGAAAGGCAAATAAGAGAAATGAATGGATGGTATGTTATGGTTAAGAATGAAATAAAGCCTTGAAAAGGAAAGAATAAAATTAAATAGATGAAACGAAAATATTACTTGAGAGTTATTGCGATGGAAAAAAGCATAAATAAATATTCCGTTAATGCTTTTTTCTCGGTCGTGCCGGATTGGCGTCCCATCGGACTATGAGAGCGAGGAAACAGGGAGTGCACCTGTGTTTGCGCACACAATTGTGAACTATAATATCTCCTGCGTACTTGGCTGGTTTCCATTGAGATTAGCCGCCGTGGCTGCAATTCGGTCGGTAGGAAATTTATTATTACAGCTAGCAGCTATTACAGCTAAGTATCATTGAAAGATTTTTTGATGTTGAATGACAATTAAACTTACATCGCTATATTAGTAAGCTGAGAATTATAACAATCCAATTAAAATAATTATATTTTATTCTGAAAACTTACAGTTAACGTGAAATAGTGACTCGAAATGTGTGCTCGTTAAAAATATCCAAATTGTAGGCCATTCGCAGTGTCCAATAAATACTGATTTAAAACCAAAATTGACTGTTGTAAGGTTACCTACGTATAAAATTAAAAGTACAACACGATCGATATTTTTTCTTCCTTGCAAATGACGCTCAAAAATACCGTTTAAAGGTAATAATAATTGAAATAAATGATTTGATTTTGACTTTGATTTTGACTTTGATTTATTATTCACCTTGGAAGAATTTATTTACATAGAAGTTATCAATGAAAAATCTTTCCACCAATTAATTAATCCTTACATCGAAAAACACCGGTAGAAATTTTATCTAAATCATATTCATAAGTTAACCAAAATACGACAAGATAAAAATAAAATTGGGAATAAAAAAAAATCAATCGTTTGACAGCTATACCGATATTATTATTTTTTGGACTTCGTTCAATTTTCTCTTTAATAAACTTGTTAATAAACTATAGCATCTATTTTTACCTCCCTAGGTCTCAGATTCTGGTGTCCGAACCCTAGCACGAAGGTGCTACAAGCTTCGATACCTGAATGCCCGAGGATGTGGGGCGCTCGGAGACGACGGAGTGGAAGCCATAGCGAGGGGGTGCTCCAGGCTTAGGGCACTTGATCTAGGTGCCACGGATGTCTCAGAGCCTGGGTTACAGGTAAATTATTATAACAAGTCTGTAAATACCTATATGTACCTGTATTTTACCTGCATATGTGTGTCTGTGATCCTAAGCCCGACTGCTACGCTAGAAGTCTTGGGTTCGATTCCCAGGTCGAGCAAAGTGTAATTGGGTTTTTTCTATGAAATTCTCAGTAGCGGCTCGGAGTTAAGATTTGTGCCCGGTTAATAAGCTCGCCCCCATGGGACCTAAAAAACATACCGGCGAACTGTGGGTGAACACTAACTACACCTCTGCCTAACCCTTCGGGGAATACAGGCGTGAATTTATGTATGTGTATGTATGTGTAGTCTGTAAATATTCCATTCCAAAGTTTTAAGGGTCAGTTCACACCAAGACGCGCCGCGACGCGACTCTGCGCTCACATTTTAATAGGGCGACTCAAGTATAACTTTAGTTACTACACGAAAAGATACACATTTCATTATGAGAATTCAGAATACGTTGCACCTTCTTATAATGAAATTCTCGCAATGAAATGTGTATATTTCCGTGTAGTAAACGAAGTTATATTTTGAGTCGCTCTTTTAAAATGTGCGCGAAGCGTCGCGTCTCGCTGTGAAAGAGGAGACTGACGATTCAGAATGTTCCTCATATGCTTTTTTTAAATCTATACTTTGAATATCATAAGAAGTAATTCGTGAAATGGAACGTGTCAGCTGGAGTCGAACTTTCACGAGTATTGCCGAAGGCTTACGAACGGTCGGTGTCATTTTGTTTTGAATGAAACGTTCTAAATACAATGGCGTCCGTCTGTATTCTTATTCTAAGTAAATGTTTCAAGTGCATAATTCAAAATGAAGTCATTACAACTTTGTTGTATCAATCATCTACTTAATCATCAACCATTCGGAGACCTCGACGAAATAACTTTATCCGTCGCATTAGCAAAGCGTGCCTACATGACTATGCGTTAAAGTGTCATGGCGGCCATTTTGCTTACAATGTTCTATAACTGAAATTGTGACAATGTAACATTTTGTACTAGTCATTTTGCAAAATGATGTTACTCATTCACTGATTCTTCCCCAAACATAGGAACCCTAGATTGGCGGATTTTGTACAAACTTATTATCATCGTATTTTTTTTCCAGATCCTTGCTCGATGCTGTCCGAACCTCAAAAAGCTGGCTCTTCGGGGCTGCGAGCTGATCGGGGACGATGGTCTAGAAGCCGTCGCATATTACTGCCGAGGGTTGACGCAACTGAACATCCAGGACACCCCGGTCACGTTACGAGGGTACAGAGCCGTCAAGAAGTACTGCAAGAGATGTGTCATTGAACATACTAACCCTGGATTCTGTTGAGGAGATGAGAGGAGATTTATTGGTCTTTAGATCGACTCGTCAAGACTTGGACGAGGATTGACATTTTGATGTTTGTTAGAAGTCTTCGGTTAGGTATGGTTAGCAAAAATAGTGGTTAAGGGAGTCCTTAACCACTATTTTGTAAAAGAAATAAAGTCACATTGGTGCTTGCCCGTGCCCGGCAATGTGACTTTTTCTAATTCATTATGTACTTTCTAAGTTTATCTTAGACATCACTGACATCAGTAACCATGTCAGAGGCCCTTGTTTAGAAATTCTGACACTAGGGTGTATGGGATCGTTAGATCTTACTGCCCACACGACAAAGAAGAAGCAACAATAGTCGATTAAATAAGTTACATTTTCATGTCATTTAAATAGACTCGAAATAAAATAATGGGCTATGTTAATTTTAGATCCATTTAATATTTCCTTTCATATTGTGCTCAGTAAGGATTAAAAAATCTGAAATGTTAATCTACTTTTGTTGTTGACTATACAGCTGTACTATGAGATTTGCGTTAGTGTGAGTGGGCATCAACACAAGGAAAACCACAATTTCAAGGCGGAGAGCACTCTTCAAGCCGTGTCTTGTTTCACTAAACGTAACAGTAACGTTACATAAAATAGTTTTATTTCGGGATCCGTGAAAGTACACCAGTTCTTTGTGAATCTACGACTAAAACATTTTTGTTCCATTCTTGGTAGTGGACCCGCCACTACTTGCAACTACGTGTGCCGAAATAATGTACCTTGATATTAACTACACTCATGAATGAGATCAAGAGAAAACCTTTATACAAGGTGTTGATTTGCATCCTCGTCAAATTTTAGGAGCTTGTCATAAAAAAAAAGAAGTTATCAAATATAATTATGATACCTGGTCAATATTTAATAAATACTTGTTTTTTCAATTGTAACTATCAAATAACAGTATTCCAGAATACACCTCTTGCAAAAATCAGAATCGCCCAGTTGCGTGTGCGGTAGGTAGAGTTGTCGCGCGACTATATCAATGTGTGCATAGCGCCTAAACCCTTTAGCAAGATGGCTATTTCGAATTCGAAAATCACGTCAAAAAATATAAATTTCAAAACCAATTTATTTTATTATTGATTCGTGTTAAGAATCACGAGCGTAGTTAACTCCTTGAATTTGACGAGAATGCAAATCAACAGCTTGTATATCGCCAGTAATGGGCATACCATTCTGCCCTGATAACAAAGAATGCAGTAATCGACATTTTTGTGATTTTCACTTTTTTCCAGAAATGGCATCCCAGGAGGTTCATGCACATGAAAAAAAATTATTTTCATAAAAAAATTCACTCGAAGTATGTTTTTTATGATATGATTTTCGCCGTACTTGCATGAAAACTGCTTCAATGATAAGAAAAAACGCAGTATTAAGCATGACCTAAGAAAGAATGCAGTACTTGCAAGAATAAACTAAAATAGAATGCAGTAATATCCACTACTTTATTGTTTTGTTTTACATCCAGTAGACAAATTGCTAAATCAAAACGCAGTACTCCACATTACTGTATTTAAGTGTAGTAAAGACTTGCGAAGTCGTAGCCGTAGTCGTAGCAGTGCGATCCATTGCCGCGTTTTGTCTTAGTAAATCAGTTCGGCGACGTCATTCGGTGGAGTAATACGAATACGAATTTGCAAAAACATGTTTTTTTTTACTTCACCCTAATGCTGCATATTATAAGAACATAAAGTAGGTTTTTAACATCCGTATAGTTTACTCAATACTTTATTTGCATTCCACGATGTAAAAACTTAGGTCGTAGCTAAGAAACTAAAAAAACCTTAACCTTAAAATGCACCTATATAAATCGTTGAGAAGACACAGTACACTTCAACTTAGTTCCGAGCATATAATAATGGCAATAATTACTAAAAAAGAATGCAGTAATCAACTTGTGCTAAGACATAATGCAGTAATACGCGCAAGTGCTGCATTTAGTTTTAGTATCCTGTGACTCGGAAACGACCTGATGATAAACCGAAACGCAGTAATACGTATTATAATTGCATATATTAGTAAATTAAATAAAAGAAAATTATCTTGTAAAAGCTTGATTTTTTTCCGATTTTTTAGATATATAATATGGCCTATAAAATACGGACAACTGGCTCAGATCATATGAAATATGTTTTTTGCGTTTATCTCGGAACCGCCATTTTGCGATTACTGCATTCTTAGTTATGACGGCAGCATTACCGGCTTTATCTAGAAGAGATTGTCAAGATTCTGTTCAAAACTTTCCTATTTTCATTTGTATATAGTAAAGAGATTTTTGTTCACTAACATAGTTTTTTATATAAATGTAAATGCTTTAAATATAAATATAACCGAGTAAGATAATGTTTTAATGTATTTTTTTAGGATTAAATATGTATTTATGTACAGGGTACAAAAATAAGGGGTGTGTTACACGCGCAGAAAGGCAGGGGACGGCCAGGGGTTGAAAAGGGTCCTAAAGAAAATATTGAATATATCCTATTTCGCTCTTATATTGCCTCAGTTTCCACATAAAACTTGTTTAAAAAATATATTAAGTCGACATTGCAATTTAAGAAATCAATAAGTAAAATACTTTCCTTATGCTATTTTTTTATTATTACTTTTACACGTAAGCGGGTAGGTATAATCGGATCGGCAACTTTTCATAACCTTGTATTGAAAATGCCGAACCGAATACGCCGACCCGTTATGTTTAAAACAACCCCACAAACAAGACAAGGCAAGGTAGACTTGATTTTGGTTGTAAAAACGACTTAAGTCAACTTAATAGCACCTATTTGAGTTTTTCCCATATTTAAATTATTTCATTTCTACACATTTTTACACATTTCTTGACGTACTATCGGCTTTCATTTCCAAAAGCAAGTGGCAATAAATACATCCTATAGAAAGAGGTTTATCAAAAAAAAAAAGCAAGGGTCACCTACAACAGTTAAAAAAAATACATACTTATTAATTTATAATTCGGACAAATAATGTGCCATAGAGTGATTCGTTCTAAAATTAGACTTAAATTGACATCAAACGGTAGAAGTTTGTACTTTTTAATACAAGAAAAGCTATGTCTTCACTAGCGAAAACGGCTTTAGAAATATATTCGATGTTTAAGTGTCGCTTAAAACTTCACTGAGCCTTTGAAAGTCGTATGTAGAATTACCTAACTTCTAAAAATATTCAAAGTCGTTTTCGCTGTTGGGAACGCAGCTTAAAACTTATAAATATGTAATTAAAGCTAATATCTTCAAAAGATATGGCGCCCTAGTATAAAACTATTTCTATATTAACTGAATTGCCATTGTTGATTTAGTTTTTATTATTAAATTATATTTTTTAACAATTCGTTTTTGTTTTTATTATTTACCTGTTTAGGATTAAAACACATACATATCATCACGCCTGTATTCCCCGAAGGGTTAGGCAGAGGTGTACACCTACCCCCACACTTCGCCGGGTATGTTTTAGGTTCTATGTAATAGGGGGCGAGCCTATTGCCTATTGCTAAGTCATCATGACAAAACTGGTTTGCAGTGTGACTAAGCCTTATCTACGAATAAATTAATAGTAATAAATTATCCAAGTAAGCTGACAGGTGGGTTTCTGGGTTCGATATTCAGGTCGGCCTAAGTGTTATTGGGTTTTTTTATTAGGGATTTCTCAATAGTAGTTTGAAAGTGGCTGATGCTAACACCCATGTGCCTCGGAAAGCAAATACGATGGTGACCTCTTTTTGGTCGTGGTAGATTACCGTGCCCCAGTCTATTAGAGTGAGGGTTGAGATAATAACTTTAACATAACATACCATCACGCCTGTACTCCTCGAAGGATTAGGCAGAGGTGTAAGTCCCATGTAATAGGGGGCGAGCCTATTGCCATTAACCGGACACAAATCCTAACTCCAAGCTGCTACTGAGAATTTTATAGAAAAACTTAATAACACTTTGCTCGACCTGGGAATCGAACCCAACACCTCTACCAGTAGCAGTGGCGCTTAGGACCACTATGCTATCGAGGATGACAATAGTGCGTATATGTAACTCGTTTTTGGGGCTATAATATGTGTCTAATTCTTTTATCGTAACTACGGCCATTTTAAAAAGCGATAGAGTATAATTTGTTGTCCGAACTTCCGAAGGAAAGAAAGCCAGTCGAAATTTAATTGTATGGAGCCCTCGCCACTGCTTTTATTAATATTTTTATGTTTGGATGGATATTTGTTACTCAATCACAACGGAACGGCTGAAGGGATCTGAATGAAAATGAACACGGAGAACAACGCATAGGCGACTTTGCATCCCGAAAATATGTACGGTTTCCTTTGGATAATATTGTAGCTAGTATTTCTATAATGTTTTTCTATGGTTTACGTGTCTTATACACACAAACACAACTATAGGAATATGACCAGCAGTGGGCATCCTACGGTTGATGATGATGATGATGACCATGATGATAGAAATATAAAGAGATTTTCTTTCAATATTTGATTCTCATTTCTACCAACGTGTAGCAACAAAGAAACGCGAGAAATCCTAGCATAAAGTTAACTAAATCCATAACATCCTCATTATGAATGTTGAACATGCTCTTGGTAACGTGAACGCTCACATATCGTCTTCAAATTGCCTTTATGGAAGACTTCCTGAATAAAATATTACACCTTTATGAACAGGTTTTAATTAAGTGTGCTATTATGACCCTTGTTAGCTTAGCGATACGGATTATTATCGCATTTGATACGTTACCTCAACAGCTTCGTCTTAGAATAATAATGATAGGGTTGATTAGGGGTTGTGTTATCTTGCTGAGAATTAAGGGGTTTAAAAGGTGCGTCTTGTCGTAAGATTTTTTTAAAATACTATCCATCAATATACCATCGCGCTTGTATTCCCCGAAGGGTTAGGCAGAGGTGTACCAATGTACACCCACAGTTCGCCGACGAACTATGGGTGGATGGTATATATTTATATATATGTCACCGGAAAATAACAAGATCCGTAAGTTTATCAATTTACTAGGAAGTTTATAAACTTTCGTAAGATTCTAAACGGGAGATAAATTGTAATATTTTACGTCCACATTTTCGTAAATTTATCAATTTCCGACGTCATACGGTAAATTTATAAACTAACGAATATCTATTCGTAAGATTTTATATGGTTCGACCAATCACAGAAACTCTTTTAAATATACGATCTTTGAAATACGTAAAATAACACACTGCTCTCTGATTGGTCAATGTTCATAGTGGCAATGCTTGTGTCCATAGACTTTATGGTTGGTATGGTTTATGTTCCGTGGCCAGCAATGGCGGCCGCGAGGAAGGAGAAGTGACACGTGACAGCCAACCAATCAGATCTGCTTACTTATTATTTTACGAGTGAGTTCAGTAAGTTTATCAATTTACGAAAATGTGGACGTAAAATATTACAATTTATCTCCCGTTTAGAATCTTTCGAAAGTTTATAAACTTCCTAGTAAATTGATAAACTTACGGATCTTGTTATTTTCCGGTGACATATATATATATAGTTCGTCGGTATATTTAGGTCCCATGTAATAGGGAGCGAGCCTATTGCCATTAACCGGGCACAAATCCAAACTCCGAGCTGCTATTGAGAATTTCGTAGAAAAACCCAATAACACTTTTTGCTCGACCTGGGAATCGAACCTAGGACCTCTAGCGTAGCAGTCGTGCTTAAGAACACTAGGCCATCGAGGCATTTTTTTTTAAATGTTGTTTAGTTTTAGTTAATCTACTGAAATGTCCATAGAATATATTCATGTATTTGATTTAGCTATTATTTAGATTTTGTCCCTGTGTCTATTGTTAATCAAATCTTATAAGTTAAATTTGACCCACTTCCAGATGTTCGATTGAGCTGATTTTTTGCTAAAATGTGCAATTTGCATGACAATGCCATTTATTGACGTCACAAAGCGGATATGATGGAGCTGGAAATTGGATAATTATAGGATCTTAGTCAAATCTTACAAGTTAAATTTGACCCACTTCCCGGGGTTCGATTGAGCTGGAATTTTGAACACATATGCACTATGCATGACAATGCAATATAAAAACTTGTTTAGAAACTACATATTTTTAAATAGGACTTTTTATATGTGAATACTTAAAATGGCTGTCAATCTAATTTTATGTTTAGTCTGCTTTTGTATCTAAAAGACTTTCATATTAAATAAATGAACACATAAAGTAAATTATAAGCCAAATAATAAGCAGTATTCGTAAACATGTTTACACAATTTATATTGACGTTACCATAATAACAGCAGTTCAATACAAACAGCTATTTTTGTAGATCTGTTGGGGACTGTCAATATAATTATATGTGTGTATTCGTAAGATGTGAACGCGTCACTGCACACATTGCTTTTCAGTAAACACATTTCTGTATAGGCACTTCTAAGGGTGAGGCCAAACAAGCGTTATTTTGTAAGTCGTGAGTCGCAGAACTTCTGTTAATGTAGTAGTATCCTTATTCGTAACTATTTACAAAATTGTGTTGAACTTATTGGTAATCCTTACTAATATTATAAATGCGAAAATAACTCTGTCTGTCTGTCTCTCTCTTCTTCACGCCTAAACCAGTCAACCGATTTCAATGAAATTTGGTACAGATATAGTCTGGGACCCGAGAAAGGACATAGGATAGTTTTCATCCCGAGAACGGGAACTATTAATCCACGCGGATGAAGTCGCGGGCAAAAGCTAGTAATTAATAATTATATTCTACTTACAACTAGATTAATTTAAAATGTCTTATGAAACGCCTGTTTCGTTCACACGGCGACGCAAAATAAATTGTCAGTTTCAGTAGAAAGTAAGTTACTCGACAAAAATTCTGCGACACACTCATCTGCCTAGCCTTTTCCCAACTATGTTGGGGTCGACTTCCAGTCGAACCGGATGCAGCTGAATATCAGTATTTTACATGGAGCGACTGCCTATCAGACCTCCACAACCCAGTAATGGGTAATACGATACTCTTGGTAAGACTGGTTGTCAGACTTTCTGGCTTTTGACTAACAGTAACGACTGTCAAAGATCTACAAATGACAGCCGGGACCAACGGCTTTACGTGCTTTCCGAGGCGCGGAGGAAACTCGCTATGGTAAATGGTCACCCATCCACAGACCAACCTCGGCAAGCGTGGCTTAACCCGGAAGATCGGTCTATGCGGCTGTAATTATTTAGCCACGAGCTCGATTCTGCGACACACGACTCACAAAATTACGCTCGTTTGGCCTCACCCTTAGTACTGTCATGAGCATAAATTAAATATGTTAAAACTAGCTTCTGCCCGTGACATTGTGCGCGTCGTTTTTTTTTCAGGGTCTGGTTGTTAGTGTATGTGAGTTTGTATGTTTGTAAATTTTGGACTAAGAATACTGATGAAATTTTGACTGCCCCGTTGGTCTCGTGGTCGCAAGCGCGACTGCTGAGCAAGGGGTCCCGGGTTCGATTCCCAGGTCGGGCATAAAGTGTAATTGGGTTTTTCCATTAGGAATTTCTCAGTAGTAGCCCGGAGTTTGGAAGTTGGTAATGTGACACCCCCGTGCCTCGGAAAGCACGTAAAACCGTTGGTCCTGCGCCTGATCTGTCTCCGGTCGTGTCGGATTGCCGTCCCATCGGGCTATGAGAGTTAGGGAAGAGGAAGTGCACCTGTGTTTGCGCACACACTTGTGCACTATAATATCTCCTGCGTACGTGGCTAGTCTGCATTAAGGTTAGCCGCCGTGGCCGGAATCGGCTTGGAGAATTACATTACATTACATTACAAAAGGGGGCGAGCCTATTGCCATTAACCGGGCACAAATCCAAACTCCGAGCTGCTACTCAGAATTTCATAGAAAAACCCAATAACACTTTTTGCTCGACCTGGGAATCGAACCCAAGACCTCTAGCGTAGCAGTCGTGCTTAGGACCACTAGACCAACCGTTAATCAGTCAATTAATTTTGCCATTCTTAAAAACTGCATTGAATAATGTCGAAATCCGATTTGTGGTAACCACTTTGTCATGACCATAACCTAAATTTGTCATAAACCTGGAAAATATGACTTGATTCAAATTATATGTAATAAGAAACACGATAACACAAAGGAACAGAGTGTATTGTTATCTAAATTGGGTGAACTAGAGAGAACCTCAGGGCTGGCACGTGGATGTTAATCCTTATTCATTAAATTAGGGTTATCTACTTCTGCGGGTTGTTCGAAAGAGATACCGCGCCCCCGGAACGCAAAGGGCACATGAAGGAACATAGACGGGTTTTAGTCAGTAAAAGTCTGACACTCCCTCCCGCCCCGCCCAGGGCGGGGGAAGTTATTTGATGATTTCCCGTCTATAAAAAAAAAGGGTTATCTACTTGGTTGTATTTATACTTGTAACAAGTTTTACCTATTTTTTTTTAAGTATATTATTATTTTGCATTGTCATACAATGTGCATATGTACTCAAAATTCCAGCTTAATCGAACACCGAAAAGTGGGTCAAATTTAACTTGTAAGATTTGATTGGTTTGTAAAATGTATACTAATATTATAAAGAGGAAACATTTTTTTGTTTGTATGTACCGAATAAGCTCCGAAACTATTAAACCAATTTTTAACATTTTTACTCCAATAGATTGCTACATTATTCCTGTACAACATAGGCTATATAACAACGCGCTACGACCCACGGGAGCGGAGCAGTAACCGAAGACGTAACTTAAAGCGGGCGAAATAAGCTTCCGCGTAGCTTATTTCATCCATGTTAAGTTACGGAGTCGGAGTAAAAGATAATTTTGAAAGCGGATTGTGTTCTAGCGCTTTAAGCAGCTTGATAAGGCTTAAACCTTGGGATTTAGGATGCAAGCAAGCTGGAATTGTAGAACGAACAAACGATACTGTAAGCTAGCTCCGTAGTACATACCTACCCCCTTTCTCTAATCGAATGTCTGTCAAATATGTTTAGGAATTTGAATATGAAGAGTCGTATCTTGGTTAGGGTTGCTATATATTAGATTAAGAAGATATAAATATATTTATGACGCAAGGCTGTGTGTAAACCGTGTCGACAGCGCCGCGTTCGTGTTCCACGCGCGCCTCAAAGTGATGTCAGCAAACTTGGAAGGGGCCACTGAGGGCCGATGCCTGCCGGGGCTGCGGGTTGTTCGAAAGAGATATCGCGCCCCCGGAACGCAAAGGGCACATGAAGGAACATAGACGGGTTTTAGTCAGTAAAAGTCTGACACTCCCTCCCGCCCCGCCGAGAGCGGGGGAAGTTATTTGATGATTTCCCGTCTATATAAAAAAAGGCTGTGTGTAAGAGCTAGTAAAGGTGGCGAGAGAGATGGCGAAGAGGCCCGCAGCGGCGGCCCCAGTTTGGGATCGCGGAAGGCGCGTACGTTCCCGGGATCCCCGGCGTAAGTGTAGGATGGAATACCGTGGTGCTTTTTAGTCAGTAAATGTCTTACAGACCCCTCCTCCCCGCCAGGGCGGTGGACATCCATGAGGATATACCACGCTGGCAACAAAAAAAAAATTAAAGGTATGCGAATGGTTGCGTGGATTGATAGCGTGGGATGACATGAAAAATATTTGGAAGAAAGAATTGATAAGTGACAGAAAAAGGTGGTAGATAAGCAGACAAAAGACGGTAGGACGCACAGACGGATTATAGATTCAAAGGGGATATTTTTATAGGTACAGATTTTATTTTACTATTTGTCCCTCTCGTCTCTCTTTTTTTTCATCTTGTTCTCGCCCCCCAGTTCCCATACAAATGTGTTATGGGATGGGATGGAATGGAATGGAATGTTATGTTACGTGTATTTTATTTATATTCTGTAATTTGCCATCTACAACCTGTAATACAATATACGCAAGACCTGAAAGTAGTTTGCACAGACAGAATGGGCTTGTAAATCGGTTCAGCTATTTCAATTTTTTTTCGTTTGTGTAAGTAGCTTGAGTTAGTTTTTGTAAGTAAACCTTTTGCTCATTAAGACATGGTTATTTTTTATTTATTTTATGTTTAACGATATATTTCGTTTACAAATGCGTCTTAAAAGCCTTTTTAAGACGCAGTTCTAAATGGAACGTAATGAAGGGGATCTGGTGTATTTTTTTTAGAAAAAAAAAACTCTTTTAGGAATAGCTGAAATTGATTCAGTAGCTGATTTTGAGCAATCTGCCGCTGGTCTTGCGGTTTATATGTAACACGATGTATATGCTAAAAAGAAGACTGTTTTTTACTAGATCTGATCGTTTTTTTTTTTGCCTACTTCTGAGAATTTGGGTCACCGAAACCAATTCAGAAAGCCAATAAGAATTTAGTTAGTCTTTATTCCATTTTATTTGGTGCCATCCTTATATGTATTAGCACATATTAACATTTGAGAACATACCTTCAGGCGTAATCGGATTTGTACGACGTTCATGAAATACCCAATAAGATCATATTTCCAAACTTCAGACATATTAATATGAGATACCGTGTATTTCGGCTTATTGGTCGTATGTTATTATATTATCCTGATTTATATTGAAAGCCTCGTTAGCCTAGTGGTCCTTAGCACGACTGCTACGCTGGAGGTCCTGGGTTCGATTCCCAGGTCGAGCAAAAAGTGTTATTGGGTTTTTCTATGAAATTCTCAGTAGCAGCTCGGAGTTTGGATTTGTGCCCAGTTAATGGCAATAGGCTCGCCCCCTATTACATGGGACCTAAATATACCGGCGAACTGTGGGTGTACATTGTTACACCTCTGCCTAACCCTTCGGGGAATACAGGCGTGATGGTATTTTTTTAAAATATTGAAAGCATGTGTCTTTGTCCGCGTGAATGACGGTTTTCTTTACGCGGTACCCTAATTTATTTCCTGAAATTAAGTTGCCTGAGTTACTCATTATTATATCAGTAATCTGCCAGTGAAAGTGCCATCAAAATTGGTTTAGCCGTTTTGGAAATAAGTCGGAACAAATAGACAGACAGGAAGACAGATCGACAGACAACACATACCATCACGCCTATATTCTCCAAAGGGTTAGGCAGAGGTTTACCAAAATACACCCACAGATAATCATTTTAAAAATTGGTTACTTGGTATATGTAGCTCAGTAAAAAGCTATTATTTTAATATAACAAACAGACAATTAAATTTTATTTGTATAGACAGTTCTAGTGGCTTACTAGTGAAAGTATCTAGGCTGACATGCTATTGTTTGAGACATTGATTAATGTTTGCTTTCATAGATGGCGTTAGTGAGAAATTTCTTGCTAAGGACGATGACAAAATTTGTATGGGACCCGTCCCCCCCCTCCAACTGAAGTTTTGTATGTGTCAGGGGGTGCTTAAGGATCTATCAAAAGACCAGCAATTAGTTTTAACTCCAAAATCCATGGGGTTTAGAAAAAAAACTAAAAAAAAAAAAATTTTTTTTTACTTCTAATTCCTTACACATATGTTATAAGAACTAAAATAACAATATTTAAGGCTATTATGAAGTGTATACAGTTACACTGAACGGCGTGCGAAGCCAAAGATTGTAAATCAAATTATTGTGTTACCTACATATTTTACAAATATGGAAAATAGGTATATTAATTGTCATTAATTATTATTCTATTCAGCAATTCTGCCACTGGATTAAAATCGAATGTACTGCCCAAGCCCCATGTACCACGTAAAACGAAATAATACGTATACAAGGTGGCCCCCATGTATGTTATACAATTTTTTTGTGGTTTAGGAATTAGACGATTTTTTATTTTGTTTTTAGATATTCGTACCTGACCATCAGAACTTGTTGGTTTCTAGTCTTCTTGAGTCACATTTTTTTTAATAAGTAATGAATCCTGAGGTCTGCTTACGGTCGATAAAATCTGACTGTCTTTTCATCTCCTGAAGCGACTAAAACTAAGTTCAAAGGGTTTTTTTTAAATTCGTTCCAGATTTTCTATCACTCAAACAAAAAAACAAAAGACGGGTGGCAAGTACCTCAAAGTAGATTTACAACTTTAACCGACCCTCAGCTTTCCAAAACAATACAAATAACCGGTAAATAACCAATTTTACTGGTATTCGGTGTAATTGAAACTTGAACATGGTTAGGCGAAAATATCAATATTTAAAAAGTGTTATTGGGTTTTTCTATGAAATTCTCAGTAACAGCTCGGAGTTTGGATTTGTGCCCGGTTAATGGCAATAGGCTCGCCCCCTATTACATGGGACCTAAAAACATACCAGCGAAGTGTGGGTGTACATTGGTACACCTCTGCCTAACCCTTCGGGGAATACCGGCGTGATGGTATGTATGTATGTGTGTATCAATATTTTAGTGTTCAAGTGAACACATGCCATCACACCTGTATTCCCCGAAAGGTTAGGCTGAGCACGTGTACTAATGTACACTCACAGTCCGCCGGTATGTTTTAGGTCCCATGTAATAGGGGGCGAGCCTATTGCCATTAACCGGGCACAAATCCAAACTCCGAGCCGCTAATGAGAAATTCATAGAAAAACCCAATAACACTTTGCCACTCGACCTGGAAATCAAACCCAAGACACCTAGCGTAGCAGTTGCGCTTAGGACCACTAGGTTAACGAGGCAGTTGCTCAAGTGAATGCTGATGAAAATGAATATCAACGGATTTTCATCAAGTTTTCAATGCAATAATAATATGAGCTCTATATAACTGTTTTTATAATAACGTTAGTATTTAGTAGTCTTCTTCTTTATCGTGTGGGAGTAAGGTCTAAACGACCCCACAAACCCTAGTGTCAGAGTTTCTAAACCGCCTCAAGGGCCTCTGGCATGGCATTTAGTAGTAGTATCTACTTCAAAAAGTTAACCTAACTTTTTAAACTATTCAGAATCACCATAATGCAAAAATTAAACATGACAAAGCGCTCGAAACTTGATGTGAGATCGTTATTATTAATTTTCATTAGCTTTTACTTGAACACAAAAATATTGATATTTTCGCCTTATCATGTTGAATTTTCAATTGCACCGAATTTGACCGGTTTGAAAAAAAGACCGCTCAACTCTTATCGGGGTTGACCTCGATTCCCCATTTCCAGGACCGAGTGCCTAAGGAGTTTTGGGGAGTGCAGGGGAAAGAATCAGGATTGTGGCTTTGAGGGACCCCCGCGTTTATGGGGTGCGCCCTCGATACGATAGCGGAAGGTGCATGTGATGAATGGTGTATGTGATCTTGCGATCGTTACACCACTTGGCCACTTCGCCTTGCCTTTGCCTTGTCTTGTATGGAAGCTGAAGCGGGGGGAGTAGTCAGGGGCTCGAGGGAAGGCTGGTCGCTGGGAGAGCGAGTGCGGGGGGCCGCGGAGGCGGTGGTGGTCGCGGCTTTTTTGGCCTTGGAGGCCTGGTAGGAGGGTCTTCACTTCTTCCTTTTACTTACGACGACTTAGAGCGGGCGGGGTTGCTGATATAAGTGCTGCTTTAGGCATCACCTGCAGCCGATCGTTAATATATTTTGCTGATTCTTAACAGATGTTGGGGAGGACTGTATGTGTTCAATGACGATACTTGTACTTAGTTGACTGCTTTATTACTAAACAGTATACAAAAGGTATACATAACAAAGACATTATGTTAATTATGTACGTCTTCTCCAGACCGATTACGATCACGGCGGCTAATCATATTGCAGACTAGCCAAGTACGCAGGAGAGTAAGACTAATATCCTACTCTCCTGCGTACTTGGCCAATCTTGGCACTATAATTAGTGCGCAAGTGAATGCGTAAACACAGGTGCACTCCCTCTTCCCTAACTCTTATAGTCCGATAGATGGGACGGCAATCCGACATAACCGGGAAGAGATCAGGCGCAGGACCAACGGCTTTACGTGTTTTCCGAAGCACGGGGGTGTCACACCACCATCTTCTAAACTCCGGGCTTTTACTGAAAAAATCCTAATGGAAAAACCCAATAAAACTTTTTGCCTGACCTGGGAATCGAACGCAGGACCCCACGCTCAACAGACGTGCTTGCCACCACGGGACTAACGGGGCAAATATAGTTATTGTAATAAAACTTTAAAACAAACTGTTATTTTGTACCACAAAATAATTATTTTAAAACTTGATTTTCTGCTTATCTCCCATACTTTAGAAAAATGTCGCCATAGTAAAAAATGATCAACTTTTTATCAGCTTTCGATTGAAATACGTTTCAATTCTGTTGGTCCGGGGGGACGTTTTCACTCATCATCCTTTGCGATGTTATGATTTACAGGAAGTTTGATTTATGTGTTTCTGGATATTCTCAGTTTTGACTATAAATATAGTCACAGTAATATATAGCGTAGCTAATATTAATTTACCATCACTGACTTGCAATAATGTATGGTATAATAGTTTCCGTAAAACACATTTTCCACTACTACCTTTTGTGGAAGTACCACATTTTAAGTCATTCAATGCGGGCAACGCACATGCGCGTTTTTCTGGACGCGTATGCGCGTTGCCCGGACTGAATGGATTAAACAATTTATAAGTAACTACTCGCGACTCTGTCAGCGTGGATTTTCATACGGATCCAAGATTCACGGTTCGGTTTTACATTAAAAAAAATATGTTATAAAATTATGTTTTCCATAGGTACTCCTCCGCTAATCTTTTCTGATAATTTCGTTGCGGGATCCAAGACAGTTAAATCGTTTCTCTGGGACTCGTCGACCTTCATTGTGTCGGCGCTTTTCTTGTGATCGCCACTGTTGATTCTGGCTTAAAGAATTTGCAGTGGTTTGGGAACAGAGTGGCGGGCTTGTCCCATTAAAAAAAAGGTGTCCCTACAATTAGGAAGATTTATTATTTTGTCCGGATTTTTACGTTTGGTCCGAGAGTATCTGGAACCATCGCGATTAAATGGCGTTGCAAATCACGACACCAAGTTTATAACATATCGGACACTCGAACGTTATCAGGTTTTATATTAAACCGTTATCTTGGGAAATATTAATAGAGTTATTATATTAATTGAGTAACTTCAGTATCTTATCGAGTTGCGATACGCGTGTGCCCAAATACTAACTATACTGGGTCGATATATTAATAAATTTATTAATATATCGACCTACGTGTTGATTTTTTAATAAATTTTGACAAAAGGTGCGCCTGCTTCAGACCTAATATCTAGCCATACCTACCATAACCAGCCGGTTCAGTAATTCTAATAATTTTTAAAAGTCATTTTAAATTGAGGGTAATTCTAACGAAGAAATGAAGAATGAATGAATGAAAAGAAAGACGGTTTATAATAATATGATTAAAATAATAAACGCTTGTCGAATGATTGGTCTGTTAGATTAGAAAACTGATGCAGTTCAATTTGAAAACAGAAGGATTGTTCTATTAATTAAAAACGTTACGTTAATCCTAGCTTTGTGAAAATCAATGCAATAAAAATACCTAGAAGGCTAATTCTACTAGGTAATTAAAAACGTTCAACATCTATTTGCAATCTTAGCTCACCGACAGTCAATGTCAAAAAACACTAGTAAATTAGACGCATTTTTTGGCACGTAAAGCCGTTGGTCCCGGCTGTCATTCGATTATCTTTGACAGTCGTTACGGACAGCCAGAAGCCGGAAAGTCTGACAATCAGGCTTACCAAGACTTATCGTGTTGCCCAGTAATTGGGGTGTGGAGATCAGATAGGCAGTCGCTCTATATTAAACCATGTATTCAGCTGCCTTCGGTCAGACTGGAAGCTGACCCCAACATAGTTGGGAAAAAGCTAGGCAGATTGATTGAAATAAGAGGCATTTTCGACAGATTACGCACGACTGAGATCATGTTGTTGTTGTCGTTGCGATCAACGACAACAACAACATGTTGTCGTTCGGCAAAGTTGGTAGAATTCCCCTCCCGGGCGCTTCAACTTTCTCTCTCTTTATAGGAAATCATTCATTTATGTCAGTGTTCGTACTTAGAATGACAAGATAAAATTTTCCCGTTCCGTACCGTAAGGTGAAATACACATGTTTGTACCGTTAAATTTCCAATGGACGTCTGTCATACAACGGCTCTACCAAAGACGGGATGTCGGAATCAACGTCAGAGGAACTGAATGGCTTTAGTGACTGCAAACACTAAGCCTTGCCGCACACCGGCGACGCGCTACGGACATAAACCGCTTCCACCGAACTGCGCAATGTAACACAAAATTTTCGAATCGAGCCAGTAGTTCCTGAAATGGGCGTATTCAAACTATAAACAAGATACCTTTCAGCTTTATAATATTAGTGTAGATAACTATGTTATCATGCGAGTACCGAGAGTAGTGGTTTTGTGGTCGGTGGTGGCCACACGAGAAGTGGCGTCTCATTAAAGAAGTGGCGGCTTTCGTGTGCGACGAATTCATATAAACTGTAGTTTGCAAGTTTGTTAAGGACGGTTTTATGCTAAATAATGTCACGGTACGACACACCCGAAAGGAGTGAAACTGCGGTGTATGGCTATGTGGTAATAAAAGTGGCCGGCCACCAGTCACCGACACCACTTGTGGCTGTCACACACTTCGTCTACTTAGAAGCCACTTCCAGCTAAATGTGGCGGCGTATTGTGGCTGTGGCGTGCGGCCTGTGTGCGGCGTGTGCACTGCGCTTGAATAAATTTACCTACATGATTTCATTGAAATCACATTCACATAGCGTGCAGTACGTTATCGGGTACGTGCTTTGGCAGGAGTTCTATAGAATTGATGTTGGTTTAACCGATCCTTTTGGAAATGTATGGGGGAGGCCTGTTTCCAGCAGTGGACGTCCTGCGGCTGATCTGATGATGATGATCATGTTGCCTTTGTCTGAATAGGCTTCAGAATTGAGTCAAAGTTCAAAATTATTCCAAGGGAACACAAAAACGGGATATAAATATGTACAGTCAGCAACAAAAGTAGATTAACATTTCAGATTTTTTAAATCCATAAATTTTCCTTATTATTGCGTACAATATCAAAGGAAATACGAAATGGATCTAAAATTAAGATTAAATGAACTCTTAGGTACCTATTGCCTAAAATAACAGTGAATTTCAGTGTTATTTCGTGTCTATTCAAATGATATTTACGAGTAATATTGTTAATCGACTTTTGTTGCTGTTTTGTTTTTATGCCTTTCAGCTTATTCCGTTCAGTCGTTTCAACGTGAAATAATAACAAACAGACATCCATCAATCCATGTATATTCCCAAACGGTCGTGTTTATAATTGTGTACATTGTATATCTTTTGCATCCAATATCCGAAGTAGCATATTTTTCTAATAAAAATCTACAAAGAACCATGTCAAAGAATACTTCTTATCTACCTATACTAATATAACAAAGCTGAAAAGATTTTTTGCCTGTTTGTTTGTTTGTTTAAACGCGCATATTTCTGGAACTTCCCGTCGGACCGGGAAAATTCTTTTTGTATACGATAGCCCGATTTATAAGGAATAGTATAGGCTATATATCATCACGCTAAGATAGACGGGAACGGAGTAGTGATCAAAGACGTAACTTAACGCGGGTGAAAAAATCACGCAGACGAAGGGGATGGGATTCAATATTTTTAATTAATTGACGTTCAAAAGTGCCTTTTAATGGTCTGACTGGAATAAATGATTTGACTTTGACTTTGAAGCTGCGGGTAGTAGCTAATCCGTACTAATATTATAAATGCGAAATAACTCTGTCTGTCTGTCTGTCTCTTCTTCACGCCTAAACCACTGAACCGATTTCAATGAAATTTGGTACAGATATAGTCTGGGACCCGAGAAAGGACATAGGATAGTTTTCATCCCGGAAATCCCCCGGGAACGGGAGCTATTAATCCACGCGGACGAAGTCGCGGGCAAAAGCTAGTTACATATAAATGTAAAACTTACTATGCACACAAGGAATTTTCCTAAAAGTCATAAAACATAATGGATATAGGAAAAAATATTTAAATCAAATCAGTTAAATAGAACAATAATGTAATTGAAAACGAATAAAAACATGTTCCGAGATATTCATAGATATTACTTGTTGTTACAAAAGCTACGCTCAACCGAACCGGAGTAATAAGAATTGTCAATTAAGAGAGATTTTGTTATCGTATTTATTTTAAGCTTTATTCCCTAGAGATTAGGGTTGCTATCGCCTAAATTGCCGTTCCTGGACGAAAACTTGAGCTTTTTTTTTGAGTAAAATAAAAAATCTTAAAAAAAATATATTACATTCATTTTCATTTTTAAACATACCATCACGCCTGCTTTTCTCCGAAGGATTAGGCAGAGGTGTACCTATGTACACACACAGTCCGTATGTTTTAAGTCCCATCTAATAGGAGTAAGCCTTCTGTCATTAACCGGGCACAAATCCTAACTCCGAGCTGCTACTGAGATTTCCACAGAAAAGACCAATAACACTTTTTTGATCGACTTTTTAACGGGGAATCCCGGACGGATGGCAGCCCTACTGGAGATTGATATTTACAGTATTATTTATGTCATGGTAGCTATTATATTGAGGTTTAAGATATTTTTATTTCCCTTAAGAATTATAATTCACTTATTACTTCAAAAAAAAGAGGACGTTATCAATTCGGTTGTATTTTTATTTATTCGGTCCCATTTCATTTAGGGATCAATACTCTATGGGACTATTTAAGCATGAGTACTAAAAATTGTGCAAAAAGTGTGTGGGTTTTTGTATGAAATTCTCAGTAGCAGCTCGGAGTTTGGATTTGTGCCCGGTTAATGGCAATAGGCTCGCCCCCTATTACATGGGACCAAAATATACCGGCGAACTGTGGGTGTACATTGGTACACCTCTGCCTAACCCTTCGGGGAACACAGGCGTGATGGTATATTTTTTTAATATATATTTTTATTTTTACTAAAAATTGCAGAAACCACCAGAAGCTTTTCCCATACATTTTGTACGCCACATACTGTGCATAAGAAGCATATTTGTCAGTACTTGACATATTTCAATGCAGAGCTTTTATCTCACAAATAATACATATCATGATTACTGAGTACAAAGAGATGTTGAATTTCCATTCAGTGTTTACACAAACTATTTGCTTTTGAACGTATATCCTGAATAAGGCTGCCTATTCATTTGCGGGGAGCCTGTAAGCGGAATTATGGAAGCAATATTGTATTGCAGTGACCTAGTGAGAATTTCGTGGAAATAGTAGAATAGTTGACGGGCCTGTTGGTCTAGTGGCTAGCGGCCCTGACTGCTAAGCCGGAGGTAGTGGGTTCGATTCCCACCCAGGACAAACTTTGTGTGATGAGCATGATTGTTTGTTCTGTGTCTGGGTGTGATTTATCTATAATATGTATGTATTTATAAATTATATAAGTATGTATATCAGTTGTCTGGTTACCATAACACAAGCTCTGCTTAGCTTGAGATCAGATAGCCGTGTGTGAGTTGTCCCAAGATATTTATATTTATTTATATTTTATATTATAATAGATAGAAATTGATTAAATCTGACTGCCACATTGGATTCGTGGTCAAAAGAGTGGCTGTTGTTTCCTGGATTAGATTATCAGGTCAGGCAGAGTGTTATTGGGTTTTTCCATTAGGAATTTCTCAGTAACACCCCGGAGTTTGGAAGTTGGTTGTGTGACACCAACGTGCTTCGGAAAGCACGTAAAGCTGTTGGTCCTGCGCTTGGTCTCTCCCCGGTTGTGTCGGATTGCCGTCCTATCGGACTATGAGAGTTAGGGAAGAGGTAGTGCACCTTGTTTGCGCACACACCCTTACATACACACATATACACACTTGTTTACTATAATATTTTCTGCGAACTTGGAATATTATTATTATTCTATTTCTAGCCTCTGGTATTGTAGATCTATAGGCAACGTTAACCACTTAAAATCAGGTGGGCCGTCGGCTTGTTTGCCATCCAAACTAATATTATAAATGCGAAAGTAACTTTGTCTGTCTTTCTGTCTGTCTGTCTGTCTTTTCTTCACGCCTAAACTACTGAACCGATTTGTGTGAAATTTGGTACAGACATAGTTTGGAACTTGAGAAAGGACATAGGATAGTTTTTATTACAAAAAATAAAAATAAAATTTATTCCGGACATTATGTAACACACTATGTAACGGCTCATGGTTACTAATAACCTATTTTTTTGAAGAGTTCCCTAGAATATCTTCCGAATTTCATTTTTGAAGAGATCCTGCGAGATAGGGGTAAGATGTGGGTAAAACCAAAAACCTGCCGGAAGTCACTATTCCACGCGAACGAAGCTAGCAAAAGCTAGTTTAAAGATATTTAAAAAATAAAAATTAACCACTGCCTCGTTAGCCTAGTGGTCCTAAGCGCGACTGCTACTCTAGAGGTCTTGGGTTGCATTCCCAGGTCGAGCAAAGCGTTATTGGGTCTCTCTCCAACCTCTACCTAACCCTTCAGAGAATACAAGCAGATGGTACGTATTTATGGTAAAAATAAAAGGTGTGAAAATTATGCACCATCACCATCACGCCTGTATTCCCCGAAGGGTTAGGCAGAGGTGTACCAATGTACACCCATAGTTCGCCGGTATATTTAGGTCCCAAGTAATAGGGGGCGAGCCTATTGCCATTAACCGGGCACAAATCCAAACTCCGAGCTGCTACTGAGAAAAAATGCAATGTTCTACTTTATCCCTTTGGTCATGGTGGCGGAGTATCAATCATAACTAATGAGATATTGATACTCACATAGCTGCTAGCTATTCATACATCTTATGAAACTTTTCTCTCTCATAATTACTTCCCATAAGTTTTGTGGGAAAGTTCGCAGCTGTTAGTAACATTTCCATGTATTTCGTTCATCATCAAAAAGTAGGTATACATAGGACCGCGGAACTTTTCTTGTACCTTCAAAATTCATTCCTTTGATTGGGAGAAGTTTGTTTTGGTTTTACTTATTTTGGTAAGCAACAGCGATACTTATAATGTACTAGGTTTCGCCCGCGACTTCGTCTGCGTCAAAGTTATATTATCCTATAAGAACCGAAAAAAATCTGTGATATTCTAGGCTCCTGCCTCTAGTAATTTGGATGAAACGCACCGAGATATATGCCATTCATCCAAACCCATCCAGCTGCATTGGTAATGCGGAATTGTGAAACGAACATCCATCCATCCAAACATACGCATTTATAGTAAGTCAAATTTCAGAATTCAATTTTTTGCTGTTTTAAAGAAAGAACACTATAAAACATATTTCCAATGGCTTTTCCGCCAACCCTTTCATTAAATATTCAACGGTATCGCAAACTACTATATTCTATAGTAAAACAAACACCAAGATCACAGCCTTCTACCAGTAATAGGCCTCTGCCCACACTCTGTAAGAAACTTTCTGAACTGACAATTACAAAAATTGAAAAGCCAATATCTGCGTACCACGAGGGCTGGTTCGAAGAGGCTCAGGAAAAGAGCAAATGAAAGGAATTTGGGAAGGCGTTTGCCCAGCAGCAGGACAGCACGGGCTAAGTAAAAAAAAAAACTATTTGGGAAATATGTTTAGTGTTATTGAGGTTTTCCTATGACATTCTCAGTAGCAGCTCGGTGTTAGGATTTGTGCCCGGTTAATGGCAATAAGCTCGCGCCCTAATATATGCTACCTAAACATATGGACGAACTGTAGGTGTAGGTACATTGGTACACCTTTGCCTAACCCTTTGGCGAATATAGGCGTGATAGTACATTATGTGTGTAATATATAACCTTTATTTTTTTACTATTCAGTTATTTAAAGAGCTTTTTAACAGTGCTTGTCATTTGCCTTTGTTGCGCGTATTTTATTATTGCTTTTTGGTTCGTCGCTTTCCGAAAATGTTTTCCATCTTAATAATTATATTTATGTTCACAATTTTCCGATTCTTCATTAAGTCTACTTAGGTCTATTCATCAAACTTCATTGTGAAGTTAATCGTTACTGAAATATTCGAAGTCATCAAATGTTTTGTTTGTGTTAACGCTCTTGAAGGAAACTGTCGATGTGGAATTTTGAGCTTTAATATTAAAATGATTGGGCATTTTCTTCCACAGCAACTTGGTACTGTCGCGACAGTAAATGTGGAACGCAGTTTCGATCTTCGGGTCAGGCGGTGTAAGAATTTTCCATTGTCCTAATGGATGGAATTCATAGTACCAAACGGGTTCATATAGATTTGTGTCCTATTCATGGCAAATATCGAAGTGCTATATCGGACTTATAACTGCCGAATTGTGGGGTAGGTACCTGCTATTTACCTCTGCCACCTATACCACAAGGGCTACCTTGTGGTATGGGCGAGATATTATTATTTTTCTAGTAGTTTTACCTACTCCACTTTGAGTTAACCTGAACTGGTATCTAAAGGGCAGTTCTACAAAAAAAATGTATCATCTCAGCGACAATCAATGATAAAAAAATTTGGTAAACGGGAGAAATTTTTGACAAATTGAGACTGGAATTAGGTAGAGATCCTAAAAGTTACTGGAATTGCGCCCAAGTACTTTTCTACTGTTTTTGTGAGTAAAGTCTAATTGTAGTAGTATTTCGTTAAGATTTATATATTATTAATACCTAATCATGTTTTGTGCATGTTTAAATAAATTCTTTATTTATAAAATCATTTAAATTAAGTAAAAAAGTAGCTGTTACTATACAACGTGTTACGGAAAGAGTATATGTATATGTACATAATTATCATACCACATAGTAACATTTATTTAATATCCTATACTCACAAAATTATAAAGTTAAGTAACATTTAAGTGAAAAACCAAATAATTCCAACTAAATTCTACACACCAAGCCAGCTGTCAGTGTTAATAAACTACACGCTAAGAAACAACTCCTTAAAAGACTTGTTCCTCCTGAGAAGTTTGTTATGGTTTAAACTTAATAAACTGCTGAAATAAAAAATATTATGCATTTTCGAAGTTATTGCTTTTGAGCTGAAATTTTGTAAAGATATTCAGTACCGGATACACTCTTTACCCCGTTTGTATGAATAAAGCCTTTCCGTTACACGCTGTATAATTCTTATTCAGAGGTGCTGACTTTTAAGCAATTGATTCGAGTCGATTTTTGAACTGAAAATATTTAAATTACATTTTGTTTTTATTTTATACGACAAGCAATCAGAATCATCAATTGACATGAACCAAAGCCTTCAAACGATGTGTGCGAGGCAAGTATTTTCAATTTTAAAATCGTTCGTTCGGATTTAAGTAACGATTTAAACCGAGCGCTTTTTTTATAGATTGGAAATCATCAAGTAACTTCCAACGTCCTGGGCGGGGCGGGAGGGTGTGTCAGACTTTTACTGACTAAAACCCGTCTATGTTCCTTCATGTGCCCTTTGCGTTCCGGGGGCGCGGTATCTCTTTCGAACAACCCGCAGCCCCGGCAGGCATGGCCCTTAGTGGCCCCTCCGAATGTTTGCTGACATCTCGTTGAGGCGCGCGTGGAACACGAACGCGCCGTCGACACGGTCTGTCGTTAATCCGACCGCTTGTGTTAGGCCTTCTGGAAATCGATACTAATATTATAATGCTGAAGGGTTTTTTGTTTGTTTGTTTAAAACCGCTAATCTCTGGAACTGCCAGTCGGGTTAAAAAAATCTTTTTGTATTTGATAGCCAGTGTCAAATCTTATCTTTAATGTACATTTGTTGTGCGTATCCGAACGGCGAGCTGCGCCACGCCAGCGCCGCCGAGCGGAGCAAAAAGAAAACGAGATCGACTTGAATCAAAACGGCGCCCGCACGCGTTTTTTAATAATTTTATTTGCTGCGGGCTAATCCTCGTCGTGAACATTGGTGACCCCGACGTGATGCGATCAGAAAAAAGCCGCCATTAAATGCGCTTGCAACGTGCTCCGATTGTCGCCTGCCTATGCCATGGATAAATCAAAATATGCTGCCTATAGACATATAATGCTGCCTGCCTGTAAGGCCTGAAGCTTTATATTGTGGTGTGATGGTTTTTGGTTTGCCTGGTAAAGTAACCCATAAAAATACGACTAACAATTTTGATACAAGGTACGTGTCACACTTATTTTCGCAAGTCATTGTTTGAATGTGCATTTCTCGAAAGTCAAATTATCAATAAAGGAACTTCTTATTTTGCTACACTTCGGTGTTTTTCCCGTGTTGTTTTGTTTGCATTTTGTTTTAACTTGTAGTCAAGTCCCTATTAAAAAAAAAAATATATAATTTGCATTTGCCTGTAATTGGATGGGGTACTTTTCATAACAAGTTTGTTCACAAATTCACGGAAGCTATGCTTGCAACTCCAATAACTTGCATTCTTTCCTGCACTTAGCACCTTTCTATGCTTGCATGACGCATACTTCAGCTGGTTTTGCCGACCATTTCAGCGTTCGCGACTTTGCCGGCTCACGGGATCCCATCGGGCGTCCGGCACGAGCCTACGTGACGAGGCATCGAGTGACAACGTGCATCTCTTCACTACACATCGGAATCTGCTGACAAACGGTGCACCAGTTTGCTGTTAGGTTTGCTACCTGACAGCGACACGGTTTGTTAACTGTTTCCATAATAAAACGCAACCACTCAAAACACTCCAGTTAAACACAGTCACATATGGTACTGGTTCCGCTTCATTTCTGAGCACGAGGTGTTTACTGCAGTTATCTCATGAATGTGTTGATCAACCAGATTTAGCTAATGTTATACGTCATGATTTTTATGTCGATGATTTGAGTACTGGTTCTAACTCTAAACTAGAGTTACAGAGCACTGTCAAGGCCGTTATTTGCATGTAGCAGTTCCGGTCATAGTAAATATAATATTAAATTGCCTACCATTAGTCTCCCTTCTTTCGACGGCAATTTTTTGAAATGGTTAGAGTTTCGGGATACATTTGATTCTTTAGTGAATAAAAATGAGTCAATACCTAACATTAACAAATTTCATTATTTACGTTCAGCGTTGCAGGGGAGCGCTGCTGTGGTAATTAAATCAATTGAGTTTACATCATCTGGTTATGCTGCAGCTTGGGAACTTTTATGCAGTAGGTATGATAACAAAAGGCTTCTGGTAAATCACCATTTAAAGTCATTATTTTGTTTTGACCCTATTGCTAAGGAGTCTCATAAAGCATTGCGTTTCATGCTAGATTATTTTACAAAAAATTTACAAGCTTTAAATACATTAGATGAGCCTACAAATTATTGGGATTCTCTAATTATTTACTTAATGACCTCGAAACTAAATGGCGCCACTAGTTGCAAATGGGAAGAACATAGGAACAATTTAAATATTTCACCTAAGTTACAAGATTTTTATCAATTCTTACGTAATCGCGCAGATGTTTTAGAGACGTTAGTTTTTAATAAACAGGATTCTGCTAAATTTGATAAGTCTACACACTTTAAGGAAACCAAGCAGTCTAAGTCCTTGGTTTGTTCCAATGAAACAACAACTAGTAAGAAAAGGTCTTGTGTGATCTGTGACAATCAACAACATCAGGTTTATGATTGTGAAAAGTTTAAAAATATGAATGTTGATGCCAGGTTGAGTGAAGTAAATATGTTAAAACTTTGTGCCAACTGTCTTCGCCCTGGCCATCGCCCATCTCGTTGTTTTCGTGGTCCTTGTAATATCTGTAAAGAGAAAAATAATTCTCTATTACATAAGAATTCAAATAATAGTGATAAAAATGTTGTATTTACTTCATCTTCTATTTCCTCAGGGAATAATGTGAATTCACCGGTGTCCTTGTCCGCGGCTATGGTGACTGGTCAGGTTCTTCTATGCACTGCACAGGTAGAAATTGTTAATTTAAGTAACAACACTACTTACCTGGTCAAAGCGTTGCTAGATAGTGGTAGTCAGTCATCCTTCATGACACAGGATCTGCAGGATAAGTTACACTTACCTTGTTCCAGGCGTACTCCTGTAAGGGTAGCTGGAATTAATAATGCAGAGGTGAATGTCACTCAACATTGTGATCTATTAATAAGATCAAGATTAAATAATAATTTTCAAATAAAGGTTTCTTGTTTGGTCATACCTAAAATTACAGGTATGTTGCCTTGTGTGGTAATAGATTCTTCACAGTTTAAGTTCCCTAGTTATGTGGAGTTAGCTGATCCAAGTTTTTACTATCCTTCTGACATTCAAGTGTTGTTAGGAGCAGATGTGTTTTGGGATTTAATAAATTCGAAACAAATTAAACTTGGCTATAATAAGCCTACTCTACTAAGTTCTAAGTTAGGTTGGTTGATATCGGGCCCAACAGGCAAGAATCAATCTCATAAGGTTCTTAGTAATTTTTCTAGGGAAATAAGGGATTCTTTGTCCAAATTTTGGGAAGTAGAAGAACTGCCCCCTAGTGACAAGCCCATGCTCTCAAAGATTGAAGAATTTTGTGAAAATCATTTTAATAAAAACACCAGGAGACTGTGATGGTCGGTTTTCAGTTAAGATACCTTTAAGTGAGTCACCAGAACTAGTATTAGGTGATTCCTATGATATTGCTAAGAGAAGATTCTTCAATTTAGAGAGAAAACTTGACAAGTCCCCGTCATTAAAGAAAGAATACAAAGAATTTATTGTTGAGTATGAGCGGTTAGGACATCTCTCTGTTATTGAGCATCCTGTCTTTGGTTATTACATGCCACACCACGCTGTCATTAGGAGTCATAGTGAGACAACCCGCTTACGTGTCGTCTTCGACGCTTCGTGTAAGACTAGCTCGGGTAAGTCATTCAATGACATTCAGCTGGTAGGGCCAGTGGTGCAGGATGACCTCATGTCCATTCTTTTAAGATTTCGTCAGCATGCTTTCATCGTCACTGGTGACATCGAAAAGATGTACCGACAGTTCAAAGTTGACGAATCGCAACGGCATTTGCAGTTAATTCTTTGGAGAGATGGTAAAACGCAACCACTCAAAACACTCCAGTTAAACACAGTCACATATGGTACTGGTTCCGCTTCATTTCTGAGCACGAGGTGTTTACTGCAGTTATCTCATGAATGTGTTGATCAACCAGATTTAGCTAATGTTATACGTCATGATTTTTATGTCGATGATTTGAGTACTGGTTCTAACTCTAAACTAGAGTTACAGAGCACTGTCAAGGCCGTTATTAGCAAATTATCAGAAGCATGTTTACCTTTACGAAAATTTCGTAGTAATGCACCTGATATATTTAATGGTTTATGTATTTCTAATCAAGTTCAGGAGTTTTGTAAAGACTCAACAGTGTTAGGACTGAAGTGGTCTCCTCAATTTGATATTTTAACATATTCTACTGCTCTTAAAGCTGATCAGACTGTTACTAAGAGAAGTATACTTTCTATGTCTTCAAAGATTTTTGATCCTCTTGGTTTATTGTCAGCAACGACTATTCTTCCTAAACTTTTACTGCAAAAATTATGGCTGTTAAAAGGTGGTTGGGACGAGCCCATTCCAGATTCCATTAAGGCTGAGTGGTTGGAATTTCTAGATAATATTGAATCATTGTCTTTTATTAATATTCCCAGGCATGCTGTTTGTATGGCTCCTCGCGAAGTAGAGATACATTGTTACACCGATGCATCGCTAGCTGCATACGGCGCTTGTTTGTATCTTAAATCTACCGACGAGGCGGGAAAGGTTACATGTCATTTATTATGTGCTAAAGGGAAAGTTGCTCCTCTAAAACCTGAATTGACAATTCCCCGTCTGGAGCTAATGGGTGCGCTATTAGGTTCTCGTTTACTCGCAAAGGTTTTAAAATCTTTACGTTATAAAGAGCTAAAAATCTCGCGCTGTGTTCTTTGGACTGACTCGATGATCGTGCTGGGTTGGATCGGTTCGCAGCCAAAAACATTAAAAACCTTTGTATGTAACCGGATACAAGAAATTCGTGAATTAACTAGCGAGCATAAATGGCGTCACGTGCCTACCCATTTTAATCCGGCGGATCTTGTTTCTCGAGGGGTAAATCCGCAGCATCTGAAAGAAAATAAATTGTGGTGGCACGGTCCTTCATTCTTATTAAAACCTGAAGTCGAATGGCCGCAATATAATCCTGTTGATGTTGTGTTACCTGAAACAAAAATTGCATTAAATATTCAATGTGAATATAATATTATAATATTTGAAAAATATTCCGACTTATCTAAACTTGAAAGAATTTTTAGCTATGTTTTACGTTTTGTTAATAATATTAAAAATAAAGATAATAAAATTACAGGAAGACTTACCGTAAGTGAATCGCGGAAATCTTTATTTACTTTAGCAAAAATTTCACAACGAGATTCTTTTGCGAAAGATATTCACGCCTTGAGAACGTCAAGTTTATTAAATCGTAAATCAAATATTTTATCTTTAAATCCTATGTTGGATGAGGAGGGAATGTTGAGAGTTGGTGGGCGCATTCAGAAAGCGTCAGTGTCCTATAATAAGAAACATCCCATTCTCATAGCTTCTAAGCATCCATTTACTAAACTTCTTTCTGCAAGAGAACATCTTAGAATGCTGCATTGTGGGCCGCAACAGTTGCTGTGCTCGATACGAAACACTTTTTGGCCTACTGGTGGCAGGGTTCTCGCTACACAAACTGTGAATAAATGTGTACTGTGTACTAGACTTAAGGGTAGACCAGAACAACCCGTTATGGGTAATTTACCTCAACCTCGCATAACGCCTAGTTCGCCTTTTGAAACCTGTGGCACAGATTTTGCTGGGCCCTTTTACATATCGAGTCGTAAGGGTCGGGGTGCAAGAACATCTAAATGTTATCTTTGTCTGTTTGTATGCTTCAGTACGAAAGCTTTACATTTAGAGGTGGTCAGCGATCTAAGTACGAACGCCTTTATATTATGTTTACGCAGATTTATTGCTAGACGAGGGAAGCCACGTACCATTTATTGCGACAACGGTAAAAACTATGTGGGGGCAAAGGGCGAGTTGAATAGAATGCTCAGAGTTGCGAATGCTTCTGTCACGGATTTCGGTGTGAGTCAGGGTGTACAGTTCGAATTTAGTCCCGCGTACGCGCCGAATTTCGGTGGGATCTGGGAAGCTGGTGTAAAGGCCGCAAAATTCCATCTTAAACGTATTGCCGGCAACTCCAGTTTAACTTTTGAGGAGCTAGCTACTCTCTTTTCCCAAATAGAGGCGATATTAAATTCGCGACCATTGACTCCGATGTCTGCGGATCCTTCAGATCTTAACCCTTTAACGCCCGGGCACTTTCTCATCGGGCGACCATTAACGTCATTACCATCTCCCGTCACCGACAAGTTATCTATCAATCGATACCAGCAACTTGAGAGATTGAGGCAGCACTTCTGGAGTCGGTGGACCAAAGAATTCCTCTCCGAGCTGCAACAACGTGTCAAGTGGCGTCGCAGCGAAGGTGACGGCGTCAAGATTGGAGACATGGTCGTCGTTAAGGAGGATCAGCTTCCACCAATGAAATGGCTGTTGGGGCGCATCAGTAAGCTGCATTTTGGAACCGACGGTGTCTGCAGGGTTGTGGACATTTCAACAATAAAGGGCATCATTCGTAGAGCGTTGACTAAAGTCTGCGTTCTGCCCGTGGAAAATCCCATGAGCTCCTTGGAACCACCGATTCCAAGGGGGGGGAATTATGTCAAATCTTATCTTTAATGTACATTTGTTGTGCGTATCCGAACGGCGAGCTGCGCCACGCCAGCGCCGCCGAGCGGAGCAAAAAGAAAACGAGATCGACTTGAATCAAAACGGCGCCCGCACGCGTTTTTTAATAATTTTATTTGCTGCGGGCTAATCCTCGTCGTGAACAGCCAGATTAATAAGGAACAGTATTTAACTGCCTCGTCGGCTAGTGATCCTAACTTCGCTAGCCTAGTGTTCCTAAGCGCGACGCTACGCTAGAGGTCTTGGGTTCGATTCCCAGGTCGAGCAAAAATGTTATAGGGTTTTTCTATGAAATTCTCAGTAGCAGCTCGAAGTTTGGATTTGTGCCCGGTTAATGGCAATAGGCTCGCCCTCTATTACATGGGACCTAAAAAACATACCGGCGAACTGTGGGTGTTCACTGGTACACCTCTGCCTAACCCTTCGAGGAATACAGGCGTGATGGGTTGTATAAACTTCTCTTTAGTCAAACTCTCGATGTCACAGATTTAACTGTTACTTTCTGTTAGTTAAGAAGATACATTTAATTGTAAAAGGGTCATTACGTTTCGAAAATGTTCATTATTAAATTTCCTTTGCCCCTCGGATCCTTTTCTAAGTTAACTTGAGCTTCTTCAACAAAGTTTACTGTAAAATTAATTGATTCTAGTGCCATTCAAATTATCTGAAGTTATAATATTGAACTTTTCTTATATTTAACTTTTGGTTTTCATTAATACGATTAATGATTCGTATTTGTTTTGGTCTTTATTTCACTTGAATAAAGTCGGCGTAAAGAAGTTAATCAACTCCCTAATAATATCCAAGTAATATAACATTATGAGAGTTTTGTTGTGTTTTAGGCAGCCGCGGATAAGCTAGTTGTGAAATAAAGAAACTTACTTACAAACATTCATGAACCCTTCTTTACCCGACTGCGCCAGAAGGAGGGTAAAGCAGTCGGGACCCATTCTAGAAATGGAGGCTTAAGTAGTGAATTGAGAGCACATACCTATGTTATATTGCAGATGGTCCCGAATGGGTCCCGACTGCTACAATTTTAAGTGCAATCGGGTACAACGAATTTCTTGTTTTAGGGATTTTTCATAAATACTCAGAAAAGCAGTCGGGTTTTTTAGTTTTTTAAATTACCGTTTTTAGAAATGAAGAAGAAAGAAAATGAATCATGAAAATCCATGTTCCTCCTAATGCCCTTAACGTTCCACGGCCGCAGTAACACTTTCGAACAAACTCCGCAACATATTCTGAACACCCAGTTAAAGAAAACCTTTACTATAAAACTCAGAAGCCGGGCATTCATTTTATTCTCAGCAATAAATTCGTTTACTTCTTAAGCCTTGAGGTTTTCAGCTTATAGAAGCTCTACTAGTTCAAGGATACCCCGGCACTCCTCGGATCTATTAGAACATTACCCATTAAACCAACAAGCCAAAGCTAATGAGGAGAATATGCAAACAAACTATGGATACGTTGTACCTTTTAATTATTTTCCAATTTCCCGATAAATAATTCGGAAAATTTAGAAGCACTAAAATTGGTATGTATATCACATGAATGAGTACTACAGAATTTGGTCGGGTTGTGATAAATAACTCTTGTAGTAACAAGAGTTATCTCTGCCTGCCAATGTTTTTGATGATTTCAGCTCAGTACGGTTTCTAAGGTCGGAGTGGGAGGTCGCGTCGCGCTCGGGAAATTTTCGTAAAACATCGCGAAAACTTCGAATATTCCAAGTTATTTATTGAATGTTTCTCTGGATCATATTAAGTGTTTTGTTTAGTGAATTGGTGTAAAGTGAGTGTGTGTTGCTAAAAGTGGATTATTATTTCGATAAACGTAAGTTATTGTGTTTGTTTTGATTTTATCTTTACTAATAGTCATAAAGATTTGTAATTTCGTTTGTTTACATTTGGATCGATCGGTAACAGGGACACATACGGAATTCGTGAAACATGCCATTAGTAGAAGGAAAAATATAGTTGTGGGTACTATTGTTTTTTATCGCAGCGTTCGGATTCTTCGATCCAAAACTAATTCCTGTTATAGGGATAACAATCTTAACCTTAAAGACTCTAAAGACACATTTGAATAGAGCACGGTCTACATTAAACCTTCCAGGCACTAGATGATAGATGAAAAGAAACCGTTTGTATTTTAAAAGCACAAGTATTAAAGATTATAAATATTTTTATTTTTATTGTAGATATTTTCATTATAGATATTAGTTGAAAAAATACAATGGAATATGCAGATGCTGTTAGAATTTTCCTATTTAAGCTTGCATTTGATTAATTAATAACTAAACCAATCAATCAACCAACCAAAAAGTCAATCAATCAAATCTTCTATGCACGTTGTGACTGAATCTTCAAAACACAATTTGGATTTTCTAGCCATCTAAGGGCTCACGACAGGAAAGAAATTTAGTCAGGGTCGCTGTCACCAAATACGGTGAAGGGGACTATATACCTGCTCATATACTAACTAAACCATCTAACATGCTTAGACATATTTATTATTTCCTAGATAAAATTATATGTATACCTAATAAATAACAATCGAAGAATAACGAGCTACTGTAAAAATAGCAAGTACAAATAATCTAGATTGAGATAAAGCATGTAATTACTGCTAAGTGTCACTATTTTTGATCAACAAATATTTTACGATAATAACAAAATTGTAGCAACCTATCTGTCTATCGAATATTATTTAGTCAGGCAAAATTCAGTGAAGAAAATGTAATATTAACAGTCGCTACGCGCTAAATTAAAAACTAGTAATATTTTGGCTGTACCCGGTTAGACTAGAAGCCGATTCCAACATAGTTGAGAAGAGACTAGGCCAGTAGTTCTTAAAACTTTTAGTGTTGACGGACCATTTCGCAAACAAATTTTCTTGCCTTGGACCATTAATTCTGTGGTGATAATATTAATTATGTGTAAAGTTGCTCTTTATTAAGCACGTATAAAATTATTTGAAGCCAAGAGTACTGTGTTAAGAAATAAGACTTGTTTTATAATTATGCATACCCTTTCTAGTACTTTCAGGAACCATTATTTAAGAACCACTGAGCTAGACAGATGATAAACACATTATTACACACCTACTAATTAAAAAACCAGCATGAAACGCATACTAAGAATTGAATGATTTACAGCCGTTCATAATCAGTGGTGTTATCTTAAGACAGCCGAAGCGTGAGGAAATACGTCAGCTATAATAAATCGGGGATAACGTACAGTATTATCGATATTAGATTTTTTTAACACACTCTACTTAAAAGTATTAGGTACTAGCTTTTGCCCGCGACTTCGTCCGCGTGGATTAATAGTTCCTGTTCCCGGGGGATTTCCGGGATGAAAACTATCCTATGTCCTTTCTCGGGTCCCAGACTATATCTGAACCAAATTTCATTGAAATCGGTTCAGTGGTTTAGGCTTGAAGAGAGACAGACAGACAGACAGAGTTACTTTCGCATTTATAATATTAGTACGGATAATGTCAGGTATTCAGTTAAGAACAGAGTCTTTAAACCGAAAGTCGTAAGGGGCTAACACGGTTTTATCATTTGAATGAGTACCATTATCTTCACGTATATTGATAGCATTATCGTTAGCATTGTTTATCAGTTTCTAGACGTCCACCAATGAGCATAGGTCACCTCAAAAGTTTGAACGGGCGCAGTCGGCTGCTTTCGCTTTTTTCGTGGCTGGATTTGCTGGTGATAAACGGTCATTGACAAGAAGTGTAGATGTCTATCGTTTGCGATTGTACTTGTTTAATGGAGTGAACAACAAGGTGTCAATGTGCGCAAGAGTAGATCACATGATTGGGAAAGTGTTTGATCACAAGTCAGACCGAAATAGAGAGTAAAGACCCCGACTTACAATGGATGTCTGTAGTTAAAAAATATCTTAAAAATAATTATATTGACTAAGTCGCTAAGCTCGGAGTTTAGATTTGTACCCGGTTAATAGCAATAGGGTCGCCACCTATAACGTGCGACCTAAATATACCGGCGAACTGTGGGTGCACATTGGTACATCTCTGCCTAACCCTTCGGGGAATACAGGCGTGATGGTATATATTTATATATTGACTAAATGGCGTCACAGAGAAGACAGTTCTGGAAAAGAGCGATTAGGAGAGTCGACTCAAAATAAAGATTAGCTAAGGCCGGGAGAAGAATCTGACGGCCGAACCAGGTGAGGCAAAACCTGGGTGCCGAAGAATCTTCAGAGCAACAACCGGCCCTCGGCCAGTGATGTTAGAAACCGTAGGGTTTAAATCGATAAGAGTCCGACATACTCTTCTACATTCCCAGAAACGGAGGCAGTGGACGACGATAACACCAAGAAAAAATAGAATTGTTAAATTTAAGAGCTAGAAGAAGATAAACGTGCGCGGGAGTAGGTCTCATATGCTCCAAATTTTGTAGATGGAACTTTTTGTATACCGGCTGCGTTAGGTAATTGAATGTTCTACATATTTCCTGAAACTTGTGTTAGTTGGATGTCGCCTGCAGCATTACTCAATAAAATTATACGAGAGAATATTGCCATAATTACGTAGGTACTAGATTTTGCTTCGCAGAACTGCTATAAAGGAGCAATCAAGAAAGTAAAGGTTTAAGTTGTAAGCTTTGAGGTTATCACGGGAGCAGTATCTACAGCAGTATAACTTATATGAACGATCGCTAATCTCGGTCGCAATCTGTCAAAAATGCCTCTAGTTTACCCACAGTCTTTAACATCAATTGTTGCTGAGATCAGATTGCGACTGTATTAATTTACAGAATTGGGAATTCCTCTTGCATTCCCTCCTTCTGGGGAGAACCGTGGGTCATGTCGGACTTTTACCGATTAAAACCCCAAAGTACCTCCTATTACCATGAGTCGGGAGCCCGGTATTCACTTGACGCATGATCCGTGCCTGATTGTCTTGATGGCCAAGTGGTTAAGAGGGCGCCTCTCATGCACGAGGCTGCGGGTTTTGTAACCGGGCACGGGCAAGTACCAATATGAAATTTTCTATTTCATATGTATTTTCTAAGTTCATCTTGGACATCACTGACATTGGTGGAGGAAAACATTGTGAGGATACATGGAGATAATAGATATATAAGTCTGAAGTCGCCAATCCGCCTTCAGCAAGCGTGAGCCTTATCTGTTAGAGAAGAGACCCGCGCCAGATTCTAAACGTTGGATTAGTGTTCAGCTTGTTGGCTTATTTATGATAACAAGTTGCCTTATCTAAGAACATGAGGAGCTTTTGTAAGCTTCTCTGTAATACATAGTGCGAATAGTTTCATGCATATTCAACGTTAGCAGGATTGCATCCACTTTAGATCCTTTGTCAATTAAACGAATATTTGTACAGCAGGGTATGCAAATGGCAAAAGAGCAAAGCTTTATGAAGTGTTTTTCCAAATGGTACAATATACACGGTGGAATGGACTTTTACAATTAATGAATTTACATGGTTCTAGTTAGACTCTCAAGGTAAAAAATCTGTTTTACGTTTTTTTTTTAAACAGACTGCCTAGTTAGCCTTGTAGTCTTAAGTGCGACTGCTACGCTAGAGGTCTTAGGTTCAATCAAGTCGAGAAAAGTGCTATTGGGTTTTTCTATGAAATTCTCAGTAGCAGCTCGGAGATAAGATTTGTGCCTGGTTAACGGCAATAGGCTTGCCCCCTGTTACATGGGACCTTAATATACCGGTGAATTGGGGGTGTAAATTTATTGTTACACTTCTGCTTAACCCTTTGGTTAATACAGGCGTGATGGTATGTATAAACTAAACTTTGCCACCGCTTTTTTTTTGTTCGGAATCGCATCTAGCAGTTCAAGTTTGGAGGTTGCGTAACTAAACTTTTCTGCGATGCCTTAGAAAGTAAGGCCTCCAAACAGGGCTCAAAACTTGTGAACTAAGCGACTACACGCTAAGGGTATTCCCTGTGGGGTACAGACCTTGGCTTAATTCGTCGCTTGGGGATGACAGCAGGGAGACAGGTTATATCGGATCTTGATTATTTAGGGATGAATTTAAAGTTATAGTCTCAGAGGCGCGGGGTAGCTCGAGCCAAAGTTTTTGGGCGGAAAGTTCCTTAAACCCTGTATTCTGTCAAATTATATGCCTTGTAAAGCGAATAAAATGTATGAATACAAATACTATGACTGTGATGACGCCTTGCTGCACCCAGTCTATGCGCGTAAAACGCCTTGCCTGGTCAAGTTTGAAATCATACATACATACATATCATCACGCCTGTATCCCCCAACTGTTTAGGCAGAGTTGTAGGTACCAATGTACGCACTCCGCCGGTATGTTTTTAGGAACCATGTAATAGATGGCGAGCCGATTGCCAACAACTGGGCACAAATCCTAACTCCGAGTTGCTACTGAGAACTTCATAGATTTCGTACTTTTTTTTAATACCTATGTGACATTTACTTAGACGAAACGTGACTGAAAACCTTTTAGTCCCGTCTACTCCCTTAGACCGGGAAAATCCAGTTACGTATGGTAATATCTTTGTTTCCATTCCAAATGTATGTCTTATCTACGTCTGAATGCATGTATGTTGATTTAGTTTCAGCATTCTAGCTTTCCTTGTTATTTTCATGCATTATTTTGGATAACTGCCTCGTTAGCCTAGTGGTCCTATGCGCGGCTGCTACGCTAGAGGTCCCGGGTTCGATTCCCAGGTCGAGCAAATAGTGTTATTGGACTTTCTATGAAATTTCACAGTAGCAGCTCGGAGTTTGGATTTGTGCCCGGTTAATGGCAATAGGCTCGCCCCCTATTACATGGGACCTAAATATACCGGCGAACTGTGGGTGTACATTGGTACACCTCTGCCTAACCCTTCGGGAATACAGGCGTGATGGTATGTATGTATGTGTATGGTAATATCTTTGTAGCATTCCAAATGTATGTCTTATCTTCGTTTGAATGCATCTATGAGTATGTATATTTTAGTTCCAGCATTCTAGCTTCCATTGTTATTTTCATGCATTATTTTGGATACTAGATTTTACATTTTCTTGTTGATACGAATAGCTTGCTATCTTGCCCCATTATATTTAACAGCTTTGAATAAATGTTGATCTGAAATCGAGCGCAAAACCGGGAGCATTTTAAGTAGACTGCCGGAAACACAGTGGTCGTGGGCAAGTTCTAATCTGATGAAACAGTGAGAAAAAAAGATATTACAGCAGAGTATTGGATTTTTAGATAGGTACGTTCAACATAGCTATTCCGATTACTTTTGAACAATGTTGTGAGTGTGCTGAGTAGTCAATTATTTTAAATAACTTTCTTTACCGTGTCGACGCACAGTGGGCTGAAAATCGGCTCTAGAAGACTTAGGGTTTTCAATTTCTAAGTGTCGGTTTTTTTGCCGGATATCGCTTCTATTAGTTATTACCATACACAAAAATGACACCCGAGTTAATTCTGCTCAAAAACGAAGGAATTATAATTTTTTTACGAAAAATTTGTATGGAGCTAGCATGAAAAATCGAATTATCTCTGAAACGGCAACGAAAACCGTAATATCCTCACAGGTGGTTTTAGTACTAATTATTTATGATTTTTTGACATACTTTATATAACGGTTCTAGATGCCGATTTTTTTTTAAAAATCGTCAAAGTATTTGAATTTATTTTTACGTATGAAACGGTTCCATATAGTGTTTAAATTACGGAACATAGACTTTTAACAACAGCTAACACTCAATACCATCACCCCTATATCCCCGAAGGAGTAGGCAGAGGTTTATAGTACAGCCACACTTAGATAACTATGTTTGAGCTAGATATTTATCATCACAAAATGAGTTTTAAAACTTTTCATTCACTCATATCAGCCTATAGCCGTCCACTGCTGAACTTAGGCCTCCTTGAAAGAACGCCGACCATCCCAGTCCTGGGCAGCCCGTACCCATCCGCCGCCTGCCACCTAATATAAATTGTTGGTCCACCGTTCAGCAGAGCGGCCCACACTACGTTTGCCTAAACGTGGTCATCACTCTTACACGTGTTTGCTCCGCCAACCGTCTGTCCGTCTGCAGACAAGACCGGCCCACTTCCACTTCAGCGTACTAATTCTGCGAGCATTGTCGGTGACTTTAGTTCTCTGTCGGATGACTTCAATACGAAATCTGTTCACCAGAGAAACTCTGAGCATTGCCCTTTCCTTGGCAAACTGAGCGACCTTGAACTTGTGCCCCAGCCTCACCATGAGTGTCCACGTTTTGGCTCCATAGGTTATCACAGGTAGGATGCACTGGTTAAACACCCTGGTTTTAAGGGATTGTGGGATCAACGATACAAAAATTTCGCGCATCTTCCCGGATGCCACCCAACACAATACCCACTGTTGGGTGGCATCTGGGACAATGCGCGAAATTTGGTGTAAAACACCCGAAGGAGAAGGCAATGCTCGGGATTCCTCTGGTGCATTAATTTCGCAATAAAGTCATCCGCCAGAGAACTAAAGTCACCGACATTCCTCGCAGAAGTGGAAGTGGGCCGGTCAGGTCTGCAGACGTGGAGACGGTCAGCGGAGCAAATACGTGTCAGAGTGAAGACCACGCAGTGTCGTAACTAGGGCAGTGCCAGCGGTGCCCAGGCACAGCGCGCAGACCCTGGAGGGGCGCAGAAATGACCAAACCAGGACCAGATTTATTTTAAGGGCGCCTTCATAGAAGCCCGCAGAGGACGCCGTTATAGAAGCTCGCACAGGGCCCACAAAAGGCTAAATACGGTGCTGAAACCTCGTTTTGGCAAACATAGTGTGGGACGCCCTGCTGAACGGTGGACTAACAATTTAAAGAAGCTAGCAAGCGGCGGATGGGTACGGGTTACCCAGGACTGGGATGGGTGGCGCTCTTTGGGGGAGGCCTAAGTTCAGCAGTGGACGGCTATAGGCTGATATGAGTGAATGAAAAGTTTTAAAACTCATTTTGTGATGATAAATATCTAGCTCGAACATAGTTGTCTAAGCGTGGGTGTACTATAAACCTCTGCCTACTCCTTCGGGGATATAAGGGTGATACTATTGAGTGTTAGCTGTTGTTAAAAGTCTATGTTCCGTAATTTAAACACTATTTGGAACCGTTTTATATGTAAAAATAAATAAAAATACTTCGAAGATTTTTTAAAAAAAATCGGCATCTAGAACCGTTATATAAAGTATGTCAAAAAATCATAAATAATTAGTACTAAAACCACCTGTGAGGATATTACGGTTTTCGTTGCCGTTTCAGAGATAATTCGATTTTTCATGCTAGCTCCATACAAATTTTTCGTAAAAAAAATATAATTCCTTCGTTTTTGGGCAGAATTAACTCGGGTGTCATTTTTGTGTATGGTAATGACTAATAGAAGCGATATCCGGCAAAAAAACCGACACTTAGAAATTGAAAACCCTAAGTCTTCTAGAGCCGATTTTCAGCCCACTGTGCGACGGCGCGTTCGTGTTCCACGCGCGCCTCAAAGAGTTGTCAGCAAACTTGGAAGGGGCCACTGAGGGCCGATGCCTGCCGGGGCTGCGGGTTGTTCGAAAGAGATACCGCGCCCCCGGAACGCAAAGGGCACATGAAGAAACATAGACGGGTTTTAGTCAGTAAAAGTCTGACACTCCCTCTCGTCCCGCCCAGGGCGGGGGAAGTCATTTGATGACTTCCCGTCTATAAAAAAAAGTCTGTTATAAGCTTAAAAGTAATAACGCATACAATAAAATGAACATTGATGGTGTAGTAGAAAAATGAATAATTTTGCCTGTATACCAAATAGTTTTGTTGAGTGTACCTAATAAGCTCGTTACTATTTTGTTGAGATTTGCTATCCTAATCCTAATGTCCTAATCTCTAATGCTTGAAAAGCTTGTTTTTCGTTTGAACTCGCTTATTTTCGGATATTTTGGTTCGGTTCTGAAAATTCTTTCGTTAATAATAGTTCGTAGAGGTTTCGTTATTCCTTAGAGCTATATTATGGTATTTATAATTATTTAAAAAATAAGGATACGCAAAAATATTCACGCGCACGAAGTCACGGTCTAGTAGAATATAATAATTATGTTAATTTTTGCCCTCGGGTTTATCTACGGGGAGATTAGAAAATGGCAACCTTTCGAAAACTTACCCCACGATCACGTTCTACCGGGATAAAACTATCCGACGTGCTAATCCAGATAAGTAATGGTCTATCTAACCTTCAAATTCACAAACATGCAAATTTTTAACACATTCAAGGAATTTATGTACAATCACGTTCAATGGCGGTTAACCGCTTTCCACCCTTATGTCTTCAGAAATAAGGTTGAAAAGTGGTCAACCGGCACTGTCCTCTGAAGTACTCTAATGAATATTTCTAGAATTATGATATTCAAACTCGTATTAAAATCTGGCGAAAATTCAGCATTTATTTCAATTAGACCCTTAACACAAAACTTGTAAATATTAAATAAATTACAAAGGCAATAAATTATAATTCATATAAAAGAAAGGAGGAATCTCAAAGGGCATCAAAAAACTGTCAATGGGACATGTGCCCAAAAGGCTGGCCGGCCCATGGCTCTGGTGTTTCAAACCCAAACGGCTCAAACATATAGCTTTCAAAAAAGTCGTTATCCTGCTCACTTCCTACCAATATTATAAATGCCTAATGGTGGGTCCACACGATACAGACTTTTGTCTGTACAGATATCTGCACAGACTATAAAGTCTCAATAAAAATTTTTACTCAGAGGTCTTTACCAAATGTCTGTGCAGACTTTTCATCAGTTCAGACTTCGATTTTAATGAATAAATTAAGTAATTCAATAATCATGAGTTTTGCTCCCACAATCGTACAGACATGTACGTAGACTTCCGACTTTTCTGATACACCGACATTTGTCTGTACTGATTTGTTGTATAGACAAAATTCTATAGAAGTCTGTGTTAAGTCTGCGTCGTGTGGACCCACCATTAGGCATTAAGTCCACCTTTGTGCGGTGTATTTTATAAATTATGTGCATAAAGTTTTAATAAATAATAAATAAATGGGAAAGTTTGTGAGAATGGATGGATGTATTTTTGTAACTCTTTCACGTTTAAATGTCTGAGCAGATTCGAATGAAAGTAGGCACTGAGATCGGCTGTAGTGTGGAATAACATACCTATAGGATACTACATTTTTATTCCAGAAAATTATTTGGGTCCCGTGGGATAATAGAAGTCGCGGGCAGAAGCTACTATTTCGTAAACAACCCGAATTAATTTCACCTACTTAACATATTTTTTTTACAATTATTCTTCCGTCCTATTCTATTATTCTCTTCAAATTCATGTCGTTTATACAGAATATTCATGTTATTTAAAGCCAAAACCCAAGCAAGCATGTACCAAGTCTTCGGAAATCTAATTATCTTCAAAATTGAGTTTCAAAAGCGAGTCTCACATGTGCCGTAGATTAGGCTCTAAGTAAATTACTTGATACGGGTTCTTGAACACAACGCACGTTTAGTGTCAACGACCAGCGATATGGTCGAATTCAAAGTCAAATCATAATACTCGTTATATTAGGTGCAAAGATACATTTTGCCATTTCGTGCATGCAACTACAAATAAAATTTATACATAGTAAACAAGTCTTTAAAATACCTTTACTGTATATTAAATATTAGCTTCTGCCCGCGACTTTGTAGGCATCAAATTTGACATATTATCCCACGGGAACCGTACATTTTTCCAGGGTAACAGGTATCCTAAGTGTTACTCCACACTACAATCCATATCAGTGCCAAATTTCATCCAGATCCGTTCAGCCGTTTAAGCGTGACAGAGTAACAATACAAATCCATCCATTCATCCTCACATTTATAATATTATTTGGACACACACTACTACAAACTAACTACAACTATTATAATAAAGTTAACAGTTATAGGGGGTACACTCATATAAGACACGTGATTTATTATAATTATGTAGTGTTAAATATTGTAGTCGGACTTTCAATTGGCCGTTTTTTAATAAAAACGCGAAGCAACATTGATGAAGCCGTAGAACCAGGGATGCTACAAGTAGCTCGTCTATCTAATAAAGCCTGTATGGCTTACAACTTTAATGGGTCAAGGCTAAGACATGTTTATGGGGTGACATTGTTTGTCTTCACGCTTAACCTAATTTTAAATGTACTGGAAACTTTCTATAGTGGCTTACACGATAGTATGAGGACGTTCTATAAATTGTTGTACTAGTTAGTTATATTCTGAGTCGGGCAAAAAGGGTTATTAGGTTTTTTTAATTAGGAATTGCTTAGTAACAGCCCGGAGTTTGGAAGTTGGTGGTGTGACACCCCCGTGCCTCGGAAAGCACGTAAAGCCGTTGGTCTTGCGCGTGTTCTCTCCCCTGTTGTAATGGATTGCCGTACAATCGGACGTTAGAAAAGAGGGAGTACACCTGTGTTTGCTCACAAACTTGTGCACTATAATGTCTTCTGCGTACTTGGCTAGTCTGCATTAAGATTAGCCGAAGTGACCGGAATTGGTATGGAGAATACATACTCTTTTGAAAAGAAAAAAGAATAACTGGACCATCCACTCAAAAAGAAGCAAATGGAACTTGTTACTTTAGTTGTATGTATACAGACTGTTTTATCATGTTCAGTCACTATTGTGGCGTACAAATTGGTAACAAGAGACGGTGCGTAGCCCGCGATAATATTCATCCACATTACATTATGAAACGCTGTATTTTTTCATATTTCAGAGTTGTATTTTTTCATAACAAAAACTGTTTTTACCATAGTTGGTCTTTGAAAAAAAAAAAACATTCATTTTCATTTCCTGAAACATTGGGAGTGTACGTAAATATAATAAACTAGCTTTTGCCCGTGACTTTGCCCACGTCAAATTTTATATACCATCTCACGGGGCCCCTAAATTTTTCCGGGATAAAAAGTATCCTATGTGTTATTGCACACTACATTCGATGTCAGTGTCAAATTTCATCTAAATCTATTCAGCCGTTTAAGCGTGGAAGAGTAGCAAAACATCCATCCACCTTCACGAACTTTCGCAATTATAATATAAATAGGATAGCAGGATATGTATTCTTGCACTTCATAGAATGAGTAATATATGAATACGGACATTACTAATTGCGAGATCACTATCCCAATTACTAGCATCTAATTACTTAGTTAGATTTTAGTAAAGTCGTTACGTATATTTTGTTCTAAAACACCTATATTATAATAACCATTCAACAATTTCGACATTCAAAATTAAACTTTTGGTAGTTCAGAAAAGTCTAACAGTACTTACTTAGTTACTAAAAAAACTCAAGAATTACGAAACAAAAAAAAACATCTTTTCAAACAAACTTTTCATGCTTATCGGCAACTTTATACCTACAACATGGTTCATTTATTTTCTTTTGTAACATCACAAAAGTTGGTATATCATAAAAACTAGATATCTCGTCTGAAAGACATAGGCTCACTATACAATTTGTCCCGACAAAGGAATTGGAACAATGAAAAGGAAGACGTAATGTTTGACGCACAAAGCTCAAAATAATTGAGCACATACATTTCAGGAATCAAATTGCTGTGAGTAGGTCTTTATGTGTAATACTAGCTTCTGCGTGCTACTCCGTCTGCGTCAAATTTTATATATTATCCCACGGAAACCGTTCATTTTTTTTCGGGAGAAAAAGTATCTTATGTGTAATAATATCAATGTATGTGCCAAATTTCGTCCAGATCCGTCCAGCCGTTTGAGCGTGAAGAAGACACAAAGACACAAACTTTCGCCTTTATATTATAAGTGTGATGTGATGAATAAAATAACTTTGTGTTTAACTAAATAAGTAACTGAATACTGAACCTTTGTACCATGCAATACGATCTATTTACCTGCGCCTGAAGTGAAGAGAAGTGAAGAGTATAGTCTAGTCTACGTCTAAGTTTTTTTTTCTTTTAAGCACGTTCGATGGCCAACAGACTGACGGCCCACCTGATGTTTAGTGGTCACCTGTGCCTATAGAGATCTGCAATACCAGAGGCCTTGCAAATGCGTTGCCATCCCGCTACAAAGTTGAAATGTCTCATGTGCCTGTAATTACACCGACACCCATACCCTTCAAACCAGAACATAGCAACGCTGCTTAGAAATAGGAATGGTGGTAGTACTTCCCCAGACGAACTCCTTCACAAAGAGCTCTACTACTATGTAAATAGTTATACGTGTATAAATATATGACAAACTAACTACCTCGTTGGCCTAGTGGTCCTAAGCGCGACTGCTACGCTAGAAGTCTTGGGTTCGATTCCCAGGTCGAGCAAAAAGTGTTATTGGGTTTTTCTATGAATTTCTCAGTAGCAGCTCAGAGTTTGGATTTGTGCCCGGTTAATAGCAATAGGCTCGCCCCCTATTACATGGGACCATAAAAACATACCGGTGAACTGTGGGTGTACTACATTGGTACACCTCCGGCTTTTTTTTTTTTTTTTTTTTTTATAGACGGGAAATCATCAAATAACTTCCCCCGCCCTGGGCGGGGCGGGAGTGTCAGACTTTTACTGACTAAAACCCGTCTATGTTCCTTCATGTGCCCTTTGCATTCCGGGGGCGCGGTATCTCTTTCGAACAACCCGCAGCCCCGGCAGGCATCGGCCCTCAGTGGCCCCATCCAAGTTTGCTGACATCTCTTTGAGGCGCGCGTGGAACACGAACGCACCGTCGACACGGTACACCTCTGCCTAACCTTTCGGGGAATACAGGCGTGATGGTATGATGATGATGAAATATATGACAAAATAGTGCTATACATAGAACTCTAAGATTAATCTCTCACAAAGAGATTCATATCACGTTTAATGACAATTTATCTATCCAGTTGCCATTTGTATAAACGAAGTAAACTAATGTCCGAAACCCAGTCTTTGTGAAATTATCCTTCACTGGACGCGTTTAAGTATTCCAAAAGGGCAAATCAAATAAACAAAAGTCAAACAGAAAGGTCCCAACAAACGACTTGCAAGAATACATTTGAGTAACTGAAAAGACTGTTCATTCCTTTTTTTTAAGTATCTTAAAAATTCAATGAGATAATTTGCTGTTAAACAAATCGTGACGAAATACTCTCTTACGCACATAGACGCATCTAGACGCGTTTTATCTGCGTCTGTATTTCCGAACGCATTCAACCATCAGTTCTTTCAAGTTAGAGTGAACTTCTTCTTCTTAGCGTTTCGATGACAAACTATATTATAATAAATAAATAAATATACTATTATTATAAATTATATTGATGCGGCCCAGAATTTGGCCACTCTGACTGCGTTGTCGGTGGCAGCCATTAAATTTTCCTGCGTGCAGCTGTTAGGGCATGCAGGGCACGATGTAAGTGTGAACTCAATCGTCAACTTAGTCTTTGTCACCTCTGACCTAGACTAGAGTTAAGAGCTTACCCATCTTGAATGAAAACTCACCTTTTTTGTTCAAATTGTTTTATTAAGGACTAGCTTATGCCTGCAGCTTCGTCCATGTGAATTAATACTGTTTTTTTTAAGGGTAGGCCCTCGGAAAAAACAACAAATATTTTTCTAAAATAAAAGTAGCCTATGTTACTTCTTATAACATCATCTGCCATTGAAAGTCCCGTCAAAATCCGTCCAGCCATTTAGAAGATTAGACGGAACTTTTATTTTATAAAAATAATTAGGTTTTCGTGATCCCCCGTAATAACCAACATTCGCGCGCACGAAGTTGCGGGTATAAGCTTTATTATAGGGAACAACTGCCTGAATTTTTCAGCTGTCTCTAAATCTGCAAAATACAGTAGGTACTTTAGTCTGAAAAATACGGTAGGTACCACTTTTTTTTTTGTAAAGAATAATTCTTCTTCTTGTTGTGCTTAGCTGTCGCATTTATTGTGTAATCCTGTATGATCTGGTATAAAAAATACTGTAAGATATTTTGTTTAAAAAGAGTAAATATGGATTTTCTTGCCCATTCTTCTCCATGCGTAACTTACTTTTAAAAGGGGCAACTGTTATTTATTTTTCGAAATAAAACTTTGTTAAATAATAATAATTAAATTACAAAAGAAGAAGAACTTTTAGAAGGGGAAACTAGATTCATTTTTCTTGTATTTATTTTATTTTATTACTTTTAAGATTAAGGCTAATTACATAATAATAAGGGTAACTACAACACATTATTAAGTTGCTAATAACAAGCTTTCAACGTTCAAAAGCGCCTTTTAATCATCATCATTATATTAGCCGAAGGACGTCCACTGCTGGACATAGGCCTACCCCACATATAAGGTCAACTTTAAAAATTTTATGTACTTGCCCAGTATCGAAAAACTAATATTTAATTTAATTTTTCACATGTAAAGGCATTTTGGTTAAATTTTTAACTAAATTATACATGTGAAAATGAACATAGCTAAAAAAAAAACAAGTTTTTCGTTACTGAGCAAGTACACGAAAGGAGACGGGGATTTCTGGGGCAAATTGTATTAAGTTGTGATATGGGTTAAAAAAAGCGTCATATTTTTCTATTTCAAATAACAAAAAAAAATGCCTAATTCAATATCAGGAATAAGAGAAATCTTAAAAATAAGTTTATGTCACGACTAAAAGGGGATATCGATTACTATAATCGATTAATGTGAATGAGTTTCAACAATTGAACACAATATATCTTGCACCAGATGATTGATTTAACATAATGCCCGCAGTTAAAAAAAGAACATTATATAAAGAAATCTTAAAGTTGATTCTCGTTTACAATTCGATTTATTACTTGTATTTTTAATCTGTGCTGGCAGTGACTTAGAATACTTTTTGACAGCTCTAGTAGACTGTCCATCACTCGTTTCGTAGTGTCGTTTTGTGAGTTTCCTAATGTAATACAATTAATATATCAATATATAATATATTATATATATATTATATATATATATATTAATATATATATATGTAATATATTAATATATATATATTTTTTATATTAATCAGTCACTTCAATGATATTTCGGACAGACTTTCCAAAATTAACCTACATTCTGCATTTACCATATTAAGATATTGTTGTTTTGGCCCAAATTGCATGTATTACCTCCGATCTGCACCTATATGGAAGCAGCCACACCTTTTGGACAAAATTGACCAAATTATTAAAAATACAATGACTTCTGTTTTAAATGTGGCCCTGGATGACCGAGCGTGGCAACAAGCCACACTTCCCATTCGTTTTGGTGGTCTCGGCATCCGCAAAATTTCTAGTTGTAGTTTACCGGCGTTCTTGTCTTCTGTCCACAGCACCGATAAGTTAACTGCGAAGATCTTATCATCATCCATGGTTGACTTTGAAGTGCCGTGTTTGACCGAAGCGGTGAACGCCTGGGAAATAACTTGCCCGGAAACAGATCGACCCGTGAACCCATCTTCCCAGAGACAATGGGACGAGCCGCTCTGCAGGTTGGTACGGAATAATTTAATTAATACGTCCATAAATTCTGCTGAGCGCGCCCGCCTGCTGGCTGTGGGTGAGTGGGAGTCGGGTCTCTGGCTTCAGGCACTTCCGTCGCCCAACATAGGCACTATGTTGAGTGATTCTACATTCCGGCTCGCTACATGCCTGCGCCTGGGTGCACCTTGTGGGGCTCCGCACCGCTGTCAGTGCGGTGAAGCTGTCGACTGCCTCGGACACCATGGCCTGTCATGCAAAAAGAGCGCTGGCCGCATGGCACGGCACGCCAGCATTAATGACATCATCCGTCGTGCTCTTGTCTCCGCCGGAGTGCCAGCTGTTTTGGAGCCAGTTGGCCTGGCACGCGACGATGGGAAGAGACCAGATGGGATGACTATAATGCCTTGGAAGTTGGGTAGGCCTCTGGTGTGGGATGCTACATGCGTCGACACCCTTGCGCCATCCCATCTTCCTTGCACGACGTGTTGTGCTGGGGCGGCTGCGTCTGGTGCGGAAAATCTCAAACGGCGCAAATATATTAACCTTCATGAAAGTTATATGTTTGAGCCGTTTGGGGTTGAAACACTAGGGCCGTGGGGACCGAGCGCTCATCTAGTTTATCGCAATATCGCGAAGCGACTGGTCGATTCTTCACGTGACCAGAGGGCTGGCCTATTCTTTGGCCAAAGAATCAGCATTGCCATACAACGTGGCAATGCTGCCAGCCTTCTGGGCACATGTCCCATTGACAGCGATGCGGATGAGTTTTTTGATGCCCTATGACCTTACTTTTTATATTAACTGTACATACTTAGTTTGTAATTTAATTATTATTTAGTTTTAACTTTGTAGTTGAATTATTATTAATAAATAAAATATTGCTTCACTTAACTAACTAAATTAATATAGTAAATACAATACAATACACTCAATACAGTACAATTAATATAGTAAATAACAGTATAAGATAATAAAATAGCAATCGCTCTTCAAAATTCGTCGGTTTAGTATAGGTTTTTGCCAATTTATTGCATAACCTCACTTTTAGAAAACCTTTTATAACTCTGCTCTCAGATTCAAAATTCGCTGAATGTTTAGTAATACTTTGTGTCAAACAAATTAAACTTGGCTATAATAAGCCTACTCTACTAAGTTCTAAGTTAGGTTGGTTGATATCGGGCCCAACAGGCAAGAATCAATCTCATAAGGTTCTTAGTAATTTTTCTAGGGAAATAAGGGATTCTTTGTCCAAATTTTGGGAAGTAGAAGAACTGCCCCCTAGTGACAAGCCCATGCTCTCAAAGATTGAAGAATTTTGTGAAAATCATTTTAATAAAAACACCAGGAGACTGTGTGATGGTCGGTTTTCAGTTAAGATACCTTTAAGTGAGTCACCAGAACTAGTATTAGGTGATTCCTATGATATTGCTAAGAGAAGATTCTTCAATTTAGAGAGAAAACTTGACAAGTCCCCGTCATTAAAGAAAGAATACAAAGAATTTATTGATGAGTATGAGCGGTTAGGACATCTCTCTGTTATTGAGCATCCTGTCTTTGGTTATTACATGCCACACCACGCTGTCATTAGGAGTCATAGTGAGACAACCCGCTTACGTGTCGTCTTCGACGCTTCGTGTAAGACTAGCTCGGGTAAGTCATTCAATGACATTCAGCTGGTAGGGCCAGTGGTGCAGGATGACCTCATGTCCATTCTTTTAAGATTTCGTCAGCATGCTTTCATCGTCACTGGTGACATCGAAAAGATGTACCGACAGTTCAAAGTTGACGAATCGCAACGGCATTTGCAGTTAATTCTTTGGAGAGATGGTAAAACGCAACCACTCAAAACACTCCAGTTAAACACAGTCACATATGGTACTGGTTCCGCTTCATTTCTGAGCACGAGGTGTTTACTGCAGTTATCTCATGAATGTGTTGATCAACCAGATTTAGCTAATGTTATACGTCATGATTTTTATGTCGATGATTTGAGTACTGGTTCTAACTCTAAACTAGAGTTACAGAGCACTGTCAAGGCCGTTATTAGCAAATTATCAGAAGCATGTTTACCTTTACGAAAATTTCGTAGTAATGCACCTGATATATTTAATGGTTTATGTATTTCTAATCAAGTTCAGGAGTTTTGTAAAGACTCAACAGTGTTAGGACTGAAGTGGTCTCCTCAATTTGATATTTTAACATATTCTACTGCTCTTAAAGCTGATCAGACTGTTACTAAGAGAAGTATACTTTCTATGTCTTCAAAGATTTTTGACCCTCTTGGTTTATTGTCAGCAACGACTATTCTTCCTAAACTTTTACTGCAAAAATTATGGCTGTTAAAAGGTGGTTGGGACGAGCCCATTCCAGATTCCATTAAGGCTGAGTGGTTGGAATTTCTAGATAATATTGAATCATTGTCTTTTATTAATATTCCCAGGCATGCTGTTTGTATGGCTCCTCGCGAAGTAGAGATACATTGTTACACCGATGCATCGCTAGCTGCATACGGCGCTTGTTTGTATCTTAAATCTACCGACGAGGCGGGAAAGGTTACATGTCATTTATTATGTGCTAAAGGGAAAGTTGCTCCTCTAAAACCTGAATTGACAATTCCCCGTCTGGAGCTAATGGGTGCGCTATTAGGTTCTCGTTTACTCGCAAAGGTTTTAAAATCTTTACGTTATAAAGAGCTAAAAATCTCGCGCTGTGTTCTTTGGACTGACTCGATGATCGTGCTGGGTTGGATCGGTTCGCAGCCAAAAACATTAAAAACCTTTGTATGTAACCGGATACAAGAAATTCGTGAATTAACTAGCGAGCATAAATGGCGTCACGTGCCTACCCATTTTAATCCGGCGGATCTTGTTTCTCGAGGGGTAAATCCGCAGCATCTGAAAGAAAATAAATTGTGGTGGCACGGTCCTTCATTCTTATTAAAACCTGAAGTCGAATGGCCGCAATATAATCCTGTTGATGTTGTGTTACCTGAAACAAAAATTGCATTAAATATTCAATGTGAATATAATATTATAATATTTGAAAAATATTCCGACTTATCTAAACTTGAAAGAATTTTTAGCTATGTTTTACGTTTTGTTAATAATATTAAAAATAAAGATAATAAAATTACAGGAAGACTTACCGTAAGTGAATCGCGGAAATCTTTATTTACTTTAGCAAAAATTTCACAACGAGATTCTTTTGCGAAAGATATTCACGCCTTGAGAACGTCAAGTTTATTAAATCGTAAATCAAATATTTTATCTTTAAATCCTATGTTGGATGAGGAGGGAATGTTGAGAGTTGGTGGGCGCATTCAGAAAGCGTCAGTGTCCTATAATAAGAAACATCCCATTCTCATAGCTTCTAAGCATCCATTTACTAAACTTCTTTTTGCAAGAGAACATCTTAGAATGCTGCATTGTGGGCCGCAACAGTTGCTGTGCTCGATACGAAACACTTTTTGGCCTACTGGTGGCAGGGTTCTCGCTACACAAACTGTGAATAAATGTGTACTGTGTACTAGACTTAAGGGTAGACCAGAACAACCCGTTATGGGTAATTTACCTCAACCTCGCATAACGCCTAGTTCGCCTTTTGAAACCTGTGGCACAGATTTTGCTGGGCCCTTTTACATATCGAGTCGTAAGGGTCGGGGTGCAAGAACATCTAAATGTTATCTTTGTCTGTTTGTATGCTTCAGTACGAAAGCTTTACATTTAGAGGTGGTCAGCGATCTAAGTACGAACGCCTTTATATTATGTTTACGCAGATTTATTGCTAGACGAGGGAAGCCACGTACCATTTATTGCGACAACGGTAAAAACTATGTGGGGGCAAAGGGCGAGTTGAATAGAATGCTCAGAGTTGCGAATGCTTCTGTCACGGATTTCGGTGTGAGTCAGGGTGTACAGTTCGAATTTAGTCCCGCGTACGCGCCGAATTTCGGTGGGATCTGGGAAGCTGGTGTAAAGGCCGCAAAATTCCATCTTAAACGTATTGCCGGCAACTCCAGTTTAACTTTTGAGGAGCTAGCTACTCTCTTTTCCCAAATAGAGGCGATATTAAATTCGCGACCATTGACTCCGATGTCTGCGGATCCTTCAGATCTTAACCCTTTAACGCCCGGGCACTTTCTCATCGGGCGACCATTAACGTCATTACCATCTCCCGTCACCGACAAGTTATCTATCAATCGATACCAGCAACTTGAGAGATTGAGGCAGCACTTCTGGAGTCGGTGGACCAAAGAATTCCTCTCCGAGCTGCAACAACGTGTCAAGTGGCGTCGCAGCGAAGGTGACGGCGTCAAGATTGGAGACATGGTCGTCGTTAAGGAGGATCAGCTTCCACCAATGAAATGGCTGTTGGGGCGCATCAGTAAGCTGCATTTTGGAACCGACGGTGTCTGCAGGGTTGTGGACATTTCAACAATAAAGGGCATCATTCGTAGAGCGTTGACTAAAGTCTGCGTTCTGCCCGTGGAAAATCCCATGAGCTCCTTGGAACCACCGATTCCAAGGGGGGGGAATTATGTCAAATCTTATCTTTAATGTACATTTGTTGTGCGTATCCGAACGGCGAGCTGCGCCACGCCAGCGCCGCCGAGCGGAACAAAAAGAAAACGAGATCGACTTGAATCAAAACGGCGCCCGCACGCGTTTTTTAATAATTTTATTTGCTGCGGGCTAATCCTCGTCGTGAACACTTTGTTATTATATTATAAGCCATTAATTGACACCAATTTTATCTTTTTACACCCGGGCCCAAGAATGTATGAAAGCGTATCCGTCTCCTTTGCAAAGTTGATTTTTTGACACCTCATATTTAATAGTCTGATTAAAATAAATGATTTAATTTCGAGTTTGGGCCAATTGGCATTTTCAATAACTTTTCAGTCCAACATTTGGTAGCTGACGTTTACAAGTACATTATAGCAATTGGACAAGTATTTTTCCACGCCCATCAATGTCACAATTGCGATAGCTACACATCTTAGATATAGTTATCTACACTGTATTGTCACTATCTACGGCGCTTATTTTTATCAACAAATAGATTTTGTGATCTGATTATTAATGTAACACGCTTTTCCTTAGTTTCTACTCGCTTGTCTTTTTGATAAATATTTGCAACAGACTTGAATGAGATTTTGATGAAGATTTCTGTGTTAGATATTGATTTCAAACTGTTTTTTAATTTGAATCGCTCTTTAATTCATAGTTTTGCTTCGCGTATTTAATTTTTTTTTTACATTATAAATAATAGTAACAGCTTATTATTGTCCCACTAGGACAATACTAGGCTGTTCACCTTGTAAGACGTCCACTTGCAAGCTGGACCTGGACAGGCGACCTGATAAAGACTGCAAGAAAACGCTGGATGCAGGACATTTCCAACTGATCCTTTTAAAAATCTAAGGAGGAGCTTATGTCCAGCAGTAAATGTCCTTTTTTTTTTTTTTATAGACGGAAAATCATCAAATAACTTCCCCCGCTCTGGGCGGGACGGGAGGGAGTGTCAGACTTTTACTGACTAAAACCCGTCTATGTTCCTTCATGTGCCCTTTGCGTTCCGGGGGCGCGGTATCTCTTTCGAACAACCCGCAGCAGCAGTAAATGTCCTGCGTTTATTTTTTGTAGCTTTTATTTTGTTTATTTATTTATGGTTTTGTTTATTTATTAACATTATAAATAATAAAAACAGCCTAATATTATCCCACTGTAGAGTAAAGTCCTCTTTTCGTACAGAAAAGGCAAAAGCGTCGCACACCACGCTTGCCGACGGCGGATTCGCGATTTCAGACTTATATTAAATATAAGTAAGTGGGTGTACATTGGTACACCTCTGCCTAACCCTTCGGGGAATACAGGCGTGATGGTATATATATATATATATATATATATATATATATATTAAATATAAGTCCGGGTTTCCTTACGATGTTTTTCTTCAGCGATGTCAAGGTAACATCAGTACTGAGATAACCTCTGGGTCATTGCGACGATTTTTTACATTACCCTTGTTTTATTCACGTTGAAGCCTATTTTTGGGTTTGTGCCCAAAAAGTACCAATGGAACCCTTTTAAAGAGCTTCAATGTATGTCTGTCTAACTTGATATAATTAGATAGGCATCCGCTTTTTGTAAGTAAACATAATTGAGCAGTGTTTATTTGTAACGGATTTGAGTACCTAGTTATCTACCTACTGATAGAAACAAATTTTTGTTAACTGAAGTGGGATAAGGGTAGGAAGATGATGATGAAGTGGCATTCTATACGGTAATTCCACCGTCACTTCGACGCTCACTTCGCACTTCAAAGTGTCAAATAAATCAATGTCATTTTGAACCTTAAGCGAAGCGAGGGTGAATAGCGACGTGAGATGCGAGTTTATGTCTGAATTTTACAGAATCGACGTACTGGTACATAATCGACTTGAAAATGCAAAATTTATGAAAAAAAAATTGGTACAATTATAGTAAGGATAATTTCTTTGGAAAGAGGTATTTTTTTTTTGTTTAGAGTTGAGAATAATGTTTGTTGGAGTAGGTACTGTGTTTAATTCGTTTTTTTTTTAATAAATAAAAAAATATTTCCTCTTCCTAATATAGTATTTCTTTCTGTACTATTCCTAGTATATATGTAGAAAGATAATAATATGTACGAGGGATACCTTGTTACTGTGAACAATGTCAAGAATGAAGGGTTTGTAAGTACACAGTGGGATGAAATTCCGTCCTCCAATCGATCCTTGTCGGAAGATATTTGTTCATCGCATAATAGGGTACGACAGGGATATAGCACTGCAAGGTAATTTTCATGTTTCACTGGAAAATAGTAGAAATTGAGTAGAAAAGAGATTGAGGGTTATCTTTAGAGGTGAGAGGTATATACTGGTAGAGGTATAAATACCAAGTATGTGCTTCCCAGTACGTAGACCGGGTACGGACCGAAATACTGGGTAAATACCTTGAAGGTATGGGTATGACGTCAGACGCATAGTACGATACGAACCGCTACCACAAGGTAGCGCCCAGTTTGTGCGGTATCGGTAGTTCGGTACGCCGAAGCTACCCGACAGCTTACGAAGGGATCCGAAACGTTATTCGTGCTTTATGAACATTCGGATGATTTAATTTAGTTAGAAAAAATGGATACTTATTTTTACGTGTTTAAGGAACATAATTACATTTTTTGTCACGACGTGAAAGAGTTCCTCAGTTTGTTTATGTTAGGGAATATTATTACGTGTTTGAATGTTTACGTTGTCTAGTGTAGGTACTGTAGGTACGTACTTAGGTCGACAATGTTTTGATTTTTTGCGTCAGTTGTGATTGCGATTTCGTTACACCTGTTTGTTTTTATCTAGAAAAGTGTATTGTAGACACGTATATTCAATAATAGTGGTATTTATTTATGTGTAGTTAACAACTTTGTAAAGTCAATATATTCAAGAAAGTGTAAATATTTGTTGGGTAGAACTTAGGTTATTCTTCTTAGTAGGTATACTATAAGACTTATAATTTATAAATTAGTAATAATGGCTCCTAAAAAAAGTGTGGCATGGGATCACTTTACCGATAAAGGTGATTTTAAAGCAGAGTGTAAAATGTGTAAAGCTGTTTTCTCTTACAAATCTGGAGTCACAAATCTAAAAACCGTATAAAAAAACAAAAAATCTCGCAAAACTAAAAAAAAAATTGCAAATTAAAATTACGATTGTAAATAAATTACGTACCTATATTTGAAACGTCGTACCTACATTATATTGGAGGCATAACATACTTATCGCATACGTTTACTTATCGAAATCCTACCACACCAAAATACTTAGAAGTATTTTGATACCTGGTATTTGTACCAGGTATTTAGTGATACCCATACCTTAAAGGCCGGGTATGGAGAATGGCAGGTATATACCATCTCTAGTTATCTTTCGATCAAATAGCTTTTTAATCGGAGAAAAAACGAGGTTTATTTATGTAAAATAAACCCAAATAGGCCTGTTATCTATTTTTTGTTATATGGCTTTTATAAGAATTTTGCGATTTTCGTTCCATTCGTAATTTTAGTGGCAATAGGCGCGCCTCCTATTACATGGGTCCTTAGAACATGCCGGCGAACTGTGGGTGTACTTTGGTTACACTTCTGCCAAACCCTTTGGGGAATACCGGCGTGAAGGTATGTAATAACTTTAGTAGCTTTCGCCCGAGACTTCGTTTGCGGACGTAAACAAAGTCGTGGATTAAAAAGTAGCTTAAGTCCATTCTTGGAGTTCAAAGACTAGTCTGGTTCTATGGTTTTGCCTTGAAATTAGTCGAGCGCCTCTCATGCACGAGGTTGTGGGTTCGCAACCGGGCACGGGCAAGTACCAATGTAACTTTTTCTAATTCATGTGTACTTTCTAAGTTTATCTTGGACATCACTGACATCGGTAACCATGTCAGAGGCCCTTGAGGTGGTTTAGAAACTCTGATACTAGGGTGTGTGGGGTCGATAGACCATACTGCCCACACGATAAAGAAGAAGTTTGGATAAAAAAGATAAGTTATAGAATCAAGTTACCAGCAAACCTCCAAAACAAACTAGCATTTCTATAATCAAATAAAAAATATATATAAATATACCATCACGCGAAAAGTACTAATATACACCCACAGTTCGCCGGTATGTGTTTAGGTCCCATGTAATAGGGGGCGAGCCCATTGCCATTAACCGGGCACAAATCCAAACTCCGAGCTGCTACTGAGAATTTCATAGAAAAACTTAATAACGCTTTTTACCAACAAGATCACTAAAACAAACTAGCATTTCTATAATCAAATATTAACGTAAAATAATCTTAAAGTTTCTTTATACTTCAGGCTCGGGTCGAGTTTAACTTCCCGAAATCACGATTATTGCCCGGGTCCAATGTCAACGAAGTTAGGAGTCTTTATGTGTTGCTCTTCGAACTTTTGGGACAGTTTTATCGTAAACAATATTGAATCGGTTTATCTGTCAGACTTGAAATTTGTTTTTGGAGTTAGAACTGAGATTTGTTTTAAGAAAATATTTTGTTTTTGTTGTTCGGAAAGAAGAAAGAAAGTGTACGTATGTACATGTTCAGGAGTAGCTCGGAGTTAGGATTCGTGGCCGGTTAATAGCAATAGGCTCGTCCACTATTACATAGGACCTAAAAACATACCGGCAAACTGTGGGTACACCTCTGCCTAACCCTGCAGAGGTTCAAATATAATCTATTATAGATCACACATATTATAACACCGCGGCTCTGACAGAGTTAATGATTTGCCATTCAAGTTAGAGCCTTAAATTGAGTGCGCTTAAAATTATTTTTAAAATGATAAAATAAAAATGGTGACGGTTCGCTGGCGGCGCGCTTTCAGCTAATGGTAGGGATTTAAACACAATAAACTTAAACTTGATCTATAAAATTAGCACCGTTTTGGTGACCCCTCTAATATTGTGAACGTCTATAATCGCATTTGATTAGTTATGTGATCCTGAAAACCCAAGTATACCCGGAAATAACACCGATAGTTGTACCAATAGTTTCTTAGCGAAAAAATGAACGCACGGTAAAATATAGTGGCAAATTGTCCGAGCGTTGCTAAGGAGGAATCATATACTCGTACCAAACGAATGGTTACAATGTAGTCTTGCAAACAAGAAAAATCGGGAAAGGGCATCAAAATTAATCCGATTTAAGGTTAATTTTACATTGGCGCTTGGACCAACTCCCACACTCTCGCCCACCATCTTTTGCATCCGATTATTCGAACTCTACTTATCATATTTTATTTATAAAGTATGAAGTCCCGTTAATGACGTCAATTGCTGTCGATTATTATAACAGACGATGTTTACGCCAATCAACAAAAAGCCGGCTCCTATTTCATTGTAAGTTAATATTATTGCCTCGAGTTATTTTCCTGTGAATGTTTACAGCTGAACGTGATCGTCCCTTTGTAATTCCTGTATTTTAAAGACTGACTGCCCTGTTGGTCTCTTGGTCGCAAGTGCGACTGATAAGCGTGGGGTCCCGGGTTCAATTCCCAGATCGGGCAAAAGGTGTTATTAAGTTTTTCCGTTAAGAATTTCTCAGTAGCAGCCCGGAGTTTGGAAGTTGGTGGTGTAACATCCACCGTTCGGCGGTATGTTTAGGTCCCATATAATGGGGGTGAACCTATTGCCATTCGGGCACAAATCCTATCTCAAAAACCCAATAACACTTTCCTCGACCTGAAATCGAACCTAAGACCTCTAGCGTAGCAGTCGCGCTTAAAAACACAAGGCTAATTAGGCAGTTAACATTCATTTTTATTTTGTGAAAAAGTGATTTAAAGAGATGCCTTAAAACAACACTATTGGTACAAAATCTCCAATATTTTCCGAATATCAAAATCAATACTGTTGTTCAAAAGCCCTGATTATATTTATTCAACCCCAATTTATAGAAAATATTTGCCTAATTTTGCGTAATACCCATTCATTTTCGAAGCCGGTACGGGTCATTATAAATTTTAATTTATTAACGTTTACATTACAAAACCAATACAACGTTTGAAATTTTTAATTAGGTGTATCTTTGTTTAAGTTACCTTTGAAGTGTGATATTAGTGAAGTTAATAAACGACTGCTTTACTGGCTTCTGTGTAACAGTACTTATATGGAATTTTATCTGCATACATAAACTCACATACTCACATACATATATTACTGCCTCGATAGCCTAGTGGTCCTAAGCGCGACTGCTACGCTAGAGGTCTAGGGTTCGATTCCTAGGTCGAGCAAAGTGTTATTGGGTATTTCTATGAAATTCTCAGTAGCAGCTCGGAGTTAGGATTTGTGCCCGATTTATCGCAATAGGGTCGCCCCTATTACATGTGACCTAAATATACCAGCGAACTGTGGGTGTACATTAGTTAAACTCTGCCTAACCCTTCGGGGAATACAGGCGTGATGGTTAATAAACGACTGCGGAAAAGCACTTATATATGCAGGGAATTTAATCTACATACATAAACTCACGCCTTTACGGAAAGTGCAAAGAAAAATGTAGGGAGTTATGAAAATGGTTTATATTAAAAGATAATGAATGACACGTTTATGTGTATACATATACATTCCGCGAGGTGTAAAGATTTTTTTATTTTTATAGATGGGAAATCATCAAATAACTTCCCCCGCCCTGGGCGGGACGGGAGGGAGTGTCGGACTTCTACTGACTAAAACCCATCTATGTTCCTTCATGTGCCCTTTGCGTTCCGGGGGCGCGGTATCTGAACAACCTGCAGCCCCGGCAGAGGCGTAAAGCTGAGCTTAGCATTTGTGTGAGTATCCATATAGATAGGGTAGGTGTGATGTAAGCCTACAGCGCGACACGTCCTACGCTTGGTTTAAACTGGCTTTACCTGGACGTAACTCTCTACTTTTGGTAATCACTCCCTCAAATGCAAAGCTCAGCTTACGCCTCGCGGACTGTTCCTGTATACAAAATTACCCTTAAACCATCATAATAATAATAATATACCATCACGCCTGTATTCCCCGAAGGGTTAGGCAGAGGTGTATCAATGTACACCCACACTTCGCCGGTATATTTAGGTCCCATGTTATAGGGGGCGAGCCTATTGCCACTAACCGGGCACAAATCCAAACTCCGAGCTGCTACTGAGAATTTCATAGAAAAGCCCAATAACACTTACCCTTTACCTTAACAATTACCCTTATAACGCGATATAACACCGAACGTAACTCGCAATCGCTCCAACTCGGAAAATCGAGCGCATAAGGCGATTAGCACACTAGCCCGCATCACGGAGCGTGGTGCGCGGTGACGGAGCTTTGGTGATCTGCAACACCAGCAGTGCGATTCTCTAAGCCTCACTTCGTAATTCGAAAATTGAATCCGCAGTAAGATGCGTGGTGCGTCACCACGGCGAACGAATACTAAACCAATGACAAGTTGGTTCGTTATCGAAGGGAGCGCGGTCACTTTAGTGAGACTTGTTTTCGAGTTTGCATTTTAGAGAATCGCACTACAGATCTGATTTGCTGTTTCACGCGGTTGTGGCGCATATTTCCGGGAAGATACTATCATTCTTATTGTTATTTTTATTTGCTTTTTATGTGTTATGTGCGTCGCTTTCGCGAGAATATATGGTTTTTCTTTCTTTCTTTCAAAACTGCGCGTGAACGAGTTTCCAATGTGTTGCACTACGCGTGTTTTCTATACAAACGCGGATACTTGCAAACAACGTAAGAACACGTAATCACGCGCCACGCTACGTGATGCGGGGCAGTATGCCAATCCTGCAAGGTCAGGCCACACGAAAGTGGTAAATTTACAGGTACAAAATACTACGGCAGTATTTGATTCGTGAATCCAAAAACAAAAACTGCGCGCTTGTGAGGTTCACTAGTATAGCACGATGACTTATTTAGACTGTCGCGATTGTATCTCATGTTTAATTTACCATAATCTAAGATAATCTAATAAACAAACAAACATAAACTTACTAAAACAAATACACCATCATCACGCCTTAATTCCCCGAAGGGTTAGGCAGAGATGTACCAATGTCCACCCACAGTTCGCCAGTATATTTGGGTACAATGTAATAGGGGGCGAGCCTATTGCCACTAACCGGGCGCAAATCCAAAATCCGAGCTGTTACTGAGAATTTCATAGAAAAGCCCAATAACACTTTTTGCTCGACCTGGGAATCGATCCCAGGATCTCTAGCGTAGCAGTCGTGATTAGGACCACTAGGCTAACGAGGCAGTTACACGACTGATAAAACTTTTATTTCTCCGATATTTGAGCCAGGCAGCCTTTTGCTCACGTCTATCTGTCCGTTTTGGAAAAATATGTATATGAAATGTATGTTTTCCACCTAATCCGATTGCTGTGCCTTCTTGTCGCACTGTTGCGCGCGCTAAGTCCCCAATACCTCGCACCATGTCTGCCCTTAATGATCTCTTGGATGCTTATCCAACAAACGATCTGTTTGCGGATGAATGGAAGGAGATTTTATTGGTATGTCAGAAGTACTGTGAGAAGAATTTGTGAAAGAGATGACCTAATATTGTTTTGTTTTAAATTTTTATTTGTGTTTTCTTTTTTTTATATTTTCTTTTTTTATATTTTTCTTTTATATTTTTAAGTATGTTATATTGTATGCCTTTAATTATTGTAATTGGTTCACTTGTAACCGTTTTAATTAAAGTAAAAAAATAAATAAATAAATACCATATATTTTTGGCGTCTTATTATTTGATCCGTCTTGACATTCGCTTCTCAATGTAACGCTTATACAGTAGTATGTAGGCAAATATTAATTACATACGTAGGTACCGCATTTGGAATTAACGACCGATTGGCATTTGTTTAAGAATACCTCACACTACGCTCTGTTTGTCGAATGATTACTGTATTACTTAATCGAGAATAACAAGAGAAATCCGTTATGCCTGTTTTTGCAAAAAAAGTAGACAGGGATATCTTGCACTATTATTCTATATAAATTGTTGGCGCAGTAGCTAAGCGATTGCGCAGTGGTTGCGTGTCGCAGGTTCGATTCCAGCATGAAACAAATGTGTGTACGGCCTACAGTTAGTTGTACCGGGTCTGCCCGTTCGTGTTTGCGAGTTTATATGTTTGTAAATGCACTCACGATACAGGAGTTTCTAGTGTGGGGTAACGTTAAAAAACGATCTCCCTTAGTAAATTAGGTGAAGTGGGTTTGAGGCAAGCTGTCATTCCAAAATACTAACTACTACTACAAGCTATTGATAACTCATTTTATCTTAAACTTATCTCACCTAAATTCACAGACGGATATTTGTACAGCATAGACAGACTATTCTTGATACACTTTTAATAAGACGGCGGTTGCACCCATGTTTGCGCATACACATGAGCACTATTCTCCTGCATACTTCGCTAGTCTACATTGCGATTAGCCGCCATCAATCTGGAGAATATTAGTATTACTAATGCAAACGGTTTGCTAAGTGGTAGATTGATGCATGTCCGATTTTCTAGCAAAATATCTAGGTTTCCCTAAAGTCAGAAATTAGCCACACCAGTGGTGTCAGCAGTGATAGTAATCAATCAGTGGTGGACATTGATTGATTGATTGATTGACATCGTACACTTGCGCCCACATACATACCTGTAGAACACAAACTTTCAAACAAGTTTTAACACATGGAAAATTAAATTTAATTTTGGTTCAAACTCAAAGCTGTACCTGATTTTCTGGTTAATTACTTTAACTCCCAAACTAATTTGGATACATAAATGAACTCAGCTATACACACCTCTTCTATACCAATATTATAAAGCTGAAGAGTTTGCTTGTTTGTTTTACCGCACTTATATCAGGAAATACTAACCCAGTGCCGAAAATTATTTCGGTTATTAAAAGTTACATTATTATAACATAGCATTACGCCTGTATACCTCGAAAGTTTAGGCAGAGGTGTACCTATGTACGGGCACAGTTTGTCGATTATTATCCCTGTTTAAAAGCTATAATAATATTTTAATTTAGGGATCCGTAAGAAAATGTAGGGTGGCGTAGTCGCGGGCAAAAGCTGGTAGAAAATAAAGCTCAAATTGCAACATATTAGTTTTCAATTTGGACGGTTTCCAGAATTGGTTATAAAATCCAGGGTTCCAAACCAAAAGTGCCCCTTAGATGACCATCTTTAAAAAGTGAATTGCCATTATAAACCAAAAACCCGACAAGGACCCTTTAGAAAAAGTATTATAGACCTAACCCGACGAAATGGGATTAGTTTTTTTTTTGTCTTTTCTCTGATCTACTTTTTACCTCGAAGAATCTTCGAAGCTGTCTGATAATTCAATTCAATTAGGTAAGTTGGGGTTAATTAGAATAGTATGATGAGAAGTGATTATATGGGTATGAAAGTTCTTCTATAATTTGAAACAGGTCGTGAAGTAGACATCAACAACCAATCCTACTAAAATAATAGAGAAATTGTAGCAATGATGGCTGTCAAGGTCGGCATAATCAAACGAGAAAAAATTAAAATTGATACTAATATTATAAAGTGGTAAAATTTGAGAGTTTGTGAGGTTGTATCTGGATCTACAGAACAGATCATGAAAATTCTCTTACTCATAAAAACACGTTATTTGTGAGTGTACAGGCTAGGTAGTTTTCATTCCGGAACAATGTTTGGTTCCCGTGGGTTTTTTTTACCGATCGAAAATTATCAAATGACTTCTTTCGCCCTGGGCGGGACGACTTTTAGTCAGACTTTTACTGACTAAAACCCATCCATGTTCCTTCTTGTGCCCTTTGTGTCCTGGGGCGCGGTATCTCTTTCGAACAACCCACATCCTCGGCAGGCATCAGCCCTCAGTGGCCCCTTGAAATGTTTGCTGTCATCTCATGTCAAAGACGTTACATAACATGGGTGAAGCAAGACACGCTGGATAAAGTCGCGGGAAAAGCTAGTTTAAAAATAAAACAATGGCATCCTTTGTTTACATCATAATAATTTTTTTTGCAGACGATTATTCACATCGTTCCCACGCAAATGCAGATAAAATTACGAAGCCGATCGCTTCATTACCTTCGCTAAACAGTCAAGTCTGTACCTATTCGGATAACGCGGTTTCCCCACGATTCAAATTTAGATAAGCACAAACTCTGCTGATATCCCCTAATCCAGCAATTAAGCTCGACTTTGTGTTCCCAGAAAGGGATCAACGTTTTTTATTTGGGCATCCCTAAGCTTTTGTTGAGGGAAATTATCACTATGCGGTATTAGACATTTCGCTCCTTGAATACAAAAGGGCCACAATTAAAAAAAAAATGAAAATCGTTTTATTGCAAAAATTACACCTGAATTTTTTAATTGTGGCCCTTTTGTATTCAAGGAGCGATTTGTTGGCCTAGTGGTCCTAAGCGCGATTGGTACGCTAGAGGTCTTGGAATCAATTGCCAGGTCGAGCAAAGTGTTATTGGTTTTGAAATTCTCAGTAGCAGCTCGGAGTTTGGATTTGTGCCCGGTTAATGGCAATAGGCACGCCCCCATAACATGGGACCTAAACTATACCGGCGAACTGTGGGTGTACATTGGTACCTTTGCTTAACCCTTCGGGGAATACAGGCGTGATGGTATGTTATCTTATGGTATTAGATATTTTCATGGATGGTCTAGCCTTTTGCTGTATACAAACACAGTATTTTTACATCAATTCATACTAATATTATAAATGAGAAAGTAACTCTGTCTATCTGTTAATCGTTTTCGACTAAACCACTAAACCGATTTTGATGAAATTTTGTGCAGGGTAAGTTTGAACCCGAAGAAAGGACATCGGCTACTTTTTATTCCACATTTTCATCTGCGTTCGCGATATCCGACATTTAGGGTGGAGCCAGACGTGCGTAATTTTTTGCGTTGTGAGTTGCGTAATTTCGGTCGCGTAATTTCTGCTACATTCGGTTTTATACAAAACTCCTGCACCTGTAACAAACGATAAATGCAAACGCTGAGTAGGCTTTAATATATCTTCAACTTTATGTGCTTGGTTTTAAGTTGAAGATCTAATGAAATTGCATAGCGTTTTCGTTCGTTCCAGTCGCTAACGCTTAGAAATCTTTAATAGATTTTTAACTTAAGGCTCCAGAGCCTTAAGTTTAAAATCTATTAAAGATTTAACTTTATACCCAGGTATAAAGTTTAAAATCTATTGGTACCTACCGAGCGTTTACGATTATCGTTTGCGACTTGGCTAGAGGGGCTGTTTAGTTCACACGGTGACGCAAAATGAGTTGTCAGTTTCAGTAGAAAGTAAATTACCCGACCCAAATTCTGCGACTCACGACACACAAAATTACGCTTGTTTGGCCTCACCCTTAGGCCCCGTTCCCACTACGCCGGACCGGCAGATTTGCCGCGCCGCCGGTAAATCTGCCGGAAGGGCTAGTGGCTGTACAATTTATATGAAGCTGTTCACATTATCCCGGGTCCGGCATTTTTGCCGAGCCCGGCATTTTTGCCGAGCCCGGCATTTTTACCGAGCGTTTTGTCACTAGGAATTGCCGGTAAAACGACCGGGCCCGGAGTAATGTGAACGAGTTTTAAAATAGGGTGTACCCAATGTTTTCTTTTATTTTGCCTTCTATTAAGATACCACCACAACACAACAATTTCGTCGTCCATTGTGCGCGCAGGTCCAAATTCAACTGTGAATTTCTTCCCGTATCCGGTGTAATGTGAACACTCTGTCCGGCATCCGGTTTTCGGCAGATCTGCCGGTCCGGCGTAGTGGGAACGGGGCCTTACGTGGACAAAGCCGAGGACAAAAGCTTGTATTTCCTTATTTGGTGCATTTGTTGTCTGTCAATACAATTATAGTCGTTATCAGTTTTTATTAGAATTATATTACGACACCATTAGGCTACGCTATCCATTCGTTTGCCTGTCTAGGCCTTTATCTTTTTAACCGTGATAGAAAGTAATTAATCATCACGTCCATATTTTACTTTTTCGCCATATTACCAAGGTTTTCGTCCCGTCTTCAAATGGATGAATATAAAGGAATATTATTCAAAGTAGTATTTTGATTTATTTATTTATAAAAACTTTATGCACAAAATGTATAAAATACACCGTACAAAGGCGGACTTAATGCCTTAGGCATTTTCTACCAGTCTACCTTAGGGTGATGCAGAGACGGAACAAAGTAGGTGCAAGAAACAGAAAATTTCCAAGAATTAAAATATGTATTAGATAATAAATACATAAATACATACATATAAACAAAATATACAATGTAGGGAGAGATAAGAATACATAGGTGGCGAAATATAACAAATTAATTATAAGACGAATCTGCCAACTTCTTATGTACGTGTTCGCGAGCTTTTTATATAGTTATATTTTTATATAGTACTAGCTTTTGCCCGTGACTTCGCTCGCGTAAATGTTGGTTACCGCGGACGCTTTCGAAAAAAATGGCATATTATGTCCTTTATTGGGATTCAAACTTGGTTTAGTTGTGAAACAACAAACTGACAACAACAGACTGACACGAATTACTTTTGCAATTATAAATATTAGTATGTATAATTACAACTCACACACACATGATCTATGTGTGTCATCATCATCTGCTTAGCCTTTTTCCCAACTATGATAAATAATAAATAATAATAAATATCTTGGGACAACTCACACACGGCTATCTGATCCCAAGCTAAGCAGAGCTTGTGTTATGGTAACCAGACAACTGATATACATACTTATATCATTTATAAATACATACAAATAGAAAAATCACACTCAGAACAAACAATCATGCTCATTACACAAAGTTTGTCCTGGGTGGGAATCGAATCCACGACCTCCGGCTTAGCAGTCAAGGCCGCTAACCACTAGACCAACAGGCCCGTCAAATGATGTATGTGTGTGTGAGTTGTAATTTTACTACGTGGCAGAAATAATAAAGCGAACATATTTACGTGGTTTTCTACCATAATTCTCTGTTTTTTATTCATGAATATTGATTTACGATATGAAACATGATTATCATACCTTCTCTATTAAGATTTTTATTCGAGCAATATATTTTATTGCGGGAAAGATATTTTTTTAGTACGTGTTTTAATTTATTTTGAAGCTTCGGTTAGTTTTCTAGGCACGTCCGTATTTGAAAGGTTTATAAAAGAACGACATTCAAATATTCTAGGTCTCTCGTAAAAAAAATCTTGTTGCCGTTGAAAAAAACTTTGCCTCATATTAGAATTTCTCATGTGCACACGAAAGATTTGTATTTTTCTATGTAAGGAACGAGCTTAAAAACTACTGCACCGATTTCAAAAATACTTCTGTCCCCCTAGCCAAGTCGCAAACGATAATCGTAAACGCTCGGTAGGTACCAATAGATTTTCTACTTAATACCCGAGAGCCTTAAGTTGAAAATCTATTAAAGATTTCTAAGCGAAAAGAACGAAAACGCTATGCAATCTTCATTACATCTTCAACTTAAAACTAAGTACATAAAGTTGAAGCCTATTCAGCGTTTGCGTTTATGGTTTGTTACATGGCTACAGGGGCTGATGTTAGAAAGCTACTTTATCACTGAGTAACAAGGGCTATAATATAACATCACGCTACGACCCACAGGAGCGGAGCTTTAACCAGAGACGTAACTTAAAGCGGGTGAAATAAGCTACGCTGATGAAGTTGCGAATATTCCACTAGTATAATATACAAACTCACATACACAAACAGCCACACTCGAAACAACTATTCGTAAGCTAAAAAAATGCTTTTTCCGTCCACGACTCGAATTGGCAGCAGCCAATCGGTCAGCCAATGCGCCAACTGTGTCATCATAATTATGAACCCTTTGGGTGGGAACGAATCCCTAAAAATGCAGTAAAAGTTTAAAGAAAAACCACCATCATCTCCATCACGCCTGTATTCCCCGAGGGGTTAGGCAGAGATGTACCAATGTACACCCACAGTTCGCCGGTATATTTAGGTCCCATGTAATAGGGGTCGAGCCTATTGCCACTAACCGGGCACAAATCCAAACTTGAGCTGCTACTGAGAATTTCATAGAAAAACCCAATAACAGTATTTGCTCGACCTGGGAATCGAATCCAGTACCTCTAGCGTAGCAGTCGTGCTTAGGACCAATAGGCTAACGAGGCAGTTTATAGAAAAAGTAATTACGGATAGCAGTTTATTTTAGGAGAGTCAATGCCACATTTCATAATATATTTAGCTCCATTGATTTATACGAGGTATTCATATTTTATGACGGTTATTAATCTTACTGTATAAATAAACTCGGTCGGAATGTATATTACAAACGTATATTGTATAAGTACAGAGAACTAAACTATTTGGTATACAGCACAATAATTTGCACCTGCCGTGTTATTTCTTCACCACCTTTGGTTGACTGGTAGAGAATGCTTAAGCCATTAAGTCCGTCTTCGTACCTACTTTTTTTGTGCATAAATAAATCAATAAATAAATACAGGCAAAATTATTCATCTTTCTACTACACTGCCAATATTTCTTTTAATTGTATGCGTAATACTTTTGAAGCTTATAAAACACATAGGGCCTTACTTATAAAAATAACGCTAATTCATACTCAGCTACCTCCTATGTGACTGACTGAACGATGAAACACTATTTTAATCTGCCAACACTTAGACGGTCAGCATAGAGCGTGACCAAATTATTCGACTAAAGAACGAAATCGAACGAACAATTGAGCATAATTGTCAAAATTTATAATAGAATCCATAGGCCAAAAATATCATTGTCACAGCTGATTGTAGCCCGCCATCTTACTTCCGAACTATACTTAAACAACGGGTCGCCGCTGTTTAAATTTTCTGTCACTTAGGCAACATCTCAACGCTGATTAACGTTTATATAAATAAAATAAATAAGCGTTAGCGTTATTTTTATAAGTAAGGCTATTAGAGAGTTATTTAAAAGCATTGGTTACTCAGCACACTCACAACATTGTTTAAAAGTGATCGGAAGTAAGCTGCCTGTATACCAAATAGCTTCGTTGACTGTACGTTTCGAATGTGTATTTCCTCCGTTAATTGTGACTGTAACAATTGGGATTTTAGGTAATGGAGGTCTTGTGTTACAATTGTTTTTGTTAAAAGGGGAATTGTTTGATGTTTATTTAACTATTTGCTTTCGCTCGCGGCTTTTCCTGCGTTGTGGAAAACAAAAAAGGCATACATTTATGGTTTCGAAAATTGAAAATATTATTTATGTACATATGTATGACTTTTTAGTTCTAACGGTATTGAATATATTTTAGTTTTCAGTGTGATGTCATATTGCCATGTCACTGCCTTATAAAGGGTATAAAAAGACACTTATGAAGCTGAAAACAACTATTATGTTGTACCTATCATTGAGTTTTTTTGAAGCCTTCTAGTAACGGACACATTGCAGAACAAAAATCTAACATTTTTAATGTTTTTTACGAAAGCAAATAAATGTTGTAGCTACATTTAAAATACCCCCACGACCCCTGTACTGTTGCCCATAATCACAATGTTTTACATGTGTTATGCGCGTTACCATGTCAGTGTTTTTTCACACCAAAAATGAATGTCGTTTGCTACCAGCAGTTGTTTATTATGCAGACCTTGTACAAACTAGACCTCATTTCCGTGCGTCCAAAGGTTTTTTGCTGTGCCTAATAGTGGAATCAAAATGTAACAGCTCTCATTAGGGTCCCACAAATTTATGTTAATTGTAATCCTTTGTGTTTGCCAATCTCGGCTTCTCTCAGTTGCAAACGCCCCTTTGTGTCTAATTCTGTTCTGTCTCCTGCTTGTTTGGAGGAAAATTATGTTTTTTCTTACCCCTCCGCTGATTAATTCCGCTGCGGGATCCAAGACAGTTGAATTGTTTCTCCGGGACTCGTCGAGCTTCATTGACTCGGCGCTTTTCTTGTTTACAGGAATCTAATAACTGCCTTTCTAAAGAGAAAAAGAAATCCCGTTCAGTTCCGGCGTTAAGGTTTGTCTTTGCCTTATTGCAATAGTGACAATTAACTTCTTATTTCATTCGTCTCTTGTTTGGTATATTTATAAGTTCTTATTACAACTACCTAAAGACCTTTTTGGTATGATTTTAATCCCGTATTTTGTATAAAGTTCTTCAAAAGATTTCTTTATTTTTTTGTGGCTTTATGTTCACGAAATTTTGGGTTTAGGGAAATCTAGCTTTTATGCCTATGTTTATAAACACGATTTTAAAAAGACCACAACAAAGTGCTTTACCTAATGAGATGCGTAGTTGAATTGAACGCCGAGACGCGAAAAAAGAGTTAAACTTCTGTTACCTTAATCAACCAGACGAGATTAAAAAGGTTGATTAATATTTTCTTTTTTATTATTTGGAGTCTAAACAGACGAAAGGTAGGGTCGTTGTAAATTCATGAAAAACATTGTTTATTTTAGGATGAGACCCTTTGCGGTCAAAATAAATAATCCTGCTTTTATTCTACTCGAAAAACGCTGATTTTGGGTTTTCTTTTAACAGGGTCAGTAACCTTAAAATTAATGTTTCGATCGTGATCTGACGTAGATATTTCCATTGGGTAAAAAATAAAATATATAAATATACCATCACGCCTGTATTCCCCGAAGGGTTAGGCAGAGCTGTACCAATGTACACCCACAGTTCGCCGGTATATTTAGGTCCCATGTAATAGGGGGCGAGCCTATTGCCATTAACCAGGCACAAATCCAAACTCCGAGCTGCTACTGAGAATTTCATAGAAAAACCCAATAACACTTTTTGCTCGACCTGGGAATCGAACCCGGGACCCCTTGCACAACAGTCGCACTTGCGACCACGAGACCAACGGGCAGTTCCATTGGATATCCGCAACATATAATTACTGCATTTGATTTTCACATTTAGAGAGACCTAAAAGAAGAAACATTTCGTATCTACGGGACGTTTAAAAGTCCTTTGAAAAAATCATCATCATCTTTATCACTATCATATCAGCTGTAGGACATCCACTGCTGGAATCTATGCCCAGCAGTGGATGTCCCTCATTAATTTTGAAACAATAGTAAATATTAAAGAAGTTATTAATAAACTATTTTTATCCCACTGCAAGAGATGTCAGCAAACATTCGGAGGGGCCACTAAGGGCCGATGCTTGCCGGGGCTGCGGGTTGTTCGAAAGAGATACCGCGTCCCCGGAACGCAAAGGGCACATGAAGGAACATAGATGGGTTTTAGTCAGTAAAAGTCTGACACTAAAGGCGGGGGAAGTTATTTGATGATTTCACATCTATAAAAAAATTGTAAATATTTAATGAAAATTTTATTGCTACTCCGTGGTCCTCTTAATTGGTGAGATTATCATACAGTGAATGATTAATTAGGTCTCCTGACCTTAATGAGATCAACATATCTTCGTTAATCAGCAACACGAAGCGACGGGCGGATTTATGCTTAAAAAGAGGATTTTACATGTTTTCGGATCAACATAAATGATAATGTTAAAAACTAGCTGTACTCCGATCTTTCATGTCCTTTTATGCCCTAATATGTACTTGATTATTGCTCCGCTCCTGTGTGTCTTAGCGTGATGTTATACAGCTTATAACCTTTGTCTCGTGCCGTGATATTATATATTTTATAACCTTCTTCAATAAAAGATCTACAGGTAAAAGGCATTTTTTCAAATCGGAGCAGTAATTCTGAAATTATAGCTTTTATGATGTATACATCTCATTTTACTTTGGTAGGTACTAGAATACCAGGAGAACTTTTTTTAATGTAAAAAAAACCAGATTCTACTTTAAAAAAATGCCTTTCAAAGTCAAAGTATTTCTTTTAATAAGACCTTTTACAGGTTATTTTGAATTATCAAGAAGTCGGTCAGTTCGTCAAAAAGATGAAGCTCGTTGCCCGTTCTTAAACGTAGATAGACCTCTGAGAAGAACGAGCAAGAAACTCCACGGACGCTCTTTTCAACTTAATTTATAAGAAATCCTGGTTACAATGGATTAACTAGATTCAATAGTTTTAGTTAATTGACGTGCAAATGTGCCTTATAATGGTCTAATTGGAATAAATGATTTGACTTTGACTTTGAATATTCTATTTGCTTCTATATGAGTAAACAATGAAAATATAAGCCATGGCAGCTGAAAAACTGTTCTATGTTTATATTTATACAATAATCCTTCGCTCATATTATAATAGGCGGAATTGTTGTGTTATATCGGATATTGTTTATATCGATTACAAAATAGGGTACATAAACAGAGCTTCTTAGAAACTCGGTAGGCAGGCTATGAATATTTGCTATATGATAATATTTATCGACTTACTAATTTTGTATATAATTTAATATTATATAAGAATATTAGTTTCGACTTACCATCACGCCTTTATTCCCCGAAGGGTTAGGCAGAGGTGTACCAATGTACACCCACATTTCGACTTATTTATTTCAAAAGACGCTTTCTATCTCATTTGCCCTTTTCTACAAAGAATAATAAGGGTATTAGATTTTTGAGTTTGCAAAAAGGAAAGCATAAAATAATGCATAACTGACTAATATGGCTAAGCAATAAAAATAATAGAAACTATAACAATACAAGAGACACATGCAACACGATCCATCCGAAATTATTCGAATCTTTTATATCAGATTCGGACACATTTCAAATATATTTATTTCGGATATCCGATAATTCACAACATCTCTGCTTCAAATACAACATGTGACTCTTTGTTATTGTATTAAATTAGAGCAACATTCTTAAGAGCAAAACGTTTCACTAAGAACATTGTCCGTACCAGGCCACTCAAGATAATCGTGTACCTACTCACACTATCTGTGAGTTGTGGGGAAAACTGATGGTACAATAAAGTACTGACGCTCTTAAGTACCGACTTGTCATTATGTACGTAAAATGGAAAGTTGTTTTGCTTTGGTCTTTTGGGCCTAAGATTTGGTCCTTGTGATTTTTGATACATACCATCATCATCACGTATTTTCCGAAGGGTTCGGCAGAGGTGTACCAATGTACACTCACAGTTTGCTGGTATGTTCAGGTCCCATGTAATAGGTGGCGGGCCTATTGCCATTAACCGGGCAGAAACCCTAAGTCCGAGCTGCTACTGAGAATTTCATAGACAAACCCAATAACACTTCGCTCGACCTGGGAATCGAACCCAAGATCTCTAGCATAGCAGCGCTTAGGACCACTAGGCCAACGAGGCAGTCAATTATTTTTGATACTTTTGTTGAATCCTACTATATTTTAATATAATGAGCGTCGTACTAGGTAGCTAGACGCATTTTGTTTATTAAACTAAGTTTTCATTTACGCAGATAACCTAAACCTAGTTCTTTATAAAATACCTATCATTGAAAATTCCCCTACTGAAGATCCTAACCCTACGTTTCGAAGCACAAAATGACCAACAAAATTGACGGAACAAAACTCTCCATTGATAATATGATAATATTAAGTATTATTTCAGAATTACATTGTTAATGATTGATTTATAGTATCTCACTATCTGTTTAGAAACCCCTTAACAATTTATGCAGCGACGGTGAATCCCAAGACAATGTGTCATGTAATTCATTGTAAATAGGAACTTGGTCAAGGCTATAAATAGGTACACTTCTTAATATCGACTATAATTAATAAACATACTTATGTTGTTGATTATACCTAGTGTGCGTAGCTCACAAATACATCCATCGATAAGCAAAGAAAATTAATTTGAAACGGAAAACATAGATGCGCAGTTTCTTGCTGAGTGCCACGCAGTAAAAAAGGGCATGGATGGATCAAATTAACCTACATAATTAATTTTAACTGCCACGTTGGTCTCGTAGTCGCAAGTGCGACTGCTGTGCAAGGGGTCCCGGGTTCGAATCCAGGTCGAGCAAAAAAAAAAAGTAATTGGGTTTTTCTATGAAATTCACAGTAGCAGCTCGGAGTTTGGATTTGTGCCCGGTTAATGGCATGGGCTCGCCCCCTATTACATGGGACCTAAATATACCGGCTAATTGTGGGTGTGCATTGACACACCTCTGCCTAACCCTTCGTGGAAAACAGGCGTGATGGTATATTTATATTAATTTGAAGTAATTTTCGGCCTAATGCCCTCTGAATAAAGGCATATTTTTTAAATGAAATAAAGCCACATTCTCAGTTACAGAGCTCTTTTTTGGGAACGTTTTTCAATTTTGTTATTTTAAATACGTATCATTGATTGAGGTTATATTCACCAACCTACAGCAAACTGATTAACTAGGGAAATGCAAAACCTTAGCAAAACTAATTATTTATGTAGAAGTTTAATTTATTAGTTTAACCAATTTAATTTACCTTCGAAAGTATTAATTACGAAAATGATTTAGGTTAAAATTTTAGGGTCTATTTTCGGTAATTTTAATTTAAAATGGCCGAGGACCGGCCTTTAAAACGGTAGCGAGATAACCAGGACGCGAATCGCGAGGGTTGGTTCAAGGGAAAAAGCTTCTAGAAGGACTTTTTTTTACCGATGGGAAATCATCATATTACTTCTCCCGCTCTTAGTGTCAGACTTTTACTGACTAAAACCCATCTATGTTCCTTCATGTGCCCTTTGCGTTCGGGGGCGCGGTATCTCTTTCGAACAACCCGCAGCCCCGGCAGGCATCGGCCCTTAGTGGCCCTTCTGAATGTTTGCTGACATCTCTTTGAGGCGCGCGTGGAACACGAACGCGCCGTCGACACGGCCTGTCATTAGCTAAAGTACGGACGGTAAGCTATCCATTGCTCACCGTCCACGGACCCGCGTCTACGGTGGCCGGGAGTCGACTCGCGGCTCCCGACGCCCGGATCGTCTCTTCTAGAGGAACTTGTGAGAGGCCTTTGTCTAACTGTGGGGTTATAAATTATTGTGCCAAGTACATTCATGTATACATAAACTGACGCCTTTTTCTCATGGGGCTAGGCAGAAACCACAGAACTCTCCCTGCTACGGTCCTTACATTATTCATTCCGCTCGATTTGCTTTAACTTTTCGCTTTTGCAATTGATTGTATAATAATGTCATTTATAATAATGTAGTGATACAATCAAAGCTTGAGATTTGCAAATATGGTTGAACAATGCTCAATTTTTAACACCTTTTTTTACACATATTAGCAAATAAAGTGTGTGTTTTCAGACAACTTTCCCGTAAAATTTCGGTTTTCTTGAAATAATTAACAGCGCTTTGGGATTTCCGTTTCTTCGTAACATCCTTTGGGAAATTCAGATTTCACATTATTTACGCATGGTGATATTAATGGTATGTATGCAGGCGGGAAGGAATTATTTTCAGACCGCCTTTCCTCTTATTTCAAACGAATATTTCTGAAATTCAGGCATTTTTCTGTCACGGAAATCGGGATGGCGGACGTGTGCCCCAAATATTTAGACGTTGCGTGACTTTGACTTTGAACTATCAGTCATTAGGGCATTACACAAATTTCCGACTACCGGGCAAAAAATGGAAAATTCTTTTGTGATTCTCTTCTGTAGTGTTACCTATGCTAAAAGTTCATTTGCAAAATCAGTTCCGAATCCGTGATGTGAGATTTTAGTTTTGTATTCTTAAAATGAGTGAAGTCAAAGTTGAGTGAAGTATAAGTCCAATCATTTATTCCAATTAGACCATTAAAAGGCACTTTTGAACGTCAACTGGCATTTTTGGACGTCAGTGAGTTCGACACACTAGCGCCACCGCTTGATGATGTAAGTAAGTGTTATAACGAGAGTGTATTTTGACGTTTTTCAATAGGATTTGGTATTCTGCTAAGCGTGACTTGCGAGATGACTTTCAAAGTGATTTGCCTATTTCAGAATAGCATAGCTGATCGATTCTTGCACATCTCATCTCCGCTCCGCTCGTGCCCGGCATGGTAGATTGGCACCTTTACTCTGAACAAATATACGGTCGCTCTTGGCAACGATTCTCAAATATTATTACAACCCACTAATAGTTTTATCCATCCTCTCATGTTGGTATCGATCACGGCTCTTAGATATCGTACAAGTGTAACGACCATATCTTATCTACCCAATACAATATAATAATATAGATTTGCTTCTGTTATTACATGTGGTTTGTATGTGTGAAAGTGTGTCTGTGTGGGTGTATTATGGAAGTTTTGTAGTTGGTGATGGCAATAGGCTCGCCCCCTGTTACATGGGACCTAAATATACCGGCGAACTGTGGGTGTACATTGGTACACCTCTGCCAAACCCTTCGAGGAATATAGGCGTGATGGTGTATACTTTGTAGTTGATCTTTTAACTTTGGAAACTTGTTTAGACATCTTTCTGCGGCTTAAAAATCTTCTAAACTTTGGGATGTTTTTGAGGAATTGAATTCTGATTTCTGAGAAGTTTAATGAAAAACAACTTAATTATAGAATGGTCGCCATTAGGACCATTACAAAAATATAAAACAAGCGAAAAAATAAAATAGTCGAATGGTGTACAGACCATACCATTTCAAGGTAAAAGTCATTGGGCTAACTGGAAGTACCTACATAATATCCATATTAATAAAAAATAAATCAGAAACCGTTGGATGCGGGAGCGCAGGATCGATCATTGTGGCTTATATTTATATAAGTGGAAACTTGTAATTGGCTTTCTTCTGCGCATTACTTCTAACTACTTGATGTATTCGCTGTAAGTTTTCTTAAAATTAATAAACCATCATCCATCACCATCACGCCCCACGCTGTATTCCCCGAAGGGTTAGGCAGAGGTGTACCAATGTACACCCACAGTTCGCCGGTATATTTAGGTCCCATGTAATAGGGGGCGAGCCTATTGCCATTAACCGGGCACAAATCCAAACTCCGAGCTGCTACTGAGAATTTCATAGAAACACCCAATAACACTTTTTGCTCGACCTGGGAATCGAACCCAGGACCTCTAGCGTAGCAGTCGCGCTTAGGACCACTAGGCCAACGAGGCAGTTACTAGGCCAAAGAGAAAGTTAAAAAAAAAAAAAAAAAAATTAGGGGAGGCCAAATGTCCAGCTGTGGACCTCATTAAGCTAATATGATGATGATGATGACGAGTGCTAGACTATTTATTTTTAAGCCCCTTAATTAAATGATGTACTTATATTTTCTGTTTCAGACATTTTATACTTAAAGTTAACTTGATTTCTAAGTAAACTTAAGACAAGAAGCTAAATGAAAATCTTTTCACTCTCTCAAAAATATTTTGTTTAAAAGCACTGGTGAAGCTTTTGAAAGTTCTACTGATTTAAAGTTTTGATTTTGTAATCACTACCAGATGTTCTGAAACTAAAAGTAGGTTGGTACAATATTTCAGATATTTAAATCCTTATTTTTGAGTACAATTTCAAAGGAAATACGAAATTGATCCAAAATTAAGATAAAATGAACTCAAATTCAAAATTGCTTAATTGTGTTATTTCGTGTCTATTTAAATGATTTGTAAAAGTAACACTGATAATCGACCTTTGTTGCTTATACAATTTTTAGATTAAAAAAACTATGTTTAAACTAAATTATATACATACATAAACTCACGCCTTTTTCCCATGGGGGTAGGCAGAAACCACAGAACGCCACTTGCCACGATCCTTATGTACTCCTTTCGCCTCATCCAAATTCATAGCACGCCGGTTACGAGTACTGCGCACCTGACCTTTCTGAAGAATCTCACCAATAAGGTCAGGGTAGGTCTAAACTAACTTAATGGTTGTATTATGGAAAAAGATTGTTACTAAGATGTTCTACCAGTTTCACCGCAAAACGTGACAACTTTTTATAATAACATCATTTACAATAAGTTTTCATGTTTTCTGGTATTCACTGAAATCATTATTCCAATTCAACTGATAGTTCCAGAGATTTGAGCGTTTAAACAAACAAAAAATCTTTTTAGCTTTATTATAAAGCTTATTTATCTATACCAATATATACAGAGGTAAAGTTTGTGAAGTTGTAGGGGGTAATATCTGGATTTATGGAACATATTTTGAAAAGTATTTAACCCATAGAAAGCCACGTTATTTGTGAGTGTCATAGGCTATATAATATTACGCTACGACTCAATGGAGTGGAACAGTAACCAAAAATATAACCTGACGTGTGTGGAATAAGCCACTCGGACGAAGTCGCGGGCAAAAGCTAGTAGTACCTACAGCAAATGTATAGAACAATAAGTGTGTTAACAAACCGTAACTTTCACCTCTTCATTACCAACATTTGAGGCAAAGTTAATTTGTTTTTCAAGAATCCGCTCAAGAGTAAATTTCATTCCCGTTTTTAACAACTTTGGTCGTTATTTATTTATTCGAAATACTGTATTGAATACAGAAGTTGGAACCAACGACAAAGTAACTTATTTATAATAGGCGTAATAAGCTCTACATATTTTTTTTTTAAACATGCTTTTAGATTGCGTTGACACGCGATTGAGCAGTACCCAATATTGAATATATTTGCACCATGCGCATGCTAGATAACTCCTAATATCGGTAAATGGGTCAAATTTCCGGCTCCACTAACATACCAGTACGTCGATTCTGTAAAATTCAGACATGAACTCGCATCTCACGTCGCTATTCACCCTCACTTCGCTTAAGGTTCAAAATGACATTGATTTATTTGACACTTTGAAGTGCGAAGTGAGCGCCGAAGTGACGGTGGAATTACCGTATAGAATGCCACTTCTTACGTGATCTCATACTTTATCTGTTAAAAGTTCCCCGACAATTTAGTTCAACTCGCTGACGCGCTCGCATGAGTGGCGCTAGAGTAAATTCGAATTATCAACCGACTTTTTAGAATGCCAATCAAGAAAGTCACAGCGGATTCAGATTCGAAGTTTAGAAAGAGGTCTTACAGAATCACACAGCAGTTCTGTGAAGTCATAATATTGCGTTGTCATGCAAATTGCGCATTTACGCAAAATTGCAGCGGAATCTAATATCAGGAAGTGGCTGAAAATTAACTTGTAAGATTTGATTAAGTTCCTAAGGCCACTTTCCGGCTCTACTAACAGACCATTTTATGTGACGTCATAATATTGCATTGTCATGCAAATTGCAAATATACGCAAAATTGCAGCGGAATCTAATATCAGGAAGTGGCTGAAAATAAACTTGTAAGATTTGATTAAGATTCTATGGCCACTTTCCGGCACCACTAACGACCAGCTCTATGACGTCATAATATTGCATTGTCATGCAAATTGCACATTTGCGCAAAGTTTCAGCTCAGTCGAACACCGGGAAGTGGCTTGAATTTAACTTGCAAGATTTGAATAGCCACAGACAGGACGGGTAGTAGTCAATAAAAACTTGTAAAATGAACACTAAACAGCGCTTTTTATTTTTTATTTTTATAGACGGGAAATCATCAAATAACTTCCCCCGCCCTGGGCGGGACGGGAGGGAGTGTCAGACTTTTACTGACTAAAACCCATCTATGTTCCTTCATGTGACCTTTGCGTTCCGGGGGCGCGGTATCTCTTTCAAACAACCCGCGGCACTAAACAGCGCTGAAAGTTACGTGTTCTTTTCATTATTGCGATATATTTTTTATTCACGGTTGTTATTACAGTTGTACCTGGCAATCTTTTGGTTACGAAGATATTGAAGGTCAAAGTTTCAACTGCCTCGTTAGTCTTAAGCTCGCCTGCGACGCTAGAGGTCCTGGGTTCGATTCCCAGGTCGAGCAAAAAGTGTTATTGGGTTTTTCTATGAAATTCTCAGTAGCAGCTCAGAGTTTGATTTTGTGGCCGGTTAATGGCAATAGGCTCGCCCCCTATTACATGGGACTTAAATATACCGGTGAACTGTGGGTGGACATTGGTATACCTCTGCCTAACCCTTCGGGGAATACAGGCGTGATGTATGTAAGTTTCAATTTTATTTTACGTTTTTGGTGGCAATGTCGCCTGTCTTTTGAGGACATTTCCAGTTGACGGTGAAGCAGAAGAATTTTTTGATCCCATTTAGTTTTAGTTTCTTTATGTTAATATTATTGTTTTTTTTAAATATCATCTTATTTTAAGTCTGTATGTAAATACTAGAATAACAAAGGCGGATCGGAATCAAATATGAAGGTCACAAAATTGTACACAAAGATAACCCGATGAACTTATCACTTTGTGATTAGCAGTTTATGAACGATGTACGACATGTGTTCGTTCCGCTAGCAAAGCAATTTCTATTTATACAAGCTGTTGATTTGCATCCTCGTCAAATTTTAGGAGCTTGTCATGAAGAAATAGAAGTAATCAAATATAATTACGATACCTGGCCAATATCTAATAAATACTTGTTTTTTTAGTTGCAACTATCAAATAACAGTGTTCCAGAATACTCCTCTTGCAAAATTCAGGATCGTCCAGTTGCGTATGCGGTAGGCAGAGTGGTCGCGCGGCTATATCAATGTGTACATAGCGCCTAAACCCTCTGGCGAGATGGCTAGTTCGAATTTGAAAATCACGGCAAAAAAAACAATTTATTTTTTATTGATTCGTGTTAAGAATCACGAGCACAGTTAACTCCTTGAATTTGACGAGAATGCAAATCAACGCCTTGTATAAATAAAGTCGAAATGTTTGTTTGTAATGTCAAAATTATCAGGTATTTTGCTTTGTCTGTCAGTCTGTGTCTTTGTTCTGGCACACTTCCGAAACGGCTCGACCAATTTTGACGTGACTTTTACTGGCAGATAGCTGATGTTATAAAGAATAACTTAATCTTACTTTTATTTCTCGTTTTATTTTAGCGTTCCGCGTAAAACATATAAAACCCCGGTCCGTAATAACCGGACATTCACGCGAACTCAGACGCGCCCATAAGCTAGTTAAAAATACAATATAAGTAACTACGTTAACAGGTGGCGGTTACCTTATATAATTTTTCACAGATTGACAGACAGTCAGTTGCAGAAACGCTCTTTAAATTTTTAAAGCGACCTTAAATATTAATGAGTCTTTAAAGTGTTGCACAAAATAGCATTTCTCCCTAATTTTAATGCTCCATTAACTTTAATTAATGTAACGTCAAATCGGGACTTTAGCTTATTTTTACGTTGCACAAAACGTCATTAGCGCTAAAGGATCATTAATTTGACAGTTTGAGGTTATAATTTTTAATGTCCTGTCTAGCGCCCATTAAACTTGTCATTAAGATCCGTGTACTGTGAATTGTTTTGTGAATAGTAATTTCTAGCCTATATTTCAGTGTTTTTACAATGTCACTCTCAAAGTCTTTCTTCTTTATCCGATCCCGAGCAGTATATTCCACGACGACGCCGACGTCGTGTAATTCCAGATAGGATAAATTTATTTGAAAAACATGACGGAGAAGATTTTCGTGTGAGATACAGGATTTCTACAGAAGTTGCTTTACGTATTTGCGAGATGCTCAATTTAGAACCTGAAACTCGAAGAAATAAAGCTATTGATGGCCTCACACAGTTATTAATTTGTTTGAGGTTCTTCGCTACAGGATCATTCCAGCAAGTGTTAGGCGATAAGGATAGCTTTCTGCAACTGAGTCTTAGTTCTAACTAAGACTCAGTTGCAGAAAGCTATCCTTAAAATCAACATTAGTTAATGAGTCATTATCGCTAATTAGTTCATTAGATTTAAAGGCGTTGCACAAAACTGTTACAGGTACCTAAAATGGTTCTTTAACTAAAGACGACATTAAATATTATTGCAAATTAAAAATACATTTTGAATGAAGCGATTGAATGGTTGCGTATAGTTACTGCAGTTCTGTCATGTCAACACGAATGCATTTGCTAAAATAAAACGTAAGTGAACGTCAAATCGTCAAAACGTCAAAGATAGTGTTGCCTAACTATCGATAGTTGATGTATCGATAGTTAACCTCGAAAAATAGTCACAATACTATCGATAGTATCTATCCAAGAAATTGAGCAATTCTATTGATTAAGTGCAATACTATCGACAGTATCGATACTATTGGGTATTGATACTATTGATAGTATCGATAGTATCACTATTATGGTGTGTTTTACTGCAATCACTGTCGATAGTATCGATAGTTTTACTACATCGATATTTTACCGAAATTCAATAGTATCGTGTTGGATTCAAACCTTTATTAGCGAATCAGAAATCGATACTAAACCACACCAGCACACACACCATAATAATAAAACACACCATAATACCCAAAAGTATCGATAATATCGATAGTATTGTACCTACTTAATCAATAGAATTGCTCAATTTCTTGGATAGATACTATCGATAGTATCGATAGTATTGTAAAATTTCAATACTGACTATTTTTCGAGGTCACGATAGTATCGACAACCTATCGATAGGCAATCGATAGTAAGGCAACACTAGTCAAAGACATTTTTCAAATAAACCGACGGCAATACGTGCGAGTTAAAATAAATTGTAGATTTGTGCACATTAACCAAATCGCCTAACACTTGCTGGAATGATCCTGTAGCGAAGAACCTCAAACAAATTAATAACTGTGTGAGGCCATCAATGGCTTTATTTCTTCGAGATTTAGGTTCTAAATTGAGCATCTCGCAAATACGTAAAGCAACATACATACATACATAAACTCACGCCTTTTTCCCATGGGGGTAGGCAGAAACCACGGACCGCCACCTGCTACGATCCTTACACACTCCTTTCGCCTTGTAAAGCAACTTCTTTAGAAATCCTGTATCTCACACGAAAATCTTCTCCGTCATGTTTTTCAAATAAATTTATCCTATCTGGAATTACACGACGTCGGCGTCGTCGTGGAATATACTGCTCGGGATCGGATAAAGAAGAAAGACTTTGAGAGTGACATTGTAAAAACACTGAAATATAGGCTAGAAATTACTATTCACAAAACAATTCACAGTACACGGATCTTAATGACAAGTTTAATGGGCGCTAGACAGGACATTAAAAATTATAACCTCAAACTGTCAAATTAATGATCCTTTAGCGCTAATGACGTTTTGTGCAACGTAAAAATAAGCTAAAGTCCCGATTTGACGTTACATTAATTAAAGTTAATGGAGCATTAAAATTAGGGAGAAATGCTATTTTGTGCAACACTTTAAAGACTCATTAATATTTAAGGTCGCTTTAAAAATTTAAAGAGCGTTTCTGCAACTGACTGTGAGTGTGTGAGACCCACATTAATAAATACATCAAGTTCTTTGTTCCCGTCTCCATCTTGCAAACATATTTTAACAGTTGTGCGAAAGTGACAGGTATAATGCTAAGTCAAAGTACGTGCCAAATCATCATTATCATCATATCAACCGAACGACGTCCACTGCTGGACATAGGCGTCCCCTAAAGATAGCCACAATGACCGGTCCTGTGCTGCCCGCATCCATCTATTTCCCATGACCTACAAGGTCGTCGGTCCACCTCGTGGGGGCCTTCCCACACTGCGCCTTCCGTAGTGTGGTCGCTTCTGGAGAGCCTTACGACCCCAACGGCCATCTGCTCTACGAGCTATGTGCCCTGCCCATTAGGCATGGAACATTTCATAAATAGCAGGTGAAATTTCATATGAAAAAAAAAAACATTAATCACACCCGCTATTTGCCTTCACTTATACTGCTATTTTTCACAGTCAACGAAATCACGAATCATTATGAATTCATTTATTCATTCGAGCGAAGTTCGTGAGCGGCGCGCTGCTGTCTGCCAAAGCGACCGAGCGAGTAAGAAAGAAGGAATGATTTGTTCATGTGCGTGTTAGATAAGGACGAGAGATGTGATGACGGACAACACTGGGCATTTTAAATATGAACTTTAAACTTAAAAGTGTAAGATTTAGATTTCCTTGTCATAATTCATTGTGATTTCATTAGATAGCAGGTCGCAACGTGTTCGTGGCGCACATTATATGAAAGAGCTACATTATAACACTGCGAATAAAAATCATTGCCTGTGAAATTTCACATGTGAAATCATATGATTAAAAGTCATCATTTCATATAATGAAAATGAATTAAAAATAGCAATCATTTCCATGCCTACTGCCCATTGCCACTTGAGTTTCGCCATTTTGAAAGTCATATCGGTTACAGATAGTGCAATTCACGAAGACGCGCCCCACCAATTTTCCAGCATCTTTCATTTTGACCATGACGCTCTCTCCTGATTATTCATTGTAGTGTGCGTGTGCACTCATAGGTAATTAGTGTGTACCGACAACACTCAAACATGGACGGAAGCTTGCACACATATACTATAAACGGTTAGAAGGAATAGTAGTGGGGCGCGTCTACGTGGATTGCACTATCTATAACTTAGTTAATCGCGGCCATTGTTGGAATGGCTGCACGGGGGGGAGGGATCCACTGAGGTATAGCGGGTCGAGGCCTGTCGGGGTAGCGGTGAATGCTTATGCGAATCTCGCACCGGGCCGTGGGCAGAGGTGGAACACGGCGGTGGTTTTAGCCGGTAAGAGTCCGGCATGCCCCTCCGTCACTCCCAATGACGGAGGAAGTCTATGAGGATTACCAACGCGTACCAAAAAAAAAACTTAGTTAACTTAGTCTTCCGCGGATCGCCTTATTTCTGCCGTTCTATTTCGTGCTTAGTAACATTTAATAATTTTAGCCGAAAATTAGATTCTGAAAGTTCTTAAAAATACTGAAATTTCTCCAGTGATAACTGTTCCAGCTACATAAATAATTCCAAAGCCTGCCTAGTTTATTCGTAATAAAATAAAACAGGTATTATTTTATTACAAAACATAAAGTAGGTTTGTTGGTAGTAAAAACTTTTGTAGATCTACCAAAGTTTTATTTCTTCTCTTTATTTCTATGTTACTCTGTTGCGATAGAGGTCTTGGGTTTGATTTCCAGATCGAGAAAATTTTTATTGGGTTTTTCTATGAAATTCTCAGTAGCAGCTTGGAATTAGGATTTGTGCCCGGTTAATAGCAGTAGGCTCGTCCCCTTTTACATGGATCCTAAACATACCGGCGAACTGTGGATGTACATTGGTACACCTCTGCCTAACCCTTCGAGGAATACAGGCGTGATGATATGTATGTATGTATGTGTAAGGCGAGTTAAAAATAATTTCTCCCCTCTTATTTTCCTTAACCAAATTGTATGAAAAGCCTGATGATCAAAGAGTAAGAATGCTGTATGTAATGTAATGAATGTAGGAGCAATTAGCCTTTGAAAGGACTGTCGCGACATGACAAATTGTGACCAGCCTCCACCATGCAAGGTCACGCGGTGTTGCTAGCTATTACCATGAAAAGTACCCGAGAAGGGTAGGAATGAAATGAGGGAATAAAATGTTTTGAAGATAATGGTGTCGATTCTGTTATGCACAAGCTAAACTTAATTTAGGCTATTTCTATCTTTTTCTTTCCAATCAAACAAGAAAGGGACGGTCGTGAAAAAGACTTGTCAATTTTAGTTGAACTAAAACCTCTATACAATTATAATTGGCATGTCAGAACGTGTTGATTAAAAACACGGAAAAGTTCGAGGCAAAACTAATTTGACATCTCTAACTTAGTTCTAAGGTATCACCGTCCTTTTCTTTCGCTGTATGTTAGTAAGAGATGTCAATTCTCTGATTTTAGTTTAGTTTGTGAACAAGGGAATCGGCCCCAATGTCAGATTTTTATGAATAGTTCCCCTAGGGATAATACGGTTATGATACGAGAGGATTGAATTTTCAATGACAAATTATTTCTGAATTAGGGACTTTGTGTGCGGTAATATCAGAATGAAGTTGTATCGTATGTTTTTTAGCTATTTCAATATCTATTACCTATGCGTGCTAAGCTTCAGCGAATTCCGTTCAGCTGTTGAAGCATGAAAGAGTAACAAACATCTGTCCACACTTCCTGACAAACTTTCACTTCTTTTTTTCATTCAAAACAATATTAATTTGTTTAAGCTCACTGCTATTAGCGTCCTTTACTTCTTAATTAGTTTTTGAAAACAAACAAGAAACCTCAATTTTAACATCGACAATGATTTTGTCTCGATGTTTAAATAAAAAAAGGTGTGTTTCCTATGAAAAGATAAATTATTAAAAAAAGGTGTCGGAGCACCTCGTTTTATTCAACACCGTGTTTTTCTACATCAAAAGCCTTAAGATCAAAGAGAAACAAGATTACCCTTAAACCGATTCCATGCCACTGTTATTTACCGACAAAGGACTGTAAAACTGTACCCGAGAAAATCCAGGAGTATAGATATAATATAGATACTATAGATGGATACAGAAGGTCGAATTTATACAAACTAAACTAAACTGCTTCGTTAGCCTAGTGGTCCTTAGCGCGACTGCTATGCTAGAGGCCTTCAGTTCGATTTCCAGGTTGAGCAAAAAGTGTTATTGTGTTTTTCTATGAAATTCTCAGTAGCAGCTCGGAGTAAGATTTCTCCCTGGTTAATGGCAATAGGTTCGCCCCCTATTACATGGGATTAAACATACCAGTGAACTGTAGGTGTACATTCAACAAGCTAATTGGTATGCAGGCAAAATTATTCATCTTTCTACTACACTGCCAATATTCATTTTTAATGTAATCGTAATTATTTTTAAGGCGTATGACACACTTAAGAGAGTTATTCAAAAGAATGGACAGCTCAGAACAGTCGCAACATTATTGGTATAAATCTGCCTAACCCTTCGGGGAATACAGCCGTGATGGTGTGTAACTCTATAGGTACAACAAAAAACGGATGTCAAAGTTGGTTAAGATTTATTTCCAATTAGAGCAGTTACACTCAACCTTTTTTTAAAAGAGCCAAAAACACGTTTCAGTTTCAGGGCCGCCCGCAAGCAAAAATTATTTGCTGTTAATTAAAAACCTAATTAAAAATTTACGAGGTATTTGCTTTAATGAGGATTGAAAATTAAAAATGTATAAAATAAATATAATTAATAAGGTTAATAAATTTGTAACTCCCGCAGGGAAGTTGAATGTTCAATATGGCTGATTTACAGGCACTTTTGATATTATCAATAATTCGGTTATTAAGTCAGAAATTTGAAGCTAGTTGCTTGTTTCAAAACGTAGGTTTCTATGGAGAAAAACGAGCAAGATACTGTACGGACAATCTTTTTAACGGACTTCAAAAAAAGGAGGAGGTTATCAATTCGACTGTATCTTTTTTTTTATGTTTGTTACCTCGAATTTACCGACTGGGTGAACCGATTGTCGTGATTCTTTTTTTATTTGAAAGCTGGTGCTTCCCGTGTGGTCCCATTGTCACCATTTCAATATCTGATGATGGGATCTTATAGAAATCGGGGGAACTCTTCAATAAATAATAGCAGATTAACCGCGATTGTTGCTATAGCATATCTAAGCATTATTTACACCATCACACAACATAACATCACGCCTGTGTACACTCAAGGGTTACACAGACGTATCAGTAGTATTTGAAAATTTCTCATCCAAGTAAATGAAATCGCATATTCTGCTTTCTTATGACTTTTTAGTGGTGTCTCGTTAATTTACATAACATAACAGTTTCTTCATGGATTTGGATGACAGGAAATTGATACTAAAAAGCGAGAAATAAAAAACTTTATTACAAAAAAGACAACCGCCTTCAAAAACTAAAAAGACAAAAATAATTTTAGCTTTGGAAGTCGGTGGCAATACAAAACAACAAACAGAACCAAAGCCGCCGACTTCCAAAGCTAAAGTTATTTTTCTCTTTTTAGTTTTTGAAGGCGGTTGTCTTTTTTGTAATAAAGTTTTTAATCAAGTTTTTACAATATTTTGGTTACATTACTTTTGTTGCTTTTACATGTTAAGAGCAATATAGAACCATTTAAAAAATCTATATAAGCCATACCAGTTAAAAAAATGACATATCTCAACTAACAGCGCCCGTTCACAAACATGACGCGTGGACACACAAAAACACGAAAGCACAGTAAGTGCAAGCTCGATTAACAATGTTACTTTTACATATCATTTAAATAGACATGAAATAACACAATTCACTGCTATTTAGAATTTTACGCAATACAAGTACCTAAGGGTTAATTTTATCTTAATTTTATATCAATTTCATAATGTTTGATATTTTGCTTAATAATAAGGATTTAAAAAAGGTCGTGTGCGTAGTACTCCTTACCGGTGCTTGTATGATCAGATGTATGAGTGTGGAGGAGGCGAAAGCAGTACGTAAGGATCCTACCAGGTGGCGTTCTGTGGTTTCTGCCTACCCCGATAGGAAAAAGGCGTGAGTTTATGTATGTATGTACTATGAATGTACGTAATAAAGACTAAAAAATCTGAAATGTTAATCTACTTTTGTAGCTGGACTGTACACGTATTTTTGCTCGTTGTATGAACCGTCGTTCTGTCTGACTATTTTGTACGAGTACCGGTGTACCGGAAATGGAACGAAATGGAAGACTAATGGGAGTTTAATGGCAGTTGGAGTTTTGTGGAGCCTTACTTTGTAGGTACAGCGGAAGGCATAGCAATTAACACTCAATGTAAACAAGTCCTTAATTAGGCATTTTATAGTTGGCTGAATGATAGGTGCGACCGGGTTACTGATGTATCATTAATCTGCTTAATTTAACACTTATGTCACGAGTCGTATGACTTATTTATAACTATACTAATTGTATGGTTGTAAATATTTAATAATTATATGTTCGTATATTACTCTCATTTATAAGTGTAATGTAATGTAATGTAATTCTCCAGACCTATTCCGGCCACGGCGGCTAATCTTCATGCAGACTAGCTGCGTACGCAGGAGATATTATTATAGTGCACAAATGTGTGCGCAAACACAGGTGCACTCCCTTACTCTCATAGCCCGATGGCACGGCAATCCGACACGACCAGAGAGAGTTCAGGCGCAGGACCGACGGCTTTACGTGCTTTCCGAGGCACGGGGGTGTCACACCACCAACTTCCAAACTCCGGGCTGCTACTGAGAAATTCCTAATGGAAAATCCCAATAACACTTTTTGCCCTACCTAAGAATCGAACCCGGGACCCCTCGCTCAGCAGTCGCGCTTGCGACCACGAGACCAACGGGGCAGGCATTTATAAGTAGTAGTATAATAAAGCTGAAAATATTTTTTGTTTGTTTGTTTTTAACACGCTACTCTCTGAAACTACCAGTCCGATTGATAACAATCTTTTTGTGTATGAAAGTTTTTTTTATACTACTGAAGGTGGCAAACAAGCTAACGGCCTGCCTGATATAGTATGATATATGATATGAAAGTCGTATGATATTCAGACTCAGGAGGTAACTAATGTATGGAAAGCTGATATCTTATTTTAATGCTTTTTTATTAATTTTTGTTATAATATTTTATAATGTAGTTCCTTATAATACGCTTTTGTTTTTACTGTCAGGAAGTTGCTATATAATTGGAAGACTGAAAAAAAAAATAACCTTCCATTTCAAAGAAAACATTGCCTGTAAATAAAGCTTGGTACTTGGTTCGATTTTATTCAGAGCTGCGACAAAGCGCTTTTCCCTACGGATATGAGAATAAAAGAAAAAGTCTTTGTGGATTTTCCAAGAATAACAAGATAAGCCGGGAATATCTACAAAAGGACTTAAAATGTATGGAACGGCAGATTCTGCTTGGAACAAAGTTTCTTAAAAGGGCTTGTGGTGGGAGTGAACTGGCAGAAAACGTCACGTTAGGAAAAAGCGTTATGCCCTTTTCAGGTGGCCTACTCTCTTTTTGTCTATTTATTTATTTAAACTTTATGCAACAGAAAGTACAAAGGCGGACTTAATGCCTTAGGCATTCTCTACCAGTCAACCAAAGGTGGTGAAGAGATAACACGGTAGGTGCAAATAAAAATAAAATAGTCTATGTCTCTTCCTATTATTCCTGTCTCGCTGACGGTGGCGCGTGCATTGGATCGTTCAGTTCCCTCCAAGATGGTTGAGCTGAACGGTGCTGAGACACGCGTCATGTTCGTGAACGGGCGCTGTCAGTTGGGATTGGTCATCTCTTATCTGCCATGGCCTACATCTTTATTAGTATTATTTAATTGTTTAATATTCACCTTCATTGTTTTCACATATAGAAGCAACATGAATATTGTAACCAAGATTTTGTAAAACCAAATTGAAGAAAAGGAGTGTCCATGGAGTTTCTTGCTCGTTCTTCTCCATAGAGATCTACGCTTTGGAACGAGCAACTAGCTTCAACTTTAAACTGTAACTTCTTGACATTCAAAAGTGCCTGTAAATGGTCTAATTGAAATAAATGCTTTGAATTTGAATTTGAATTAATTTTAATTGTGTTAAACAATTAACACAACACAGTTACACGCGTTATTCTATTTAACTACTCTGTAATATACTTAAACTTAACTGCTCCGTTGGTCTCGTGGTCGCAAGTGCGACTGCTGTGCAAGGGGTCCCAGGTTCGATTCCCAGGTCGAGCAAAAAGTGTTATTGGGTTTTTCTATGAAATTCTCAGTAGCAGCTCGGAGTTTTGATTTGTGCGCGGTCAATGGCAATAGGATCGCCCCCTATTACATGGGACCTAAATATACCGGCGAACTGTGGGTGTACATTGGTACACCTCTGCCTAACCCTTCGGGGAATACAGGCGTGATGGTATATATATTAATATACTTAAAGTAAAATGTGTGTTAAAAAGTAAAAAAGTAATTTATTATATTTGTACGCCCCTGGGCTAAACATAGAAGATCTATTTATCTGTAATATCTCAAACTCCGTTGTAACTTGACCTATGTTTACAAATAAACATTCTGATTCTTAATTGCTATTCATTTGTAACATCTTTAATACACACTATGGTATGCAAATAAATGAATATGAACATATTTTCACATTTCGGGTTAAACTCACAGTGAAAGTTATTCATATTCATAAGTACCTTTTAAAAAATATTCAGAATTTTTGTTTATACTTTTTGATACTACAATGGGTACGAGAGGAAAATACAAAAGCCTTCACAGTTTCATTTACTCACAGCAATTCATCATCTGCCCAACAAATATTTGTATGGTCTACCGGTAGTTGCTCCGGGTCTGGTTGTTCGGTATGTAAATTTATATGATTGTAAACGCACCTACAATACACCGCAAAATTGAAAAGAACACTGAGCTGCTATTGAAAAATTCCGAATGAAAAGATAAAATAACACTGCCCGGCCTGGGAAACGAACCAAAATAACGCTCAGTAGGTAGCGATTAACACCACTAGAGCCACGGGGCAGTCTTTGTTTACTCACAGATTTAGCTAATAATGCTAAGGTTACCTACCTAGGTTGTATGTGCTACGGTGCACCTGTTTGGGCCGATAGGGCCACCATAGGGGCGGTACGACGTAAATTGCTTCAAAGCCAACGGTTAGCTTTAATATTTTTATGCAAAGCGTATAGGACCGTTAGTACTGAAGCACTACCAGTACTTGCAGGTGTACTTCCAGTCGATCTCGAGGTGCAGCGACGTGCTGCAATGTACTATTCCGCGCGAGAGACCATGGACGCAAACTTTCTAACTCAACGTGACCGTGCTAAGATCTCTAGATTATTTAAACCGCAGACTGATGTCTGGGAGGAACTTTTATCTGAATGGCAATGTAGGTGGGATAATTCCATCAAGAGCCATCAGTTCTTTCCTTCAGTTCGCGAACGGCTGGCCAGAACATGGCTGGAGGTGGACCACTGTGTTGCCCAATTTCTCACAGGTCATGGCAACTTTAAGAGTAAATTATTTTCTTTTAAGCTTGTTGCCTCTCCTTTGTGTCAATGTTCTACATCTGACTGTGAATATGAACAATCTGCTCATCACATCTTATGGGAGTGTATTCTTTGGCAGAATGAGCGAAATATTATGTTAGATAGTGTACAGGTTACATCCGGTGTTGTTTATTATGCGGACCTTGTAGAAACTAGAACTAATTTCCGTGCGTTCAAGCGTTTTTGCCATACCTATTACTGGAATCAAATGTAACAGTTCACATTAGGACCCATTAAAGTTAATGATAATTGCAATCCGTGGTGCTTGGCAATCTGGGCTTCTCCCAGTTGTAAATAATCCCTTTGTGCCTATTGGCCTAATTCTGTTCTGTCTCCTGCTTGTTTGGAGGGAAGTGGAAATTATATTTTTCTTACTCCTCCGCTATTCTTTTCTGATTAATTTCGTTGCGGGATCCAAGACAGTTAAATCGTTTCTCTGGGACTCGTCGAGCTTCATTGTCTCGGCGCTTTTCTTGTGGTCGCCACTGTTGATTCTGGCTTACAGGAGTTGCAGTGGTTTGGGAACAGTGTGGCGGGCTTGTCCCAATAAAAAAAAAAATAAAAAAAAATGCTAAGGTTGCTAAATCAAGAACTCCAAAAAAAAAACAATCCCATCCAATTCAATCGACTGCTACACTAGAGGTCCTGGGTTCGATTCCCAGGTCGAGCAAAAAGTGTTATTGGGTTTTTCTATGAAATTCTCAGTAGCAGCTCGGAGTTTGGATTTGTGCCCGGTTAATGGCAATAGGCTCGCCCCCTATTACATGGGACCTAAATATACTGGCGAACTGTGGGTGTAAATTGGTACAACTAACCCTTCGGGGAATACAGGCGTCATGGTATGTATGTATGTGTTGCTAAATCCAGGGCAAGTACCAATGTGATTTTTTCAAATAGATATGCACTTTTGGAGTTTATCTTGCACATCTCGGACATTATAGTGAAAGAAAAATGGAGAGAAAACCTGAACTTTTGTAATAAATATAAGTCTGAAATCGCCAATCTGCCTTGAGCAAGCGTGGTGATCAATACTCGTCGTGCCTACTCTGTATGAGAAGGGGCCTTTACCCTTCATTGGGATAATGATAGGCTGGTATTATTACCTACTAGCTTCTGCCCGCGACTTCGTCCGCGTCACAGTTGATGTGTTATCCTACGGGTACCGTACATTTTCCCGGGATAAAAAGTAGCCTATGTGTTATTCCAGACTATAATCTATCTTTGTGCCAAATTTCATCCAGATCCATTCAGCCGTTTAAGCGTGAAAGAGTAACAAACATCCATACATACATCCATACATCCATACATACAAACTTTCGCCTTTATAATAGTAGTAGGATTTTAATTTGCGTATAATTATAGGATAATCATCATCATTATCCTATCAGCCGAACGCCGTGCAGTCAGTAGTGGATGTCAAACCTGATTGGGACGTGTTCTCGATTGCATGGGAGAAGATCTTGTCAGTATGTTTGGAGTATTGCGTGTGAATGTCGTGAAATATATATTTTATGACTTTAGCTAATGTAATTGGCCAATAGCCGTTTTATGTTAAACTAAAATAATTGGATGAGTGAAACGCGACTAACAAAAAGGATTTATATGGCAGATGTGAGTGGCAATGCCGGGAGGGGACGCCCTAGAAAAACCTACCCTAACCTTATTGGTGAGGTTCTTCAGAAAGGTCAGGGGCGCAGTAATCGTAACCGGCGTGCTTGTACTCCTTTCGCCTCGTCCACATTCATACATCTGGTGTATCAATGTGGACGAGGCGAAAGGAGTAAGCAAGGATCGTAGCAGGTGGCGTTCTGTGGTTTCTGCCTACCCCCATGGGAAAAAGGCGAGAATTTATGTATGTATGTAAAATAAATAAATAGAATAGATCTTCCTAAAGATAGCCACAATGACCGGTCCTACGCTACCCGTATACAGCGGTTTCTCGAGTTCTATTTATTACACAATACGATTACAATAATATTTGTATTGCATACCGTTATTCTCGATATCCGTCAGTACCCACTTGTAATGTCGGCACGTACGCTAAAGTTTGCTTTGATCATTCTCTATTTGACGTTTGCATCGTACGATTCAAGGATTCCGTGTTAAAAATAGCATGTTTAGGTATTAATATCGGCGATTTGCTGTGCTGTCTAATCGAAAATTGATGAAAAAAGTTTTCGTTGCGAATTCAATTAGTGGTAGCCTTTTTTTTTATAGATGGGAAATCATCAAATAACTTCCCCCACCCTGGGCGGGACGGGAGGGAGTGTCAGACTTTTACTGACTAAAACCCATCTATGTTCCTTCATGTGCACTTTGCGTTCCGGGGGCGCGGTATCTCTTTCGAACAACCCGCAGCCCCGGCAGGCATCAGCACTGAGTGGTTCCTCAGAATGCTTTGATCATTCTCAATTTGACGTTTGCATCGTACGATTCAAGGATTCCGTGTTAAAAATAGCATGTTTAGGTATTAATATCGGCGATTTGCTGTGCTGTCTAATCGAAAATTGATGAAAAAAGTTTTCGTTGCGAATTCAATTAGGGGTAGCCTTGGATCTTGGGATTATAATGTTCGTCTTGTAATTAATGTTAGCGGCGCAAATAATTGGGAGCTGTTTACTTTAGGGTGGAATTAATATTTTCAGCAGAATCTATAAAAAGTTATTTGTTTAAGATTACATAATTTAGCCGTGGATTCGGCCCCTATTGTCCCGTTAGCTCTGGTTCCAAGGTCGGGTAAAAAAGTGGTATTCGGTATTTTCCATTAGGAATTTCCCAGTAGCAGCCCGGAGTTTGAAAGTTGGTAGTGTGACAGCCCTGTGTTTCGGAAAGCATGTAAAACCATTACTCCCGGGCCTGATAACTCCCTGGTCGTATCAGATTGCCGTATCATCAGACTATGAGAGTTACAAAAGAGGGAGTGCACCTGTGTTTGCGCACACACTCGTGCACTATAATATCTCCTGCGTACTTGGCTAGTCTCTTTTGAGATCGGCTACCGTGACCGAAATCAGTCTGGAGACTACTTTTTTTTGTGTGTAGCAGCTCTGTGCCTCAGAAAGAAAGTTAAGCCGTAACGGGTAGTAAAAAGCCGAAAATTCTGACAACCAGTCTTACCAAAAGGTATCTTGTTGCATAGTAACTGGATTATGAAGGTCAAATAGGCAGTAGCTCTATGTAAAGCACTGGTATTCACCTGCATCCTATTAGACTGGATGCCGACCCCAAAGAAGTTGGGAAAAGGCTAAATCGCCAATCCGCCTCGAACAAGCATGGTGATCAATGCTTGTGCTTTCTGCCCAGCAGTTTTTTTTAGATCCGAAAACTTGTGTTTATACTTGTTTTTTATCTTTATTTTCAAAAATTGTGTGTCTTGCTAAACTTAGCAGTTGGATGGCGAGAAGACAGAGCGAAAGAGAGAAAGAGAGAGTGAGACAGTAGTAGGCTGGTATTATTATTTTATTCGTCCGCTGAACTGCCTCGTTAGGCTATAGTGGTCCTAAAGCGCGACTGCTACGCTAGAGGTCTTGGGTTCGATTCCCGGTTTAAGGAAAAAGTGTTATTGGGTTCCTTCTTTAAAATTTTCAGTACTTGTACTCGGTTAATCGCAATAAGCTCGCCCAATATCACATGGGACCTAAAAACATACCGGCGGACTTTGAGTGTACATTGGTAAACCTCTGCCTATGCCTTCGGGGAATACAGGCCTGATGGTATATGTGTCTGTTTAATCCTCTTGTGATGTAGGAAGTCTACCCGTGGCTAATTCATTTAGAACTAAATCTGGTTACGTAGGGGCAAAGGCTCAAAAGGCTTTCACGCTAGCTGGAGTTTGTGGTTCCGTCCATATTTGTTTTGAAATTGTCAAGCTAAAAGTGTATCTATAGGAATTAAAAGACTAAAAATAAAAAATAAAAATTTATAGATCTTCCTAAACGGTTGATTGACACTTTCTCGTGAGCCAAAAGGTGGCTTTTACCTTGATCAGAGGTTAAGCATTGCCATCCGACGTGGCAATGCCGCCAGTCTTTTGGGCACTTTTCCGGTTGACGGCGATGCGTAGGAATTTTTTGATGCCTCATAGATTTAGTTTCCTTCCTTTTTATTAATAAGGTTTTTTTTTTAAATCTTATTTTAAGGATGTAAAAATTTAATAATAGTAAGAAATAAATAAGTCATAGGTTGACCAAAAATCTAATTATTGTATTTACAAGAAGTAGCTTCTGCCGCAGCTTCTGCAGCTTCTTATGCGAGTATTTTTTTCATCAGCGTTACGTTACGCCTTTGGTTACTGCTCCGCTCCTGTTGCTCGTAGCGTGATGTAACATAACCTGTACTGTTCCTCATGAATCTGGATATCATATACAAAACAAAATTTTCCAATACGACTGGTTGTTCCAGAGATTAGCGCGTTAACACGAACAAACAAAAAAGCTTTTTAACTTTAATATATTAGTATACATAGGACATTAACAAATTGTTGTGCCCGGTTAATGGCAATAGGCTCGCCCCCTATTATATGGGACCTAAATATACCGGCGAACTGTGGGTGCACATTGGTACACCTCTGCCTAACCCTTCGGGGAATATTTATACAGGCGTGATGGTATATATTAACAAATTGTAGAATCGACAATTTTCAGTACGCAAATAAAATTGAACAAGAAAATGCGGGCAAAATGGAATAAATCATTATAAGAGTGTTGTGATACGGGATTTTAAACCCTATAAACGTTACATATTGAGTAAATAAACAAACAAATGAATACTTCACCGCTCGTATATCTTCTGTGTTAAAAGTGGATTTATACGTTCATGGCATGTTTCTTTTTTACGTAACATCACGGTTATATTTGCTAGAGAGGTAGGCAGAGAAGTTTAGTAGGTACATTCTGTCAGTTCAGTTGATGTAACATCAATACAGTTACGTTGAACATAATATGAATAGAATAGAATATGTATTTATTGTAAGTATTGTATATACGTCAATGTCGTCGTCAAATCCTATAAAGCGGAAGACAGCTGCGTTAACGTTAACAAAATTACAATAATGACTGTCCCTTCCTTGTCCCTTGTGTGACCCCCTTACACAAGGGACTTAAAGGGACAGGGAACATAATACGGTCCTCGTTAACGATAAAGATTGGCCGGGTCAGTCAGCAATATCGGTTCAGTAGGTGACTATCCAAAATATCGGACGTACTTATACAAGCTGTTGATTTGCATCCTCGTCAAATTTTAGGAGCTTGTCATATAAAAAAGAAGTAATCAAATATAATTACGATACCTGGCTAATATTTAATAAATGCTTGTTTTTTTAGTTGCATCTATCAAAAAACAGTATTCCAGAATACTCCTCTTGCAAAAATCAGCATCGCCCAGTTGCGTATGCGGTAGGCAGAGTTGTCGCGCGGCTATATCAATGCGTGCATAGCGCCTAAACCCTATGGCAAGATGGCTAGTTCGAATTGGAAAATCACGTCAAAAAAATTTAAAACAAATTTATTTTATTATTGATTCGTGTTAAGAATCACGAGCATAGTTAACTTCTTCTAATATACTCATTCCTTACCTTATCCATTCTGGTCACAGCACATATCCACCTCAACATTCTCATCTCCGCAACAAGCAATAATTTTCATGTATGCTTCTCAGTAATGGACAAAAAATTTTAACCGTAAAAACCAATATCCATTGACATAGAGGTATTCTCGGTAACTGTGGGAAGCCTTTTTGCCTTTAGATTGCCTTTTCGATTCATCAATGGTTTCAGCAGAAACTATTAATTAATAGATATCCAGCTTTCAACACAATCATAATACGTTACAGAGTTAATTCAGGATTTTTAACAACAGCACAAGAAAGAAAGAAAGAAAGAAAGAAAGAAAGAAAGAAAGAAAGAAAAACCATATATTCGTTGCGAAAGCGAAGTTTTTGCTGCTGCTTTAATTGTGATTTTCTATTTTATTAACGTTAACTAGGAATTTCTCCTCTATCGTGGGTGCGTACAAACACATAAACTCACATACACAAACAGCCAGACCCGGAACAACTATAGGTCATAAAAATATTTGTTCCGTGCGGGAATCGATCCCGCGACGCGCAACGCAGCAGTCGATCGCTTGGCCACTGCGCCACCCGTGTCGTCCATGATTGATCATCATATCAGCCGTAGAACGTCCATTACTGTAGCAAGTGGCGTTGTGTGGTTTCTGCCTACCACCCTGAGAAAAAGGCGTGAGTATATTTATGAATATTTGTAGTTAGTCATAATTCACTAGAAATAAACTATCATTGCTACCGGAATTAGTCACTATTCAAATCAAAACAATCTCCAAATACACACGTACATTTTATCATCAAATCTACCAAGAAATCTTTAACCACCTATAATATTATTTACCTACCTTATACCTAATCAACAGATTAACCTACAGATATGATTAACCTCAAAGTGACAAAGGTCGAGTGTGCAGTACTACTCGTAACCGGCGTGCTTGTATGACCAGATATATGAACGAGGCGAAAGTAGTAAATAAGGATCAGAGCAGGTGGCGTTCTGTGGTTACTGCCTACCACTATGGGTAAAAGACAGAATCCCATTAAAATCCATTGGAATCGGACGTCTTCTACCTAAAGATCAAATAGTTTACGAGATTTTATATTTATTCGGTTTTTTACGTAATTTATCAACTAGATTTTCTCTGCAACTTCTTCCTTGTAAATGTCGGTTATCGCGTATGCAAACGAAGTCGCGGAATAAAAAGTAGCCCATGTCCTTTGTTAGGGAGCAAACTAGCTCCGTACTTTTCATCAAAATCGGTTCAGTAGTTTAGTTGTAAAAGCGTAACAGACAGACAGAGTTACTTTTGCATTTTTTAAATTAATAATACAATTGTATAAGTGTGGGTCAGTATGGATGCCATTTAGAGAATTCTACAAACGGAACCCCAAAAAATCTTGCTTGAAATAACTGGTAACATTTTTTAAATGTTCCCCTCTCCTTAAATATTTGATCACCATTCATTGTTTGTTTTCAAGCATTACTCAAACTTTCTCTTGTTCCTAATGAACTAAATTTTATCGGTGGACTGAAATGCGTTTTTCGCGGTAACGTATTTTCATTTAATTTTCCGGAGTTTTCTGAATAAGTTCTGCTAAAATTGAAATGAAAAGTAGTTATTAACGCCCTATGACGTACTAGTTTGTAATACTTATAATTATTTAAGTAAGTTCTATGTTACAAAAATAAATATTTACCCAAATTAAAACAAGCAATAAATGGTTTTAAAAGGGAATGTTACTGGCCAATTCTTACTCGCCTTAAACATTGCAAAGTTGCCCTAAAGCGAAGTGATTGGAAGACAATTCCCCTTTAGTCAGTGAATAACATAATGACAGTAAATTATTTAACTTCCCAAGAACTTAATGGACTTTAAAACGACTAACATTAGCTCCTACTAACTTCCGCAACGTTACACTGACATATTTCCTTTCGCTGAACTTAAATAGCTTAACCCTTTCGAAATGGATCCCAAATACTTGTATCAATGGAACATTACATAAAGGCTATAATTGCCTGATTTGTGGTCACAAATACTACGCGGCCACAAAAGCCTTTGTTCGTTCATCAAGTCGGAATGCTGAAAATGTTTAATTTATATATTTTACTCGCGAACTACACTTGACTTCGTGCGCTTGGCTTATTTCACCAGCCTTAACTAACGTTTTTGGTTACAGCTCCGCTCTTGTAGATCTTAGCGTGATGTTATATAGCCTATGACGCTAAGAAATAACGTGGCTTTTTATGGGTAAAAGAATTTTCAAAATCAGTGCAGTAGATTCAGAGATTACCCACTACAGCCTTACAAATTCATAAACTGTACATATAATAGTGTAGGCTACTAGCCAGTGAAACTTACATAAAATATAATGCTAACAAATTTTCTACGGGAGCGAGTGGGGACCGTGGACGATAAGTCAAAAACCCATATGTCTACTGACGGACGCGCCTGACGGATGCGCGCGCCGCATGCGGGGGCCCGCATGCGCGGCTGGCGCTTTACATGTCCAACCGCGTGTGTCAGTGTGTGTGTGTCATATACATCTTTATAATATTAGTATAAATTAGCTTCTACCCGCGACTTCATCCGCGTCAAAATTGGCAAACAAGCCCACGGCCCACCTCATATTAAGTAGTAACCTCTGTCTATAGACATCTGCAATATCAGAGGCCTTGCAAATGCGTTACCATCCCATAGACGAAGTTGAAATGCCTCATGTGGCTGTAATTCCATCGGCACCTATACCTTTCAAAACGGAACAAAGCTGTTTTGCGGCAGAAATAGGCATGTGTGGGTAGTACTTTCCCGGACGAGCTCCTTCACAAAGAGCTCTACTTCAACTAAAGCGTGAAAGTTAATATATTATCCCATGGGGACCGTACATTTTCAGGGATAAAAAGTAGCCTTTGTGCTATTTCGGACTATAATCAATCTCTGCGCCAAATAACATCCAGATCCGTTCAGTCGTTACAGCGTGATTGAGTAACAAACATCCATCCATCCGAACTTTCGCATTTACTCGTATAAAGGTGCTCCCTCACCGGTAGCATTCACGTGTATTGTAACATTATAGATTCGACTTTGAGCATTACATTACAATAATACCTCCCTGACTAACGAGCATTTGCGTGTAATGTAACATATTGATTCGACTTTTAATATTACATTACAATAATACCTCCCTGACTAACGAGCATTTGCGTGTAATGTAACATATTGATTCGACTTTGTGCATTTCATAGCAAGATGTCAGACGGAGCTGTCACAGTCACGTAGGCTACTGAGCGGGCGGGCGGGGGGCTGGGGAAAGTGGAGCGCATTGATGTTACAAGTTGTATCAAGATATTACACATTGTATCATTACAAGGTGCGCATTGTAATGCTCGGTACTTCTCCTTCACTGATGTATGCCCGTTTTGTATCATTACAAGGTGCGCATTGTAATGCTCGGTTCTCCTCCTTCACTGATGTAATGCTCAAATCTGTAACGTTACATTACACGCGAATGCTCCCGGTGAGGGAGCACCTTAATAGTAGTAGGATTTCAGATAACTTGCTTATTTGAATTTGATTTCCCTGTGGAATTCACCTTAGTGTTTGGATACAATTTATAAAACTTTTCGTCCATGTTGGATTTGCATACAGCCTTTGCAGTATTATATTTATACCTCTCTCTCTGCTTATCACTTTGTTGGAGATACATACACACATACATAAACTCACGCCTTTTTCCCATGGGGGTAAGCAAGAACCACAGAACGCCACCTGCTACGATCCTTACATACTCTTTTCGCCTCGTCCACATTCATACATCTGGTCATACAAGCAATCCGGTTGCGAGTACTGCGCACCTGACCTTTCTGAAGAACCTCACCAATAAGGTCAGGGTAGGTCTTTCTAGGGCGTCCCCTCCCGGCGTTGCCACTCACATCTGCCACATAAATCCCTTTTGTTATTCGCCTTTCACTCAACCTCTCAATATGACCGAACCATCTAAGGATACCCTTTTGAACCTTTGTCATCAACATCCTCTTTTAAGTCGCAACGTTCTCGTATCGTATCTCATTCATTCGTTGTTAGAGATACGTGATACATGTTACGAATTTATAACTATTAAATGAAGTTAACAGTTTGAGACCTAAACTTACATTTACTTACTAACTTTTAGAGAGCTTGATTTGATTTTGGGAATAACAAGCAAGTTCACTATTTACCGATAAGGATCTAAGATTATGTAATACTAGCTATATACCCTCGTGTTCAGTCACATCTTAGATTACTGCTAAGCCCCCGTTAGTCATAGCGTCATGTTCTATACGTATAAACCTTTCTGTAGATAAGCTCTTGATGATAACCGCATTAAAATCCGTTGCGCACAGAGGGTCAGAAGGCGGGAAGCGACTTCGTTTTATACACCTAAATATTTGTAAAAAAGTACAAATTGATGTGTAAATAACCCAATAAAATATTTTTAAAAGTAGTTACTTAAGCCCTGCATTCTTTTTTTTTTAATTCAAGTATTTTATTCATAAGTTTATAAGTAGATACGTACTTTTATCAAAGTTTTTTCAGAACTACAAATCCACTTTAGTTTTATTTGTAAAAGTTTGAGATGTTAATCCAAGCTATTTTACCAGAGATCTAATGGTCTGTAGATACTGCCAGTGGGCAGGCAAGATGAAACTTTTTAGCTCTAAAAAGCTATTTATCAGCTTAAGATAGCATGAAAAGTTCTAAGTTTTAACCCTAACTTATCGCTGGTAAAAAAATAAGCGAAGTCGCGGGCAGATGAAGGTATTGCCATTAACCGGGCACAAATCCAATCTCCGAGCTGCTAGTGAGAATTTCATAGTAAAACCCAATAACACTTTTTGCTCGACCCGGAAATCGAACCCAAGACCTCTAGCGTAGCGCTTAGACCACTAGGACCTTTGTAACTGAATTTACAAAGTAATATTATAATGGTACAGTTTTTGGTAGGTGCTCTGATCATACAAGTACGTTGGTTACGAGTACGGTTACCCGACTTATCTGAAGCTCAATGCTCATTTATTGCGTTCCATAATGTACATAAATGGCCTTCAAAATATACAAACACAGAGTCAATATGAACCCTGTCGGACACAACAATAATGTCAGTGTTGATCTTTCTAGGGCGTCCCCTCACTGCGTTGCCACTAACATCTGCCACATAAATACCTTAAACGAAGAATAACACGATTATAAAATACCAAGAAATACCAAGTCTATGACGTACAATGATACACAATAAACAACAAGTAGTTGAGATTATCGGGCCACAATCTTGCACAACGCTATTTCTTAACTTCAGGGAAATATCGTGAAAATCCTCGTTCCTTATCAACATGTCACATATGCCTGATGACTGATATGTTATTATTGTTCGTTGGTTTATTTTATTGCTAAATCAAAGACAGAAATAAACACACTATCGCACTTTTTCTCCTACTTATCGGGACCGATAAGCGTGTTGTGTTTATTTGTAATAACTTGTCGCGACGTTGTAATGAGTTATTCGATTTGTAGTGGGGAATTTTGTAAGTAAAATTGTTGAGTTAAGACGTAGGGTGAACGAATATACAAGTATATAATAATAAAATTGAACAGTTTCTTTTGTAATATTTATTATTTATTTATTTAAACTTTATGCAACAAAATGTACAAAGGCGGACTTATTGCCTTAGGCATTCTCTACCAGTCAACCAAAGGTGGTAAAGAGATAACATGGCAAGTACAAATTAATGTACAAGAGAAAACAACTTTTTTTATGTTTGTTTAAACGTGCTGATCTCTGGAACTACCAGGTCGGATTTAAATCTTTTAGATGTGATAGCCAGACTTATGAGGAATACTTTAGCCTATATAACCTCGCGCTACGTACCACGGGAGCGGATCAGTAATAAAAACGTAACTTTTTTAAATGGGACAAGCCCGTAACACTATTCCTATTAACTGCAACTCCTGAAAAATAAATCAGATGTAAAAAACGACGTCCACTGCTGGACATAGGCCTCCCCTACGTATAGCCACAATTACTGGTTGGCTATCAATACCCAAACCAAAATGATGACAGCAAAGATAAAAGAAAAATGTAATGTAATTTAAATGAGTGAATGTGAATTGTGAATTTTCATGCACAAGAAGGAACATGGATGGGTTTAGTCAGTAAAAGTCTTACACTCCCTTCCGCCCCGCCTAGGGCGGGGAAGACATTTGATGATTTCCCATCAAAAAAAAAATGGGTAACAAAGACGAAAGGTCATGGTCAGCCAAGAATCTCTACCACTACTGAATTTATCATTCTCCCAAAGGCCAAATCCTAGGCTTCTAAACGGACCATATTTTACCAATACGACAATCAGATTGGACAAATTGTTATTAGATTTTTTATTGGTTATCGGGAATTTCTCAGTATTGGGTAGGAAATTGCGCACGGATTATGGCAATAGGTTAGTCAGTAAGTACCTATTGAAGCGGGATTATTGTACAGAGATAATCAATTTACGTAATAGAAACACTAATTTAACTATTACCTTGTATATTGGTTCAGGAGGACGCCTACGTTCAGCAGTGGGCGGGTAAAGGCTTATAATTATGATGATATTCATATTCATTTATTTGCATACCATAATGTCAGGAAATGTGTTATAACACGCTTAAAGCTAAGATACAATTATGGACCCTGTAGCAACATAAGTAACAAGGATTATTACAAATAAATTCAAATTAAACATTAAAATTAAAATAATAGGAAAATATTTAGAAAAAATAAAAAATAAATAAATAATTATATTAAAGGAAGTATTATAATATCTAATATTTTTATCCATTTAACCACGTCTTGTCAGGCCTTGTGGAGGACTGTCAAGGTTTTCTTATATAAAGAGAATTTCGGCCAAAGTCACAAACGTTACTCAACTTTAAGTCGCCTTTAAGTATTATGCTATCTTTGTTACTTTAATGTGTATTACAATACAATACAAAGAGAGATGAGATTCATCAAGGACGTTCTTAAATATATTTAAGAACGTCCTTGATGAATCTCATAGAAATATAGTAATCAAATAATAAGTGTCGTGATAGCCCAGTGGTTAAGGCACCAGCCACGAGCAAATACCAATGCGACTTTTTCTAATTTATATGTACTTTCTAAGTTTATCTTGGACATCATTGACATCGGTAACCATGTCAGAGGCCTTTGAGGCGGTTAAGAAACTCTGACACTAGGGTGTGTGTGGTCGTTAGATCTTACTGCCGACACGATAAAGAAGAATAATCAAATAAGGTTGTATGTCGCTCAACCAGCCAGTCTTAACAGAACCTACGATTAAGTGATTAGGGCACCTACATTTTTACGTCCTAAATATTAAAGCCAATTAGGCTATTGACTTTGAGCCTGTTAATGTAAACAATGCCCAGCTGACGAGGGGAAATTCCACAAGTAAACAATTGAGCTTCGCACATTGCTAGGTCATACTGAAACGGTTACTAAAACTAGGTCATCATGTGATATCATATCAGACAATTGCCGTTCACTGTTGAATGTAGGTCTTCCCTGAAGAGCGCCAACCATCCTGGTCCTGGGCAGACCTGACACGATGAAGAAGTAACTGTCTCGTTAGCCTATTAGTCCTAAGCGCGACTGTTACTCTGGAGATCTTGGCTTCGATTTCCAGGTCGAGCAAAAAGTGTTATTGGGTTTTTCTATGAAATTCTCAGTAGCAGCTCGGAGTTTGGATTTGTGCGCGGTTAATGGCAATAGGCTCGCCCTCTATTAAATGGGAACTTAACATACCGGGGAACGATGGGTGTATATTGGTACACCTCTGCCTAATCCTTCGGGGAATATATGCGTGATGGTATGTGATGATGAATTAATTGCGCGTTGGCATGACAAACAAACGAGTGTGCCTTTCAGCCCGATGGCTTTCGTGGAAGTGGGTAAAATATTGAATGCTTAATTCCAGGATATATGTGCATACGTATGAAAGAAGTTAAATAAAAGCTTTGGATACAAATATTTGAATACCTGATATTTTTGTTGAGTGTGCTTTAATGAAAAAAAGTTCCGAGAACGAATATTAATATAAAAATAAAAAAATATACCATCACGCCTGTATTCCCCGAAGGGTTAGGCAGAGGTGTACCAATGTACACCCACAGTTCGCCGGTATATTTAGGTCCCATATTATAGGGGGCGGGCTTATTGCCATTAACCGGGCACAAATCCAAACTCCGAGCTGCTACTGAGAATTTCATAGAAAACCCAAAAACACTTTTTGCTCGACCCGGGAATCGAACCCAGGACCTCTAGCGTAGCAGTCGCGCTCAGGACCACTAGGCCAACGAGGCAGTTAATATAAATATAATAATATTTATTATTTTGTATTTGCGTGTAGTTCTAGCGAACTATCCGCGACTTCGTCAGCGTGGCTTATTTCACCCGCGTTAGGTTACGTCTTTGGTTACTGCTCCGCTCTCGTGGGTCGTAGCGTGATGTTATATAGCCTATGTTACCACCATCACGCCTGTATTCCCCGAAGGGTTAAGCAGAGGTGTACCAATGTACACCCACAGTTCGCCGACATATTTAGGTCCCATGTAATAGGGGGCGAGCCTATTGCCATTAACCGGGCACAAACCCAAACTCTGAGCTGCTGCTGCCTATGTTACTCAGTGATAATGTAGTTTTCGAACGCCAAAATAATTTGTGAAATCGGTCCAGTACTTTTTGGGTTTATTTATTTGTTATATACAAAAATACAAATCTTATAATATTAGTGTAAATTAAGGTTTTTTTTTTGTAAAATAATTTTGTTTTTTTACGCTCTTACCTACGACAATTTACACCTGCCATGATATCTCTTCACCACCTTTGGTTGACTGGTAGAGAATGCCTAAGGCATTAAGTCCGCCTTTGTACTTTTTGTTGTATTAAGTGTAAATAAATCCATCTTTACTATTACTAATATATAATAAAGATGAAGAGTTTCTTTGTGTATTCACGCTTAGCTCTGAAACTAACAGACGAACTGGAAAATATCTTTCGAGTAATCTAAATATCTTTTACGTATGACAGCCAGATTAATAAGGAACAGTATAGATAGGCTATACCTAATAACGTCACGCTAGGTCGTGTGTACTTTTTAAGTTTGTCTTGGACATCACTGGCAGGCGGTTTAGAAACTCTGACACTAGGGTATGTCTGCGGGTTGTTCGAAAGAGATACCGCGCCCCCGGAACGCAAAGGGCACATGAAGGAACATAGACGGGTTTTAGTCAGTAAAAGTCTGACACTCCCTCCCGCCCCGCCCAGGGCGGGGGAAGTTATTTGATGATTTCCCGTCTTAAAAAAAAAGGGTATGTGGCGTCGTTAGACCTTACCGCCCACATGATAAAGAAAGAAGAAGAAGTCACGCTACAACCCAAGGGAGCGGAGCAGTAACCAAACACGTAGCTAAAAGCAGGCAGAAGCTAAATAAATAAATATTTTTATATAGTTTTTCAATAACAAATTCCAACAGTGACCAACGGGGAATAACTAACTTTATTTATGCCGTAACTGGCAAAGTTTGATGCCAATCGATGTTTGTTAGCTCTGCTCAAACGCTATGTGTTAAGTCAACATGGTAGTGCAAGTTTGCGCAGTAGGTGTAACATTATTACTACTGTGGACATCCCCGGAGTATTGACACGTATTGAATTAACAAGGCAAGACATTCGTTTGCGGATTAATGTTTTATTGGCATATCTAAGGTACTTTGTGAGGTTATCAAGTGTACTTGTGGAGAAGCTCTAATTACAGCCGCATAGACCGATCTTCCAGGTTAAGCCACGCTTGCCGAGGTTGGTCTGTGGATGGGTGACCATTTTCATAGCGAGTTTCCTCCGTGCCTCGGAAAGCACGTAAAGCCGTTGGTCCCGGCTGTCATTTGTAGATCTTTGACAGTCGCTACTGTTAGTCAGAACCCCTAAAGTCTGACAACCAGTCTTACCAAGAATATCGTATTACCCATTACTGGGTTGTGGAGGTCTGATAGGCAGTCGCTCCATGTAAAACACTGATATTCAGCTGCATCCAGTTCGACAGGAAGCCAATCCCAACATAGTTGGGAAAAGGCTAGGCAGATGTTGATGATCTAAGGTACATTGTGAGGAAATTATGAAGGCATTAGCTTTTGCCTGTGACTTGAGTCGCGTGGTTGTTTTCACGTCTTTGGTTAGGGTAAAACCGGGATAGACGCCTCATGAGTATAGATGCCCCGATTGTAATTACTCTAGTCTCGCGGATCAATCGTGTACTATTTCATTTATCTATCGAAAGACTTTCCTACTACTACTAAGTGGACCGTGACTCATGTATCTGCAGGATCGCATGGGACAACAAACTGCGATCAAATTTTGGGATAGATGCCTTGTTTTTCAACGTGTCGTCTATCCTAAACGTAATTTATATGGAGTAGACAACTATCCCATAAATGGGATAGATGTCCCAAATTTATAGAAAAAGAACCAAAGTACTTGCCAGTTTTGCAAATAAAATATTTAGATTTTTGTACTGGCAGATATAAAATGATTTTAAAATGTGTGGCATCTATACCGGTTTTAAACTACTGGTCCGCTCCCGTAGGGCATAACGTGATGGTATATAGCCAAAATTCATGAATTTGACTATCATATACAAAATGACTGTTTCCAATCCGTCTGGCAGTTTCAGGGATTAGCGCGTATAAACTCTCAACAAAGAAAAAAACAAAAACAAACTCTTCAGCTTTATTATATATTAGTATAGATGAGGTACCTACACTTTGTTATATTTAAATGTATTTGTGTTTTATTTTTCTTATTCTATTTCAAGTTCTTTATTTATTGTAATTAATTACAACCATTACCTGACCATTATACATACATACATAGGTACATAAAAAAATGATAATAATTGCGGAATAAAATCGTAAAGTACCAAGGTACTATTCCCATCAAAAGTTTTACTGTATACAAGCAAAAAATGTATCTAGAAAAGATATATTTTTATCAAACATTCTTCAGACGCAAATAAAGAGAAAAGATTTCTACTTTTACATTTGTTATTTAAATATACTGCTTTGTATCATTATATACTCGCGAGCTCGCGTTGATTGAAGGAATATATCATTGCAGACTTTTATTTCTCGCCTCTTCACTTTGGCGCGTAAACAGAAGTCGGTATTCCAAATGCTACACGATGAAAGCTGTTACATTCACTGCTTATGCGATTTCTGCTCATGTAGTTTTTTGCTGTATTTATGTTGTACAAGTGATTTAAAAAAAAACAGGCAAAACCAATAAAAGACGGCAAAATACTGCAATAGAATACAAAATGTTAACATAATTTAAAAAATAAACATTAACCTGTGTAAAACAATAAAACTAAATAAACGCAATAAAATTAAAATGCAAATTCTGAATTACGATTAAATACAAAACTTATGAATAATAATTAAATTATTTATTATGCACAATTTAAAAGAGGAGCTCGTGGCTTAATAATTACAGCCGCATAGACCGATCTTCCGGGTTAAGCCACGCTTGCCGAGGTTGGTCTGTGGATGGGTGACCATTTTCATAGCGAGTTTCCTCCGTGCCTCGGAAAGCACGTAAAGCCGTTGGTCCCGGCTGTCATTTGTAGATCTTTGACAGTCGTTACTGTTAGTCAGAAGCCGGGAAGTCTGACAACCAGTCTAACCAAGAGTATCGTATTACCCATTACTGGGTTATGGAGGTCTGATAGGCAGTCGCTCCATGTAAAATACTGATATTCAGCTGCATCCGGTTCGACTGGAAGCCGACCCCAACATAGTTGGGAAAAGGCTAAGCAGATGATGAATTTAAAAAAGGGAAGCTCATTTAGTTATAAATAAATGAGATTGCTTTAAATGTCTGTTACAGTAGGTATTGAATTATGAAGGGACACTCAAAACGTTAAACTTTGACTTTGCCTTTGACCAAGAGTTATCAAAACCGTGATCGAGGGCAAGTCACAAGACCGCAGTATCTTACTTTTTAGCCAAAATCTCCTAATATTATAAAAAAGTCGTTTGTCTGCTGAGGAATCTTCTCTTAATAATAACTTTTACCGCGATTTCAGCCGCGTATAAGTCAAATTCGATTCCGTTCTAAACAGACGTCTCCTATCTATAAACTTCACAAACATCAAACAGCTTCATTGGTCTTTATTGATAAGCTTAGAAGAAACTAGACGGTACTTTTATAAGTTCATTTTGGTACAATAAATTAAAATAAATATACAGAAACACATTGGTAATTTTTAATTACCGAAATTACTAATATCTGCCTTTTTTTGGGATCTCCAAAATAATATATACACAAAACATGACATACATACAATAATCAACAAAAAAAGTATTACGTAAGTGTACTCCTTTACTTATAGGAAACTACAAAACAACATCTGAAATTCCTTCAGTCGTTTGTGTTGTGTTGTTTCACAAAGACTTTCTTGTAATCGTGGAACGCATAACTAAACTAACAGTGTGCCTCATTTTCATTAAGCATAATTAATGTATGTGCCATAGATTTATTAACGTCCAGATAGAGTGTACCGTACAAATCGCAACGTTCTAATAGAATGCATTTTGTGATGCGCGTGTGCGACCGGACCGCCCACCGCATGTGTATTATTATCGTTACTGCATTAGTGTGCGTGACGTTTTCTAATACCAGACCAAAATGATTACCCCAAAATATGGGAAAATTCAGGCAGTTTTTTTATTTATGTTGACATATCTATACTAATATTATAAAGCTGAAGAGTTTGTTTGTTTGTTTGTTCGCGCTAATCTCAGGAACTACCGGTCCGATTTGAAAAAATATTTTTTTTTTGGATAGCCCATTTATCGAGGAAGGTTATAGGCATAACATCATGCTACGACTTACGGGAGCGAAGCAGTATTCAAAAACGTAACTTAAGGCGGATGAATAAAGCCACGCGAACGAACAAAACATACATTTACCTAAATTTATTAATTTGAAGAAAGCGCATTATTTAGTTTCAATTATAATTCATAACGTGTATGTATAAATATCTTGATATCTGCTGAAGCAATTTTGATGCAATAATATCGCAGTATTATAAGAGATGATTAAAGTATTTCATACCCCTGGCAACCATTGACACCATTTTTTTTGTTAATAATAATGTTGATTTCGTAACATTTTACAATATTAAAATATCGCAGCACAAAAAAAGGGTAAAAATATTTCATACTTTGGCAATACTCAAATATTATGGAGTCGTTTTGTTTTTATTATGTTTTGCGTAATATTTTCAATGAAATACGTAGAAATTCATCAAAAAATTGCAAACATATCTGTGAAAAGTAATGTTCGTATCCTTGTCTTTTTTTGGAGTGTAGTTTTTACACGATTTCACCGCACAAACAGTCATTTTTTCAATTATTTTAACTGCGATTTATAATGTAGACGCGCTTTGAACGTCAGTCGCGTAATGGTGGCCTGTGGGCGGGGCTAACGAACGAAGACGCTATTTTGGCGTCTTTGAATTTGAAGCATTTGGACAGCGCGTTCTAGGCATCTGGACGTTAATAAATCTATGGTATGTGCCTTTTAATTTGTACTTGTTGCAAGTTCTAATTATTAAAATTAATCTTTACTACTTTATGCATAGAATACATTATGACTTAGCTTATTTAATAACTGTAGGTACTAAGCATAACCAGGCTGTTATGAAACTTTGAGTGAGCTTAACTTGACTTATTATTAAGCTTTTAATTTTATGCAATAAACGCTGCGTTTTCTTAGAAACGGTTGCGGAATAAAAATGAAAATTGTTCGAAAGAGTCGCCGCGGCCCTGGAACATAAAGGGCTTTTACACAAGGGGTTTTAGTCAGTAAAAATCTGATACTCCCTTCCGCTTCTCTCTGCGCAGAAGAGTCATTCGATGATTTTCCTCTATAAAAAAAGACTAGTAATTGAACTTATAAAGAAAAGTAATTTTAATATCCCGAAATCGTAGTGTTCGGACCTTTTAAAACAAATTGTTTCGACTCATAAACATTAGATTTTTCAGACCTTATACTATATACTATATATAATAAAGCTATCAAGCTATTACGAAAAGTCGATTTGCTATCGCTTCGTTCTTATCCGATTTTACAAACTTCCGATGTCATAATCGATCGATATCATAAAGTTTCGACATGAAAGATCGATAGCTTATTCATCATCATCTGCCTAGCCTTTTCCCAACTATGTTGGGGTCGGCTTCCAGTCGAACCGGATGCAGCTGAATGTCAGTATTTTACATGGAGCGACTGCCTATCAGACCTCCACAACCCAGTAATGGGTAATACGATACTCTTGGTAAGACTGGTTGTCAGACTTTCTGGCTTCTGACTAACAGTACGACTGTCAAAGATCTACAAATGACAGCCGGGACCAACGGCTTATTATGATATCGATATAACGTGTTTGATTTCCTGAGCTTCGGTGTAGTGAAATTCTAAGTTGTTGACCGAATTCGATGTAACTATATAATAGACTTTTACAATAAACTCTTAAGGACAGCAATGCCTCATATTCAACGGAACCTGAAAAAGAACAAGGAACATCCAATTACAAAAAAAAAACATTATTAAAAAACAGTACTTTTGGAACAATTATTAAGACGTAGCTTCAACAAAACATTTTTGAACCGTAATTAAACAAATGTCACTAATTTCCTATAGGAGGACAAATTCAAATGCGCCTGATTTAAAGACAATTAAAACAGATTGATTGAGTTTTAGGGATTAATAGACAGAGACTTAAAATCTTTGGTCAAAAACTTTGAGTTTATTTTGTTTGACTAAATTACAATTGAAACGTTTATTGTAGCGGTATTTGAAGGAAGAGATTATATGTTTTGTTTTGTTTAACGTATGTGTGTATGTCACTAAACTCTTCATAAACGGCTAAACCGATTTTAGTGAAATTATTTTTGGGCGGATCCTTGGATAGTTTAGATTCATTATTGGACTAGGTGAGAGGTGCATGCCATGGGTTTTTAGTTGTCGGGACAACTTATAAAATAATGTATTGGTTTATTTTAATGTTTTATTATCTCTTCTTTATGTAATAGCAATAGGCTCGCCCCCTATCACATGGGACCTAAAAACTGGGTGTAGATTTGTACACCTCTGCTTAAACCTTCGGGAAATACAGGCGTGATTTTATGTATGTTCTTTATGTAATGTGTAACGGTTGAGCAAACATAAAATACTGAAATAATGTACTGACATCTAGATATGTTGCTATGTTTCCAACTGCATGGCGAACTTCTTCAATTGACAAACATCCAACTACTCTCACAAAACTTTAGCATTTATAATATTACATTATAATTATTATATCAAGTAGTTTAATATTGTTGTAACATATAGGATATGTAGTATGCAGTATAACTAATAAAATTGGCAATGGCCGTTTTTTGACAAAGTAAAACAAATAAATAATGTTAATTAAAGAAGAACATTACATTATTCTTAATTAAACAGTCTAATTAAATATGAAAACGTTCTTAAGGCTGTGGAAACAAAACATTCTATTGAGAAATTGTTGAAACAAAAAGAAAAAACAAAAGAAATTCAGTTCGGAAGGACAATAAATAGTATAGTTTCTTTTGAAGAATACAAACTTTGAAACAAACCTTCTTGATAACAGTTTCTTGTTACTCCTACTTTGCTTTGATACCCGTCTAAAGTTTACTAATGATTGCTTCTTTTGTTTCAGATTCGGTGTAAGTGTTGTGGAAAATGTAGTGATGTAAAGCAATTATGTGAAGTGACCGTTTTATCAATAAAATTCCGCGTTCAAACGCAAACTATGGGACCGTTAAATTCAAAAGTGTTCCAATTTTAACAGTTACGCAACTGTATCCTTAATTTTTGGGCAAATATGGATGTGTTAAGTGGTAAAGTTTGCAGTTAAAGCCAAAAATGTGGTGGTATGTGTGGTTGTTGCTAGGTTTAGTGAATGTGGGGGTGTGTACGAACTGTCGCGGTGAAAAGCCGAGGCTTCGGGATTGTGACAAAGTTTGCGATGACAATGGTACCTGCAAGATTCGGGCGGCGTTGCTGCTGCCAAAGAACACAACTTATGATGCCTGTCTGTCCGCTGTAAGTATTATAGTAATTGATCAAATGTACATTTAAGTACTTCTATATCCGTATTGTTAATTATGATAAAGAATTAGATAAGAATTTTGATATATTCTACGTATCCTGGTTCAGGTACTTAGTACCTGACCGACGGCCTCTGCAATACCAGAGGCCTTACAAATGTATTGCCATCTCAGAGACTAAGTTGAAATGTCTCATGTGCTTGTAATTACACCAGCACCCATACCCTTCAAACCGCAATACAGCAACTCTGCTTGCGGCAAAAATATGTATAGTGGTAGTACTTCCCCGGACGAGCTCCTTCACAAAGAGCTCTACTACTACTAAGACTAACTTTAACGGATGAACATATTTAACTCAGAACCCTTTAACTGTGTACATTAACTTATCTTCGTTGTCTATTTATAGCTAATGGAAATAAAAGTACGCACTATACGGTTTTAGATAAGATCGGAGTAAATTCGATAAAATTGATAACAATATTTCACATTCTATTATTAGAAACACGTAAAACATGAAATCTTTTCATCAATTCGATTAGTTGGAGTCGATAAAATGTTTATCGATAATGTCATGGCGCCTCACTATCTATTTAGGGCGATGTTGCAATACAATAGCGTTACATAAAATAAGTATTATTTTTTTACTTAATGTTTTGTTGTTATTTAATTGATCGCATGTAAACTGCACCTATACGCCGTTTTCGTTGTACAAGAATATATGGAGGCCATTCTTGTATCATTAAAAACGTTCGCAATTTAAATTCAATCGCAATCGTCTCTGAGATGGGATTGCAAATACAATCTAAATTTTGAACATTTTTAGATAAAGGAATTGAGCTTCAGGTTAGGTAGACTACATAATGTAAATAGGTATCTACAATAATTGGTAGTAAGGCTCTTGAGTTCCACGCACTGGATAGCGCAGTGTAGTATGGAGGAAATCGCTAGATGCGGGCAGCGCAGGACCGGTTGCTATCTTTAGGGTGTTTTTAATATCGTGCGGATTTCATCACGCATGCGGGATTGCCCCACATGACCCCTGCCAATGCTCATTTATTATAAGCATTTATTGTAATGCATGGAACAAGCACGCGGGATGTAGGGTGTTATTCTGGGCAGCAGGCAATTCCGCATCATCATCATCAACAGCTTATCGCAGGCCACTGCTGGACATAGACCTCTCCCAAGGTGCGCCACTGAGCCCGATCTTTGGCTATCCACATCCAGTTTCTGCCAGCCACCTTGCACAGATCGTCGCTCCAATTTCGTATATGTGATGAAATCCGTACTATATTAAAACACCCTAGGGGTGGCGCATATCCGGCATTGAAGGTCGCCAGGCTGATATAATGATGAATGATTGTACTACTTACTCATAAATATAATTATTTCTTACACATAATAGGCACTTACAAATTCGGAGCATTTGATATGATTATAGCGGTATAAAACTTTTATGAAATTTTTGTAATTACAACCTTAAAATAAGACTTAAAAACCCTTAATAATAACAAAAAAAAAGAAACTAAATTTATTAGGCATCAAAAAATTCCTCCGCATCTCCGTCACCCAAAATGTGCTCAAAAACTGGCGCCAAAAAATATTATTTTTCGATGCTGAGTTCAGAAAGCAAGCTACGAATAATATGTCAGTTCAGCAAATGTGAAGAATTTTTGTGTGAATAGTCACGTAGCGCGCCCGAGCGAGCTCGTCATGTCGAACTCTCGCTAGCATTGTGTTCCTGCGTCAGTGACGGTACGTGACACGGAACTATTCACCTTTAAGAACATACCTTTTGATCAAAATGTGAAATACTAGCTGTTGCCCGCGGATTTGTAGCATTCTTTTGTTCTGAGTTTGAAAATCCTCACATCAATATGCCCCGCAATGTCAGACTGTTTCTGACTAAAAAGCACACGGAGCGGCTTCTGCAATTCTTCTCGCAACCTAGAAAAGCTTGCACCCGTATTAGGCATATGTCCACGTCATCTACATGCTGAATTTCATCCAAATCTATTTAGCTATTATTTAAAGCAGCCAGAAATACTTCAACCTCTTATAAAGTAATGTTGTCTTATTCCAGTTTATTGTAGAGCCTTTGTAAACAGCTAGAGTGTTTATTTTACAAATATAAAAGTTGCTTAAATAATAATTAAATTACGAACTATTTTACTAATTTGTAAACAGGGCAGCTACGAGTATATCGTCATTCCTCATCATGATGCTCGATCGCTTCGAAAAATCCGCCGCCCGCGAGACGTCAACTTTCAATCTCGTCATTCAAAAAAACATTTTGACGCACACTATTTAAAGTCCCAATTTAAATGATTAAATATTTTGCTGTGTCGGTGTCGTGCTATTATAATAAGTGTAACCTTTCGAGTTAATTATGAACGGATGACTGAAATAATTAATAAAGTTAATTATTCGTCCGTATAATAATGCGTGTGGTTGGGGTGTAGCGGACCGAGGTCAGGGAAATTTATTCATAAACATATTCATATACAGGCCAAACCGCGGACATAATTTTATTTATTAATGTAATTTTTTTCCCGTAAAATGCAACAGGAAAAGTGAAAATTATTAAAATCTGAAATCAGATTTCAGAATTTTGTTTAAAAATGTCTAGGTTATTAACTACAAAAAATCGAACATACTTGGGGGTTTTGGTATTTTTTTTTCTAAAACTTTATTTCTGGAAGTAAAGTACCTACTAGTGCAATTACAAAAAAAAAAACACTAGTAGAAAGCTACACTATTGCTGATTGTCATAGACTATGTTTTATAATATACTGCTGAGGTTACTTTTTCATATTTTAAAACGTTACGTGAAACGTCAACCCCACAGTACCTACCTTATCAATTTTTATCACTAACTCTATTGTCAGACAACATTAGCTATCGAATATTCCTTATCTGTCACATAGTTGTTCTATGTGACAGCTATAGAATTACTGATTAGAAATCTTCACTAAGTCAAAGAAAAAGGTGAAATTTAGTACTAGACACCACTAATAAATTGACATACCTTTTACGAGCTGTCAAAACGCAATTCGCCCATCGATTTTGTATGGCAATAGCCTAAAACCAACACATTTTTTTTACTACTGTTTGAAAGTTTATCCGATTTTCAGGTCACACACATTTTTTTAATCTTTGCTTTGCTGTATTATGGGTGCGTTTGCTAACATAAAAACTTTGTGTCTTCGAATTATTGGTTAACTACCCGATTATCAGCTTATATTACTACTACTTTGATGATAGAAAATATACCTGGCCTTATGCCTAGAAACAACGGTGACATTTAACTTAAGAGGTAAATTTACAAGCTGGCGAGAACTTATTTCCGTTGCGGGTAAAAATGTTTTCCGCTACGCTGAATACGTGACAATTCGCAGGTTCCGGGGAAGAGTGGCCATGAATCTTAGAAAATAAAGTGCTTTTTCCGTTATGTTGGATCTTCTGAAAAGTTAGTTTCATGTGTTTTACAAAGTAAAGTAATAAAAATATAACAAATGCAGTTTCTGGACGTTCAAAAGTAATAATACGTATTGTTAGAGGGCGGTTGTAAATTAATTCAGTGTTGATTTATTCAGTAGTGTATTTTTTTATGTTCTACCTGTGAACAGTTTAATTAAAACACCATTCTTGATAATAATACTCAATCATGGATCATTTAGCCTCTCCTCTCTAAATTCTTATTTCAGTTACCAAAATTTTCAATTGAATAAATCCGTCTAAACGTAACCGCCTGGTCACCAAACTTCTAACAATGACACGGAATTTCCTTTGAAGACCGACATGACACAGACGATTTTCTATGAAAAGATTTAAGTTCGAATTTCTGAAAGAATAATTTTAATTTTAAATAGAGCACTCTTGAAATTTCTTTCATACTAACCTTGAATTGACAAGCAAGTTTTAGAAGATAAATTAAGGCAAACTTTCGTCGAATTTTTTTCTGGTCCTTTCATCCGCATGAATTTGGGTGAATTTGTTAAACTGCATGAGACGACCTCTGCCCTACAATCTCTATGTTACGGAGCTTGTTATGGGAGGGTAAAATGAGGAAAAGCCCTCTCTCTAAGCCCTCGTTCTAGGTCAAACTCTGTGATAAAGCCATGGAGATGGATCTCAAACTCGTTTCTTAGTAACTTAGTTTTAATCAAACAATATATTGTATCTGTCTCGTCTCCTTTGCCAAAGAGGTGATAAATTATTTTTCTACCATGTAACCCTCCTTCACTAGTGTCCTTAATAAAATTATATCTTCCACAGGTGGGGCCCGCGCTTGACCTGGCTATGCAAGACCCGGTTATCAAGAACGCATTCCCGCCTTGGTTGAAGGTCGAATGGATGAAGTATGACGTCCAAGATTGTGATGCAGCCTACGCGGTGATATCAGCGATAGATGCTTACAACGACTGCGCTCATGTGTTCTTTGGACCTTCCTGCGATTTTGCATTGGGTAAGTATTTCTGTAGAAGTCTAAAAACGTTTTTACATAAACAACAACCGCCTTCAAAAAGTATAAAGTGAAAAATCATTGAAATAACTAAAACCGCTAACTTCCGAAACCAGAGGTTTTTTTGTATAAACGTTTTTTTGGTACACGTTTAGTTATCATATTCGTTACCAAATACCAATATCCTGTACCCAACTAACGAACGGCAACCAACGACCAATATATTTTTCCTTTGAAATAATACGTACTTTAACAATATGCAGCGCTGTGGTTCCGTGTGTCGTGCACGGGCCTCGGCTTTATGCTGAGCGTCAGCCGTTTCGCGCGGTAGTGGCGCATATAGATTATTGTTATTTTTATTTTTTTTATTTTTGTGTTGTACTTGTGCGTCGCGTTCGCAAGAATAAATGGTTTTTTTTTCTTCTTTCAATATCTTATAAATCATGACAAAAAGAATCTGCTGTTCCATACATACAAAAGTGCAACCAATACATGGTCCAGCGGGTCTGTGGACGGTGAGCAATGGGTAGGTCACCGTCCGTACGTTAACTTAACGGTAGACCGTATCGACGACGGCACGTTCGTGTTCCACGCGCGCCTCAAAGAGATGTCATCAAATATTCGGAGGGGCAACTAAGGGCCGATGCCTGCCGGGGCTGCGGGTTGTTCGAAAGAGATACCGCGCCCCCGGAATGCAAAGAACACAAGAAGGAACATGGATGGGTTTTAGTCAGTAAAACTCTGACACTCCCTCCCGCCTCGCCTAGGGCGGGGGAAGTCATTTGATGATTTCAAATCGGTAAAAAAAAAAGAAAGAAAAATCATTTATTCTTGCGAAAGCGACGCACAACACAAAAAATTAAAAACAAATAAAAAATAACAATAATAATAATCTATATACGCCACTACCGCGCGAAAAGGCTGACGCTCAGCATAAAGCCATGGTCCGTGCACGAAACATAAAAAAAAAACAAAAAAACATTGTCTTAATGTATAGAAAAGCTGTGTTCCTTTACATAACCGACGATAAATGTTAACTCACGAAGTTTTAGAATCATGTTACTGAATCCGTGGTAACAAATTGTGTCAAAATATCCTTTCCAATATGTAAGTTCCAAGTTCCGCGTAGAATTGCTTCGTATAAACCGATGACGTGATTTTCTAGCTAAACGAGCCCAACTGATTCTGATAAAACTTGCAGTGGTCTCTAAGTAAAAAGATATTTAATGTAATACAAAATAATGATTGTAGTTTCTGAAAAATTGTTGGACAATCATACATTGAAATTTGGCACCTACGAAAATATTGCAATAAGTCCCTTTTTTTGAAGTCGGTTACATAACATAACATAACAAAACATACATTCACACCTGTATTCCCTCAAGGGTTGAGCGGAGGTATACCAATGTACACCCACTGTTCGCCTGTATGTTAAGGTTCCATGTAATAGGAGGCGAGCCTATTGCCATTAACCGGGCACAAATCTTAACTTCGAGCTGCTACTAGGAATGTAATAGAAAAACCCAAAAGCACTTTTTGCTTGACCTGGGAATCGAACCAAGACCTCTAGCGTAGCAGTCGCGCTTAGGACCACTAGGCTAACGAGGCACTCAAGGCGAGGAAGTCGGTTAATAAAATAAAAATCGTCTCGTATGAAATTTGAATCGGAAAAGTAAGTCGAATGTTGGTCCTTGGAATCAACTTTCGCGGATATTGTCTGCTAAATATTTATGAAAAGGAAGTAACTTCAAGTTACACGGAATTTCATAAAAGCTGCATTGTAATGTACAAATCTTGGATCTTGCTTGTCTTTGCTTAAAGCTCCTTGTAAGCGCTGAATGTCGTGAACTTAGGTTTTATTAACACACTTTGGCTTTTCTTGTAATTTTGTTAGGATTCCGTACCCAAAGGTTGTTAAGACCCTAGATAAGCCTATGTCGTATGTCCGTCATTTCGTCACAGGGCTGTGACGAATTCTGTACCTTTAACTAAAATATCTGATAAATTCTTTAAATTTTTGGTCCTTCGAAAAAAAGGACCTTTAAGATTTTCTTTTTCATTACCCACGTTAGTTTAGATTTTAATCGTTGTGTCAATTTTCACTATGTTTTTCAAAGCATGTAGCGAAAGTAATGCATGTCTTATAGTATTGCTCTTTATTATTCTCATTAATCTGAAAATTCCCAGTAACTATACACCAAAAACGTATACGACGTAAGTGCACTGTATTGTCTTGTCTTGTGTAAATTAAATAAGAAAAGCGAAAGAAAACAAAATATTGTACCTAACTGAAAAAGAAAAATCTTTTACAGCAGAGTAAACAGTCGGAATCTTTACAGTTTTGTAGTATGAAACTCATACTGCATTAGTCAGATACACTCTTGTACAGTATTTTTAAAATTCTCCATGCTTTTGATAAAGCTACTGGCCTTCCAGAGAATTGCCACTCTACTAAATGCAATTTTATTTGATTGTCATCTTATTCTCTCTCTCGGTACTACATCTTGTTTTTCTTTTAAACGTAAATAATATTAAAAGCAGTCTGGTTTGATAAATGGGACATATTTAAAAGCAAATAAGTGTTATCTAAAATGAGATCTGTGGTTCTGTGCTTTGGTGGTACAGAATTATTCATTTGGATGTAAAAATATGAAAATAGGGGACAATAAAGAAGATTATACATGGTGTCAGGGTCCAGGGATATCATAGCGAAGTCTTTTACCATGGATTGCAGCCACCAGCGTAAAAATTTTTCGCCAATTAAAAAAAAAACTGTTGTTTGAGGGTTCCATACCCAAAGGGTAAAACGGGACCCTGTTACTAAGACTCCGCTGTACATCCGTCTGTCTGTCCGTCTGTTACCATAAACATGACAGTACTTATGAACTGTGATAGTAAGACAGTTAACATTTTCACAGATGATGTATTTCTGTTGCCGCTATTACATCATCATCATCTGCTTTACCTTTTTCCCAACTGCGTTGGGGTCGTGTTGCCGCTATAACAATAAATACTAAAACACAATAAAATATAGTGGGGCTCCCATATAACAGACATGATTTTCTTGCCGTTTTTATAGATGATCCGGAACCCTTCGTGCCCGAGTCCGACTAGCACTACTCCGGTTTTGTTTTTTAATTACTCATGAAAGAATTCTTATCGGTGGAGTCGGATCCACGGTTCTTACCATTGAATTAATTAAACTTGTTTCGTGTAGTTAGCAAAATGAAATACACTTTTAACTACGATTTGATATACATATCATCAAGCCTGCATTCCCTGAAGAGTAAGGCAGAGGTGTATCAATGTACAATGTTCTATTGTTGTTTGTTGTTTTTATATGTTTTATTTGATATGTACTTTGTAAGTTTATTTTCGACATTACTGACATTGGTTACGGAAAACATCGTGTCGATACCTGGACTTATAATTAATATACGTTAGATATCGCCCATCCGCCTTGAGCAAGCGTGGTGATCAATGTGCGTACCTTCTCTCTATGGAGAGAGCTTTGTGCCTGGCAGTGAGATAATAATTAGGCTTGTATTATTATTAGGTATACGTTAACTTTCCATAAATGTTGGTAATGATAATTATGTATATATCTGTCACACACCCAAATTACATTACCTATACATATTTACAACATAAAACATGCAGATTTTTATTTCTGAATTCTCAAAGATCTTATAATAGACTGTTTTACAGTAACCCCAAAATATAATGAGTAATGCGACTTAATATTTAAAATTCTTCGAAACGTTTGTTTAGAAGATGAATTGCTGAAAGATTTATTATGCTGCCAGTATTAAGATTTTCATAATTTACAGAAGTCATTAATTTGTCTGTTCATCATTTTCGTTCGCCATTTATGAGAAGAAAATTGGATCTTAACGGTGAGTTTGATGTATTATGTATATCAAGGAATTAACTATTAGGATAACTGCTTTATTATCGTAGTGGATGCAACTGCACGACATATTATTATCTTTCATAAAAAAGAACCTACTGATTTCAATTATTTTTCATCATAATATAATAACTTTCTTTCTTTATCATGTAGGTAGTAAGGTCTAACGACGCCACACGCCCTAGTGTCAGAGTTTCTAAACCGCCTCAAGGGCCTCTATCGATGTTAGTGATGTCCAAGATAAACTTAGAAAGTCCATATGATTTTGAAAAAGTCACTATGGTTTTGCCCGGTTGCGAACCCACAACCTCGTGCATGAGAGGCGGGCGCCTTAACTACTGGGCTATGACGACATACAATAACTGTTTTCCTTGGACTAAAGTTAGAAGTCGATTTTGATGCTCGTCATATCAGCCGAACGACGTCAACTGCGTCCCCTAGAGATATCCACAATGACCAGTCCGGCGTTACCCACATCCCGAGATTTCCCATATTTGATGAGCGAAAACGGTATAAAAAGATACTTAATGAAGCTGAAAGTTACAGATTCTTTCCATCATTGCGATATTTTTTTTTGTTCTGCACCGTACCTCGGACCTTTCAGGGCACAGAGATATTGCAGGTCAAAGTTACTTTCTACGTATTTGTACCAAAACAAGTTTTAGATTATAAAACTGTTGAAATAGTAAACATGAAATGTACAATGTACTTTTTAGAAAAAAATATTAATTATCTGTCAAATCTACGAGTATCATGTTACTGTAGAACTTTACCGGTTAATAAATGGTCTTGAATTTTTTCAATCCCAAATAATTTATTATTATTTACTACACTAACCAACCCTTAAATAACCCTACGACCCCTGTACAATTGCATGCATTTAGCACAAAGTTAGATTGCACACTACTAAAAAAAAGATTTTTCTTACCGAAAAAAACTACGTTTCCCAGCAATATTTTTTGCTCATTGATACTTAGCTTAATGGTCACTATGCGTAGTTAACTATGTATCCTTTACAACCCGAATCTACATGGAAATAGAGTTTATGAAATTCACTTGACCAACTGGCGGCCTCGTTGCTAACTCTATCATGGCGTGAATCAAATTAGGTCCTCCGGGCCAGGGCCACGTTAGTGAGGCATAGGGTACATTTTCCCTCAACACATGAAAATTATACTGTAATGTGTATGTGTGAAGTAATACATACTGACATGTATTCACTGCGTATCTTCTTTCAGGAGGCGAAAGTTTTTATGAACATCGACTACTTTTATCATAAATAAAAAAATAAAAAAATATATATATCTTGGGACAACTCACACACGGCTATCTGATCCCAAGCTAAGCAGAGCTTGTGTTATGGTAACCAGACAACTGAAGAACCAAACCAATAGAACCAATTATCCATTTTTTTATTAGTTTTTCCTGCTGTTTCTTGTCACGACCTGTGCTGCATCTGAATCCGCATTGATTATTGCGAGTGCGGATGTGGAAGTTCCGCAAATGATTACGCAGACGTGAATATTCGCAATAAGTCTAATGAGTACCTACATTTTTTTTATTATGATTTGAACCACAGATTTAAAATCTATGCATTTATTATCATACCAGTTTAAGCTAATGACTTCGATCGCGTACGGCTCCACTCCTTATAAATCTGGCTATCATATTTACAAAATAATTTCTCGTATTAAATAATCAAGAAACCTCTTAGCTTTATTACATTAGCATAGATTTCGAAACCCCTTCGTCAGGTACTACTTTTACCTTACAATTTTACCACACGGCTAAAAATAAACCCGGACAAGCTCAGATTCAACCCGTAACTCAAACAATTTGATTTTTTCTGCTTCCTACATCTGACACCAGAGCCAAAGCTCGTGCTCTCTCTCAAAAAAACAAATTTGAAAATACGAACCTGAATTTTTTCGAATGTAGGTCAACAAAATGTTGCTAAAGGTAACTGTAGATTCTATTCGACGACTCGGCTGACGCGATGGCTGATTGATAAGTTGCTGCGCTGCGTGTTGCGGGTTTAATTCCCGCACGGAACAAATGTTACTTTTTATTGCTTGAAATATTATCCCATGGGAACCGTATAATTTTCCGGGGTAAAAGTATCCTATGTGCTATCCCACACTGCAATTTAGCCCAGTGCCAAATGTCATCCAGATCTGTTCAGCCGTTTAAGCGTGAAAGAGTAACAAACATCCATTCATACATCCTCCTAAATTTGATCTTAGTATGGGACGATTTTATTTATTATCATCATCTGCTTAGCCTTTTCCCAACTACGTTGGGGTCGGCTTCCAGTCTAACCGGATGCAGCTGAATACCAGTGTTTTAAATGGAGCGACTGCCTATCTGACCTCCACAACTCAGTAACTGGGCAACACGATACCTCTTGGTTAGACTGGTTGTCAGACTTCTTGGCTTCTGACTATCCGTCACGACTGTCAAAGATTTACAAATGACAGCCGGGACCAATGGCTTTACGTGGCATTACGTTCACGGGACGTTTTTATAAATAGAAGAAAATGAGTTGTCTTTTTCTTTTAAGACAATTAGGTTTAGTATTGAAAGCTTTCAAGATAATATGATAGATTTACAATACATTTGCCATCGTATACCCAATAATCCTTTACTCGTGTCTGTTAATCCCTATTAGGGCACGCGTGGAGGGATGATGCTAATGCTTTTCACTAAATAAATAGTAGTAATGGATTCTCACACGTATTTCTTTAAAAATGCAACTTTAAGTCCTTTGATTTTAAAGTCGCATTTTAAATGACTCGAGTATGTGTTAGTAGTTTTGTTTTGTGAAAGACCAAATAATATTTCCACTAGCGTAGTACGCAGGAGGTATTATAGTACAAAAATGTGTGCGCAAATACAGGTGCACTTCCTCTTCTCTCAGACTTATAGCCTGATGACACTGCAATCTGAGACGACCTGGGAGAGATCAGGTTTAAATCAACAACTTTACGTGCTATCCGAAACACGGAAGTGTCTACCAACTTCCAAACTCCGGGCTGGGAAAAACTAAATGGAAAAATCCAATAAGAATTTTTGTCTTACCTGAGAATCAAACTTCCGGTCACTCCATCGCTATAAAATTATAAGTAGTAGTAATAGATATTAAACAGACGATAAAATGACAGAAGTACTTCGCCAACTATGCCGTCTCCAAAATATCAATATATAATTAATTCTAGGTGTTGTCCGCGACTTCATCCATGAAAAAATTCGGTTTTCGCAAAAGCAGACGAAATTGTGGAATAAAAAATAGCCAAAGTCTTTTCTTGAGATTCAAACTTAGCTCGTACAAAATTTCATCAAAATCGGTTCAGTGGTTTAGTTGTGAAAGCGTAACAGATAAACAGACACACACACAGAATTACTCTCATTTGATTTATTCGTACGGCTTGTTTTCAGGGCTATACTGCCGTGATTCTTTAAAAGGCAGCCTTCTGACAACACTGATTTCTGAAAAAACCGCAAAAGCAGTCTTCATTTTGTTTTTTTTTTTTATTTTAATTAATCTGCTTAAGAAATATGACATACTATGTCATATTTATATGTTTTTTTTATTTAGTAAAAAAAACAAAATTAAGACTGCTTTTGCGATTTTTTCAGAAATCAGTGTTGTCAGAAGGCTGCCTTTTAAAGAATCACGGCAGTATATTAAATGTACTCCTTATACTAATAAGGAGTATATTTAATATAGCAGAATATATTTAAAATAAGGCTTATACGAAGTAGACTGTCAATGAGATTTGAATATCATTTGACTCTCTTTAATCATCTCTGACTTCGAATTTACATTCTAAAATCAAGAATTTTAGTAATAAAACAAAGGAAATGTTACACAAAGAAGCAACTTTTGTTGACTCCTGAAAACACCTAAGGCCTGAAGACATACATTCTCATTATATTTATACTCATAATGAAGCTGAACAGTTTTTTGGTTGTTTGATTAAACATGCTAATCTTTAAGTACCTGTCGGATAGGAAAACTGTTGTTTATAATAATATACTATCACGCCTGTATCCCCAGAAGGGTTAGGCAGAGGTGTACCAATGTACACCCACAGTTCGCCGGTATATTTAGGTCCCATGTAATAGGGGGCGAGCCTATTGCCACTAACCGGGCACAAATCCAAACTCCGAGCTGCTACTGAGAATTTTATAGAAAAACCCAATGACACTTTTTGCTCGACCTGGGAATCGAACCCGGGACCTCTAGCGTAGCAGTCGCGCTTAGGACCACTAGGCGAACGAGGCAGTTAATTGTTCAGTTAGTGGCAATTAGTTGTTTATATACCATTTATTTCAGGCATAACATACCCATAATATAAATACCTTACAAACTATCATACATATTTATAAAAACAAACACAAACATAATGCACAAACATGAAGTGACGGCGTCGTATTGCGCTGCGTAGTGTCGCGTACCCTTCCGTGGAATCTCCGATAAATGACACCGACACAGACATATATGAGGAGTGACACAGACTGATTCATAAAGCATAGGTAAAGGCTATATTTAACGTCTCGCCACTCGTGCAAGAGTATGACATTGGTAAAGGAAAACATCGTGTGGAAATTGGAACTTATCTAGATTACAGACCGTGCCACGAAAGATGAGACTTGGCGAGTGTCAGTATGGGGACCTTGCGCAGGTACTAAGTGTACGAAATAGTTATCCATAATTTGTATATTATCTATTTAGGGATTTTTCGATGACATTGGAATTAAAACAACATACAAACATTCTTTACAATATTTATTACAAAATAATAAAGTTGGTTGTCAAGTCTCATCTTTCGTGGCACGGATTGTACATATATATTTTAATTAAAATTATAAAGCTGAAGAGTTTGGTCGTTTGTTTGTTTGAACGCGCTAATCTCAGGAACTGCTGATTCGAATTGAAAATATTTTTGTGTTGGATACTACATTTATCGAAGAAGGCTTTAGGCTATATAACATCACGCCAGGAGCCACAGGAGCGGAGCTGCAACCAAAAACTTAACGCGGGTAAAAAAAAACACGCGGTCGAAGTCGTTGCAGGTGCTAGTAATGAATATAAGTCTGAAATCGTCAATCCGTCTTAAGCAAGCGTGGTGATCAATTGCACTGCAGTGGGACACTGATACGCTGGTAGGGTGAACTCATCTAACTTCGTGACAAAAGCATTTGAGTAATAAAATACCAATAAATTATTAATTACTTTAATTCAGACTTACCATGAGTTTTAATCAGTCTTTTATGAGGAATATAGGCACATAATCAAATCATATGGTTATATTTCAAGTAATTGATTTCACTCGTATATAGAGCTCAAACCAAATATTAATTAGGCGAGTCACAGAATTAGATGAGTTCACTATATATATATATGTATTATTATTTCTATATTTAAAAAAAAACATCGAACTACGGCTTACGATGGTAACCCTATAGCTTAATTCGGGTATAAAAACAATTTTTAAACCATTTATATATTTTAAAAGCTACTATTTCGCACAGCAAAACTCTCCCTTCGTTCAAAACCTCAAATAACACCACTCTTCATTATGAACAGAGATTTATTTAAATGTTTGATGTTACCCACAGGTGTTAAATTACCCAAGTAATTATTTTAAGTGCTTTTTCAGGTGCGCGGTTGATTAATGGGCCCATGTCTAATACAATGTAATGCCTCAGACAAAGGGTTTCATACCATTTTAGCAGATTTTCATACAATGCTTTAGACTAGAGTAATATTCTACTATTATAAGCCTACTTTCTATTTATAAACGTGAATGTTTGTGTGAATGGAGGACTGGATGGATTTTCACATATAGAAGCAACAAGAATATTGTAACCAAGATTTTGCAAAAGCCAAATTGAAAGAAAAGACTTTATTGCTCGTTCTTCTCCATAGAGACCTACGCATTGGAACGAGCAACTAGCTTCAATTCTAAACTGTAACTTCTTGTCATTCAAAAGTGCCTGTAAATGGTCTAATTGAAATAAATGCTTTGACTTTGATGTTTGTGAGTTTTTCATGCTTAAAGATTAGTGGAACTAGGAACACATATATATTTTACACATATGTATTTTTTACCCGGCTGCGCCAAAAGGAGGGCTAGGTTTTTGGAGTGCATGTATGTATGTATATTTTTTGGCACGCTCTGGAGGATAAACGGCTTGATCGATTTCAGCTTGAAAGGTGCCGTTAGGTTTGTCTTAATTGTGAGTGTGACACAGCGTATATAAATAGGTATTAAAAAAGAAATAAATTGGCGCATGTAAATAATATTTGGAAGGACACGGGGGAGTTCTTTGCCCAGCAGTGGGACATTATAAGTAGGGTAAAAAAATAGATACCTATTGATCTAAATTTGCACATTAGATAATTTTTTTCCCGTTTTTGTGTTCCTTGGGATAATTTAGGATTTTGGCTTTATTCTGAAATTTTCGCAGGCAAAGACGAGGGTACAAGCGTCAAGCTCGTATATTGCCATTAATAACATACCATCACGCGTGTATTCCCGAAGAGTTAGGCAGAGGTACACCAATGTACACCCACAGTTCGCCGGTATATTTAGATCCCATATAATAGGCTAGCTCCTATTTTGATTTGCAGAATATATAGAATAGGTGTGGGTAAGTTGCTACAATGGTTCCAGCTATCACTACTCAAAATAATCGGCTTTAGTCGTGACCACTCGGGAACGGAGCGAAGCTTGCAAAATTCTCAGAACACATCACAACTGGTCAAAGCGTATTGAGCAGAATTGCATTTGCATATTACAAAGAGATTCCAATCTGTATTGATCGAATACTAACAATACAATTCTGATAACAGTATACACACACACAAAACATATATAAATCATACAGTATACAACAGTTTTTAAAATTCATATGAATTACTACAACACAACATACCATCACGCCTGTATTCCCCGAAAGGTTAGGCAGAGGCGTACCAATGTACACCCACAGTTCACCGGTATAATTAGGTCCCATGTAATAGGGGGCGAGCCTATTCCCACAAATGGTGTCATTTTTACCCTAAAGTTTTTAAAATAAGTTTCAATACCTTTGTTTTATATCGCATTTTAAGATGGATGTTTTGTTCAAATATTATGTAATTCATTTCAAGGAGATCATTAAAAGGCACTTTTGGACGTCATATACAGGAAAAGTTTTTAACCAGTGCGTAATTTTTTTTTGGTAGTTCAGTGTCAGTAATAGAACACAGTTCCGTGTTTAGGTAAAAAAAAAAAAAAAAAAAATTTCATCCTTATCCGAGATTGAAATAAGCAAAACATGGACATAATCTATTCGCCATACTATCAATGAAAACTCGCGGCCGCCGCCTGGGCGCATGGCTGGGGTGAGGGGGTGGGGAATGCGCTAGCGGCGAGTGACAATAAAATATGGTTTTTAAGTAAACATGTTTCGTAAGCGATAACTTTTTTTTTTAGTACTAAGACATATCAAAATAAAATATACATGTTTAATAAAACGTGTTGAAGTTTACTATAGCAAAATTTACGCACTGGTTAAAAATTTTTCCTGTACTTATTAAAAAAAAAAACAATAAGAATTCAAGAATTGGATCTAGGTTCCTTTTGCAAAAGCGGACTCCTTATGTAACTTAATACTTTTACTTGTGTTGTAGGAAATAATAGGACCTCTAGGGATATTGTCATAACTCGGATTTGCATGCTAGATTAGCTAGGCAAACAAAATATCAGCTTGCCTCTCTGTTTCAAATAATGAATGAGAATATTTTTCAGCATATATTTTTGCCATAATTTTGAAATCCTACTTTTCTTTTCAGAAAAATAATAATGAAAATATTTTTTACTGTATTGTAGAATCGTGTACAAATACAAAATCTCACATGTTTAAACAACTAGACACAGGACATAAATCTCAAACCCGCGACACACAACGTAGCAGCCGATCACTCAGCCATTGCGCCAACAGAGCCAAGCAAACCGTCAAGTGAAGTAAATTAATAGTCCCTCGAGCAAAAAATCAAAGTTTTCTGAACAAAAACTTTTCTGACGAATCGCCACCATTTATAATGCCTGGCTGGTCTTTTAAGGCAATTAAGTACCAATGAACACCAGGTACACTTTTTCTTGAAAGAAAGAAAGAAAGTGCGATCCCCGTTGACAATATTAACCAATAAAAGGAAAGAGCAACCGAGCTTTTGTACAGTCACGAGCACCAACATGTATACACTTAGCAACATTCTAAAGCAATTTCTTCTCAGAGGATTAATTAAAATGTAATGGTGTTACGAATATCATTTTCTGGATCCCATACTATTATGAAATCGTACTTATCTCATGATTGCAGTCGTTCATTCACGAGAAGATCGCTTTCAAATTTTACCAACTGTATACATGTTTGTGCTCGTGACTGTACTGCTACTCAGAAATTCCTTTGAGGAAACAAGCCAACCTTTTTGTCTTTGTCCTTACTTCAAAGAAACTAAAGGAAATATAGACAATATCAAGTTTCTTTATTACATTGTCGAGTGCTAGAGAGAAAATATTACGTGGTTTATTACTCATTAGAAGGTTATCTTTGTCATGTTTTTCGTAACATTAGTGTCTGTATGTAGGTAGATGTTATATAAAATATACCATCACGCCTATATTCCCCGACGGGTTAGGCAGAAGTGTACCAATGTACACCCACAGTTCGCCGGTATATTTAGGTGCCATGTAACAGGGGGCGAGCTTATTGCCATAACCGGGCACAAATCCAAACTCCGAGCTGCTACTGAGAATTTCATAGAAAAACCCAATAACACTTTTTGCTCGACCTGGGAATTGAACCCAAGACCTCTAGCGTAGCAGTCGCGCTTAGGACCACTAGACTAACGAGGCAGTCAAATCATTGTAGAGAATACGGAAATTGTCCCTCATATTACCGAACGCACTTATGACACGATATAATTTTAGGATACAGCTCGCCATCAGTCCGGCCACTCGCCGCGCTCAAAAGATTATTCCAAAAGCCGTGTTTAAGCCAAAGTCTATGTACCGTTGTGTGATAGAGAGATTTTGTTAAACCACCACGAATTATGACCATGAATGTGATGTAATCTATACTTATCTATACTAATATTATAAAGCTGAAGAGAAGAGAAAGAGTTTGTTTGGTTGAACGCGCTAATCTCAGGAACTACTGGTTCGAATAACAAAATTCTTTTTGTATTGGATAGCCCATTTATCGAGGAAGGTTATAGGCTATATAACATCACGTTACGACACTCAGGAGCCAAGCAGTAACTTAACACGGGTGATTAAAACCACGCGGACGAAGTCGCACGCAGAAGCTAGTATAATAATACTATATTATAAACCTGTAGAGTTTGTTTGTTTGGTTGTACGCGCTAATCTCAGGAACAAGGTACTGGTGCGAATTGAAAAAGTCTTTGAATGGTGGATAGTCCGTTTATCGAGGAAGCCAGACAGTCTGACAACCAGTCTTACCAAGAGTGTCGTACTACCCATTACTGGGTTGTGGAGGTCTGATAGGCAGTCCCTCCATGTAAAACACTGATATTCAGCTGCGTTCGGTTCGACTGGAAGCCAACCCCAACATAGTTGGGAAAAGGCTAGGCAGATGATGATGAGTCTATTTTTCGAGGAAGGCTATAGGCCATGTAATATCACGCCACGAGCCATAGGAGCGGAGCAGTAACTAAAGACGTAATTTGTCGCAAGTGAAATAAGCCAAGCGGTCGAAGTTGCGGATAGTTCGGTAGTTTATACCAATCCTATAATAAAGTCGCTGAAAATGGCTGGATGCGTGTAGCGCAGGACCGGTCATTGTGGCTATCTTTAGGGGAGGCCTATGTCCAGCAGTGGACGTCGTTTAGCTGATAGAAGATTTAAAAAAGAACATAAGTCAAATTTATTGTATTATACGAAAAGTAAAATGAATGTTTACTTTTTACTTATTCGTTTTCAATATTACAAATCCATCATAAATGATGATGAATGATCTTATTGTTTCTGTAGCGTAAAAGCATGATCTTGTACAGGTACCTACTAAGTAATATAAATGTATTAAGGCGTTTCCACATCGCCGGGAGCATTTACCTATAAAAATATAATGTAAGGTCACGTGATCCCCTGTCAACTGATGGAAGCTTGTAGAAGGATGCGCGAGCCGTGGCTGCTCTCTTGGACTGCTTGGACGGCGCTTAGAACAGACGTGCTATTTACCATTGACGTGTGCTTATTTATTTTCTGGCTATGTTATTTCATGAATTGGTCATTCCTTTTGTTAAGTGTGGATTTCATGGTTTTTCATGCTAATATAATTAAAGTCTTTTCATTTTCTCTTCTTTTACTTCTGATTTCTAACAATAATGTATCAATGCAAGATTATATTTACATGTCGTAATTAGTATTTTATAGATAGGTACACAAGACTACTTTCAAAGAGCGAATGGAGCAGATTTATCGCCGCTATATTGTTTTTCGTTGTATAAAGTTAAGAGCTTTTCGTTGACATTTTAAATGATATTTATGTAGTTGCACGACAATGCCTGCCACATACGCAACGGAGTGAATTCTGAAATACTGTCAAACATAAACTACAATAAAAACAATCATTTATTAAATGATGAATGTAATAACTGACTGCCCCGTTGGTCTCGTGGTCGCGAGTGCGACTGCTGTGCAAGGGGTCCCGGGTTCGATTCCCAGGTCGAGCAAAAAGTGTTAGTGGGTTTTTCTATGAAATTCGCAGTAGCAGCTCGGAGTTTGGATTTGTGCCCGGTTAATGGCAATAGACTCGCCCCCTATTACATGGGACCTAAATATACCGGCGAACTGTGGGTGTACATTGGTACACCTCTGCCTAACCCTTCGGGGAATACAGGCGTGATGGTATATTATTAATAATGAATGGATCGATGGATGTTCGTCACTCTTTCGCGCTTCAACGGCTGAACGGATCTGGATGAAATTTGGCACTGAGAAAAATTTAGTGTAGAATATCACATAGGATACTTTTTATCCCGGAAAAAAAAATCCCGTGGAATATATATAAGTCACGGGCAGAATCTAGTGGACAATAAAATTTACGTTTTTTTAACATTATCTGAGTCTCAATATAATATTGTAATAATGTAATACCTAGGTAGGCTGCTGCAAATATAATCTAGGGAAATGGGGCACCATGGATCCGTCTGGCACCCAGTGCGGGGCTGCGATACCCCTGATCAGACAATGTCCACTATGCTGAAGTGTCCCAATTGTCCATTCACATGCACCCTTCGCAATCAGCAGTGTGATTCTCTAAGCCTCACTCCGTAATTCGAAAGCTGAATCCGCAGTGAGATTACAAAATGGTATTCTGTTAAACACGATCATGCCGGTGACGTCACCACGGCGAACGAATACTAAACCAATGACAAGTTAGTTCGTTATTGAAGTGAGCGCGATCACTTTAGTGAGACTCGTTTTCGAGTTTGCATTTTAGAGAATCGCACTAATGATTAGCGCCTCCGATGCGGCAATAAACGTGACCAGCTACTGGGCCTATGTAATATAAATAATAATAAATGTACCTACAACCGATACAAAAGGAAGAAGAAGAAGAATAATACTTGGTTTCCCTCTGTCACTGATGTAATGTTAGAATTTGTGCTATTACGTTACAGGCGTATCCTTCCAGTGAGAAAACGCCTTTATGTACAAACCATCACTTTCAAATCTCAGAAGATTGATCACAATCGAAAGCTCGTCTCATCGCGACCCAGGAATATTTATTTCTAATATTATCTCTCGAACCCTCAAGAGTTGTTTTGATTTTTATGATACTCATATTTATTGATTTTTTGTTCTAAGTTCAAATCCTCGTTTTCATTCTCCAAGACGTCATTTATCATAGGCTCATTCTCATATACTCATTACCCGACCACGACAAAGCTAAAAGGAGCGTTATGATTTTAGCAGCCTGTGTATGTGTGTGATCTTCTGTGTCTCTGATATCTCCTACACTATTCATATTTATTTATTTCGACGAATCGCATCGTTGGAAGCGTCATAATGTATGACGCTCCCAACGATGCTATATAACGCGGCAATAATATGACGTCACTGGAAAATTCAAAATGGCGCCTTTCAGTTTTTTTTTTTTTTTAAGGCGGGAAATCATCAAATAACTTCCCCCGCCCTGGGCGGGGCGGGAGGGAGTATCAGACTGTTACTGACTAAAACCCGTCTATGTTCCTTCATGTGCCCTTTGCGTTCCGGGGGCGCGGTATCTCTTTCGAACAACCCGCAGCCCCGGCAGCCTACATTTAACTTTTCTGGCCGCGGCTTCGTTCTCGTGGAGTCAAGTAAACCAAAAAAAATATTCTATGAAACTCGGCACTTAGTGCTCAAGTTTTCTATCAGAAAATGAATTTCTGTAAACGAACCCACACTTCCATACTTTACCTCTTTCTCTTTATACGAGTAATATTAGTTTAGATTCGACCTACATTAGTTTATTTGATCCAACTTTCAACAAAATACATAATGTTATTACAATGACTAGGAATATTTTTTTAAGCCAAGATTTATGACACATTTTCGCATTATTCTTTTGGTACCTACAGATTTGCTGAAGTGACTTTTTCTAGGACAATATTAAAAGAAAAAATTGATATCGGGGCAAAGACCTTTTCTCGTACATAGAAGGCACGAAGATTGATCACCACGCTTGCTCAAGGCGGATTGGCGACTTCGAACTTGTTTTAATTAATATATAGTCCAGATAACTTTAAGATATTTTCCTTCACAGATGTCAATGATGTCCAAGATAAACTTAGAAAGAACATGTGAATCGGGAAAGGCACAATGGTACTTATACAAACATACTAGCTTCTGCCCATGACTTCGTCTGTGTCATTGTCCCACGAGAATCGTATTTTTTTCTAGGATATAAAGTATCCTACGTATGTATGATTCCACACTACAATCTATCTCAGTGCCAAATTTCATCCAAAGCTGTTCAGCCGTTTAAGCGTGAAAGAGTAACAACCATCCATACATTCATTTATCCATCCTCAAACTTTCGCATTTATATAGGGAAACAGAAGAAAGATAATACATATAAAAATGTAAATATATATAAATATACCATCACGCCTGTATTCCCGGAAGGGTTAGGCGGACCAATGTACACCCACAGTTCGCCGGTATATTTAGGTCCCATGTAATAGGGGGCGAGCCTATTGCCATTAACCGGGCACAAATCCAGACTCCGAGCTGCTACTGAGAATTTCGTAGAAAAATCCAATAACACTTTTTGCTCGATCTGGGAATCGAACCCAGGACCTCTAGCGTAGCAGTCGTGCTCAGGACCACTAGACCAACGAGGCAGTCAATAAACATAAAAGATAATACATTCCTTTTTAATAAGCCGTCAAGATATTTGACAGCTCGACGCTGTTCCACGAATATGACTAATGTCAGTTTCAGAAACATCACATTTTTTTATCATATTTTCTCTGCAAATTCTCCAAGGACTGATAAAATACTAAAACAGGACCAACAAGCCAAGAAATTCTTGCGATAATAAAAGTTGTCTTAACATTTTAACGTCCATTTCAAGATACAACTGTATCATTCAACAATCCCCAAGAGATGCTAAAATCCAAGAGAATCCGACAATGTAATTTATTTTCCCTAATACGTAGTACCTAGTACTGGACAAAAAATGTGGACTCAGATGCCTGTCTCTGCGTCCCTAGTTGGCTGTAACATGAAAGGGATGACAAGTATTTGACAGGTTGGTTTAAAAAATATAAGCCACACTGGTATGCGTTGTGGATTAAGGCTTACATGTCCCGCACTGACGGTTTGAGCCACAGCTGTGAAGACTTTTTTTTTTCATCATTGGTTGGTAATCCAGCCGATTGCCCAACTGATGTTAAGTGATTACTGCTGCCTATAGACATCTGCAATACCAGAGGCCTTGCAAATGCGCTGCCATCGCAGAGACAAAGTTGAAATGTCTCATGTGCCTGTAATTACACCGGCAGTCATACCCTTCAAACAGGAACACAGCAACTCTTTGCGGCAGAAATAAGTATGGTGGTAGTACATCCCCGCACGAGATCCTTCACAAAGAACTTTACTAGTACAAAAACCGGACCTTTAAGTTATATGAAAAATACCACTGTCCTTCAATGCATAGGATCCAAATCCCTCTCTAAGAAACTTTTCCGCCAAAAATAAATAAAAGTGGTTAAAAAGTCGTAAACACGTCACGATGGACCCCATTTTCGGGTGCAATAAAAACGTGAAAAGAAAGAAAGAAAAGCCGGTTATTCGAGTGAAAGTGACGCACATAACATAAAAAGTTTTGATTGCAAAAGCTCAAGAAAAAAACAAAGTGGTATACCAACCAACAAAACCTTGTGTTGGTTGGTTAAGTGGTTGGTTGGTTCGTTGGTATGTTAGTTGATTGATTGGTTGGTTGATTGGTATGTATTTTTTCTTGGGTGGCCTTTTCACGGAGATTTTCATATTAAACTAGCTTCCGACCGCGACTTCCTCCGTGTGGCTTACCTGCGTTATGTTACGTCTTTTATTACTCTGCTTCCGTGTATCGTATCGTGATATTATATAGCTTACGTTACCTTCTGATAATTTAGCTATCTCTGGGAGATAAAAAAAAACTATTTAGCAGTTTCAGAGCTTATTCGGTATAAACAAATAAATCTTTCCTCTATATAATCTTATTAGTATAGGTATAGGTAGGTAGGTGGGTAGGTAACTGCCCCGTTGGTCTCGTGGTCGTAAGTGCGACTGCTGTGCAAGGGGTCCCGGGTTCGATTCCCAGGTCGAGCAAAAAGTGTTATTGGGTTTCTATGAAATTCTCAGTAGCAGCTCGGAGTTTGGATTTGTGCCCGGTTAATGGCAATAGGCTCGCCCCCTATTACATGGGACCTAAATATACCGGCGAACTGTGGGTGTACTTTGGTACACCTCTGCCTAACCCTTCGGGGAATACAGGCGTGATGGTATATTATATTAGTATAGGTATTTTCTTCCCCTTCGTTGCCTTATATTTTTCACCTTAAAAGTACTAACAAGATTTTCGTTTTAAGGTTAATCCTTTCCTGCTCTGTATTTCGAGTCCTACGGGAACATGTCAGCTCCGATGTCGGGTGTAATGACAACGGGAAGCTTTTCACATTGTAAACCTTTAATATAACTGAATGCTGTCGCTTTTTTGGGCACATGTCCCATTGACAATGATGTGGATAAGTTTTTTGACGGTTTTTCCTTTGCTGGCTTCTCTTTGTTTTCGTTTTTTGTGAATTCATAGGGCATGTTTTACGGTATTTCACTTGGTCAGTGATGAATTCGCGAACAGTAGGTAGTTATTAATAAAATATGTCTTGGAAGAACTATGATAGATATAGAGGCGGATGGATTTGGGGGGGGGGGGGGGGGGGGCAAAATGACCGATTACTTTATGACTATTTCGTTTGTATAACTGTTTTTTTTTATTATCAAGATAATTACGAAAGGGCGCTACTAAGATACTTGCCCTAAGCGCCGCCTACCTACGCCTTTTTCTGATTCGAAATAAAAAAAGTACAAGTAATTTTTTTCCGTCTTGTGTAGTAGGTATTACAAGTAATACTACACAAGACAGATCAAATTATAGTAAGCAAACAGAAGACAAGAAAATAAAAAAAAATTGATGCAGTGTGTAAAAAAAAAGTAGGTACATTTCAAATGAACCATGAATCGGGAGAAATATTAAAAGAAAAAGATGAATCGACGTTTCTCGTGACCACGACATTCTACTAAATGGGAGGAAAGGTTCGAAATGTCACCAGTCACCTAATGTTGAAAATAAATCTTTCTAAAAAGGATCTTGAGTAGGTACGTTAGAGCAAGATTGGTGAAATAGGAGTAAGTGGGAGCGGAGTCAAAGGCAAATTCAATGCATTTATTTCAATTACAAGAGCATCATCTGCTTAGCCTTTTCCCAACTGTGTTGGGGTCGGCTTCCAGTCTAACCTGATGCAGCTGAATACCAGTGTTTTACATGGAGCGACTGCCTATCTGACCTCCACATCCCATTAACTGGGCAACACGATACCTCTTGGTTAGACTGGTTGTCAGATTTCTTGGCTTCTGACTATCCGTAACGACTGTCAAAGATCTACGAATGACAGCCGGGACCAACGGCTTTACGTGCTTTCCGAGGCACGGGGGTGTCACACCACCAACTTCCAAACTCCGGGCTGCTGAGAAATTCCTAATGGAAAAACCCAATAACACTTTTTGACCGACCTGGGAATCGAACCCGGGACCCATGCTCATCAGTCGCACGTTGCGACCGCGAGACCAACGGGGCAGTTCAATTATAAGAGCAAACCTTTAAAATATTGAATCTAGTTGCCCATTCCAAAAGGTAGTTGCGTATAGAGATGAATGGGTAAGAAAATCTATACATACTCTTTTAAAAAACGTATTACAATTTGACTTTGACATTAAAAGACACTTAAGAAGGTCGTGTTCAAAAAATGAAAACTAGTTGGCCTTTCAAAAGTTAGGTCCGTATGGAGAAGAATATGCAAGAAATTCTATACTTATTCAAACAAACTCACTTTCTCATTAGTATTACTACTGGGCTAGTATACATTATTATACATATATCATCGATACGAGAAAAAGAAGAACATTAGTATAAAAATATACCACCACGCTTGTATTCCCCGAAGGGTTAGGCAGAGGTGTAATAATGCACACCCACAGTTCGCCGCTATATTGACCCATGTAATAGGGGGCGAGCCTATTGCCATTAACCGGGCACAAATCCAAACTCCAAGCCGCTACTGATAATTTTCATAGAAAGACCCAATAACACCTTTTGCTCGACCTGGGAATCGAACCCAGGACCTCTAGCGTAGCAGTCATGCTTACGACCACTAGGCTATTGAGGCAGTTTAAACTAGGCATTAGTATAAACTAGCTTTAAAAATCTGATATCCCATATTGTGTATACTATACTTACTGAAGTAATGTAGCAGTATATAAGTAGTATCCTATATCGAATTTAAAATGTTTAAAGTTACTAGTTAGAATGTTTAGTCTACTATTAATTGAATTCATGATGGTTTTGTATTTCGCAATCGATTTGTATTTTTTATTTTGTATATACATTCTGCTGAATCATCGGGTTGCTTAGTTATTTTAAATTTGATTAGCGAACTGTTCGCGACTTCGTCCGCGTCGCTTATTCACCGCCGTTCGCTTATTTCACCCGCCATAAGTTACGTCTTTGGTTACTGCTCCACTCCCGTGAATCGTAGCGTGATGTTATATAGCCTATGTCATTCAGCTATAATGTAGCTATCGATTGGTGAAAAAATGGTTAAAATCGGACCAGTAGTTTCAGAGCCCATTCGATACAAACATAAAAAAAAATCTTACCTCTTTATAATATTACTGCCCGCGACTTCGTTCGCGTAGCTTATTTCACCCGCCATAAGTTACGTTGGTTACTACTCCGCTCCCTATGTCGTAACCTGATGTTATATAGCCTATGTTACTCAGTGATAATGTAGTTTTACAACGGCAAAATCATTTTTAAAATCAGTCCAGTAGTTTTTAAATTTATTCGTTACATACAAAAATACAAATCTTTCCTCTTTATAATATAATATTAGTATAGAAGTATTACAGACAAGCTGTTGCCCGTCACTTCCTTCGCCTTCAGTATTTTTAAGTTAATAGTGTTCATGCTGTTTCTGTCTAACCCGTATGTGACATAGCGAGATGAATTGGACCTAAGATTACAGCTCAGGTTACTGCCAAGACAATGCTAAAAGTTTTGTTCAAATCGGTGCAGGAGTTAAAAAGTTATGTGCGTACATACAAACAAACAAACAGACAAAAATTCTATAAAACATTTTTTTGGGTTCAGTATAATGTATTTAACATGTGAGAATTACTCTTTATAAAAAATATTGAATGTACAGAATTGGCCTCGTTACGATTTTATTATACAGGAAAAAATTTTAACCAGTGCGTAAATTTTGCCATAATAAACTTCAACACGTTTTATTAAACACGTATATTTTATTTTGATATGTCTTAGTACTAAAAAAAAAAGTTATCGCTTACGAAACATGTTTACTTAAAAACCATATTTCATTGTCACTCGGCGCTAGCGCATTCCCCACCCCCTCACCCCAGCCATGCGCCCGGGCGGCGGCGGCGGCCGCGAGTTTTCATTGATAGTATGGCGAATAGATTATGTCCTGGATGTTTTGCTTATTTCAAACTCGGATAAGGATGAAATTTTTTAAATTTTTTTTTTTAACTTAACACGGAAATGTGTTCTATTACTGACACTGAACTACCAAAAAAAATTTACGCACTGGTTAAAAACTTATCCTGTATGTATAGACATAGATTAGTAATACCATTAGTATAGATTGGTTCATCTCTTGGCATAATACTCCATCCTAACTGAGATGCCAATTAATGCACAGCAGCGCGTCTGCTATCTCTACTCAAATAACATTAATGTCGTTTTAGTGGATCCTAGAATACTAATTCTGATTCATCAAAGACTATTTGATCTTAGCCACTTAGAAGTTCCTCGGAGGGATGTTGGGGTGAATGACCTTCTACTACAAAACAAACAAACATACCATGTCTACTCATAATCCTTACTAATATTATAAATGCGAAAGTAATTCTGTCTGTCTGTCTGTCTGTCTGTCTCTTCTTCACGCCTAAACCACTGAACCGATTTCAATGAAATTTGGTACAGATATAGTCTGGGTCCCGGGAAAGGACATAGGATAGTTTTCATCCCGGAAATCCCTCGGGAACGGGAACTATTCATCCACGCGGACGAAGTCGCGGGCAAAAGCTAGTTATTAAATATGTAAGCTCAGGACGGCAGCGGCCTTCATCAAAGTCCATTAGTATTGTTGATAACACTAATCACTTTTAAATCAAGCTACAATTCGGGCGATGGACAGCGATTCGTCGATAGCGTGGTGCGCTCGTGACCGCTCTCCAAGAAGTGCATCCTAAGATGACAGTCGCGCTACCGTCGACTCGACGCTCCGCTAGAGTGATGTTAACGACCTGTCACTCTTGACAATTACATTTTTATGTGCGCCGACAAATATTTACAAACTCAAAATTAATTTAAATAAAAAACCTAAATAATAACATCAAAAAGAAACTAAAACTATAAGGCATCCAAAAATTCCTCCGCATCGCTGTCAACAAAAGTGCCCAAAAGACTAGCGGCATTGCCAAGTAAGATGGCAAGGTTTAACCTCTGGCCAAGGTAAAAACCAGCCTTTGGATCACGAAAGCCAGACTTTGGGCAACTAGATTCAATAGTTTTAATTAATTGACGTCTAAAAGTGCCTTTTAATGGTCTAATTGGAATAAATGTTTTGACTTTTTGACTTTTTTGACACGAGAAGTGTCAATCAACCGTTTAGATACATCCTTAAAAAGGCTATGGGCACACAGACCCCACGTCCCAAGGGTTTCCATCTCAAACGGCTTGAAAATACAGTTACCAATAAAGGTACCATAGTCTCGTCGTTTGAGGTTTTCAGCAGCCGCAGCGGCAGCGCCAGCACAGCACGCAAAACTAGGAAGATGGGATGGCGCAAGGGTATCGACACACGTAGCATCGCACACTAAAGGCCTACCCATCTTTCAAGGAAATAGACACATTATATCATGTCTACTTATGTCAAACTTCGGATAAAATACCAAAAATTCATGGCTACAAAATAAGTTCCAAGTAACTGCCTCGTTGGCTTAGTGGTCCTAAGCACGACTGCTACGCTGGAGGTCCTGGGTTCGATTCCCAGGTCGAGCAAGAAGTGTTACTAGGTTTTTCTATGAAATTCTCGGTAGCAGCTCGGAGTTTGGATTTGTGCCCGGTTAATGGCAATAGGGTCGCCCCTTATTACATGGGACCTAAATGTACCGGCGAACTGTGAGTGTACATTGGTACACCTCTGCCTAACCCTTCGGAGAATAAAGGCGTGATGGTATGTATATATGAAATAAGTTCCAATGGACATCAACTAGGGTTTAGGTCCCGGGACGCCTCGTGTCTTGAAGTCGCAAGACTTTTTCTAACTTAATTGTTTCGGGTCCCGGGACTCTCGGGTCAAGACTCGAAACACGATTGTCGAAATCTTATTTCAATAATTCTATTTTCTAGAGGTATGTAGGGAACCCAAACAATTCATCTAGGTACAGCAAAAGTGAGGAAACATTATAAAAAATTAACATACGAATTGTTTAGACTTACATACATAATTACATATGTACATAAACTCACGCCTTTTTCCATTGGGTATTCAGATAACACAGAACGCCACCTGCTACGATCCTTACATACTCCTTTTGCCTCGTTCACGTTCATACATCTACCCCCCTAGCCAAGTCACAAACGATAAACGCAAACGCTGAGTAGGCTTTAATAGATCTTCAACTTTATATACCTGGTTTTAAGTTGAAGATCTAATGAAGATTGCATAGCGTTTTCGTTCGTTTCAGTCGCTAACGCTTAGAAATCTTTAATACATTTTCAACTTAAGGCTCTTGGGTATTAAGTTGATAATCTATTGGTACCTACCGAGCGTTTACGATTATCGTTTGTGACTTGGCTAGGGGGGTTGGTCATATAAGCACGTCGGTTACGATTACTGCGCACCCGAAGTATTTGAAGAACCTCACCAATAAGGGCAGGGTAGATCATTCTAGGGCGCCCCTCCCGGCGTTGCCACTCACATCTGACATATAAATTCCTTTTGCTAGTCCCCTTTCACTCATCCTCTCAACATAACTAAACCATCTAAGCATATTTGTTTAGACTTATGTAACGTTATATATGTACGAATTTGATTGCATATTTAAATGTAGATTTTTAGTAAACTTTTATTGTTTTAACTGCCTCGTTGACCTAGTAACTGCCTCGTTGGCCTAGTGGTTCTAAGCGCGACTGCTACGCTAGAGGTCTTGGGTTCGATTCCCAGGTCGGGCAAAAGGTGTTATTGGGTTTTTCCATTAGGAATTTCTCAGTAGCAGCCCGGAGTTTGGATTTGTGCCCGGTTAATGGCAATAGGCTCGCCCCCTATTACATGGGACCTAAAAACATACCGGCGAACTGTGGGTGTGCATTGGTACACCTCTGCCTAACCCTTCGGGGAATACAGGCGTGATGGCATTGTTTTGATACATCTCGCAGAAAATTTACTTTATGCTAATTTTAATCGCGAAATGTCTTGACACTTTGATCGTGAGTTGTTTCATGTCGCAGAACTTTGAGACTGTCGAGATTTCCGAAGCCTTAATAGCATCTTTCGCTTCAACAATGCCCATGAGCCCTAAATCTCCCACAAAAACTACGAACAAGACACATTGTACTTCTTTTATGAAAGCAATATAAAGATATAAGTAAGTATAAATAGTTTTACGCCCCTGAGGTATCCCGTAGTTTAATAATGGCGTTTATTATGGGCATAACTCCGTAACTGGCATAAAAATTGCTCTTAGTGACATAAATAAAAATGGAGTTTTCGTGTTTCTAGCTGTATTGGGTGTTATTTCGTGTAAATTAGCTAATGTGTGGTTAGCAAATTTTTATTGGCTAGGTCGTAAAAATGCGTCATATTAGACGGGCCTGTTGGTCTAGTGGTTAGCGGCCCTGACTGCTAAGCCGGAGGTCGTGGGTTCGATTCCCACCCAGGACAAACTTTGTGTGATGAGCATGATTGTTTGTTCTGTGTCTGGGTGTGATTTATCTATAATATGTATGTATTTATAAATTATATAAGTATGTATATCAGTTGTTTAGTTACCATAACACAAGCTCTGCTTAGCTTGGGATCAGATAGCCGTGTGTGAGTTGTCCCAAGATATTTATTTATTTATTAGTGTAATTTTATGCGTACATTACATCAGTGAAGGTGAACTGATGACCTGGTAAAGGTCACGGGAAATTGCTGGATTCGGCGACGTAAGACCGGCCATTGTGGCTATCTTTAGGGGGGGCCTATGTCCAGCAGTGGACGTCGTTCGGTTGATATGATGATGATGATTAAATAAGTACAAATATTGGATATCTGTTCTGTGTAAACTTAATACAATCGAACTGACTTTTTTTGTTTAATTTCGTCGATGTTAAACAAGCCGACAGCTCATCTGATGTTTTGTGGTCACCGCTGCCTATAGACATCTGCAATACTAGAGGCCTTGCAAACGCGTTGCAAATGCGTTGCCATCCCAGAGACAAAGTTGAAATGTTCCACGTGCCTGTAATTACACCGGCACATATACTTTTCAAACCGGAATACAGCGACGGTGCTTTGAAATCATCAACAAGTTGGACAGAACTACCAAGATTTTCGGGAAAAAAAATCTTGATCGTTGTAAAGTCACAACAAAGCTAATCGTCCTAAAAATAACCATAAATAAGGTTTAGATTCCGACAAAAGTTCCAAGAATTATGTTAACAAAGTTAGCTTGAAACAACTTAAACAATCTGACGTGGCTTCAACAACCGATGTAAATTAAGGTTGATTATCCCGAAACTTAACGAGTTCCCTCCCGAGAATAATTAGACCTAACTGTCCGTTATGGTATTAAAATTAACATTCTAAATAATTAAACGTTTCTAGGTATATTTGTTTAGCCTAGGTATCTTTTTAGGTAGGTAATTAAAATTTATGATTAAACGAACTTACCTGTACGTGAAGTTCGATCATAATTATACGATGGCTTCGTCCGAAGAGATTAGCATAAACACAATGTAGTAACACGTACGGTGTTGCCTTTGCGCACTGAAAGTAAAAAGCCCTATACCTAAAACTAAAAAAAAAGTCGTTACTTTTAACATTTTTAGATGAGGGTAGACGTATTTCCTATACTTGACACCGTGTTCCCTTGCTCATTTAGTTCAGAGCCTGGATCCTCAATGCTTGTTTCTGATATTTCATGCCAGGGGAATTTTTCTATTTTTGGGAAAAAGAAAAAATGGGAGGGTGGGTTGCTAATCTCTTCGGACGAAGCCATCGTATAATTATGATCGAACTTCACGTACAGGTAAGTTCGTTTAATCATAAATTATACTCAGCTTCGTCCTCGAGATTAGCATAAACACAATGTAGACTTTGAGAGCCACTGAAATATCAATGAAACACTTTTGTGTAACAAGCCAATCAACTTTAATCAGATTTAGATTATAAATTAATCTTATTTAAAATAATATCCTTTATAATAATAAATAATTCTGTTCACAACGAAATTTAATGAATTCTCATACAATTAATTTAACTAACATAAAACTTCAGCTAATATGATGAGTATTATAACTTATTAACTAGCATCTTACTGATAAGAGAATTACTGATTTAACCATTGTTTAATATTGATCTTGCAAATAAATCATCTTCCGTAATTTGTACATTTCTATTATAGAATTTTATAAAAACCTGAGACGAACCGCTCCATCCCGCGGTTTTTCTGATGGTTTCTAAATTAACTCCTAATTTGTGGGCTTTAGATGTGGCAGCATGACGGGTGCTGTGAGCTGTAAAAATAGATATATCTATACCACACTCTCCAAGCGCAGTCCTAACCCACCGACTCAATGTTTGTGCCGAAACTGATTTATGTGGTTTCCTTACACCGATAAATAGGCTATTTACATTACCACGAAGCGAACTAGTTAAATCCAAATAAGCTAAAAGGGTTAGGACTGGACAGATTTCTGGTTTTTCGCGGAAAAATGGTAAAATAAGATTTGGTTGTACTGTTCCTATCTTTGATGTTTTTATAACATCAGGTATTTTAATAGTGATCTTATCTGTATGAATTTGAATGTTATTTATATAAATTTTTGCTAATGTTTGCATTCGGTGTGCAGTAACCAAAGATAATAAAGTGACTAATTTACGTGAAAGTTTATCTAGCCCCAGGCTATCGTTAGGGTACCAACATGACATAATATTTAGGACTTTAGACGTATCCCAAGTTGTGTTATACCTGGGTAAGGGTGGTCGTAGTCTAAAGACACCTTTAAAGAAGCGTTTTACAATTTCACTGTCACCTAATTTTTCTGTAAGAATTAAGGCTAAAGCCGATCGACAACTGTTTAAAGTCCCATATTGGGCACCTGAATCAAACAATGTTGTTAGAAATAATATCGCATCATTGATCGATGCCCCGAAAATGTCAATATCTTTAGATAAACAAAAGTTATACCATTTCTTAAAACAGGTGTCATATTGTTTTATCGATGCACTGGAGAGGGAAGCCAACATTATGTCAATTGCAGGTGATGGAATATTTCTTCTCAGTAACGAGTCCCGGACAAGAGACCGGCAACCAGGGTAAACCGAGGGTGTGCACCGTTGTTGCTGGAAGGTGATAAGATTGTTTGTTTATTTGAATCAAAATATAAAGCAGACGATACAAGAAGTTTCCTGAATAGAGGGTACCAAGGTTGGGTGGGCCATAAGGGGACTACAACAATGCCAGTAGCATTGTCTTTAACTATTTTTCGTAGCATTTTTAGGACCATTGAAAATGGAGGAAATGCGTAAAAGTAAATTTGTGACCATGATAAAGTAAATGCATTTATGGCCATAGCGTCAGGATCTCTAAACCATGATATATAGTTGCAACATTTTTTGTTGACACGATTTGCAAAAATGTCAACATCAGGAAAACCAAACGTGTTTGTTATCTTTTCAAAAACTGAATCGCTCAATTCCCACTCAACATCTGGATGAATTCTACGTGATTCTGCGTCGGCTATTGTATTATCTGCCGAACGAATGTATGATGCATAAACAATAATATTCCTAGATTGACACCATTCCCATAGTTGTTTTGTTATGCGTGTTAAATGTGGATATTGTACGCCTCCCATCCGATTTATATAGGATATGGCTGTAGTGTTATCAATACGAAGTAGTATTTGACAACTTTTCATTGTTGCGGCAAAAACTTTTAAACCAAAAAACGCAGCAACGATTTCTAAATAATTAATATGATGTGATCGCTCCTGCACCGTCCATGCCCCACTAGCTGTCTCTTTTTCACACGCCGCGCCCCACCCCGTAGTCGAAGCATCACTAAAAATTTCTAAGCAGTATTCGTCGTATTTAATTTTACTAAAAGGGTTATCTAATGCTTTAAACCACCAATCAATATCTGACGATAAATATGAGGGTATGTTCATATAATTGTCGTAGTTTAATGGGTCATATTTTAAGTTTAAGAATTTGCATCTTTCAAATTCTTTTGTGTATAGCCATCCGTATTCGACAGCAGGGCAAGCAGAACACAATAAACCCACTAAACTTGCAAAATCTCTTATTGTACATCGTGACATGTTTTTAAATGTTTGTAACTTATTTTTAATTTTAATAGATTTTTCTGAAGGTAAACTGATTTGAAATTTTTTTGTATCAATTATGTAACCAAGATATTTACATGTTGTCGTAGGTGATAAGTTACATTTATCTTTATTTATGATAAACCCTAACGCTGTCAATAGTTGTCGAGTTACCGCTATGTTTTCTAAACAAGTATCGTAAGAATGGCCAATAAGCAACAAATCATCTAAATAAATACTAGATATATAACCGCAAGATCTGAGCAGTCCGACAACCGGTTTCATTATCTTAGTAAATACAAAAGGTGCCGTGTTCAGGCCGAACGGTAACACATTAAATTCATACAAAACATTGTCAAATTCGAATCTAAGATATTTTTTATAATCATCATGAATTTTTATTAAAAAATACGCGTCTTTTAGATCTACCGTTCCCATAAAACTATTTTCCGATACAAGTTTAATTGCTGTCCGTAAATCCTCGAGCTTAAAATGTTTTGTTTCTATAAATTGATTAAGATTTTTTAAGTTGAGTATGAATCTATGTTTACCGTTGGGTTTAGGTATCAAGAAAATGCTTGATAGAAACTGCCCTTCACAAGGGTTGCAAAGACTGATAGCACCAGTGCATATCAATTCATCAATACATTTTTTGAAATTTTGTTTTACTGATGTTGAGTGGATTCTTTTACTGGGAATAGTATACTGTATAACACGAGCAGAAAAAGGTATTTTATATCCAGAAATCCATGAAAGAACAGTCGGATCAGAAGTTAGTTCTGACCAGGTGTCATAAAATAGTGCCAGTCTGCCGGCATAATTGCTTACCCCGGTAACATCTAGGGACGACTGCGGTAGCTCGCCCGTGTTGCTGGCGTTGTCTGCTGTCGACCTCGATGTGACCCGCGCGAGGAGCTCGCGGGCGGATTTCTCTGTGCAGGCCCCTTCGCCCTCTGAGTCCCCGTTTGCCTGCGACTCGGGGGAGGGGCCCGCCAGTTTAAATGGTTTCGTTGTTGAAACGGCGATTGAGGCGGAGGTGGCACCGTTTTCGTTCTGTTGATGGGTGGCCGAGATATGGCTGATTTTAATTCTGCTCCTGTCTTTGTTATTGTCTTTGCAATTTTTAGAGTTTCAGCTAAGTCTGATCCGAACAGGTGTTGGTCAATAATTGTTTTTTGTAATTGTTCTTTCATCTCTTTTTTTAAATTGTGTAAAATAAAGTTTCGGCGGAGTGTTGAGTCCGAGTGCTGATTGTCACAAAGGAGGCGTATACTGTCCATCATCATTTGTATTAATTCCGTGTCCTTGTCCTCTTTAGCAATCATTAGAGTAATAGCATTACTAAGGCATGAAATGGCACAACTTAACTGTTTTTGTTTCAATTCAATACCCTTATCTCTCTTTAAAACCACTTCAGAGATAGCTGCTTTTATTTCTAAATTTAATTCCGGCGCGTCAATTAGTTTACAATTACTAGGAGGTAAGTATCTTTCTATCAACTCCTTACGAAGTTCGCTAGACAAGCCTCTAGTAGCCACATGCTGTAGCCGAATAGCCAAGTCGGCCTGAATTTCTTTGCCGTAGATCTTTTCCAGGGACGGATCCTCTCCAAATATTTCTAAAATTTTTGAGTCCAGCTCGATGCTCGGATGGGTGTCAGTTTCCATAAGGACTTCAGTCACTGAGGAAGGGATCTGTGCATTACTTGTGCATGGCATTGGGTCTGCAGCGCTAGTTGAGGGAATTGGGTCCAAGGCACTGATCGAAGGAGTACGATCCGCAGCGCTAATGGATGGCTCTTCACCATGAAGAGCCGGTTCCAATTCCACTATTTCCTCAGAAGATTCTTCATCGTAGTATCGATGTCGGGGAGAGGGTGTGTCCTCTGTAATGCGTACGTTTTGTTTGTTACGTATTTAAGAAGATAGCCATCATCATTGTTATTGAAGTGAAACGGACTAATGCATAAATAATGCACAATAAGATAAGCGCACGCAGGTGGGCCGGTGTATCTATGGGTATAGATATGTGGCGCGTGCCGCTTAGTATGTACGGTGAAGTGACAATCCCAAAGACTGCCCGCATCATCCGTTTAGCTTCACGTATACTAACAAGGTAACAGTTCTTATAACTGATCGCAATATTAGCCTTGCACGTGATATAAAGCAGTAGAAGTTACTGGTTATTAACGTTTAAGAGGCCGAAGTGTTAACCCCAAAAGTTAACCGCAACGACTTATGACAACATTAAACGTTTTAATGATTATATTATGTGGTTTTAAACAATATATAACACTTTACTAACCTCTGGAATTCGACGACGATCTTATCTCACGATGAAGTTTCTTCTTCCATTTTTTTAACTTTTTTGCGATATATTCGTAATCATGTTTCCTTTTTCGATTCCCCATGATACACTTAACAACTTAGACACTGATAATAATTATTTAAAAGAATTATGTGCGCTCCGGCAGAGCACTGAACTGTGAATGAGCAAGGGAACACGGTGTCAAGTATAGGAAATACGTCTACCCTCATCTAAAAATGTTAAAAGTAACGACTTTTTTTTTAGTTTTAGGTATAGGGCTTTTTACTTTCAGTGCGCAAAGGCAACACCGTACGTGTTACTACATTGTGTTTATGCTAATCTCGAGGACGAAGCTGAGTATAATAACTAGGTAGTGTTTTCCATTTTTGGTTTAATTTCTTCTTTCTAAATAATATGCCTTTTTGAATTATTGGAAACGTGTTTATTTGTTTAATTTCTACCAGCAACTTTTACATTATGTGTTAGTTATGTTATGCAAACGTACTTTAAAGGCCCGTACAGACTCGTAAAATATCGTTTAGACATATCGAACCTTATTTTAGATTAATCAAATATTATTGATTTCTCATTTGCGTAGTCAGACAATCCGAAAAGATCGGGAAGAGATTTGGTGTAGGATCAACAGCTTTACATGCTTTTACCTGCTACAGCGGAATTCCTGTAGGTGTTAAGAATTTCGGAGTTATTTGGTGTCAGCTTCATACTGAAACGTGTCACACGGTTATTTGAAGCCCGAGGGTTACATTTCCTTTCTAGCTGGGAAACATATTTAGAAAAAATTGGGTAACCCAGATGTAAATATGGCAAGGATAAGTTTTGGAGGAAATACATTGTTTACCCAACCTGGCGACCTTTGAGAAAATTACTAAAACAATAGCAATTTGGACCTTATAAAGGAAAAAAAGCGATCCAAATTCCTATGAAAACATATTTTTTGTCAGCGAGAGATGTGTCGCACTTCTTTATTCAAAGATAAACAAAAAGACAAAGACTATTTGGTGAATATTATCGGCGAAGGAAAATATCGCGAGGAAACCTGGACTATAATAAGGCTCTAATCTGCCTTATGGAAAAAAGCAAGCGTAGCGATTATTGCTCGTGCCTTCTTTGTACGAGAAGAGGCCTTTGACGTAGGTCAAAGGCCTCTTCTCGTATAAAGAAGAAAAAAAAATACCAGCCTATTAGTGTTCCACTGTAGAGTGGGATACTAATAATAGGCTGGTATTATTTATTTTGGTTAAGGTGTGAAAAGGTTACAAACAAACTTACTTTCGCATTTATAATATTTAAATTAGTTAGGATGATTAAAATCTTCCATGAAAATTTTCCAAAGAAGTGATAGTGATACTTTAGGCAATATCTATTTAAGGAATGAAGTACCCAAGGGAGAGATAATAATAATAATTTGCAGGAAATTTTCAACCAATTCAGTTTACATAAAACCGAACTTACTCCTTTCCTTTCCTTCCTCTTAAGTATTAATACAATTTTGTTGAACATTCTTAAAAGTATTTGCTCTCAACTCAAGATCCGACAGTCTAATGTAAGTGGAAGTACGAAGAAACAAACAGAGTAAAAGGAGTAACTCCACTTGCTCAGCTCAATTCTGTTTTGTAACAAAAAATATAAAAAAATATTCCATCACGCCTGTACTCCCCGAAGGGTTAGGCAGAGGTGTACCAATGTACACCCACAGTTCGCCGGTACATTTAGGTCCCATGTAATAAGGGGCGAGCCTATTGCCATTAACCGGGCACAAATCCAAACTCCGAGCTGCTACTGAGAATTTCATAGAAAAACCCAATAACACTTTTTGCTCGACCTGAGAATCGAACCTAGCGTAGCCGTCGTGCTTAGGACCACTAGGCTAACGAATTGTGTATATTTTTGTGTTTTTGATTTTGTTTTGGTAGAAATAATTTTGTTTTACAATATTTTGTATACAAGATTACACGTGAATGCATAAAAACTACTATATGTATAAAGTATTACAAATAACGATTAATTAATTATTAATGACGGCTCATTTATCTTAAAAGATGCATAGTGTTCACGTGTTTACAAATATTGGATCTGGAGACACTCTTAGCATCGCTTTCATTCAGACGTGGAAAGCCCAATACTGTGAGTTTTCCTGTATCGTGGGTGCCTTAAAAACATATAAACTCGCATACAGCTAGACCCGGAACAACGACGCATATGCCATACAAAAATTTGTTCCGTGCAGGAACCAAACTCGCAACACGCAGCGCAGCAGTCAATGGCTTAACCACTGCGCCAACCGTGCCGCCAACCAAGGTAGTCCCTTGGTATGACTCGCACATCGCCGGCACAAGAATACACTCTAAACTGAATTCTGTGCAAACCTTTTTACGGGTCTTAGTAAATATTTGCTCATTTTTAGGGTCCGCACCCAAAAGGGTAAAACGGTACCCTATTACTGAGACTTCGCTGTCCGTCTGTCTGTCTATCCGTCTGTCACCGGGCTGTATCTCATGAACCGTGATAGTTAGACAGTTGAAATTTTCATAGATGATGTATTTCTATTGCCGCTATAACAACAAATACTAAAAACTATAATAAAATAAATATTTACGGGGCTCCCATACAACAAACGTGATTTTTTGTTCGTTTTTGCTTGATATACACTTGCTATACACGCTTATACTTCGTAGACACTTTAAATGATCACATAATATTTAACTTTAAAAATATATTATTAAAAATAAAACAAATATTTTAGGGGGTTTGTAAAGATAGTGGTACGGAACCGTTCGTGCGTGAGTCCGACTCGCACTTGGCTGGTTTTTAGTAGAAGGTTACGCTTTACGCACAACCTTTCGGAAATAATTCACTACGGTTGAGCAAAAAGTTGTTTTATGTAAATTGACCACTGGCAATAAAAGCATAAAAAATATTTTTAGTCTTAATTGAGTTACCTTAGTTGGAATAAATTGCTTTTAAAGCTACTAAAAGCTGTTTACCATGGCTTTTTGTGCTAATTCAACAATCGTTTAAAGGTTAGGAGATTCTGCCGAAAAACTGCTTTAATGAATCCTAAATAGTTTCATGTTCCTGATTATTTTGTCTTTTGTGTAAATAACATGTATCTTGCTGTTACAGCTATCTAATTTAATCTTTAATCTACTCTAAGTATCAAAATTATTTGATAATCTTTTATACTCTCATTTTGTCGAATATAATTATGTGAATAGTGGCTAAATAATTACAGCCGCATAGATCGATCTTCCGAGTTAAGCCACGCTTGCCGAGGTTGGTCTGTGGATGGGCGACCATTTACTATAGCGAGTTTCCTCCGTGCCTCGGAAAGCACGTAAAGCCGTTGGTCCCGGCTGTCATTTGTAGATCTTTGACAGTCGTTACTGTTAGTCAGAAGCCCGAAAGTCTGACAGCCAGTCTTACCAAGAGTATCGTATTACCCATTACTGGGTTGTGGAGGTCTGATAGGCAGTCGCTCCATGTAAAATACTGATATTCAGCTGCATCCGGTTCAACTGGAAGCCGATCCCAACATAGTTGGGAAAAGGCTAAGCATCTGCTTAGCATCATCATCATCTGATGATGATGATAAATTATGTGAATAGTAGTCATTTTATATTACCTAATAACTTTTATTTCTGGTGGAAATATAAATCTAGACTAGATTTTTATAGAAAGAAAGGATTGGTTTGTAATGGATAAAATCAAAACCTACTTACCTAACTGATTTCTAAAATTCTTCCATCTATGGAAAGCTACACATTATCAGCTAGAAACATATGCTACAGCTTTTTCTAAAAATTTGGCGTTTTTGAAAAAATAAAATGGAATATGTGAGAAAATTAACGCAAGCAAAGTCACAGGCATAAGCTAGTAAATAATAAATAAATCCTGGCCACGTCGCCATCTTCCGTAATCAAATACAAACTTCATCATATCATAGCGAGATGAACTAAAATCCTAGAGGTACCAGACCTAAGTAACTTCAGTATGACTGAAATTCTAATAAAGGCAGGAGGAATGCAGTTATTAAGGTACGTGTACGTACGTCTGAATACTGGGCCCTACTTCTGATTTTAGGTACAAAATATACCTTACTGTCTTATGTTTAAGTGTGACTTTTAATTGACTGAAAACCTAGAAGAGTATTTGTAGAGTTAAGTTTTTCAGTTAAGTTCTTCAACATAACGATGTTGAAGAACTTAACTGAAAAACTTAACTACTTTAAAAGAACTTAACTGCCCCGTTGGTCTCGTGGTCGCAAGTGCGACCGCTCTGCAAGGGGTCCCGGGTTCGATTCCCAGGTCGAGCAAAAAGTGTTATTGGGTTTTTCTATAAAATTCTCAGTAGCAGCTCGGAGTTTGGATTTGTGCCCGGTTAATGGCAATAGGCTCGCCCCCTATTACATGGGACCTAAATATACCGGCGAACTGTGGGTGTACATTGGTACACCTCTGCCTAACCCTTCGGGGAATACAGACGTGATAGTCATGGTACCAATATACACATTATAGCCTGACACAATATGCCAGGTGTACACAAACACAATGAGACATTTATATTTTGTCTCTGGGGTGGAAACGCATTAGCAAGGCTTCTGGTATTGCATACTGTTTTTTTTTTTTTTCATTGTTTGTCATCCAATGATGTTTAAAAAAGAAAAAAAATACAGGAAAAAAACAGTTTAATCAAAATGGAATTGATATTCAAGAATATTTTCTCGGTGCTCTGAAAGATAGCCAATCAATTTAAAGTCGCCTTATATTAATTTCTCGGACTTCATTTTCAATAGTATTCGTTATTCATTTCTTTGGTTTTGGGAGCTACATGTCTTAAAGTTTCGACCATACAGTCTGGTAAAAAGCAAGAAGATTAATTCTAAATAAGGCACCAAACTATAATATACTTTCGTTTTTTCCAATCTCAATAAATTATGAGGCGCATAAAATAAAATAATAATTTGTCTATGCCTCATCTCATCTGTCAGGACGATCAAGCAGTAAATCTAAGTGATAAATTACATAACACCCACCATTTTCACGCGTGGTGTTGCCATTTTATAAGTTTAGTGTGTTGCCAGCGCAAAATTGTTTTTATAATTTTTAGACTGCGTGGTTTGAATATTAGTTTAGTATATTTTTCAGCTCTGTAGAGTATAGTCAAAAATCACTTTTCACACATTACATTTAGGTCTATTTTCAAACTAATTTTGATTTTCAAAACATACTCTTCTAAAAAGGTATAAAATTGTAGTATTGAAGAGGACGGCACTGTTGGCGCCGTGGCTAAGCGGTCGGCTGCTGCGCTTCGTGTCGCGGGTTTGATTTCCGCATGAAATAGAGATTTGTGTAGCCTACAGATAGTTGTTACGGATCTGGCTGTTTGTGTATGTAAGTTTGATAGTTTGTAAACGCACCCACGATGCTGGAGTAATCACTAGTATGGGGCAAGGTTTTTTTTAAATCTTTTGTGTCATCAATTCAAAGATTTTAACCGCAGCGCCTTCATTACGTAGAAAAGCCTTAAAATATCATCTGACACTGCCACATAACTATTACGACTAAAAAAACATGATTAAAGAATGATAGGTACAATGTCAAACAAAAATGGAAATCATGAACTTCAAAAGGGCGCCAGTTTTTCCCGCCCATGTTTATTAACCCTTTCAGTGCTTACAACGTGATGAGACTAGATAATAACATTAATCTGAGGTTGTTTATAAAATGAGGAACTTGTAGCTCTCAACTCGATCAATATAATCTTAATTGATTTTTGACGGGCCTGTTGGTCTAGTGGTTAGCGGCCCTGACTGCTAAGCCGGAGGTCCTGGGTTCGATTCCCACCCAGGACTAACTTTGTGTGATGAGCATGATTGTTAGTTCTGTGTCTGATTGTGATTTATCTATAATATGTATGTATTTATAAATTATATAAGTATGTATATCAGTTGTCTGGTTACCATAACACAAGCTCTGCTTAGCTTGGGATCAGATAGCCGTGTGTGAGTTGTCCCAAGATATTTATTTAATTAGGACACACTAGCTTCTGCCCGCGACTTCATCTTATCCCACGGGAACCGTATATATTTCTGGGATATAAAATATCCTATGTGCTATTCCACACTACAATCTGTCTCAGTGCCTTTCATTCAGACCCGTTCAGATACTAAAGCGTGAAAGAGTAACAAACATCCAGCCATCCTTCTATCACCGCTGCCACAGACATCAGCGATACCAGAGGCCAGAAAAGAAAAAAAAAGTTGAAATGTCTCATGTGTCTATAACATTATCTCTACAGATCATAATACTTTCTGTTGCTGTGTTCCGATTTGAATGGTCCTTCAAATCGGAACACAGCAACAGAAAGTATTATGTTCTGTAGAGATGTGGCCCGCTTCCACAAATGACAATATACTGGGTATTTTTCGGATTGGAAATCGTCAAATGACTTCTCCCGCTCTTAGTGTCAGGCTTTTACTGACTAAAACCAATCCATGTTCCTTCTTGTGCCCTTTGCGTTCTGGGGGCGCGGTATTTTTTGAACCACCCGCAGCCCCGGCAGGCATCGGCCCTGAGTAGTCCCTCCGATTTGTTTTACTGACATATCTTGTAGCATAATTATAAAAAAAAAAAATACCATCAAGCCTGTATTCCCCGAAGGGTTAGGCAGAGGTGTACCAATGTACACCCACAGTTCGCCGGCATATTTAAGTCCAATAACATAATTATTTACTGCTTTTAGCATAATTATTTAATTAGTTTTTACATAACTAAGCTAATTTTATGGTAATGGTACCATAAAGTGCTGAACATGGTCGTTCGAAGCCCCCACCTATTTGGTTACGAAAGAAAAATATTGGGATGGGATGGGTATATATATACCATCACGCCTGTATTCCCCGAAGGGTTAGGCAGAGGTGTACCAATGTACACCCACAGTTCGCCGGTATATTTAGGTCCCATGTAATAGGGGGCGAGCCTATTGCCATTAACCGGGCACAAATCCAAACTCCGAGCTGCTACTGAGAATTTCATAGAAAAACCTAATAACGCTTTTTGCTCGACCTGGGTATCGAACCCGGGACCCCTTGCACAGCAGTCGCACTTGCGACCACGAGACCAACGGGGACGGGGACCAATGACCAACGGGGATGGGATGGGTAATTAATGTGAATTACGTAAAACTACTACTTCTATCATGTTCTGCCTCGTTAGCCTAATAGCCCTAAGCGCGACTGCTAGGGGTCTTAGATTCAATTCCCAGGTCGAGCAAAGTGTTATTGGGATTTTTTAAATGGCAATAGGATTCCCCCTATTACATAGGACCTAAACATTCTGGCAAACTGTGGGTGTACATTAGTACGCCTCTGTCTAACCCTTCGAGGAATACTGGCGTGATAGTTTTATATATGTTAAACTGAAACGCTCAGTTAATATAACTTGTTGACAGCATCTTTAATTAAGCACGGTGTGTTTACGACTGTAAATTTCCCGAATATTAAATATGTCTGACTTCATTATCAGCCTAGCAGTCAATAAGCAGAACAAATTGTTAAGTAGATATGAATTTATATAGAACGACTAGGGTTACCATACATTCTTCTTTTTTCTATAAAACCTTCGTCTCACGTCTCACAAATACGAAAAAATTTCATCCTGTACTTTTATGGCGCCAATCGATAGGGTCAATCATAAGGATCAAATCTCTGCAAACATGGTAAATAAAAAAAAAAATGAAACATGAAATGTAAACTTATTTTAAACGGACGAAAAACGAGTGCTCTAACTATTGCATGCTCGAAATGAGCTTCATTTTCTTCGATGCACAAATTCATTATTTTAAGGAATTCAGTTTTGAATAACTTTTTGTAGGGTGCAGTGGTGACTAAAATCCGAAAAAATTGCACCCTGTACTTTTATGGCACCACATAAAAGTACAGGATGCAATTTTTTTGGATTTTAGTCGGATCGATTCCCGGGTGTGGCAAGCGTATTTTCAAAATTATTTAAATGCAGTTTTGTTTCTTTTTAAAAATAAAGGAATGTTTCCTTTTAGTAAAATTTGCTAACTTAAGTAAGTATTTAGAGTACTTTCCTTCCAGGTAGCATTATAAAATTCCACTCTAAATAGTCTATACTATTCCTTATGAATTCAGCTATCATATACAAAAAGATATTTACCAATCCGACTAGTAACCAAAAAAACCTTTAAGCTTTATTATATTAGTACAGAATTAAAGATGGTAAAGTTCAGGTTTCCTCAAGATGATTCCCTCAGAAAATATAAGAACAAATTAAGAGCGTAATCAAACTTGGCGCAAGCTTAATTTGGAGACTCCCTATTCCCGACGGTGTCACGTCGGTACATAAAAATTAAATGTAAATGAGCAATAAACCCCTGGCCTTGTTTCCGACTCGAAATTATTTACTACACGTTCCTAGTAATCACTGTGACGTATCTGTGTTCGGAGTCGACTTAATTACTTTTAAGATTACATTTCATTTTATTAAAAATCTAGCGTCAACCTAGGTACCCCGCAGTGTTACTCGTGTTCTGTTATGTGTTTGTTTACTGCTCTGCTCCCGTTAATCGTAGCTTGATGTTACCATCCATCTCGCTTGTATTCCTTGAAGGGTTAGGCAGAGGTGTACCAATGTACACTCACAGTTTGCCGGTATGTTTAGGCCCATGTAATAGGGGGCGAGCCTATTGCCATTAACCGGGCACAAATCCTAACTCCGAGCTGCTACTGAGAATGTCATTTTTAGCGTGATGTTGTATAAGTATAAACTTTCCTCTTGAATCACTCTATCTGTTGATTAAAACGCATTTAGATCCGTTGCGTAGTTAAAACGATCTAAGCGTATAAACGGCGGGAAGTGACTAAGTTCCATATTATGTAGAGTATAGATACCGGAGCCAACAAGTTCTACAGTTGTGGAGATATGAGAAACAGGGTCTAAAGTCTCTCTTCCTCTATTGAAAAAGAAGCATCCTCCAACCGGACGGGTGTTGTGTCTGGTGGGTTACTGCCGGACGGTTGCTGTCGGGGTTTTCTATACAGGATAAGTTTTTAACCAGTGCGTAAATTTTTTTTGGTAGTTCAGTATCAGTAATAGAACACATTTCCGTGTTTAGTTAAAAAAAAAATTTAAAAAAATTTCATCCTTATCCGAGTTTGAAATAAGCAAAACATCCAGGACATAATCTATTCGCCATACTATCAATGAAAACTCGCGGCCGCCGCCGCCGCCCGGGCGCATGGCTGGGGTGAGGGGGTGGGGAATGCGCTAGCGCCGAGTGACAATGAAATATGGTTTTTAAGTAAACATGTTTCGTAAGCGATAACTTTTTTTTTTAGTACTAAGACATATCAAAATAAAATATACGTGTTTAATAAAACGTGTTGAAGTTTATTATGGCAAAATTTACGCACTGGTTAAAAATTTTTCCTGTATGTGCTAACGTCGCGGCGAACATTGACAGTGCGATCTAGGCATCGTCGTCGTTTGTCGTAGTAGTTTGCATGCTGAGCGATACATGTCGCTTTACACTAAAGTGGGACTGAAAGCATTTTCAGTCTAGGAGATAATTATAGCGTTTAAAGGATGAGAGGAAAAAGTAATGAGAACACGTATTTTGAATATAATTAACAAATCTAATTTAGTTGTTTTTATGTAAATCACATCATATTTACATGTAAATATATACGTATATTTTTGTAGGTACATAAAACATTGCAAGTACGGAATTTATTTCCCATTCTTTTCTACATAATACTAAACTAGTTTTGGAAGCGGCAACTAGATTCAAATCTTTTTATCATTACAAGCTTTTATTTAACTTGGTTTCCATCCAGTCTGTCTGTCTGGGACAAACCTTGCGATGCATTTTTCGATCACTTCAAAGTGTTTTTAGTGTTCTTATCAAAATAAATAAATTCTTTGACTTCATGGATAGTAGTTGGACTGTAATCCATAAAAAATATTCCTTCCTAACTTTTAGCTTAAATAAACCGATTATTTTACATTAACTTGCCATATCAAAGGCTTATCTAAGGGCTCAGCAGTATTGTAAAATACTGTTGTCCAATAATAGCCTCGGATCCAATGTGCCGTCACGTTCACATAAACAAGTTGTACCCGAGGCTCCAATTTTGTTTATCATTATTTATCGTCTTGCGTACCTATCGGAGAGTACAGGTATTTTAAGTACTTCATCATTCTAATTTTATTTAGCACTAGCTTCGTCCGCGGGTTTAATTTCAACCGCGTTATGTTTTTGGTGACTGCTCCGCTCCTATGGCTCGTGGCGTGATGTTATATAAGCCTAAAGTCTTTTTCGATAAATGGACTATCCAACACAAAAAGACTTTTTCAATTCGGATCAGTAGTTCTTGAGATTAGCGCGTTCAAACAAATAAACAAACTCTTCAGCTTTATAATATTAAGTATAGATACAGTACATTTTTGGAATGAAGCTCCTTAAAGGGTCTTGCGGTAGTGAAGGAGCTCAGAAATGGGCCACGCTGAATGTGTCACGTGACATCGTTGAAGGAAAATATACACACACATACGATCACGCCTGTATTCCTCGAAGGGTTAGGCAGAGGTGTACCAATGTCCACTAACAGTTCGCCGGTGTGTGAAGGAAAATATCGTGAGAAAACGTGGAGTCATCAATAATTTTGAGCTTGAAATCGCCAATCCGTCTTGAGCAAGCTTGGTGATGGTTGTGCCTTCTCTGTATCAAAAGATGCTTTTGCCCTGCAGTGAGATAATAATAGGCTGATATTTTAGCACCAAGGATCAAGTTATATTTTCTCTTAAGATCTTACGGGCGTTCTGAATGACTACTTAGAAATGAGTATTTTCTACAAAGCTTTGAGATCACGTTTCTCAAAACCTTGAAGTGGACGGTGTCCAATTTGAGTCGAAACTTAAAGTGGCTTTGTCAAGCGAGTAGCCTCTTATACCTTACTAATATTATAGAGTGTCCGCGGAGTCTCTTGCTCGTCCTGCTCCATAGAGACCTACGTTTTGGAACGACCAACTAGCTTCAATTTTAAACTGTAACTTCTTGACAATTCAAAAGTGCCTGTAAATGGTCTTATTGAAATAAATGCTTTGACTTAGACTTTTTAAATGAGAAAGTACCTAATTCTGACTATTTTTTACGCTTTTACGTCTAAACCACTGAACCGATGTTGTTAACATTTGGTATGGGATTTTGAACCTTAAAGAAAGGACTTAGGCTACTTTTTAATCCGCGACTGCAATTCACGGGAGTGTCTAAATTGTCCATTCACCTACACCCACACTTGACGATTTCAACAGCGTTGTTTTCGCTGCAATAAACGTCGCCACCTACTGGGTCCAAGTAGTATAATTCGTTCTGAATGTGTCATCGATACGAAAAGAAGAAGAAGAATCCGCGACTTCGTCTGCGTCCGTAATAACCGGCATTTATGCGGACACTGTCGCGGGCAAAGGCTAGTTTAAAACGACACAAGAGAAGAATATAATTTCACTTGCTCTTCTAACTCTATAATCTGAACAACTCATTGCCGTAATTTTGTTCTATCAACTTTGTATATTTGAGTCTTTTACTTAAATTATCTTTACCAGATACTTATTTTTTGTTTGTAAGGGGTAATTTCTAGAAGTACTGGTCCGATTTCGAAACGTCTTTCACTGATAGAAAGCTACACTTCTGCCGAGTACTATAGGCTATGTTACCGGTCCTTTTGGGAATCGATGGGGGAGGGAGGCCTATGTACTACTGAAGCTTTAAATTCCTCGCCCGCACTTGCTATGGATTTAGTAAGGGCTAATGTTTCAGCCTGTCCCAAGGAATTTAAATTTAAACATATTAACCCTCTGATTGTTATAAAGACGTTCAAACAACTCAAGAGCAAGGTTACCGAAGATCTGTGGGGCATGTCTACTAATGTATGTAAATCAATAATTGAGACAGTAGCACCCTATTTAGCTTTGATATTTAATTTGTGTATATGTTACGGGTAATGCTAGAAGATGGAGTAAACCTAGGTTTACCCGGGTTAACTTAGTATTACCCAAGCTTCTTGGGTAAAGTCCGAATAATAAGTAAAACAAATTTTAATTCGGGGTTTACCCATGCTCACCTAGGTCTACCCAACTATGGCTGGGTAATGTTAAAAATTTGTATAATTAATTAGTTAAATGAAAATCCAGGGGCATTTTAAACATTTATTATTCCAAAAACATACATAAATGCTCTTCAAGCGAACATAATCGCTTGAAGAGTATAAAACTAATAACTCTAATGGCAAAAACTAATAGCAGTCGTTATTATTAAAATTGGTATTATTTATTTCAGCAAGATAAACTGCTGTGACATTTTGAATTGCAAAATTTTCCTGCAGCTTTGCATGAACACTTCTTTGTAGCACATTTTGTTTTGCAATTACACCTTTTATAACCCTGACCTCCTGAAAGCGACTGTTCATTTGCAAGCTCTCGTAAACTTTTTTTTTCTGGTGATATATTTTCGATATCAATCAGTTTATCATGACACACAGAAAACTGATTCCTTGAGAACATTTCCTCAATAGTACCACGTTCGTTTCCTAGCCTATACAGATCATCAGCTTTTTCCACAACTGCCATAAGCACGTTCCGAAACTCGCCTCTTCCTCTGTCGACATCTGGTATTTGGACTCTTACCGTATCTCCAACAGAACATGGAGGAAATTTTAAACTAGATAAGGCTTTCATTTTTTTAGCTTGATTTCCTAAGCTCAATCGGGCAGATAATGTATGTTCATTTATATTTTGTTGAGTAGTACAAATTTCACACAAGTTTATTTCTTGTGTACTTGTGCCTGGGTTCATACATCTACAACACTCCATTTCGTCTTTCTTTTTAAAATTATAATTATTAAAATATATCACCAGAAAAAAAAGCTTACGAGAGCTTGCAAATGAACAGTCGCTTTCAGGAGGCCAGGGTTATAAAAGGTGTAATTGCCAAACAAAATGTGCTACAAAGAAGTGTTCATGCAAAGCTGCAGGAAAATTTTGCAATTCAAAATGTCACAGCAGTATATCTTGCTCAAATAAATAATACCAATTTTAATAATAACGACTGCTATTAGTTTTTGCCATTAGAGTTATTAGTTTTATACTCTTCAAGCGATTATGTTCGCTTGAAGAGCATTTATGTATGTTTTTGGAATAATAAATGTTTAAAATGCCCCTGGATTTTCATTCAACTAATTAATTAGACAAATTTTTAACATTACCCAGCCATAGTTGGGTAGACCTAGGTGAGCATGGGTAAACCCCGAATTCAAATTTGTTTTACTTATTATTCGGACTTTACCCAAGAAGCTTGGGTAATACTAACTTAGCCCGGGTAAATCTAGGTTTACTCCACCTTCTAGCATTACCCGTAACATATAGACCAAGGAGTTTTCCCTACTTTAATGAAGCACAGCAAGGTTATACCCCTATTTAAGTCCGGGGATAGCAAAGACACCAACAATTATAGACCTGTGTCGATTTTGCCGGTTTTCAGCAAGGTGTTCGAAAAAGTGATGCTCAATCAAATGCTCAATCATTTCAACTGCAACAACATCTTGCACGATCAACAGTATGGTTTCACCAGAGGGCGTTGCACTACAGACGCCGGTGTCACTTTAATTAAACACATCTTTAATGCATGGGAGGACTCACAGGATGCCATTGGCATTTTTTGCGACCTCTCAAAAGCGTTTGATTGCGTAAATCATGAAACACTCCTCCTTAAGCTCGAGCATTACGGACTTGGTCATCTAGCGCGTGACTTGATAAAATCGTACTTAAATGATAGACTGCAGCATGTGCAAATAAACGGTGTAAACTCATTAGGCTTAAAAGTAAAGATGGGGGTTCCGCAGGGTTCAATATTGGGTCCGTTTCTCTTTTTAGTATATATTAATGATTTACCTCATTTACTGAAAAACCAACCTCAAATGGTGTTATTTGCTGATGACACTTCACTGATTTTTAAAGTAAATAGAAAGGCACAACATCTTGACGACGTAAATAACGCTATGCATGAGGTTCATAATTGGTTTACTATAAATAACTTAGTATTAAATGAGAAGAAAACTAAATGCATAAGATTCGCTTTGCCAAATGTTAAAAGTATGTCATGTAACGTTACATTAAATAAGGATATACTGGAATTCGTCGAAAAGACAGTTTTCCTAGGGATTACGCTTGACTCAAAGCTGCAGTGGAGTCCTCACTTAACATCTCTAGCAGGGCGGTTGAGCTCAGCCGCTTACGCTGTCAGAAAAATCAGACAATTAACAGACGTGGATACCGCGAGGCTGGTCTATTTTAGTTACTTTCATAGCATTATGGCTTACGGTATTTTGCTTTGGGGGCGGGCTGCAGATATAGAGTCTATCTTTATTCTGCAAAAGAGGGCTGTCAGAGCCATCTATAATCTTTGCAGGAGCGAGTCTCTAAGGGAATTGTTCAAAAAAATTAATATCATGACGGTTCCTTGTCAATATATATATGAAAACATTATGCACGTTCGAAAAAACCTTCATCTTTTCAAAAAAATTGGTGATAGACATAATGTTTATACTAGAAATAGGAATAAATTAGATCAACCAGGTTTCAGATTGTCTAAAGTACACACTTCTTTTATGGGGTACTGTGTAAAATGTTATAACAAAATACCGCTCGATATTCTCGAACTAAATGAGAGAAAATTTAAAACTTGCATCAAACGCACACTATGTAGTCAGGCATATTATAAGTTAGAAGATTATATTAATGATAAGAATGCTTGGCTTAATGCTGGTCCTGCTCCACAGAGACTCGGGCTCACAAATTAATAGATATTGTTTTTTTTTTGGGAATGTTTCTTACCCCTTTTTTCATTTTGATTGACCTTAATAACGTTTACCGTTATTTTATTGCTATTTATTACATACATCAGTCGAATAGGTTCACTAAAAACCTTAGTATTATATAATTTAACATAATTTATTTCAATTTTGTAAATGTGAGTACCATGGAGCCATTTATTTGTTAAGTTACTATGTGTTGGACACTGAGCATGGCAGTTGAGAGTTTCGTCATGCTCACTTTAATGTCTCGCTGACGGTGGCGCGTGGGTTGGGTCGTTTGGTTCCCTTCAAGATGGTTGAGCTAAATGGTGCTGATGCACGCGTCATATTCGTGAACGGGTGCTGTCAGTTGGGATTGGTCATCTCTTGACTGCCATGGCTTACATCTTTATTATAATTTTGTTATTTTTTATATTTCATTCTTTCACTTCATTGTTTTCACATATAGAAGCAACAAGAATATTGTAACCAAGTTTTTGTAAAAACCAAATTGAATGAAAAGAGTGTCCATGGAGTTTCTTGCTCGTTCTTCTCCATAGAGACCTACGTTTTGGAACGAGCAACTAGCTTCAATATTAAACTGTAACTTCTTGACAATTCAAAAGTGCCTGTAAATGGTCTAATTGAAATAAATGCTTTGATTTGATTTGATTTGATTTGATATGCCCAGGAGTGGACGTCATACAGCATGTGTAAAAAAAAAAATGTTTTTATTGTCTCGAATATTGCATTACATATAATATCGAGGCAGCCCCAGTAAGTAGTTAACAACACTTGTGTTGGGGTTGTCTCGCACTTCCCTTGTTTTACTAACTATAAACAATATTGAGCAAAAAACTGGATATTTAAAAATGAGCAAAAGAAATTAAACTGAAAGAAACCTAAAAGCAAACAGAATACATAAAGAGGCACTAAATAAGTTTTAGTAATATTACAACTTAGCCAACAAATATTATGTTACGCACATGTTACCGCATAAATATGCAATTATTTTGTCTACTCTCTAATCGAATAATTTTATTTTTAAACTTCAAGACATGTTTATATTGTTTGTATTGTTTGTTTATTGTTTAAAAAAGAACATTGTTTTTTTAAATAATATGACAAATTACAACCAATTGATTTTATCAAGACTTTAAATTGTCTAGCGGAGCAGGACAAGCCTGTTTTCAAGCATTATTATCTTGAATATTATCCTCTTATTTGTAATATTGCTTGTTTACAAAGTGTACTCTTAATATGTTTTCTCTTAATATATTATTTATATGCTTAAGCTTTTTCTGTTATGAAAAGAATCATTCTCCTCGGATTTTATGAACATCTCAAGGACCAATGTGTGTAGATATTGTATGCTGAGGTAGCAATATAAACACAAAAGATTTATTGCAGAAGTTTTTAAATTGCTCCAATAACGCGTTGACTCTTCACAAAACTTGGACAAATGGAAGAACTGACAAGGATTGGGTGTGTCAATATTTTTGTTATTGGTCCTTCGAGTCTTTCAGTACAGTGAGAATCTGGTCCTTTTGTACAAAACTATAGTTAGTAGGTACACTAATTAAATGAAAAAATATACCATCACGCCTGTATTCCCCGAAGGGTTAGGCAGAGGTGTACCAATGTACACCCACAGTTCGCCGGAATATTTAGGTCCCATGTAATAGGGGGCGAGCCTATTGCCATTAACCGGGCACAAATCCAAACTCCGAGCTGCTACTGAGAATTTCATAGAAAAACCCAATAACACATTTAATTAAATGAAATAGCAACTTAACATTCCTACTTTACCTTTGCATATAAAAACATTGTAACAAAGCAATACACACTGCACACTGTTTTACTTATACTTGATTTTTTTTTTTATATAATAAAGCATCACACAATTACTACCGTATAGATTGTTCAAATTTTTATATTTTTTTTTTTGCTGATCTTATCACTACAAATTATAAAATTAATTAATCACTATAAAAAAAAAAAAAACTTTTTTTTCAGGTAATTCTGACCCATTGCAATACATAAAATAATAAACATAACATGTAAAAATCAATATCTAATATAAATAAAATAAAAATCATCAAAATTAATAAAAATCTAATGAATAAAATAGAAATAAGCAAATCAATTAAATCAAAATAAACATAATTATCATAAATTGTATTTAATGTTGTATAACATCTGTTTTCATCCACAATTTAAGATAAACTTGTTTATAGCTTCAGAGCTACTACGTTTACTTGGAAGATTATACGAGTATTAACATAGGATCCGAAACTTGTTTCCGTAACACTAGTTTCACGTGAGCGAAGCCCCGAGCAAAGCTAGTACACACATAACGTACATACGTAGCATATAAACATACCATCACGCCCAGGTATTCCCCTAAGAATAAGGCAGAGATGTACCAATGTACAGTAGGCGCTCATAATTGCATAAGCACGCTAAGGTTCACTTTGCTGTGAACACGGGCGCGATCCAGTCAGTGCGTGCGCATGTGTGTTTACGAGTGATGTCTCAACATTCCACAGATAACACACACTAATGAACTATCGTCGCGCTCACTAAGCGAGATGGCATTATATTTCTGTTTATACGTCCTACCCGACGCGTGACGTATTCTTACCATTGCATTGCTAAATTTCGCGTAAAAATAACATGTCCTGGCAGCTGTTTAGGATAAGAAATGGTTGACGATCATTGAAATCCGAGTTCGAATCTTACACTATGTGTGGCTGTTTTTTGTTTTTTTTTAAACCATAATAATGTTAGGTAAAAACTTTTTAGGTTTATGTTGATTGATAACGTATTCATGCTCATTATTTATGTTTTATAATGAGCAAATATTAGTTATTGTAATATTTATTTAAGTATTTATGTGATTTTTAGTATAACTTTTTGGAATAAGAAGAAGGAAATAAACAAAACGTGCTAAATAATAACAATAATTTATTTACCTATAAAATTAACAAACTTATGAGAATTGTAACGTCACATTCCTACCGACATGAAAGAAGTTCTATTGTAACCGTTCATAACATTTTTTGTTGTATACCCACTAAGTCAATAAAATTCATAATAACATAATAAGAAAAGGATATTTTAATAACACAAATAAATTTGGTGATACTCACGTATTAAGTTTCTGAATCGGTATTCAGCAGACTTTATTGAAAACTAAACTATAATTTAGACTTTATGAACAGGTTTTTTTTTTTATGTAACGTCACAATAAACTTATTGAGGTAATAGCTTAAGTATTCGTTTTCTTGATGAAAAGAAGATTGAAACTAAACCTCAATTTAAGATCACTATCTACGAATATATAATTATTAAGTACTAAATATTTAGTTACACCATCTAACTATTAGGTAAAACTAAAACATCCAGGTTATTAAACGTTGCGCACATAACACCGTCTAATACTTCTTCATAAGTAGCACTGTTGCACTCCATCCCCACATATTAAAAACGAAATGTAATATTTCTGGTTTAAGCCTTTCTGTCAAAAAAGGTTTGTAGCTGGTCTTTAATGATGCAAGCCTTCAGCATGAGCCCTCATGCTGCGGCAAACAGTTTGTAATGAGTGTCTCATCGGTACGAAACCACCATAATTAATTTTGTCGTCGCAGCACATCCTCTTCACTGTTGAGTAGAAGGTAGCAAGGCTATCTATCCTCTTCCTCGTATTTCTTGACCCAGAGACTAAGAATAGTATTCTCTAAAACAAAACAAAAAGTAATATTAGGCATTTATAACAAAATACTAAAGTGACTTAATTTTTTATATAATTTAATAATATTTATTTATTTAATATAACAATATCATTTAAATTTATTAAAACTATTAATTTATAAATTCCATAATAAACACATTTATTTTGGCGTCATTATAGATTTAAAAATTAATAATAAGAATTAATTGAAATGCCACCACAAATAAAAGTTTAATTTACAATTCGTTAATATAATAGTCACATTCAGTCCGGTTTCATAAGATATAAATTGGGACCACTTTTATGCAGCCCAATAATAATAGTCGCCCTCGCCTCAGTAATATTATTTGTCTGCGTTTTGAGAATAATTACAATATGGCTATCTATTAAAACACTCGTCACTAACCAACAACTACAACCAAACGACAACGCTAATTCCGATCAAGTTAAATATGCATAAAACTCATGTCTACCTCACAGAAATCTAAATTCTTTATTAATTGTCTATGACTACCCTTTTAACTTTACAAAATGTGTGAGCAAAGCGAACAAGATAAAGAATATTATATTTCTGACCATTTCTTCAAATTGAGTAAAAACAAAAAGACAAAATGTGAGATTCGAACTCGCGGCACGCTGATTAACGCCACTAACTGGGCGCGCTTAACCGCTAGGCCATTTTGTCTCATGTAAATATGTTGAAATTATGAACTACATTCACAACGATGATACATGTGTCTATTCTTGAAAGTAAAAGGTCGTAAGTCAAACTAAACGTCAAAGTAATACGTTTTGAGATTGCTTATGCACTTTTGGTCGCCACTGTACATCTACACCTCGCCGGTATGATTGAGTCGCTTGTAAACCCTACGATTGGGGCGACCCTATTGTCATTAACCGGGTACAAATCCTAACTCCGAGTTCATACTGAGAATTTTATAGCAAAACAAATAACACTTGTTAAATTGTGAATTTAATAAGAACTTGACACTAAATCTTAGAGTATAAAGTAAGGCAGTGACCATTAATATATTTTTATTTATTTATTAAAAATGATAAATATTGTACACGGGTATGTTACCTAAAAAACCACCAAACCTGCCTAATGTATACCTAAAAAATAAATTTGTAAGATCTGACATTTCACCTGTAGCAAGCAATAAATGAATTTGTATTTGTACTTTTTGCTCAACCTGGGAATCGAACCCAATACCTTTAGCGTAGCAGTGGCGCTGAGTACCACTATACTAACGAGGCAGTCAAGACAGACAGTAAACAAATAACTTTGCAATAAAATATCATTAGTTAACCTAATATAACATCGCTTATATGTTGCCTTGTAAGTGGCAGTATGCTCTAGCTTTGGTTATTTACTGCTAATTAGATCATTTCTAATTATCCAGATTGCCTCGTAACTACGACTTATGTCTGATTTAAAAATTAAGGAATGGTTGTTTGTTATAATAGCAACATATATCTTTTGTTATTTAGTTTAGCTGTTTTGTAGTTTGTGCTACTGATGTGTACATATTGTGGCATTAATGAATGACAGGCAAATACGAATTAGACTAATTATTTAATTAACGGAGCACTGATGCATAGAATGACTATATGTAAATGAGTATGATCCATATTCATATTAGATAGTGATTGTTAATTTAATGAAAGCATGTACTATGTATGGAATATTTTGACCCATTATTAGGAACAATTTTATCTCAGGATCAACCGTTTTTTTAGGGTCATCATTTCTTCTTCAATTTTGGGCGGAGCGGAAAGAAGCGTCAGACTCCTACTGACTAAAAGCGGTAACTCTTTCGATCAAATTTCGCGATCCTGGATGAGACTAACCCTGCAATCGAGTAAAAAAAAAACAGCTATTCCTATGATCGTGATCTAAAGATTTTTTGTACAGAACAGCTCAATATTTTTCCATGAAATCTAGGTTGGTCTTTTAGTAAATGTTGTTCATAATAATGAGTACAAATACCCCTTTTCAGGTTATCAGTCGATTAAAAGTCATCTTGTCTAAATATCTGTCTATCTGTCTGTTGCCCCATCACAACAAAATCCTTGAGCCGATTTGACTAAAAACGTAGCGTGAAACCGCGTGGACATAGACGTTTTAATCCGAAACTTCACAACGGACAATGTCCGTGTTAATTGGCATTTATGCGGACAAAGTCGCAGGCAAAAGCTAGCAGACAATTTGACAACAAACATCAGTCAGTAAACACACACATACCATCACATATGTATTCCTCAAAGGGTTAGGCAGAGGTGTACCAATGTACACCCACAGTATGGCACACCGGTATATTTAGGTCCCATGTAATAGGGGGCGAATTGGTGCACAAATCCTAACTCCGAGCTGTTACTGAGAATTTCATAGAAAAACCCAATAACACTGCTCGATCTGGGAATCGAACCCAAGACCTCTAGCGTAGCAGTCATGGAGCACTGGGCTAACGAGGCAGTCGGTAAACTACCAAAGGATTTCGTTTAATTATTGAGCTTCCAATTGCGAACGTTTGTGGATCGATAGATCGGCTTCTGAGAATATTAGCGCCTTTACTAATCACTCCGACTGACCTGCCTTAGATGGTTTCAGTTGGGCCTTGAGATTGCCGACTTTTACATAATTCTTCTACTCGAACTAAAAACAAAACGAAAGCCATCAAAATGAATATTAATAATACCAGTTAATTATTATCACATTGCAAGGCAAAGGCCTCTTTTCATGTAGCGAAGCCATTAATCACCACAGTTGTTCAAGGCGGATTGTGTTTTATATGCCATTGGATGACAAACAAGACCACGATCCACCTGATGTTAAGTGGTCACCGCTGCCTATAGCCGCTGCTGTTACTAACCTAATATGGACCAACTACAGTCTGAAATAAATGATTTATTATTATTATACTCTTTTATTCATTCATAATACATATTGATTGTATTTTTAAATATTAATATAAAAACCTTATATTATTATTATTAGAGACATCTGAAATACCAGAGGTGTCTTGCCATCTCAGCAACGAAGTTGAAATGTCTCAAGTGCCTGTAATTACACCGGTACACCCATACACACCCGAACACAGCTCCACTGCTTTTCGGCAGAAATTGTTGTGATACTACCACCATATCTATTTCTTCCTCAAAACAGAGCAAAGCTGTGCTCTTAGTGAAAGAGCTATCCGGGAAAGTACTACTATTTTCCCGAGAAGTTTCTTCACTAAGAGCTCTACTAGTACTTAACGCTACGCTAATGGGCTGCCTACCATTGAGGAATATAGTTCGATCAGCAACAAACGTCAATTAAAAATGTTACTTATACATTTTTTTTTCTAAAACGTTGCCTACTCTAAGAATTTCTCCTTTGTCGTGGGTGCGTTTACAAACACATAAACTCACATACACAAACAACCAGACCCGGAACAACTAACTATCTGTAGGGCATACAAACATTTGTTCCGTGCGGGATTCGAACCGGCGACACGCAGCGCAGCAGTCGATCGCTCGGCCACTGCGCCAACTGTGCCGTAATACATGTCATTAAAATTTGTGTGTGTTTTTGATATTTAATTGTGCCCAATAAACAGGATTCAAAAATTTGAAATCTATACTAACTACTGACTGAACTCTAAATGATTACTAAAGGCCATAAAAATACCTGCTTCAGACTCGCTTTGCCATCCGCTGGCTCTAGAGCCTAGTCTCATAAGCAACCTTGATCCCTGAACAGACTCAAAGGATTTGGTAGCATGTGCCGCTAAAAGTTTGTTTGGACGTGTCCTAATTGTTTCCTTCGCTATCTCCTCTATTTGTCTTTGCTTAAGTAAGTAGACACCCTAAAGTCGGACGGTACGTATTCCAAGGTCAAACGGAACGTGTCTCACACCTGGTAGTTTGTGAAATACTGATTGATTTATGTGGATTGGAGAGCTTTTGCGATTTATGGGGGAAATGTCGGGGAAAGTAAGGAAGTGCCAAGTAATTTTAAGCTGTTGTATTTATTGCTTTGATAAAATTGACAGTTGATAGTGTTTACAAGAATAGACATACTTTTTATTTATAACTGGTAAAACGCGATCTCCAAAGATTTTGGGTTATTAACCTGTGACGTCACTGATATTTACTCTTAACTTTACTCTTTGATCTTCATTAAAACTCTTTTTTCTTGAAATTACCGGTTAATGGGTTAATGGTGTCTACTACCCAACCCTCGGTTTATCGAGATATTGAAGTGTTATAACTAAACTTTAAATAGCGTCAACCTGAGTTGCACTGTTGTATTTTTTACCGATGGGAAATCATCAAATGACTTCCGCCACCCTGGGCGGGGCTGGAGGGAGTGTCAGACATTTACTGACTAAAACCCATCCATGTTCCTTCTTATGCCCTTTGCGTTGCCGGGCCGCGGTATCTCTTTCGAACAACCCGCAGCCCCGGCAGGCATCGGCCCTTAGTGGCCCCTCTGAATGTTTGCTGACATCTCGCACAGTTGCTTGCACCATTATGTTTTGCGTGCATCATATTGGCCGCCACTATAAACAGTAATTTTCCACAGTAAAAACAAAAGTTGTTTCCCAGCAATTAATTCTGCTTAATATAACTTAGTTTGATGTGTATATATATATACCATCACGCCTGTATACCCCGAAGGATTAGGCAGAGGTGTACCAATGTACACCCACAGTTCGCCGGTATATTTAGGTCCCATGTAATAGGGGGCGAGCCTATTGCCATTAACCGAGCACAAATCCAAACTACGAGCTGCTATTGAGAATTTCATAGAAAAACCCAATAACACTTTTCAGAAAACTCTTCTTTTTTTTTCTCTTTTTTGTCACTTTGATGTGTAGTTAACGGTTATGTTATATGTGTCTTTTTACTAATCGTATACAACAGTAAAAGTATGATACGTTTACTATACTAGTTTTTACTCGAGGCAATACCGGCGTAAACTTTCTTAACTTCTTTTTATGTATGTAGATTTAGCCTTTGGCATTCAGAGATAACATAGCTTCCTAGGAGCGAAAGAATTTTCAGAATCAGATCCGTAGTTTCAGTGAATAGTAGTAGTTAGTGCTCTTTGTGAAGGGGCTTCTCCGGGAAAGGACTACCACCTATATCTGCCTTAATGCAGCGTTGCTGTGTTCTGGTTTAATAGGTATGAGTGCCGGTGTAATTACAGGCACATGAGACATTTTAACTTTGTCTCTGGGATGGCAACGCATTTGCAAGGCCTCTGGTATTGCAGATGTCTATAGGCAGCAGTGGATACTTAACAACAGTTAGGCCGTCGCGTCGGCTTGACTATCATCCAACGGAAAAAAAAGAGCGTTGCGCATTCAACGCAAACAAACTCTTTAGCTTTATAATATTAGTATAGACATTGACTATAGATCGTCAAAGCAAAAATGCATATCAGAAATATCGCAAATGTTAAAATGTTATCGCATCAAAAATGAGTAAAACATTAAGAAATAACAGAAGCAAAATAACGGAAATTCACAAAGAAAAAGCATTTTTCAAGGAAACTCGTGCATTAAAGGCACCTTCTGTAAGTTACAATCGACCCACACACTTGAGTAAGTTTTAAGAGTTCCTTTCGCTCCTATTTTATTGTAACCTGGTCCTTTGAGTCGGAAATATGGAGGGAAAACTATTGAATAGCATAATCCATTTGATTGAAACACTTTTCTGTTCTTTTGAATTTAAAATTATTTCTCAAAAGGTTTTAAAGAAGTTTCATCAGTTGATCACACTTTTAAAATTTTAACATGGAATGAAAAATAAGCCTATGAATAACCCAACTTTTATTTTTAGATCAGTCTTATTGTAAAACTTTTGCCGATAAGCCAAGGCAACTAAGGCATTCTTATTTAAGTACTAGCTTAGTCTGTGACTTCGTCGCGGACTTAGGGTCGGTTCATATCTGACGGAAAATGCGTCGCGTTTTATCCGTCGCGTAACGCCAAAACAGTCAAATACATAATAAAAAATTCAACCTTTCACACCTAACCGATGATGCGTTAGCGCGTCTACCGAAGAGTGACGATACGCTCGACACATTTTCCGTCAGATATGAACCGACCCTTAGGGACGAAGTCACGGACTAAGCATGCGACAAAGCTTTGGTGATAAAAAAAAACTGCACGTGAACGCGTTTTCAGTTTGTTGGATTACACGAGTTTTCTATAAAAACACAGTGCTTGCGAAAACCCGCTATTTGCATTCAGCCAGTAAAAGTCCCGTCTAAATCGATCTACCCGTTTAGGAGATAAGCCGAAAGAAACAGAATAAAAACAAATTGTATGAGTTTCGTTTAAACGTTCTCATGCATTTAGTAAATAACTGTTACTTACAATATTTGAAACAGACACTTCAATTTTATTTATTTTTATAGATTTCTAATTACTGCCTATTCTAACAAAACCTTTCTTTGTCCACAGCCTCCGTCGCCAGGATTGCTAAGTTCCTCGGAGGGATGGGCACTCCTCTTCTGACCACCGGTGGCTTCACCTTCGACTTTGTTAAGCCTAAGCAGACTTGCCAAGACGAGTTCTATATGTTGGTGCGCACTGGACCTCTAGGCTTTGAGGACTTGGCTTATTTTATCATTAAAGTGATGAGAAAGTGAGTATGACCACCTACTTGTCATTTATTTGATAGTAATACCTAAGTGTAGGGAAGGTCTCATTAGCACGACTTCTTTTTCAGCATTTTGTCCTGGGAGGCAATTCCTGTAAGTTGAACGACGATCGCATTCAAATCTCAGTCTTAATTTGTCAACAGTAGCTCTAATTTTACAACAAACTATGTTTTTTGGCAAGTTATTGACATTCCATTCAAGTCATTTGACTGCCTCGTTGGTCTAGTGGTCCTGAGCACGTCTGCTACGCTAGAGGTCCCGGGTTCGATTCCCAGGTCGAGCAAAAAGTGTTATTGGGTTTTTCTACGAAATTCTCAGTAGCAGCTCGGAGTTTGGATTTGTGCCCGGTTAATGGCAATAGGTTCGCCCCCTATTACATGGGACCTAAATATACCGGCGAACTGTGTTTGTACATTGGTACACCTCTTCCTAACGTTTCGGGGAATACAGGCGTGATGATGGTTATTGACATTCATTGCCGGCAACATGAGATTGTAACTAGATTAGTAATGTTTTTATTTCCGGGATTTGGCCTTTAAGACCAAGTCTACTAATTAAAAATGTTCAAAGTCTTTAAAATGTTTTTAAATTGCAGAGGCATTTTTGACAGATTGAGACTGCGATCGCTCTAAAAAGTTATTGTAATTGTCTCCCAGATAATCGTAAACTAATCAAATCGTTAGATCATTTAAATGAACTTATTTTATTTAATATTAGACAAGAAGTTTGCCTTCTTGTGCCATTTTTGAAAAGGGAGTAGCGCTAAATGAGGCCTTTTTGTTTCTCTAAAACGAACTTTCAACAATGTGAGTCCTAAAGGTAGGTATTATATTTAAAAGGTCATCGTAATATTTTCTTAACTACTTATAGAGCTTGAAGTCTACTTGGCATTCCATGTTCAAGGTCCTATTGCGCCAGTCAAGGTTAACTTATAACTCTAAGTTAGTTGCTTATAAGAGCCAATTAAGTATATCATTTTTTAGTAAACCTCGTGTTAGCAACTAGCTCTGAGTTAAGTTTTTGGCGCAAATAGGCCTAAGGTAAGTAAGCACCTGTTTTAAGCTTTGGTTTCGGGTAAGATAAGGGTGAGGGTGGTATTTCAGTGTTTCTTTGATTATTGATAAAGTTTAAATATAGCTCTTTAGCGTCTACTCCAAATGTTAGGTTTAGGCACTGGTCCTCACGGTGAATGTACCTACTTGAACATAACTTTAATCAAATTAATTAGTAAATCCAACCATTTCATCATCTTAACAGCCACAGTACATAAACTGCTCGACATAGGCCTCCCCCATAGATTTCCAAAAGGAGAAAACAACAATGGGTCACTTGATGATATCCCATCTCTAAAAAAAAAGGCTTAAAAACATTATAGTTAATATTTTAAAGCAATGATTGGTCTAACTTTTCAATTTTAAAAAACAAGAAGGGATATTGATTAAATTGACAAAGATATCACTCACATTATTAAGTTCCTTTTATGACGTCAAGAATATTGAAAGCGTCATGAATATCATGTACCCAAAAAGCCTATAATTATATCGGTCCCCCCGGTGAATGCGCTTCAATGTCGCACACACTTTCAAAGCCTATTGTATTATACTAACTTTCCTGTACAGAATACTAACAAAACATTACCATTTTCCCTACTAATAATAGAAATGGTACTTATTCATAAACTTATCTAAAACTTGCCATTCAAATGTCCAAAAATAATAAGCATTCGGGCTTTCAGCCTTATCAGATTTACCTATCTTTATTTATTCAGCAAAGTACGTACTCACGCATGAAATGTATGCCACTTGACGTTTTCAGTGTAATGAATGTTAGTATGTTTCTGAATTTATTGATATACAATTTTGGTACTTCTTCCTTTGTTGTTACGGTACAGGTACATATAGGGTGACTGGTAATTATATATATGGTAACAACCAACCCCAATCTTGCCAGCTTTACCAGTCAACCAAAGGTTATGCGAAATGATTGAAGAAGAATCAAAAATTGGTTCTAATTTCTGCACCGTAAAAAATGCACCGACCTTGTCAGGGTTAAAAAGTTTGGAAATGACCTTCACACGCTCCTATTCGATTTGACCCACGCTTTCAGGCACATCCTGTATACAACCTGTTTTTTTTTAATATCCCAAGTCTTTTGTGGTTCAAAAATGCATAGTTTCAAAAATTTCATCAATCATAATTAATTTAGGTCAAAAATTGACATCTGTATGACGAATCTTTACTTTTGCGTTCGTAGCGGGATAGTGCAGATTGTCATCTGTTAATCCTTACTAATATTATAAAAGCGAAAGTAACTCTGTCTGTCTGTCTGTCTGTCTGTCTGTCTCTTCTTCACGCCTAAACCACTGAACCGATTTCAATGAAATTTGGTACAGATATAGTCTGGGGCCCGAGAAAGGACATAGGATAGTTTTCATCCTGGAAATCACCCGGGAACGGGAACTATTAATCCGCGCAGACGAAGTCGCGGGCAAAAGCTAGTCATTCATAATTTAAAGTCAAGAAAATGCGACGTTGTCATATTTCACGTAAGGGTGTTTTGCATTAATGAATTATGCATTTGTTGAATTATTTTGCATGAAAAAAAATATAATTGACCAATAATTCATATGCCAGTTAATTATTTGATATTATGGTCTCATTCATACCCTAGAGTTGAATTCTGAAGCCGCAAAGTCAGTCAGCGCCGGCGGGGTTTTCTCCGTGCAATTGCAATTCACATAAAATTTTAAAAATTACAAATAAAAATTATAATGTGACATTTAAATAAATTTTATGTTTTTCTTGAATTTTAACTACAATTTTTATTCTATATAAAAACAATTTTGTTTATTGATATTTCGATGGAATAAACATGTGATGCCTTGAGCGTTCGATCAAACAAAATTTCGATATTTTGAACACTCGATGTAATGGATGTTCGATATTATGAACGTTCGACTATTTAGGCGTTCGACTTATAGTGTTCGATCAATTTTAATTCGATTACTTGGCATTCGATTTGGCGTAGTACACCCCTAGAGTTATGGGATATAAAAAAAACAAGTTGTACATTCTATTCTAATATTCGAGCACAATCCCTTGTGAAACGTAAGCTTCCTCCATGGCTAGGCGTAACAGCCTACCTCCGACTAAGCCAAAAAGGTTTTCTCTTAGTCTGGAGTAAATAGGCACTTGCCTACCAAATACCCAGGGATTTGGAACGGTCGACATTGCTTCTTATCAGTGCCTTTGTTTGCAGACTAATATTAAATTGCCTACTGGGTAAATTGAAATAGGTAGGTACCTACTAGAATCGTAAGTGTCGTGATGGCTCAGTGGTTAAAGCGCCCGACTCTCACGCACGAGGTTGTAGGTTCGCAACCGGGCACGGGCAAGTACCAATGTGACATCGGTAACAATGTCAGAGGCCCTTGAGGCGGTTTTGAAACTCTGACACTAGGGTGTGTGGGGTCGTTAGACCTTACTGATGTCCACTCGATAAATAATAATACTAGCATAGATTTATATTACTAGATGCGCCCCCTACCGGCCGAATCATACCGAACCTACAGAAAGCTTTTTTTAAACATCTTAGAGTTTTTCTTGTTTCGTATGTGCGTTTAGAAACATAGAACCTCACATACACAAACAGCCAGACCCGAAACAATTTTCTGTCGTATAACAATATTTGTTCCGTTACGGAATAGAACCCGCGACATCTAACGCAGCAGTCAATCGCTCAACTACTGCGCGCACACAACCATATGCCTGACACACCTACTGACGTGTTTACTTATCTAAGATCGAAATATCAAATATAGGATTGACTCGCTTACGTACCTACTGTAAATGGTACACTATAGTTCTTTGTCATGAAAAAGTCAGTTATTTATAAGAATGTCATCTAAAAACTTAATAAGTACCTCTAACTATATTTTTAAATATAGCCTCATGCAAAGTTATTATAATTACCACCTCCTGAAGGCAAGAGTGAGTATTGTCGAAGACTGGTAGATAGAAAAAATGGTTAGACCGAAAATACTCTTCTTTTTATTTAATACAGGAAAGTTTTATGTGAGTGTTTTGTTGTGTTCCCAAGCACGTTTTCCACAGTTTGGCTTTGCTAACACGTTTTTATTTCCACGCCACCTAGGTTCAATTGGAAGCAACTCTTGCTCATCAACGAGCCAGAGGCACAGATACACGTCGCTGGCAAGTCAACCTGCCATCTCATGATGAAGTCTTTCGCCAATTTCCTGAAGAAAGAAGAAATATTATACACTCCGTGGGACACCACATCTGATGCTGGCCTGAATTACTCTGAGAACTTGAAGTTTTACCTCGGCTACAAGTACACAAGTAAGTTTAAAATTAAAATAACAAAAATCCAGCCATCTATCGAGGGCAACACCGGTAAGTGACGCGCCATTTTGACTGAGTAGTACCACGTACTACAACATAGATGGCGCTGTTACCAATTTTCCAAACGCACGAATTTATTTCGTTCCGCTACTCTACAACAGATGTCGCTAGTATCTTTCTAAACTTATTTCGATTACCCACAGATTCGAATGGGGTCGCGCTGCGTTAATTTACGATACTCCGGCTTACGAAATTTACGTGGGCGATTCAGGCGGATACTTGCTTGCCGCCACTATCCATAACTACATGGTGGCTGAAGGCATAGATGTATTTGGCTGGGAAATGATGGGCCAACAATCTCATGAAGACATGTTGGTTTCGATAGTAGGAAATACCTATGCGAGTGAGTTCAGTTTTGGGTATTGGCTGGGGCTTTAATAACACCACTTTGGTTTTCAACTGTTGGGTACTGTTAGGTTGTGCATTGTGATTTTTTGGAACGAAATACTAGTTGACGTGGTATGGTAGGGGCTTGACCTTTCTGTAGTCAAAATGGTGGGCACCATAACAAATTACTACGCGTTTGTAACATGTAGTTAGTACAGAGTCCACGATTTAACCAAAGTTTGTTAACCACCTAAGCATGTGTATTGTGGAATGCATTAAACAATTAAGGACCAATTCAAAAAGGTAGATTAGAGGTAGGTACATGATGGCCGCATAATTATGGTGAATTAGTGGCCCCCGTTAATGGCGGTCTCATACCGGTTGGGGGCGCTGATCATGCGTCAAGCGAATACCGTGCTCCCGACATGGTAACAGGAGGAACCACTGAGGAACCGTGGGGTTTCAGTCGGTAAAAATCCGACATAACCCTCTATTCTCCCCCAGACCGAGGATCCACGAGAATTTCCCCTCAAAAGAAGGTTAGCTACATAATCATGTAGCTAACCTTCTTTTCCACGTTCCACGTTCATAAATCCACGTTTATAAATCTATAAACTTGGAATTAGTACGTGGAAACTATTCAGTTTTTCACAATGCACAACCATTCAGAAAAGCTCAACTCACAAGCCTTTATGAAAAATATCACGATTGATTTTTCTGCACGTTTGAAGATTGAGTTTTTTGCACGTAGATGTTTTAACACGGATTTGGTTCACGGAATATGGAACATTTCTCTTTTTGATAAGCAGATATCCAATAAAGTTTTTATGTGAATAGTCTAGGATTGGAACCGAAGAAGAAAAGTTTTATTTTTGTTCGAGAATCGTAGGCGTCTGAAACGAGAATCTGGAGTACCTACTTATAAGTTTTTATACGTAATCAACTTTATCCATTGATGTCGGTATTAGGTAATAATATTAAGAAATTTATTTGTTAACATAAACCCTGGGAATCAGACAGTTTGGAAAATTATTTAGCGAAAAAAAGTGGAAAATGATAAAAGATAAAATTAAACATGAAAATTGAAAACGTAAAGTGTGTGTTTTAAAGTATAAAATAATTCGGTACCTAACCACCTAATGTACCTAATATTTGGTACGTAATAATTTCATACTTTTAACAAAAAATAATGTATACTTATTAGAGCCTTCGCTTGTTAGCACTTATCACAAAAACCTAGCTGAAACAAAATACCTACTACTAAGTAGCATAACATTAAGTAGCTTATTTATTTTATCTTATTTTTTCAATCAGAAATTTATTTTTTTCAACAAAAACAAAAGACTTGAAATATTAATCTGAGAGTAACAAATTGGTTACGATTTAAAATTCAATGAGTTATCGTGTTATTAGCTACTTTATGTTGCTAAGCGATAATATACTTTATGAAGACGCACCTGTGTCTGTAACTGCGGTAATAATACGAAAATATCTTCGCTTACGATAAAATTTGTTTTATTACATTTCTCTGCTTTATATGCAAAATATATTAAGATTGCTTTTTCTTATAATGTAATAACTTGTGCCCGCGACTTCGTCTTCGTATATTCTACCCGCTTTTTTTTTTTTTTATAGACGGGAAATCATCAAGTAACTTCCCCCGCCCTGGGCGGGGCGGGAGGGAGTGTCAGACTTTTACTGACTAAAACCCGTCTATGTTCCTTCATGTGCCCTTTGCGTTCCGGGGGCGCGGTATCTCTTTCGAACAACCCGCAGATATTCTACCCGCTTTAAGTTACGTTTTTGGTTACTGCTCCGCTCTTGAGTATCGTAGCGTGATGTTATAAAGTTGATACTATGACTCATGAATCTGGCTATTATATACAAAAAGATTTTTCCTAATGCGACTGGTAGTTCCAGAGATTAGATAAGATTATCGCGACGAACTCGACTGCTACGCTAGATGTCCTGGGTTCGATTCCCAGGTCGAGCAAAAAGTGTTATTGGGTTTTTCTATGTAATTCTCAGTAGCAGCTCGGAGTTTGGATTTGTGCGCGGTTAATGGCAATAGGCTCGCCCCCTATTACATAGGACCTAAATATACCGGCGAACTGTGGGTGTATATTGGTACACCTCTGCCTAACCCTTCGGGGAATACAGGCGTGATGGTATAAGATTAGCGCGTTTTAACAAACAAACAAAAATACTCTTCAGCTTTATTTCATTAAGTGTAGATGTGAAAGAAAATATGCGAAAAATGATTGCCTTGTTATTTTATTGCCTTCTGAAATTTTACGGGAATGTAATTTACAACCTTGGGGTTTTATTTTGAGAAGGAACAAAATAAATAAAGTCTTTCTAAATTAAATAATAACCTACAAAGCCTTTATTATATACCAGCTTCTGCCCGCGACTTCGTCCGCGTCACAGTTGATGTGTTATTCTACGGGTACCGTACATTTTCCCGGGATAAAAAGTAGCCTATGTGTTATTCCAGACTATAATCTATCTTTGTGCCAAATTTCATCCAGATCCATTCAGCCGTTTAAGCGTGAAAGAGTAACAAACATCCATACATCCATACTTACAAACTTTCGCCTTTATAATAGTAGTAGGATATTACGAATAATTTCCCTTCCGTAAAAAATGTTATTTCAAAGTTTATCTTCAGTGACGAAAAATATCTTGAGGAAACCTGGACTTAGAATAATTATTATAAGTCTGAAATCGCCAATCCGCCTTGAGCAAGCTTAGTGAACAATAGTCGTGCCTTCTCTGTATGGAAAGAGGTCTTAGCCTCGTATTGGTAGGTAATAGGCTGGTATTATTACACACATAAAAAGTTATACATACATACCATGTCGGCTGTATTCCCCGAAGGATTAGGCAGAGATGTATATACACCCATAGTCCGCGGGTATGTTTAGGTCCCATGTAATAGGGGGCGAGCCTATTGCCATTAATTAGGCACAAATCCTAACTCCAAGCTTTTACTAAGAATTTCATAGAAAATCCCAAAAACACTTTGTTTAACCTGGGAATTTAACGTAAGACCTCTAGCGTAGCAGTCGCGCTTAGAACCACTAGGCTAACGAGGCATGAATAGTTATGATAAAGGTAACAGGGTACAGCGTGGGTAAGGTAGGTAGGTTCATCCGTCAGTACTGCGTGTAGGCTTCAGCTATTATTATGTAATCCTTACCTTAATCCTTATAGAAATAACTTTCAGTAGAAGGATATTTCTCTCAAGATTATAATATATGAAAGCTGTTTGATCAAACGCCAAGCTTCCTTAATAAACGTCAGTTTATAGGTGGTCTTAAAGGCTCAGCAGGTCTTAACACGTATATACGTCATACTTATTCTGAAGTTTCACGCAGGGAAGGCACGCGCTGGAAAGACCTACCCTGTCTTTATTGGTGAAGTTCTTCAGAAAGATCGGGTGCGCCGTACTCGTAACCGGCGTGCTTGTATGACCTGCCCCCCTAGCCAAGACACGAACGATAAACGCAAACGCTGAGTAGGCTTTAATAGATCTTCAACTTTATGTGCTTGGTTTTAAGTTGAAGATCTAATATAGATTGCATAACGTTTTCGTTCGTCCCAGTCGCTAACGCTTAGAAATCTTTAATAGATTTTCAACTTAAGGCTCTTGGGTATTAAGTTGAAAATCTATTGGTACCTACTGAGCGTTTACGATTATCGTTTGTGACTTGGCTAGGGGGGCAGATGTATGAACGTGGATGACGCGAAAGAGTAGCAGGTGGCGATCTGTAGTTTCATGGATTTTAATACGGTTTTTATCAATAGATAGAGTGATTTAAGAGAAAGGTTTATACATACCATCACGCCTGTATTCCCTTGTAAGGGTTAGGCAGAGGTGTACCGATGTACACCCACAGTTCGCCGGTATGTTTTTAGGTCCCATGTTATAGGGGGCGAGCGAAAGGTTTATACGTATAGAACATCACGCTAGGACCAACGGGAGCTGAACAGTAACAAAAGACGAAACAGAATGCGGGTATATACCCAGTCGGGTCATAAGTTCTGTTAAAACCTTATTATTTTAATTTTCGAATACTGGCTAGATAAACGTCGACTATTTTTAAAAGTAGATCATTTGCGCTTGCCGAAAATAAAAAAGAAATTAAATTTTATTCATTTTTAAATATGGAGTGGTCGAAGAAGGAAGATAGAGTCGCTGTTATCGCGTTGCACCGCTGTGGTTACGCGCCAAAAGAGATTTTCAACATTCTACAAAAATTGAAAATAACACTACAGTTTGTGTATCGCACTATCAAACGATACACTGAAGATTCAAGCTTCGAAGATCGTGAGAGGAGTGGCCGACCTCGTACAGTTAGGACACCAGCGGTCATCAAAGCAGTAAAGGCGCGAATTCAACGAAATCCCGTGCGTAAGCAAAAAATCTTAGCCCTTCAGATGGGGTTAAGCAGAACCACGGTCAAAAGAGTGTTAAATGAAGACCTGGGACTGCGAGCTTATCGTAAAAAGACCGGACATTTTTTAAATGAGCGTTTGAAAAAAATTAGACTGGAAAGATCCCGCGCTTTGTTACGGCGGTACGCGAGAAAAAAATACCGCGAAATTTTATTTTCAGATGAAAAAATTTTTACCATCGAAGAAAGTTACAACAAACAAAATGATAAGGTGTATGCCCACAGCAGTGAAGAAGCAAGCGCGCGTATTCCAAGGGTCCAGCGAGGGCATTATCCTTCCTCACTCATGGTTTGGCTTGGAGTCTCATATTCAGGCTTAACTGAGGTGTTTTTCTGTGAAAAAGGTGTGAAAACCAGTGCTGTGGTGTACCAAAATACCGTCCTAACGAACATAGTGGAACCTCTTTCTCAAACAATGTTCAAAAACAGACATTGGATATTCCAGCAGGATTCTGCACCAGCTCACAAGGCACGAAGCACGCAAAACTGGTTGACCGCCCATGAAATTGACTTCATCGAGCATGAAGACTGGCCCTCTTCTAGTCCAGATTTAAACCCGCTGGACTACAAGATATGGCAACATTTGGAGGAGAAAGTCTGCGCTAAACCTCATCAGAATTTGAAGTCTCTCCGAGCATCTCTGGTTAAAGCAGCGGCTGAAATAGATATGAATGTGGTGCGTACTGCGATCGATGATTGGCCGCGCCGATTAAGGGCATGTATTCAAAATGGAGGGGGGCATTTCGAATAATGTAAATAAAATTTTATTGTACATTTAATTATCTTTCATTTCATATATAACTTTTAAATAATTCTCAAAAAATATATCATTAATTACATTGAAAGTTTTTGACAGAACTTATGACCTGACCATGTATAGTTAGATTTTAATAAATATCCTAACATAACAGCGTACTCATACACTCTAAGTACCGACCCTTGAAGCCATAATATTCCCTTTACTCATAATATCAAAATCGAAAGTCTCTCGTCTTGCGATCACCGTTTCGCAACACATAAATCTTTCGCAGCTGTTGCTAAAACAACAAAAACTATGAAGGGGCCCGTATTATCAGCGGGGACCCTTTTTTGTTGGCCCCTTAAGTGTCGGCTGTCATATTGGCCATAATTTCCATTCTAGGGTTAAGGAAAAACGGATTTTGATAAGTAATGATGCTTTTAGGATAACGTAAAACTATAACAATGTAACTAGAAACTCAATTAGAAAATTAAGTTACAATTATAATGCGAGCTCTGAAACTTTTAGGTGCTTAAATATTGTTTATTTATAAAATTAGTTATCCTTATTTTAGGCGATAATATATAGGTACTTTGACGTAGAATTTTATGTTTATGGATTGATTTTATTTTCAACTGCGTTTTAAAAAGCCTTACTGCATTGACTTAAAGTTTAATATTCGTTGAATAGCACTGTTTAACGGAGAAGTGACTATAATTTACGTCGTAGTCTCGATTATTTTAGAATAAAAATTTACCTATTTTAGAAATACCTGAAATCGATTCAATATCCGATTCAGAGCGAACTACTTTCAGGGTATGCGTTTAATATGTTACACGTTTCATATCGATGTCTTTTCAATGTACTGCCTCGTTAGCCTTGTGGTCCCAATCACGACTGCTACGCTAGAGGTCCTGGGTTCGATTCCCAGGTCGAGCAGAAAGTGTTATTGGGTTTTTCTGTGAAATTCTCAGTAGCAACTCGGAGTTTGGATTTATGCCCGGTTAATGGCAATAGGCTCGCCCCCCTATTACATGGGACCTAAATATACCGGCGAACTGTGGGTGTACATTGGTACACCTCTGCCTAACCCTTCGGGGAATAGAGGCGTGATGGTCTTTTCAATGTTTTGAGTAAAACTTGCCAATAGATTTACTAATGCGTAATATCCTTTTCAGCACACTAGCTCGTAAAGTGAATTACACCGCTTTTACAGCCACAATGCGGTGTATTACGCATGCGTGCTTTTTACATTACATTACCGCTCAAGTGCGGTATTGAAATGAAACGCGTGAGTATTATATCATTACAATCTCGGCATTATGCCCTCGCTTTCGGTTTGCTGCAATCCAAATTTCGTCCGTAATGACTAAGTTACTCTCGTATCATAATGTTCTATTATAGTGTCTAGTCAGACTATGAAGTACCTACCGAGTTATGAATCTCTACTAATATTATAAAGAGGAACGACTTTTTGTTTGTTTGCTTGTCTATATCTATACTATATACTTATACTTATACTAATATTATAAAGAGGTAGAATTTGTTTGTAAGTTTGTATGTAGGGGGTAATCTCCGGAAGTAGTGAACCGATTTTAAAAATTGTTTCACTGGTAGAAAGCTACATTATTCGTGAGTGCTATAGGCTATATAACATCACGCTGCGACCAATTGGAGCGGAGTATCAATGAAAAATGTGGCAAAAACTGGGAAAAAATATTCTTTTCGAGGGGTTTTGTTGCGTGCGCTGCGTAAACAGTTAAAGTTACGCAAAAATAATGTATGAGAGAATTGTTCTTCTTACAATATTCTAAAAAAAAGTCCGCGGTAGTACATGCCTAACTTTAAAGGTTGAGTCAGTATAGCCATTTTTATAGTCAGAAAATTTGTTTTAAAATAATGCATTATTTGCGAAGGTGTTTTTATGAACATAGTATTAATCCTTATCAACATAAATACGTTATTCATCACAAGTGTTTAATTTTGAACAAAATTTTCTCTTTACATCATTTAATTTCAATGAATATCTTAGGAGATATCGCAGTTTTAAAATAACTTCGCAGCAAAATAATGACTCTGCGTGACATTCCGTAGCCTGTACCTCAGAATAACAGATTATAGGCTACATAACATCGCACTATGAGCTACGGGAACGGAAAAGTAAACAAAATCAACAACGCGGGTGAAACCGCGGGGCACAGCTAGTACTGAATAAGCTCCAAAACTACTGGAACAATTTCAACCAAAGTGGTGGTGGTTATAGCCTATGTTACTCAGAAATAATGTAGATTATTCCCGAGTAACATGCGCTATAATATAATTATAACATCACGCTACAACACTCGGGAGCGGAGCAGTCACCAAAGACGTTCTTGACAATTCAAAACTGCCTCTAAATGGGTTTAATTGAAATTTTATTTTAACTTGACGTAACCTAACACGGGTGACATAACCCACGCGGGCGAAGTCACGGGCGGAAGCTAGTGTAATGATAAAAACATGAAATTCGAGGAAAATCTCAAGTAAATCTACAATTGCCATCTCCCAAATGACCGCCAGAACGTTGATCTCCAGACCGTCTTTAAACAAAAAAATGGCACAAAATATATACCTCAAACTACTTGCATGATGAAGCAAAAAGCATAGTTTTTTGTACGTCGGGGGTATATTTCAAGCATAATTATTTGTATAAAACACAACATTCTGTCTAGTGAATGTTAGTACGTCTAAGCGCCTAAGTCTCGTGATGGCTCCGTGGTTAAGGCGCCGCCTCCCATGCACAAGGTTGTGGGTTCGCAATCGGGCATGTGACTTTTTCTAATTCACATGTACTTTCTAAGTTTATCTTGGACATCACTGACATCAGTAACCATGTCAGAGGTCCTTGAGGCGGTTTAAAAACTCTGACACTAAGGTGTGTGGGGTCGTTAGACCCCTCACACAATAAAGAAAATGATTAAGGACAACATTTTGCCACGTTAATATTAGTTCTCATAATATCGATCTACAGTATTTAGTAGTAGTAGAGCTCTTTGTAAAGGAGTTCGTCTGGAGAAATACTACCACCACACCTTTTGTTGCCGCAAAGCAGCGTTGCTCTGTTCCGGTTTGAAGGGTATGGGTGCTGGTGTAATTACAGGCACATGAGACATTTCAACTTTGTCTCTGGAATGGCAACGCATTTGCAAGGCTTCTGGTATTGCAAATGTCTATAGGCAGCGGTGACCACTTATCATCTGGTGGGCCGTCGACTTAACAACTGAAAAAAAAACTGTTTATTAAAATGGCGGTTTTTCAAAGAATCGATATTTTCACAGAATCCTCTGAAAGATTGCCAATCAATTAAAAGTCGCCTAATATAAATTTCCCAGACTTCATTAGCAAAGAAATTAATAACGAAAGTATTCGTTCAAAGGCAACTTCATGTTTTCTTTGAGTTTTAATTAAAAACAGCTATTATTAAGCACCCAGTTTTTTGTCACTCCATTTAATACGATGTAGGAAGGTTTATTTTTATACAAGGTTCTATTTTCAGTTCTAATTTGGATCGTGGGTATCGAATTCTTTGATTGAACATCAAAGGTTAGTAACTTCGTTGGAATAAGCTGTAGGAAAGTAATTTATTGATTTTTGCGTAGGCAAAACATATTGTATTAAAAAAAAAACCAAAATGAGTTTGAAAATTGAGGGGGGGAGAGTTTGACAAAGAGGCTGGGGGGGGGGGAGGGTTAACAGAGGGAGGAGACGCTAAATAGTTTGTTGCATGATTAAGAGATGGCATTATGAATTTTAGGCTGTTTTGACCAACGCGATGTTAAGTTTTTCTTCCTAAATAAAAATATAAATATACCATCACGCCTGTATTCCCCGAAGGGTTAGGCAGAGGTGTACCAATGTACACCCACAGTTCACCGGTATATTTAGGTCCCATGTAATAGGGAGCGAGTCTATTGCCATTAGCCGGGCACAAATCCAAACTCCGCGCTACTACTGAGAATTTCATAGAAAAACCCAATAACACTATTTGATCAACCCGGGAATCGAACCCAGGACCTCTAGCGTAGCAGTCGCGCTCAGGACCACTAGGCCAACGAGGCAGTTTTTCTTCCTATACTATGTATAAGTATCTTGTCTTTTAGGTTTATATTCGCGTATTTCACACTATTGCAGTAATAATACATGGGGTAGGTACCATCAGTAAAAACAACAGGGCTTTTCTTAGTTCACCCCAAGGCATCACCGCAGAAGCTCACAAAGCACGAAGGATATTCAATGATCCACCAAGGCGGGACCATTTAAGCCCCAGACCTAACCCTCACCATACACGAAGATTAAACAAGTACCTAAGGCCTAAGTAATCTTACATCGCTGTAGAACAAAGTTAAATATTTTTATCCATTTACACACATATCTACAGGAATACAGGCATGATAGTATATCACGCCTGTATTCCCAGAAGGGTTAGGCAGAGGTGTACCAATGTGGTGTACATTACACCCACAGTTCGCCGGTATATTTAGGTCCCGTATAATAGGCCAGCCGATATATTGATTTGATGAGTATATAGAATAGGTGTGGGTAAGTTGCTACAATGGTTCTAGCTATGGCCTAGTGGTACTAAGCGCGATTGCTACGCTGGAGGTTTTAGGTTCGATTCCCAGGTCGAGCAAAAAGTGTTATTCGGTTTTTCTATGAAATTCTCAGTAGCAGCTCGGATTTAAGAATTGTGCCCGGTAAATGGCAATAGGCTAGCCCCCTATTGCATGGGACCTAAAACATACCATTTAGTCATAGCTACTATAAAACTAAATGTGAGAGGGCGCAGGTTACTACTCCGGACGTGTCATTACGTCACTCACAGAGGGACCAACTAGCATCACCCGTCAGTGTCCCCGTCAACGTAGTTCGCAGTTCGCAACTCACATTGAGCCTCGCTTATTATTTTGGGTTTCTGCTTGTTTGGCCTCTTAGATATAATTTTAGTTACATGGCTACCTTTATACGTGACGTGTTTGAAGCTCGATCGTATGAAGTCTGGTTAAATTAGCCGGATACACGAAATTAATGAAGGTTACCGACATCAGCTCTCAAAGTTGCGAAGCTCAAGTGGCAATTCACAGGGCACATACATTCTGTGTAAAAAGTACCGGGAATTGTTCAATAAAACCGAAAAAGTAATTTATTCGTCAAAACTTATCATGTCACCTTCAATGTAGGCCCCTTCGCTTGCGATACAGCTACGCCAGTGCTTGAACCAGTCCTCCATATTTTTTTTGTAAGCTGATTAAGGTAAGGTGTTCACCTCCTGTAGCGAATTTTCTTTTTTAGATTCAATTGACTCGAATCGTGCCATTCTGCAGACTATTGACTAGTTTGCTTATCGTACTCATAAACCCATGTCTCGTCGCCAGTTACTATGAAATTCATGAAAGTGAAGTCCATAGAAGCTCGGAAAATCATGTCTTCAGCAACCTGCTTTCGATGCTCTTTTTGGACAAAATTGAGCTCTTTTGGCACTCATCGTGCGGCGACACGTCTCATGCCCAAAATGTCAGTCAGAATATTATGAACGGACTTAAAAGATACCTTAGTCTCGAGAGCATCGTGTCTAAAACTCATACGACAATTTCCAAGTACCAGACTCCTGATTAAAATGATGTTTTCATCATTCGCAGCTGTTGGGGGTTGATCAGAATGAGGCAAATCAACTACCACTTGTCAACCTTCTTTAAATACTTTATACCGTTCATATGCCAGTGTTTTTGAGATACACGAATCACTTTAAGACTTCTGCAACATTTTTAGTGATTTGGCACAAAAAAAATCGTTTCATACGCAAAACGTAAGGCAAACTATTTTTGTTCAAAAAATTCTTCCATAACAAAATCGCAGAACACTTACAACCAAGAAGTACAAAAACGGCAGCTGTAATTACACTGAGTGACATATAGCGCTCAAAGTTACCACGGTAACTCAGAACAGAGCTACCAATTTATAGAAAATAAATATGTTTCGATAGGTTTACCGCGCTTTCTGTAATTTAGGAATTCTTGGTACTTTTTACACAGAGTAGTAGGTCCTAGAGCGGACGGTTTTGGGGTCGTAAGGCTCTCGAGTGGTGACCACGTGTGGGAAGACCCTCCACGAGATGGACCGACGACCTGGTAAAGGTCGCGGGAAATCTCTAGATGCGGGCAGTGCAGGACCGGTTATTGTAGCTATGCCGTCACTCGGAAAGCACGTAAAGCCATTGTTACTGCGCTGATCTCTCTCCAGTCATGCCGGATTGTCGTCCCATTGGAGTTTGAGAGTTAGGAAAGAAGGAGAACAACCGGTTTGCGCACACACTTGTGCACTATAATATGTCCTGTGTACTAGGCTAGTGTTCATTAACATTAGCCGCCGTGGTGGCCTCCTCTAAAGATAGCCACAATGACGAGTACTACTGGAGAATTTGACATCCTTTGGCTGATAAGATGATAATAATGATGAAATTAACCGGATTCTGTTAGCACTTTACACAACTCGCTAAGAAACTCTCAAAACATCAACGAAGACTATACAAAGATAAAAGTTCCGAACAAACAGATTTTCAATATCTTAATACTCTATCGCCAGATGGAATAGCCAATAAATATAGTATGTTTGCCACAAATTGCCTTTCTCTCACAACCAAGATTGTTTGTCTTCAAGTTCGTGTAATAGTCTCATATCTTTGTCAAACAACTTCTTATTTATCTGCGTTTAATAGAAAAATGTATTTCCATTATCTTTTGCGATTACAGAAAAATATTAGTTCATTTCGGCGGTTTTCAGATCGAAATATGATTTAACGTTGCGTATCAATCTAGTATCGTGTTTTTAGTTTCGATTTTTGAAGTTTTAGCATTATATCTATCTTTTTTTTTCTTTTCGAATCCATGGTTAGACTTAAGCCAATTTATTTTTAATACTTGGGCCCAGTATCGGTGACGTAAGAAACGACTAGTTTATATAGGAAGGGAATACTTAAGTTAAATTAGGTTTAAAGAACTTTAGTACTTGCCTGTAAATTATTAGACCTAAATTCTTCCAAAGGAATCTACATGTTCAATGAAAAATGTATACATAATTAAAAATATCATGTGCGTGTGGTGTGCAATAAACGGGGCCACATAGAAACTAGGCAGTCCACAAATGTTTCACCAAGACACACATACATATTATCACGCTTGCATTCCCCGATGAGTTAGGCAGAGGTGTACCAATGTACACCCACAGTTCGCCGGTATATTTAGATCCCATGTAATAGGGGGCGAGCCTATTGCCATTAACCGGGCACAAATCCTAACTCCGAGCTGCTACTGAGAATTTCATGAAAAACACAATAACACAACTCACTTATAACGAACTAACTCCATAATATAATACTCTAGCACATCTTTTGTTCGCTTGAGTAATTTTTCGGAAATTTATTAGACACGATAGGAAAAGCTTAAGTTCCCGTATCCGGAATGAGTTATGGGGCGTGTGCTCGGAAAATTTATAATTCCAAGCGAGTGCCAAGTTGAGTGCACTTAAAAACGTATTCTTTCACTTTGTCTCTTTTTATGATCATTCTTTTGACATCGAAGGGAAGGATTTTTGTTTGTTTTCTGTGTTTTTGTTATTATTGAGACTCAGTTTTATGATTGAGTTTTATGATTTTTATAAGAATGAGGAAGTGATATTTTTGAGGTTTAGGGATTAAAAGTATGTGTGAGGTTTTTTGGAAAACATAGGGGATATAGTTGGTGCAGTCTTGAAGTGATTGGCTTCTGTTCTGCTTGTGGCGACTTCGATTCCTGGATGGAACAAATGTTTGTTTTGTTTTAAATTTATATTTGTGTTTTTTTTTTTTTTTTTTCTTTTGTATTATGTCTTTTATTATTGTAATTGGTAGCAACTGTAGCCGTTTTAATTGAAGTAAAATGAATAAATAAATTACTATTTGTGGTGTGCAAGTAATTGTTCCGGATCTGGTTGTTGGTGTATGTGACTTATTTTGAAGAAACAAATTCTAACGTAAAAAAAACTATTCAGTTTTGTACAATTGCCTCATCTCTTTACTTAGAGATATTATTAATGAGACCGACCCAGTTTGACTATCCCATTTGACTTCAATTCAATATCACCAAAGCCTTTGTACTAAAAAATGTTGTATAAAACTTCTAGAATCCTTGGCTTATCCCCAAAATTCTATTGTCTGTCTGTAGCTCAGTCATGTTCGTCATACATGTTCGGTTTTCTATTGTTACCCTCGATCGCTCGACCGTTGTATGGTTCATTGGATCGTGTACACTGAGCCGTGACCGCCTTTTGTGGATTAATAATAAATAAGATTGTATCTTTATAGATTACGCTAGAATATTTTGGGATACGAGCTTTATTTTTGATGTAGTACCTGGTATTTTGATACGTGTGTAGGTGTATACTTAAGAATAAAGCGTTGATGATAATATTTGTATGACAAAAGTATGCACAGTGTTAAGTCATTTTATGTAGTAATTCAAGGGTATTTATCTAACTATATAACTATAAATAATTTGATTTGACTTTGACAAAGTCTTTAAAGTCAAGTCTTTGACTTTGACCATAATGTCCATTTTGACATTCAAAATGAAAAGGAAGCAATTATTTTCGTCTTAAAAAAAATGTTGCCCCACACTAGTAATGTCTCCTGTATCATGGGTGCGTTTACAAACATATAAACTCACATACACAAACAGCCAGACCCGGAACTACTATCTTTAGGCTAAACAAATATTTGCCCCGTGCGGGAATCGAAAACGCGACATGCAGCGCAGTAGCCAATCGCTCAACCACTCCGTTTACGCCTCCGCCATTCAATGACAAACAAGCCAACGACATACCTGATTTTAAGAACTCACCGCTGCCTACTGACATCTGCAATAGCGGAGCTCTTGCAAATGCGTTGTCTTCCCAGAGACAATGTTGAAATGTCCCATGCGCCTGTAATTACACCAGCACCCATACCCTTCAAACCGGAACACAGCAACGCTGTTTTGCGGCAGAAATAGGTATGGTGGTAGTACTTTCCCGGACGAGCTCCTTCATATAGAGCTCTAATATTCTCTCATCTTATTCATTCTCGTGTACGAGAAAAGCCCCGGGGTAGTGTTAAAAATTCAGGTCCCCTTTGACATATACTCCTAAAGGTGTTTATTTAAAATAAACAGGAACCAGTTTAGCATCCTTGTAAAATTTAAGGAGGATGGTGATTCTCAACACGCCTAGTGATCCTAAGGGCGACTGCTACGCTAGAGGTCGTGAGTTTAATTCCTAGGTCGAGCAATGTGTTATTAGATTTATCTATGAAATGTTCAGTAGCAGCTCAGAGTTAGGATTTGTGCCCGGTTAATGGTAAAAGGCTCGCCCTTATTACATGGGACCTAAAACATACTGGTGAACTATGGGTGTACATTGGTACACGTCTGCCTAACCACGATCATGCCTATATTCCCCCAAGAATTAGGCAGAATTGTACCAACTTACACCCACAGTTCGCCGATATGTTTTAGGTCCCATGTAATATGGGGCATGCCATTAACCGGGCACGAATCCTGACTCCGAGCTGCTACTGAGAATTTCATAGAAAAACCCAATAACACTTTTTGCTCGACCTGGGAATCCAACCCAAGACCTCTAGCGTAGCAGTCGCCCTTAAGACCGCAAGGATAACTAGACAGTCTATTTGATTATTTATGTATTTAATGACAATCACCTGAAATTCAACGATGATGCAAACCTGCATCTTGTATAAATGAAGACTTGATATCCTTGTATGTTTGTCTTTAATTACAATATTAGCATACATGACTGTTTGTCATAGAACCATTGTTTGGCCACAATTGGATCAAATATTTGGAACTGTTATTCCTACATTTCCCAGGGTTATGCATTATTTATTATATGCTTAGGTGAGGGATGACACACATGTGACTAAAAGAGTTTTGAACATATTTGTGGATGGATGGAAAGAAAGAGGGAGGACAAAGAAAAGATGGATGGACTTTGTGAAGAATGATATGAAAGAGAAGGGAGTCAGTGATAGTATGACGGCTGACAGGACGGCATGGAAGAAGAAAACGTGTTGCGCCGACCACAAGTAACATGGGATATGGGCAGGAAGATGATGATGATGATACTGTCGGATCTGTCCAGGATAACTGTCCAGGATAACGGTTTCTTTTTTATACAAACACGATTTACAGAATGTAGGTCTCGTTTTTGAGATGACAATTTATTATACGTGAGGTGATTGCCTTGCTATTGGGTTGAATTCTCAGGTCGCGCAAAAAGTGTTAATGGGTTTGTATCTGAAGCTCTCAGTAGCAACTCGGAGTTAGGATTTGAGCCCAGTTAATGGCAATAGCATCACTCACTATTATACGGCACCTAAAAAACATGCCGGCAAACTGTAGCTGTACATTGGTACACCTCTATCTAACCCGTCGTGGACTACAGGCTTGATGGTATGTTATGTGTTCATTCTTGTCTCACTCCAGAGCAAAGCCCCCTCCTCATATTCCATCCACCTTCCTCTGCGTTGTATTTCCTCTTACCAGTTCCTACAACATACATACATACAATCACGCCTGTATTCCCCGAAGGGTTAGGCAGAGGTGTACAATGTACACCCACAGTTCGCTGGTATATTTACGTCCCATGTAATAGGGAGCAAGCCTATTGCCATTAACCGGGCACAAATCCAAATTCCGAGCTGCTACTGAGAATTTCATAGAAAAACCCAATAACACTTTTTGCTCGACCCGGGAATCGGACCCAGGACCTCTAGCGTAGCAGTCGTGCTTAGGACCACTAGGTTAACGTGACAGTTCCTACAAGTTACCCTAAAACAAAAAAACAAACAAAAAATCCTTTTCTCCCACCCACCACATTATCATCAAAGCCTAATATAATTACTGAAGGGCATTCTGAAAGTAAAAAGGGCTTCGTTGCCCTCATCATTAATTACAGGCTTTATTACACCCACTTTGTCCCTCTGACGGCGCTAATTTCGGGTGTCGTGTCAATTTCTCTAATGATATGAGGTGTCGAATCGTTTTGAGAGGAGGATTAATCAGTTTTTAGGATTCTGTGGCTGAAGTGTTCCAACTGGACCCGGGACCCGCTATCTGTCTGTCTGTTTGCGGGCTGTATCTCATGAACCTTACGGTAGAGAGTTAAAATTTTCGTAGAGTGTGTGTATTGCTATTGCCGCTACAACAATGGTCGTCATGTCAGTCGTAGGGCGTTCACTGCTGGACATAGGCTTCCCCCATAGATTTCCAAAAGGACCGGTTGGCAGCGGCCTCCTTCCAGCGGGTTATTATTTATTGCCGCTATGACAATAAATAATAAAAATAAAATGAAGTTAAAAATTAAAAGTGGTTCCCCCATACAAGAAACGTGCATTTGTATGTAGTTTAAAATATTGTGCGGTGGTACGGAACCCTTGTGTGTCCGACTTGGCTGGTAATTTATTTGATGGTGTATTTCCTAAACACATGGTTTATAAAACGTTGTTGGAAATTGGCCATGGAGAGATGGGTTCGACATTGACCGATTCAAAATTTTTCTTTTACAGTTACCAAATTCCACATCGATTTTGATTAAGATTACCTTTCCGTCGTAGTCGGGGGATGTTCCATAAAAACAATCAATCATTGACAACAATTGACTAGCGTATCCCAATACATGACGACAAAATTGAATGTTGTTAATCTGTCATATTTTTGGCTGACAGCGTTACTATGACAGATTGATTATAAGTGACATCTAGGATTGATTGATATAGTTGGTCGAGTCCTTTATGTGATGGCTATGGGTTTTTTATTTACAGTTTCTTAAATCTTACATACATAAATACATACATAAACTCACGCCTTTTTCCCATGGGGGTAGGCAGAAACCACGGACCGCCACCTGCTACGATCTTTACATACTCCTTTCGCCTCGTCCACATTCATACATCTGGTCATACAAGCACGCCAGTTACGAGCACAGAGAAAGGTCAGGTGCGCACCTGACCTTTCTGAAGAACCTCACCAATAAGGTCAAGGTAGGTCTTTCTAGGGCGTCCCCTCCCGGCATCGGCATTCTTAAATCTTCTAATCGATTTAACCAATTTTTGTCAAAGACAGAAAACATTTTTTTTTACAAACACTGCCTTAAACTGTTTTTTTTTTCCTACAGCGTAGGTGCATTTACAAACATATAAAGTCACATACACAAACAGCCAGGCCCGTAATTACGGCCTGTAGGCCATATAAATATTTGTCTCGTACTGGAATTAAACCACACGCAGCGCAACAGCCAATCACTGAGCCAAGAGTGTTGTCAAATTATATGCGTGTGTTCCCAAAAAACAGTATTTTAATAAACAATACAAAAGTCATCACTTCTGCCGATGCAAATGCTCTACATGCATGGGATTTTTCCGTCAAACATTGCCCAATAGCAGTCTAACTTTAAATTTGGATTTGTACCCAGTATATTTGTAATGCTAAGAGGCTCTCCTACTGTTAAATTTATACACCAAATACTCGATATTAGAATCAAAAACAGGAAACAAAGTATACCTATTGAATATATGTTTTATTCAGCGATACTATATTTAGAATCTCTCTCTGTATGCAAGATCGATTAATCAGCAAATCCGTAGAAGAACTACATACATACATAACATACATAAAACTCACGCCTTTTTCCCATGGGGGTAGGTAGGCAGAAACCACGGACCGCCACCTGCTACGATTCTTACACACTCCTTTCGCCTCGTCCACATTCATACATCTGGTCATACAAGCACGCCGGTTACGAGTACCTATTGCGCACCGGACCTTTCTGAAGAACCTCACCGATAAGGTCAAGGTAGGTCTTTCTAGGGCGTCCCCTCCCGGCATTGCCACTCACATTTGCCATATAAATCCCTTTTGTTAGAAGAACTAAGGTAGCCGAAATAGCTCTCAAAGTTGTGAAACTCAAGTGGTAATGGGCAGGGCACATAGCTCGTAGGCTATTAGGGTCGTAAGGCTCTCAACTGGCGACCACACACCGGAAGGCTTAATGTGGGAAGGCCCCCCCCCCACACGAGGTAGACCGACGACCTGGTGGAGGACGCAGCTGGTAGGAGGCAGCGCAAAACCGGTCTTCGTAGGGGAGGCCTATGTCCAGCAATGGCCTTTGTAAAAACCAAATTGAAGGAAAAGAGTGTCCATGGAGTTTGTTGCTCGTTCTTCTCCAAAGAGACTTACGTTTTGGAACGAGCAACTAGCTTCAATTTTAAACTGTAACTTCTTGACAATTCAAAAGTGCCTGTAAATGGTCTAATTGAAATAAATGCTTTGACTTTGACTTTGGACGTCGTTCGACTGATAAGATGATGATAATATTTGAAAGTTTCTAAATTTAGATATTTTACCTACATTCTAAGTAGAGTTATTTGTAACTAGCTGTGGTTATAAAGCATAAAACTGTTCTAATTACAGAGACGTTCTTAATTTGCAAAAAGATTTGTGCAAATCAGTTCAGTATTTGATAAGAGTGTGCATACTGTTTTTGCCTGACATAGCGTGATGAATAAAATTAGCCTAATTTCTTATAACATTAGATATGTGCGAGTGAAAGTCATATCAAAATCGGTCAAGCCGTTTCAGAGATTAGCCGGAACAGACAAACAAACAAACTTAAAAAAAAATGTTTTTTTTTAATGTATGTATCGTTCATACTTTCATATGCATTTAGCAAAAAGCTGTTAAGTTGAAGTTACAATCAGAAACTTCAATTTTTTTTGTATATATTATGTAGATATTGTACATATAAGCGTGTCCCGTACAGTTCCCGAGATATTATCTTGACCTACCCTTAAGTAATAGTAAGAGGAAGGCTCATTATTTCTTAAGTGCGGGCGTAAATGTGTCTCTAGTGTAATGGAATTCTGCTAGCCGTTATATTGCTGAGAGTGGATCATTGGTTACCTACCTATCCAACGATTTAGATCGATCTACTTTGATTAGCGTAGTTTATTTAGCCACTTAACATCAGATGGGCCGTCAGCTTGTTGGCCATGTAATGACATAAAAAAAACGCGAGATAATTGCGGACAAACATACAATCGTCTTTCAAAATAATCTACAATCCAAGTAAGCAAAAACGGATTCATGCGGGCAACGTCACGGGATATCCATTAAAGTTATATACTAAAACCTTATCCAGAATATAAAAAAACACTTTTCTGAAAACCGCATCAAAATCGGTTCAGCAGATCATGAGATAATCGCGGACAAACATACATACAAACATACAGGGCGAACTGAGAACATACTTTTTTTTAAGTCGGTTAAAAAAATCTGTATGTTACAAAAAAGTAAATACAAAGGCCGACTTGTGGTGAAGAGACAACATCTGTTGCAAATTATTGCACGAGTAGTTAAAACAACACAATTAGAAAAAACTCAAAGCAATTACAAAAGTAAATTGAATTGTACACAAGTACAAAATAATTAAAATTCTCCATACCGTTATATCCTAACGGCGTAAAAGTGCTACAAGAACGTGTTGAAATTAATTAATTTTCCTTCTCTAGAAGGATTACCTCCCGTTATTAATTAGATTCAAAATTATTATTTTTTCATGTACCTAATTGACCTTTCATTGGTCTAATTGAAAATTAAAAAATTTCAGCAATTTAATGGTATAATATTAGTTCAGTATCAGTTGTGTAGTTTGTCTTAAATATAGATTTAAGACATACTGTATTTCAAATCATGTGTGCACTTTACATACGTAAAGTGCACACATGATTTGTGCCTGAACTCGGAATTGAAATAAATGATTTGACTTTGACTTAGACTTTCTTGGATTTATCCGAAATTATTTTATTTTATTAATAATAATTAAGCTACATTATTTTCGACTATTATACAGGAAAAATTTTTAACCAGTGCGTAAATTTTGCCATAATAAACTTCAACACGTTTTATTAAACACGTATATTTTATTTTGATATGTCTTAGTACTAAAAAAAAAAGTTATCGCTTACGAAACATGTTTACTTAAAAACCATATTTCATTGTCACTCGGCGCTAGCGCATTCCCCACCCCCTCACCCCAGCCATGCGCCCGGGCGGCGGCGGCGGCCGCGAGTTTTCATTGATAGTATGGCGAATAGATTGTGTCCTGGATGTTTTGCTTATTTCAAACTCTGATAAGGATGAATTTTTTTTTTTTTTTTTTTTTAACTAATCACGGAAATGTGTTCTATTACTGACACTGAACTACCAAAAAAAATTTACGCACTGGTTAAAAACTTATCCTGTATAATGTTTTAAGGACTCTTCTAACTTCCACGCGGACGAAATAGCGGTCAAAATTTAGGCCTAATATACTACCTATTGGTGAAAAAATTGTTAAAATCGGTCCAGTAGTTTTTAAGTTTATTCATTGCATACAAAAATACAACTTTTTAATTAGTGTAGATGTATTAGATGACATATTTTGTGTCGAAATTCGTTACAATAGTGGTCTGGTTACAAGTCACATTCCTAATGAAGTCGGTTTCATTTGGACATTCAACATTACAATTCATTGCGCCGTATGTTTTAATCATCCCTGTTTATGATAACGATCTCAACGCAATGGACGTTGTAAAATTGTCAGAATGGAGGCTGTTAGGAGTGTGTTACGCAATAAGGGTGCTAGTATGTATGTTAGTGATCCCTTTTCGGTTCAAGTTACCTGCCGTATAATAAGGCTTTAGAATACAGAATAGGACCTTTATTCAGACCCTTTCACTTTGGCTTGTAACCTAAATCTTTGTTGAAAGAACAGGGTCGTTATGATTTTTTTACTGTTTAGAATAATTTTAATTACATCTTGAAGTTTTTATCTAGCGAGAACACGAAGGTATAACTAAAATAATATAAAAAGAAAATTGTTCATACGAAGGGGAACAAATGTTCAACAAACTACCACGAGAAATAGAAACCTCTAACACACACATACCATCACGTCTGTATTCCCAGAAAGGTTAGACAAAAGTGTACCAAGGTACACCCACAGTTCGCCGGATTGAAAACAGTTTACAAATATTTAAAACTCAGTAAAAATCTTAAAAATATTATTTTTATAATTTAAGTCCGGCCCTGGTTAATGCTTTTGATATACACAATTTTTTTTGTCGAATGTATTCTATTCTGTGTTGTCTTGGTATGTACGTTAAATATTGTTGTCTTCTTCTAATGTGTAGCTTATACTATACTATAATTATTTATACCTCTACTCATTGAAATTTGTAGGAAATATTTGGAAATGTTTGCAGTAAATAAAGATTCTTTAACCAAAAGTTATTATCGTCGCAGCTTTCACCAACAATTCAAGTATAACTGCAAAAAACATTCCACACTAAAAATAAACTCAAAGAACGAAAGGAATGAAAGGAATTTATGACTTAATACAGTCATCTTTGATGGTAACGACGTAATAAAAAGCAAAAAGGCTAGAATACAATACCAGGGAAATATGAACGGGGAAGTGCTATCGTAAACCGCTGGGCGTGCGTGAAATGTCTCGGATACGGGCAGCTGTAAAACTGAGCCATTCACTGTTACAACAACTACATTGATATATGTATTGCCCAGACCGATTCCGGCCACGGCGACTAATCTTAATGCAGAGTAGCCAAGTACGCAGGAGAATATTATAGTGCACAAATGTGTAAAGAGTCTAACTGATGTAAATGCTTTGACTTTAATTACAAAAAAAAGAAAATAATTTTATGAGTCATTACTTCAGACTAATTCCGGCCACGGCGACTAAACTTAATGCAGACGCAGGAGATATTATAGTGCCCAAAAGTGTGCGCAAACACAGGGTCACTCCCTCTTTCCTAACATAGTACGGTGGGATAGCAATCTGAAACGACCGGAGAGAGATCAGACGCAAGACCAACGGCTTTACCTGATTTTTGAGGCATTGGGGTGTCACACCACCAATTCCAAACTCTGGTCTGCTACTGAAAAAATCCTAATGAAACAAAATCCAATAACATTTTTTGCCGAAACTGAGCAAAAATCAGACCTGAGACCGGAATCCATTGAATCCGGAATACATTGATATGGAGGCTAGCTTTTTCATGTGGGCTTTTATTGTGCAGTGCAATTTTAAGTAGACAATGCAAGGATTTAAGTTATCGCTTTTGGTAGAACGGTTTGTGTATTTATAAAATAGAGCACCGTAGGAGATATATGTGTGTCCCCTATAATCAATAAAAATAAAACAGAAACGTGCGTAGCTACCGTGTGTGTGCAGTACGCACCTTACTCGACATAACATACCATCACGCCTGTATTCCCCGAAGGGTAAGGCAGAGGTACACCCACACCCACAGCCCTTAACTTAACTACACAAATCTTAACTACGAGATGCTACTGAAAATTTCATAAAAAAAAACAATAACACTTTTTGCTCGACATGTGAATCGAACCCAAGACCTCTAGCGTAGCAGTCGCGCTTTCGACCACTAGGTTAACGAGGCAGACTTATAAAAAATATCGTCTTATTAAAAAAATAGTAATACTTGATTGCGTTCGAACTAAATGTTTAAGTCAAATGTCAATTTTACTAATAGTTAGCCCTCAAAAATTACCTAAGACATCAGTCTTTAATATACCTAAGTGTAATAAAGGATATAAAAGACAAAACTGAAAGTTACATATTACATTTCCCGTCATTGCGATATTTTTTGTTCTGAACCGTACGCTGGAAACGTCCTCATTGCTGATTGATGTCCAAAGATCCAACTTCTTTTGAAGTATTTTTACGAAAACGATTTTTAAATGACTGTCTCGGTAGCCTAGTGGCCCCAAGTGCGACTGCTACGCTCTAGCGTAGCATACTTTGTTTACATACTTTGCTTGACCTGGGAATGGAACCGAAGACCTAGAGGTCTTGGGTCAAGCAAAGTGTTATTGGGTTTTTCTATGAAATTCTCAGTAGCACCTCGGAGTTAGAATTTGTGCTCGGTTTACGCTAGGCTATTTATAATATATACTACGAGTATATTACATGGGACCTAAAACATGCCGGCGAACTGTGGGTGTACATTGGTACACCTCTGCCTACCCCTTCAGGGAATACAGGCGTGATGGTATGTTTGAATTTTAAATGTTTCAACCAAACTTTAAATATATTCCCACGTTCCCAGTACATTATACACCCGTAAGCACAATGTGTTACACGTGCTGTCATAAACAATGATTTTTCAACCTAAAAATAACAGTAGTTTACCAGCATACATTTTTGCTCATGTTACTTATTTTGATGGACAGTCTGTATAGTATATATATTACCCCGTATTTTTGAAAACGGTTTGGAAATCAATTAAAAATCTTTTTTCACAAAAGAAAATAACTTATTTTTTAACTGCCTCGTTAGCCTAGTGGTCCTAAGCGTGACTACTACCCTAGAGGTCTTGGGTGCGATACCCAGGTCGAGCAAAAATGTTGTTGGGTTTTCTTATGAAATTCTTAGTAGTAGCTCGGAATTACGATTTGTGCCCGGTTAATGACAATAGGCTTGCCCCCTATTACATGAGACTTAAAACATACTGGCTAACTGTGGGTGTACATTGGTACACATCTGCCTGACCCTTCGGGGAATACAGGCGTGATGTTGCGTATGTCTTTTATAAAATTCGCTTAACCTTAACAGTTCTAGATAATTTGATTTTCGATTTGATACTGAGTTTAATGTCTTTACGTTTCAGCCTAGACTAGATTCAGCAATAAAGATGGAAGCCTCAAGCTTTCTCTTCAGTAATTGGATTTTTCTTAGCGCCCTCTGATTGTTAGCACTGTGCGCTTCTAACGAGTAACATTGTTTGATCAGGGTTGCATCGATGTTTTACTCTTAAATATTATTTGCTAAAAAACTAATTTCGACATCGTACATAGGTAAATATATTTCTCAGTAGCAGCTCGGAGTTTGGATTTCTGACCGGATAATGGCAATAAGCTCGCCCCCTAGATATTATATGGGACCTAAATAGTATACCGGCAAACTGTGGGTGTACATTGGTACACCTCTGCCTAACCCTTCGGGGAATACAGGCGTGATGGATGGTACTAATTCGTTTTCATGTGATTTGATAGTTTTATTTTTTTTAAGCCTGCTAGTACCTAACTGTTTCCATACATTACAGAATTCAAAAAAGGTTAGACAATGTTTACAAAGCTATTAAGAAACGTGTTATTTTAGTGTAGAATAAATTCGAAAAGCAAGCTTGAAATTTAAAATGTTTTAGTTTCAGCGAATATTTTTACAAACTCGTAAGTGGAAAGTTAAACTGTAAAATACTTTATTTGCTAAAGTTTATAGAGGCAGTTGCTTGTCAAGTGTAGGACTACGATCGAGGTTTCCGGCGACTGGGACCGCAATTAACTAGGACCGCGGTCCCAATCGCCGGATTTGTATAAAATAAATAATTTGCTTCCGGCGACTGGGACCACTTATATGATAACTGAAATAAAATAAAATGTACAGTCAAACAAAAAATTTTTAGATGTAATAATTGAAGAAAAATCCTTTTTTATTTAAAAACATCATTTATTGATATAAGAAAAACAACCACTGACTACAGTTCTGTTATTTATAACTTTCGTAATTAAAACATACACTTAGATCGTGTTAACAACAATCAACAAAAAAAAAACACAAATCGTGCATAACAATCAACAATTTTTAAATAATTAACAATCAGAAAGTAATTATTTATTACAAAATCAGTCTTTAACTGGTACCGTAAATATAATAAAAAAAACATAAATCGCAATAAAAATAATAAACGTGGTACTATCTATGTCAATCACAATTAGTTTAAAATGGCCGTTATGGCTTCACACAAAATCAGTCAAGTAAGTAATTATCACAAAATCAGCCTTAACTGTGTTAAAATATAAAAATAATGTTATAAATTTAAAACATCCTTTGACCACTGTTCTGTTATTTAAAATATACTTAACAAAAAGATTTACGTAAATCGTGCTTATAATAATAATCAACAATTTTCAAACAATTAACAATCAGTAAGTAATAAATTAACACAAAATCAGTCTTTAAATAGTACCGTAAATATTAAAAAACAAATAACACAAATCACAATTAGTTTAAAATGGCGTCATGGCTTTACAGAATCAGTCAAATTATATAATAACTTAAACATTATACAGATCAATTATACCCATATCCGGAGTCAATGTTTATCTTAATCTCTCCAAAAAATGGCCGATACTTATTTTACAACTAAGTAAGTCATTAACAGAATTATAAATTTTTTTCATCTTAGCAATCGAAGAATGCTTCCTCTTCGATATTTGGATACCGTTAGGATTTTTTAACGCTCCAGAATAGTATTTCATATCTTTTAGGAGTCCTTGCAGCAACTGGGCAATGTTTGGCTTTGGTTTGATGTACTTTCTAATGTGACTATTCCATTGCTCGACAGCATTATTTGTTTTGTTTAATTCCCCATAAGTAGTAAATGTACCTGCGAGTGTTGAATTTTCTAGCCATGTTTTTACAAAGTAGTCATTAAAGTTTGTTATTTCTGTACTAATTGGCGACTCTTCCATGACATACAACCAGCCATCATCAAGCATATCTAGTGGGAGATGAGAAAGAGCCGAACATAGCTGTACATGATCTTTTCCTGGTTGAGTTTTTTCGACGCCCAATTCCTTCGCTTTACGCCACAAACTTTTTTTGAAGTGATAAAAGCAACCTACTATTTTCACACCTGGGAAAATATGTTTGACCGCTTCTATTGATGAAGTTTCGAAGTCCATGGTCATTACAGCCGGCTCCCATTCGGGTATCTGGCTTTTTATGAGTTCAAAAAGCAACTTATACGTAGATGTCTTCTTATCAGGTAGAAGTGCGTAAGCTACTGGAACAACATTTACGTAGTCTTCATTACTTCCAACATCTGCATGTATAGTACAGAGTTGATAAAATGACTTAATACAAATTTTAAATGTGCCATCAATATAGTAATGTTTGCACAGTTTAAAATATTTTGTAATTTCTTCACTTGCAAACACAATTATGCGCTTTTTTTGGCCTCTATAGTCAGCAAGCAACAATTTTTGGTACTTTTTTGGTACTTCGACGTCGGCAGCTTTGTAAAAAGTGACTTTTTTTGCTCCAACAGCATCATTTCTTTTTTTGTAGAGTCGCTTTTCTACGTTGTGAAAATGTGGTAATGGTGTAACAAAATGTAATCCCTCGTCTTTGAGAACTTCCATATTATTTTCAAACACTCGCGCAACAGGGATATTTATGTCGTTTTGAACATCTTTGACACATTTTTGCATTTGGCGGTTCACTTTATCTTTCGCGAAATCGATAGGTTCATGAGAATGAGCAGTTTCGTTTAAAATAGTCAGCGCATCGACTCTGATTTTTATTGTCGCATTGCAAACTCTTTTTCTTGTACATCGCCAGAGTTTTGAGCCATCTTTGTTTATTCTTTTAAGAATATATTCATAGCCAGCTCTTCGCAAAAGTTCACGTCCTCTTTGTGTGACATCAATATAAAACGACTGTTCACCATGTGAAGTTGAAGGGCTATTTTCATCCATTTTGGTAATTCTAAAATCGAAAAAAATATATAATTAACTATCAGATAATCCAGATGACAATTTTTTTTGTGATATTTAAAAGTCTCATCTAAAATGAGAAGCGCTCTAAAGTAAAAATATTTGTAACCACGTCGTTTAACCCCGTTATTAGCTTGTTTTGTTTATAAATAAGTTAATAAAAAATTGTTTTACATACCTGAAGACTATTAAATAAAGTCACTACACCACCACTCACATCACACAATTTGCAACAAACATTAAGCGCAGTATCCTACAATGATCTGATATGACACTGTCTGATGCAAAACTTGACTTACTTAAACTGATAAGCTTCTTGTCAGTGATTGGCCGAGCCAGTCATCGGGCGATGCAAAATTTCCCGTTTATAACAAAAGGGCTACCTGACCTTGAAATCGACAGGCAAAACGGACTCGAGTTAGAGAGGGATAGTATTATACAATGCTATTCCCTTTGTGTGTATTTACCTGCATGTGTAAATTATGTCAAAACGGGCTAGCTTAATCTATTACTAAGTGCATAAGATAAAATTATGTCTAGAACGAGTCAATGATATTCATATAAATAATTTATATATTTTTTCGTTTGACTGTACTAATTTTGGCTTGAATAATAGATTTTTTAAAGTTATCTATGAGTGGTCCCAGTCGCTGGAAGAAAAATATTTATTTTTTACGAATCCGGCGACTGGGACCGCGGTCCCAGTTAATTGCGGTCCCAGTAGCCGGAAACCTCCTACGATCACCAAAATTACCGTCGCCGGACGAAAACTTCAAAAACCACGGACATTTTGGTGAAATTAAGATTTTTTTCCTCTCCAGAGAAAAATATTTTTAAAATAAAAATTAAAACACCGTTTACATTTTCATGTTTTTATACTCTCAATTTATTGCTTATTTTTTAATTAACCGGGATTACCTTGGCTCAAAAAGTGTCCGGGTTTCATCCGGAAAATTGGTAAAAATTGTAACCGTTTTAATTAATAATAATAATACCAGCCTATAACTGTCCCACTGTCCACTTACTGCCCCGTTGGTCTCGTAGTCGCAAGTGCGACTGCTGTGCTAGGGGTCCCGGGTTCAATTCCCAGGTCGTGCAAAAAGTGTGATTGGGTTTTTCTATGAAATTCTCAATGGCAGCTCGGAGTTGGGATTTGTGCCCGGTTAATGGCAATAGGCTCACCCCCTATTACATGGGACCTAAATATACCGGCGAACTGTGGGTGTACATTGGTACACCTCTGCCTAACCCTTCGGGGAATACAGGCGTGGTGGTATATTATTTACTCTTGAACTATTTCATTGCTAACAGCAATAGTACCAGCCTATTATTTTCCCACAATTATTTCATAACAACACAAAAATTATTTCACTAATTGAAAGCTACCCGATTGTTGAATGCCTAGATTTTCTTTTTTATCGAAGGTTTGACGTGTACACAGATAGAAGCTAGTTTTTTAAAATATAAATTGAAAAACGTTCAACTTTTTTAGCACTCATTTTGATTTCCCGTCTACCTAACATCATTGTATTGTTTTAACTGCAGTTTTGTTAATCCGCGTAACGAGATTCAAACTATCAACATGCTTCTTTCATTTATTTTATTTTTAAAACATTTCCACGTATTCGTATTTCGTTCAATTGTACTTTACTTTAAGTGGCCTCTCTCTCATTCACAAAGAGAAATATAGAGGAACACAATAGTGAAATGTAAACAATACCTGTTATTATGTCGAAAAACAAACGCTTAAAACAGTGGCGTAGCTACCAAAGGACTCGACGGTGCCGTGCATTGGGGCCCCAAGCTCAGGGGGCCATCTCTAAAAACAGTATTATTTTAATATTTCGTTGCTTTGCGGGCTGGATCCGATAGTAATATTCCTGTTTCATGAGATGGTGTTAAACCCCATGGGGGCCCTTGCACCCTGATCAGCAAACTTATATAAAACCACCTACCTGTAAAATTTGTTATGGTTAAATAGCGGAACTATGTATTTTTGTATGTAAAAAATATATATAGTGAATAAATAAATAAATAAATATTGAACTAATTGGAGTGTAAATACACTAGATCACAACACAACTATAATCATGATAACTTATATATATACTTATAATACATGAGAATTCCCTATTATTCTAGCTACTTTATTATGTTTTTTTTTATAGTGTGCTGCAGGCCTCCTGTTGTGCACAATAAGGAGCTGATGATGAAATACCTTTGTACCTCTTATTTATACATATAGTATCGTTGCTGTGTTTTGGCTTGAAGGGTGCCGGTAAAATTACAGGCACATGAGACACTTCAACTTTGACTCTGGGATGGCAACGGATTTGCAAGGCCGCTGGTATTGCAGATGTCTATAGGCAGAGGTGACCACTTAAAATCAGGTGGGCTGCCGGTAGGGCGGCTTGTTAGCCAAGCAATGAAATAAAAAGAAGTATTTTGAATCGATAAAAAAATTGTTAGGGCCCCAATTATTTTTTGCACCCGGGCCTTTTCTACCTAGCTACGCCCCTGGATTTGAATACTTTAATGGACGCGTAACGTAGACCCCTTTGCGTAATAATGTTTTGTGCTTGCTGCGGTTGGCACAGGGTTAAGTACGGTCGCTATGGAACCACAAAGGTAACGGTCCTAAGACACAATAATATGTAGGCTCTTTGTGTATACGATACAAGTGAGGTTGTTTATACAAATGAAGTCCACAGGAAACGCAATCTTGATAACACACGGGACAATCTTAGAAGCAAGCCACCTTCTAATTTACAAGACCACTACCTTAATGGCATTCAGGCGTGTGCTCACTGTATATGTATTTTCCAGACCGATTCTGGTCACGGCGGCTAATCTTAATGCAGATTGGCCAAGTACCTACGCAGGAGATATTACAGTGTACTAGTATGTGCACAAACACAGGTGTACTCCCTCTTCCCTAACTAGCTTTGTTTATTTCTTTTAGGTATAAATCTGTTTTTTTGTTACCGTGAAATAATTTAGGAGTTAATAAAGTTGCGGACAGAAACTAGATATTAAAAAAAAAACCTAAGTACTACTCCTACTTGAACTGACCACCCATAAAAAGCAAACTGATGATGGTTTTAATTAATTTATCGTTAATGGCAATAGGCTCGCTCCCTTGGACCTAAACATACCGGCGAACTGTAGCTGTGCATTGGTACACCTCTGCCTAACCCTTCGGGGAATACAGGCGTGATGGTATGTATGTAGACCATCGTATGTAGCAACAAGTATAGTACGAGCTATGTTGATATAATTTCGATCATGTAGCGAGACATGGTCTGCGTTATTGGAATCTGTGGTTATTGTTAACAAGATTGCTCGGTCCCGGCGATTGTGCAGTCACCACGGCTTCGTCATATTGTGGGTCACATCTTAGTGGTTTGGTTCGTCTTGGAGCGATGTGTGGAACGAACCTTTTAGTTACATTTTGTATCAAGATATTACAGGAATCTCTACAAAAAGAACATTGATTTATTTAAGTTAAGGATACAAGAATATTGTAAAACTGGACAAGAAGGTATATTGTTGAATAAATATAAATTTATAAGATACCCATTATATATGTGGAGTGCCCTCATATAAACGTGCATGCATTTTTTGTTTCTTTTTATGACACCGAGGGCGCTTTTTCTTGTCTTTCCTTTTGTCAACGTTATGTCGTTTCGTATATAAAATAATATATTCATATAGAAGAAATCTAACGCGAGTTTTATTGAAATCTTATCAGATCCCAATATATATAAAAAAAAAAAAACAATTTTAACTAAAACAGAAATGTAGATACGATTGAGTACTTGGCGTCATTACCACAAATTCTCAAAAAAAAAACACAAATTCTCAAAAAAAAAACTTTTAGGTCTTAAAACCGCTTTTTATAAAACATTAAATGCGATTTATAGTTGCTTTAAAATCAATAAAAATAGTCAGCTAATTGATTCAGCAGATAAGTAACGTTACAGTTAGGTAATGTCATACAAAATCCATAGGGAATCGCGTTTTGATAGCTCTTAAATGGGCTACGTGCTTTCTGCCCGAAAATCTAGAGAAAAGCAATATGTAGGCCTAATGATTGCGGCGGGACGGGAGAGGGAGAGGAGTATCCCCCGTCCCAGCGGCCGCCGCGGTAGACGCTACGGGCGTCGGGAGCCACGAGACGACTCCCGGCCACCGTAGACGCGGGTCTGTGGATGGTGAGCAATGGGTAGCTCACCGTCCGTACGTTTACTAACGACAGACCGTGTCGACGGCGCGTTCGTGTTCCACGCGCGCCTCAAAGAGATGTCAGCAAACTTGGATGGGGCCACTGAGGGCCGATGCCTGCCGGGGCTGCGGGTTGTTCGAAAGAGATACCGCGCTCCCGGAACGCAAAGGGCACATGAAAGGAACAAAGACGGGTTTTAGTCAGTAAAAGTCTGACACTCCCTCCCGCCCCGCCCAGGGCGGGGGAAGTTATTTGCTGATTTCCCGTCTTACAAAAAAAAAAGGCCTAATGATTGTATGTCTCCATTGTTCCTTTCATGGGGAAAAACTCCCATAGCGTCAGATACATTCGAACTTACATGAATCCATAAGCTACTGACTACTAAGTCAAATATATATTTCTTTTATATCCCTTTCTTCACATCGTATACTTCGCTATGGCGTCTTAACGACATATTTTATGTGTCATACTCCTTTTACGAACCGTCTCGAAATGTTCCTTTAGAAGTTCATAATTGTGTTTTCTGAAGTTATGTTTGCTTTGTAGTTGGATACAAGTAAATAATTGATTTGGTTTTTGTATAAATCAAATTGTTTTAACTAGCTTATAATGTCCCAATGCTGGGCAAACGCCTTTTTTTTTGCTTTATTCCCCGAAGGGTTAGGCAGAGGTGTACCAATATACACCCACAAATCACAGGTATATTTAGGTCCCATGTAATAGGGGGCGAGCCTATTGCCATTAACCGGACACAGATCCCAACTTCGAGCTGCTACTGAGAATTTTATAAGAAAATCCAATAACACTATGCTCGACCTGGGAATCGAACCCAAGACCTCTAGCGTAGCAGTCACAACGTTACTTAACGCAGGTAAATCCTCGAGGTGTAGCTAGTTTACAAAAAACATTATTATAATGAAACCATAAACAGAGGCTCAGGTACCGCCGGTGCTATATTTAAGAACAATATAATAAGAAGCTTTACGTAATTTGTCAAAACTTGACCTAATAATGTCCCTAAAATAGCGACTAAATAAGAAGCCATTTTATTTTTGTTCGGAACCTTTTTGGCATTCTGAGGGGTGGTTTTAAAGGTGAAACCAGGGTTACCTACTTGAGAATTGAACATTTTTTTTTTTTGGACGTAAGGTGTTAAGGGGCCGTCTACAGACGCGTTGATTAAATGACATTACCTATTATATCAGTCGATTGACGTCCACTGCTGGACATACTATATATACGTATATATTTCCCTAAAGATAGCTACAATGACCGGGACTGCACCAAGCGGTTTCTCGCGACCTTAAAATAAATAATAAATAATCGCAACGTAAATCGATTACATCGATTTTAGATGTGGATATAGCCGTTTCACAAAGAATATTTATTAAGTATAAAAAGTTATTAATTATGGTTGTTATAGATCAAAACCACTTGTTTTTTTTTTCATTTGTCGCTGTCTATCCCTCTTTACGTATAGATCTTTTCAACTACACAACGGATTTTTCATCAATAGATAGAGTAATTCAAGACGAAAGTTTATACGTATAAAACATCACGCTACGACAAACAGAAGCGGAGCAATAAACAAATACGTAACTGAACGCGGATGTTACCGCGGGGTATATTATATGGCTAGTTTCCAATAAAATACTTATTGACAGCGCGTTCGTGTTGAGCATACAGGCCGTAGTTAAATGAAATGAATAATGGGTCAAGAAGACCATAAATCTTATGTTCCTGGCTTTGAAAAAGCGGGTACCTAAATTGGAGATAATTTACGTTAAAAATATGTATAAAATATACCATCACGCCTGTATTCCCCGAAGGGTTAGGCAGAGGTGTACCAGTACACCCACAGTTCGCCGGTATATTAAGGTCCCATATAATAGGAGGCGAGCCTATTGCCATTACCCGGGCACAAATCCAAACTCCGAGCTGCTACTGAGAACTTCATAGAAAAATCCAATAACACTAACACAATAACACGACCTCTAGCGTAACAATCGTTCTTAGGACCACTAGGATAACGAGGCAGTCAACCGTTTTTTAAGGATGGAAAATCATCATATGACTTCTTTCGCTCTAGGCGGAGCGGAAGGGATTGTCAGACTCTTACTGACTAAAACCCACCCGTGTTCCTTCTATTTCCCTTTGCGTTCCAGGGCCGCGGTAACTCTTTGGAACAAATCCGGCAACGCTGGTGAATCTTTTACTTACATTATCCAACGAATTTCCTTTGTGGAATGTTAGGTTGCGAGAGAAAGTATGAGAGAATATCCACTGTTATTTATGAAATGTGATTTTTATAATAATATTAGTATTTGGTTCTAGGTTAATTATTGTAATTGGTGTGTAACCGTTTTAATTAACTATAAATAAATAAATAATAAATAAATTAGCAATACCACGCGGTTTTACTGACGCTATGTTAGGTCTTCGGTTACTATTCCGCTCCCGTGGATCGTATCGTGATGTTATATATAGCCTATTCCTCATGAGCATAACGCTTTTGAATAAACAAACCAAAAACTCTTCATCTTCATAATATTAGTATAGATTTATTTATAATCCAACTAGCTATATATTTTTTACTTATACTCGTAGAGCACTAATACCTGAGTCATTAATAGGGTAGGTAGACTATTGTTCGTTTTCACTAATACCTAAACTGTGATCCCTAAATGAAAGCGCACTGTGGGATTTTCATCACTAAGCTTAGTCCTGAAAGTTGAAAATTCAACTGTGCAATAATGATTTAGTCATTTCATTTAACAAAAGTCCCTTTTAGAACAGCTGCAGAATTTTAAACTTTTTGCGCAGGTGGGTAGAACTGATATTTAATTTGTTTAAAACTCCGTGTTCATCAAAAACATTATTTTAGACTCTTTGGGCCTGAAAACAAATGTCTATTTTGGTTACACATGATCATGTTTAAGTGAAATGTTAGGTAGACTTGGTTCGACTGGTTGTCAGACTTCTAGGCTTCTGACTATCCGTAACGACTGTCAAAAATCTAGGAATGACAACCGGGACCAACCGCTTTACGTGCTTTCCGAGACACGGGGTGTCACACCACCAACTTCCAAACTAAGGGCTGTTACTGAGAAATTTCGAATGGAAAAACCCATTAACACTTTTTGCCCGACCTGGGAATCGAACCCGGGACCCCACGTTCTCAAGTCGCGCTTGCGACCACGAGACTAATGAGGCAGTCGACTTTCTACTCATATTATAAATGTGAAAGTTTGTATGTTTGTCTCTTCTTCACGCTCGAAACGGCTGAACGGGTCTGGGTGAAATTTGACACAGAGATAGATTATAGTCTGGATCAGCACATAGACTAATTTTTACCCCGAAAAAATATACGGTTCCCGTGGAATAATATATTAACTGTGACGCGGACGAAGTCGCGGCCAAAATTCACTGCACACGAAACGACGGCATCGTGACACGCAGCAAGGTGTCACGTCAAACTCAAAAAGAATAAAAAGTAAAACAGAAACGTGTACCTACCTTGTTTGTGCAAACGTGTACACAGGATACGCACCTTACTCCACATAACATACCATCACGCCTGTTCTCAGCGAAGAGTTAGGCAGAGGTGTACCAATTTGATTTTTTGGAAACCCACAGTTCGCCAGTAGGTTTTTAGGTCCCATGTAATAGGGAGCGAGCTCATTTGTCATTAACCGGACACAAATCCAAACTCCGAGCTGCTACTGAGAATTTCAAAAACCCAATAAGACTTTTTGCTCGACCTGCGAATTGAACCCAAGACCTCTAGCGTAGCAGTCGCGCTTTGGACCACTAGGCTACCGAGGCAGTTTCCCGACAACGACACACCTTATTCGACATATGTTTTACCATTTCCTTTCCCATTTTCAGGATATTCTCGTTATATTTTATTGTGCACGTGTTCGCAGCCATTTTCCTTCTTGGCATGATTCCTTAGCATAAGGGATGTTACAGTAAAATTACTTTTGTATTAAACGAATCTGTTACAAAGTTGGGACTCGTGTGGAAGCGTGTGATTTGGTCTTTTGTGGTGTTGATGTGTCTTTTGATTTGAATATAATGATGATTATTTGTTGATTTTTGGCTTCCATCTTTCATTGATAGGTGATATTGTAATAATTGCATTTGTCTTTGAAGTAAGTTTGTGTTAAAAGCAATTTAGTAATGCCTCGTGCACATTCATACATCTGGTCATACAAGCACGCCGGTTACGAGTACTGCGCACCCGACCTTTCTGAAGAAGCCCACCAATAAGGTCAGGGTAGGTCTTCCTAGGGCGAAAGTAGTATGTAAGGTTCGTAGCAGGTGGCGTTCCGTGGTTTCTGTCTACCCCCATGGGAAAAAGGCGTGAGTTTATGTATATGTATGTAATGCACAAATTTCTGCGCACGATTTCGACCGCGTGGGTTTGTTACAAGCGTTATGATATGTCTTTGATTATTGTTCCTCTCCCGTGTGTCGTAACGTGATGTTATACAGGAAAAAATTTTAACCAGTGCGTAAATTTTGCCATAATAAACTTCAACACGTTTTATTAAACACGTATATTTTATTTTGATATGTCTTAGTACTAAAAAAAAAGTTATCGCTTACGAAACATGTTTACTTAAAAACGATATTTTATTGTCACTCGGCGCTAGCGCATTCCCCACCCCCTCACTCCAGCCATGCGCCCGGGCGGCGGCCGCGAGTTTTTATTGATAGTATGGCGAATAGATTATGTCCATGTTTTGCTTATTTCAAACTCGGATAAGGATGAAATTTTTTTTTTTAACTAAACACGGAAATGTGTTCTAATACTGACACTGAACTACCAAAAAAAAATTACGCACTGGTTAAAAACTTTTCCTGTATAGCCTTTACTCGTCATCATGAATCTGGCTATCATATTGAAAAAAAAAATGTTTTTCCAAGTGGACAGTTAGCCTTTAAACAAACTAACGAAAAATCAGCTTTATTATATCAAATAGATTTATTGGGGGTTTAGTTTCAATCCCCCGAGATATTAGAAACTAACTTCTAGATTCTTAGTTGTGTTGCGTATGTGCGCAGTGTGCGCACCATATATTTTGTTATGTAGCAAAATACCGCGTTAAGATTTTTTTTGACAATCTTTATATTTTAAACGCAGCTTCTGTATGTTTGTGTCCGCGAAACTCGGAAAGTATTCGACGAATTTAGCAGAATGGTATAACTTCACTAATATGCAGAGGCAGTCACGGGCCGAAGCTAGTGTTGAATATCCCCGTAAGTATATTAATACCATACCACCATACCATACCACCACTACCACCATTGACACCTTTTTTTACTACCATTTTTTTTTTTGTTTTTTGGTTGGTACTGTCCCAGTGGCCTAGTCCTGGGTTCGATTCCCAGATCGAGCAAAAAGTGTTATTGGGTTTTTCTATGAAATTTTCAGTAGCAGCTCGGAGTTTGGATTTGTGCCCGATTAATGGCAATAGGCTCGCCCCCTATTACATGGGACCTGAATATACCGGCGAACTGTGGGTGTACATTGGTACACCTCTGCCTAACCCTTCGGGGAATACAGGCGTGATGGATGGTACATTAATAATTATGACAAAATTGTTGTATAATATTAAAATCAGCTTATTATTGTCCCATAACGGGACAAAGACCTTTTCTCATACAAAGAAGGCAAGCGACATTGATAACGACTTTACCCCAAGGCAGATTGGCTATTTCAGACTTATAATTAAAATTCTAGATATCCACGCGATGTTTTCCTTCAAAGATGTTGGTAATATCCAAGATAAACTTAGAAACATACATATCATCACGCCTGTAGTCCCCGAAGGGTTAGGCAGAGGTGTACCGATGTACACCCACAGTTCGCCGGTATATTTAGGTCCCATGTAATAGGGGGCGAGCCTATTGCCATTAACCGGGCACAAATCCAAACTCCGAGCTGCTACTGAGAATTTCATAGAAAAACCCAATAACACTTTTTGCTCGACCTGGGAAACGAACCCAGGACCTCTAGCGTAGCAGTCGTGCTTAGGACCACTAGGCCAACGAGGCAGTTATGTTAGTAATATCCAAGATAAACTTAGAAACATACATACCATCACGCCTTTATTTCCCGAAGGGTTAGGCAGAGGTGTAGCAATGTACACTCACAGTTCGCCGGTATGTTTAGGTTAGTTATGTTATGTATAGCTTATTATTAACAGGGCACAAATCCTAACTCCAAGCTGCTACTGAGAATTTCTTAGCATAACCAAATAACACTTCTTGCTCAACCTGAAAATCGAACTCAAGGCCTCTAGCTTAGCAGTCGCGCTTAGAACCAATTGGCTATTGAAGCAGTATGACAATAGCAGTGAGCGGTTAACAGACTTTCATTACAAAAAAGAAAATAATTTAAAGTAATAGTTTGATAGACAACTGTGTCAGGTTTAATAAATTTTGGGTAGATCCTAGGTGCCATTACAGGAACAAACATTTGGACTGGAGTGCAAACATTTGACTTGAAGTGGATATCCGTTAGGAGACGGCACACAGAAGCTGAAAATAGACCAACAACATTCAACGGACACATATCGAACTGCTGTTCTCTTTAGGGTTCCGTACCCCAAATGGTAAAACGGGACCCTTTTTTTTTATAGACGGGATATCATCAAATAACTTCCCCCGCCCTGGGCGGGGCGGGAGGGAGTGTCAGACTTTTACTGACTAAAACCCGTCTATGTTCCTTCATGTGCCCTTTGCGTTCCGGGGGCGCGGTATCTCTTTCGAACAACCCGCAGCCCCGGAAAACGGGACCCTATTACTGAGGCTTCACTGTCCGTCTGTCTGTCTGTCTGTCTTTCCGTCACTTAGTCACCAGGCTGTATCTCATGAACCGTGATAGTTCGATAGCTGAAATTCATTAAAATACTAAACCCGAATGAATTATTACCCTAAGTTTTCACACGAAACTGCCTCGTTGCCCTAGTGGTCCTAAGCACGACTGCTACGCGAGAGGTCCTGGGTTCGATTCCCAGGTCGAGCAAAAAGTGTTATTGGGTTTTTCTATGAAATTCTCAGTAGCAGCTCGGAGTTTAAATTTGTGCCCGGATAATGGCAATAGGCTCGCCCCCTATTACATGGGACCTAAATATACCGGCTAACTGTGGGTGTACATTGGTACACCACTGCCTAACCCTTCGGGGAATACAGGCGTGATGGTATGTATGTAGTTTCCACACGATATTTTCCTTTTATTTTATTTTCTCTTTTTAAGGCTGTATTTGTTGTTGAAATATGTTTTTGTTTATGTAATATGTTTATTTTTAAGTTTAGTTTTACTTATTATTTACTGTCATTGGCGCAAGCCGTTGTACCTAATTAAATATAAATAAAATAATAAATAAATATTTTGGGACAACTCACACACGGCTATCTGATCCCAAGCTAAGCAGAGCTTGTGTTATGGTAACCAGACAACTGATATACATACTTATATAATTTATAAATACATACATATTATAGATAAATCACACCCAGACACAGAACAAACAATCATGCTCATCACACAAAGTTTGTCCTGGGTGGGAATCGAACCCACGACCTCCGGCTTAGCAGTCAGGGCCGCTAACCACTAGACCAACAGGCCCGTTAAATATATTGATACTTACCCGATTTCGAACCCGCAACCTCATGCATGAGGCGAGCGCGAAAGGTGGGCTGAGTGCCAATTAGGTACGTAACTAATTAAAAACGTTTAAAATTTAAACGCAATCTCATCTGAGCGACAATCTTATTTACTTTACCAGAATACTAATTGATGTAGGTAATAAAAATGTTTAGTCGCCATCTCATCTCATTGACAATCAATGTCATCATCATCTGCTTAGCCTTTTCCCAACTATGTTGGGGTCGGCTTCCAGTCGAACCGGATGCAGCTGAATATCAGTATTTTACATGGAGCGACTGCCTATCAGACCTCCACAACCCAGTAATGGGTAATACGATACTCTTGGTAAGACTGGTTGTCAGACTTCCTGGCTTCTGACTAACAGTAACGACTGTCAAAGATCAATTGACAATCAATGTCACAAGTTAAAAATGTAGGACTATGATGATGTAACTCTCAGGGTTACGGAATTTGTTGGAAAGAGTCACTGCTGCCCTGGAACGCAAAGAAATTAAGAGGAACACGGATGGGTTTTAGTCAGTAAGAGTCTGACACCAACTTTCGCTCCACCCAGAACCGAAGAAGTCATATGATGATTTCCCAATCATAAAAAAAATATAAAAAAGAATTGTGTAACTTGTCAAACACAAGGTAGTTTTGACAGATTGAGACTAAGATTAAAATTAAAATTGCGAACGTTCATAAAAACATGAGAATTACTTACACCTCCAAAACTAGTACTTATTATTCAAAACAAATTCTCAAGAATTTGATAATCACATTCAAAAGTGACATATCTTGTACTAAGTAATCTAGTTTTAAGAGTCAAGATTTATGAACATTATTTTTGTTAAATCTAGTTTGAATCTTCTTTTAGGATTCCGTTGCAGTCGGGTAAAAATGGTAGTCTAAAAAAAAGAGTGAGATTAGTTTTAAAATTAAATAATCAGAATATAGAATCAAGTTATTACAGAAATTAAAAAATGAAAAATGATGATGATGATGATTAATTAATTAAAAGTGTTATTGGATTTTTCTGTGAAATTCTCAGTAGCAGCTCGGAGTTTGGATTTGTGCCCGGTTAATGGCAATAAGCTCGCCCCCTATTACATGGGACCTAAATATACCGGCGAACTGTGGTTGTGCCTTGGTACACCTCTGCCTAACCCTTCGGGGAAAACAGGCGTGAGGGGTTTATTACAGAAATTAACAAGTATTTAATGGAATACCGACCTACTTAGTATTGAATAAAGTTCTTTTTCAATAGACTTGTATCACAAAAAAAATCGATGATACTTTATCGGAATTAAATGATTATTGTTTTAAGTTTTTTCTCGTAACGTGAGGTTCACATAACTCCATACATTCACGTAAGGTCCAAAAATAACAGAAACCTTAAAAAATCTGATTACAAGACAACGTGTTATTTTTAAAAGTGCAGAAAGTAGTTTTTGTTCTGCAATGTTAAAAAATACCGGCGATACCTGTTCTTCTATATTGGTCACGTTTACATTGACCTTTGGTATGAAAAGTAAAGCTTGCGAAAGAGTTCCGTATGTTAAGGGCTTTTTTATGCCTTTGGTGCAGGACTGTTGGAGTAGTGCCTGTAATTAGGGAATGCAAATCTCGCGAGATTGGGGCTCAAACGAGATCCCGCGAGTTTATGAATGACAATACTGCGAGATCTCGCCAATTTCGAGATCTCGCGAGATTAGCAGTTTGGTGTGTTTTATTGCAAATAATCACAATGTTTTAATAAATTAGGAAAAAATAAATAAATATTATAAGTATTATAAGATAAACATTTATTTTCACGATTTTTTTCAATAGACTTTTATGCATCAAACATTGTTTGACGTATCTGTCTATAATTTTTTAATAAACTTCTAAGTAGTAAACTTTGACATACGTAGGTATCTATCAAATAACAAATGAAAGAAACAACCAGTCATCTTTTCATATATCAAATATTTTTTTTTTAGTAATAAAACAGTTCTTTTATATGACGCTTTTATGCTCAAGTGTAATCTCGTTGAACTCGCGAGATCTCGCCTATTTTCGTCCGAGATCAATCTCGTTAAAAAAGGCCGAGATCTCGCGACATGTCTTAAGACGATTACTAAAATATTTAATTTATTTATTTATTTATTTAAACTTTATGCAACAAAAGTACAAAGGCGGACTTAATGCCTTAGGCATTCTCTACCAGTCAACCAAAGGTGGTGAAGAGATATCATGGCAGGTGCAAATTAATGTTAAAAATTAAAACAACATTTGATACATACTTTAAACACAAAAAAGAACTCAATGCAAACTAATTGTACACAAGTACAAAACAACTAAAATTATCCAAACGAATATATAATATATTATATATATACATACATACATATATAAAACATACCAATATACCTACATACCTATATATACATATATAAAACACATATCTTATGATAACAGTAGAGAGGAGGAGTATGTGACAACTCTTACTATTGGTTCTGAAAATAACTCCGCAGTTTCTGCTTGAAAGCATACCGACTCGTGGCTGTCCTGATATCGAGAGGGAGTGCATTCCAAAGAAGAATAGCCTGAATATGAAAGGAAGAATGAATGAAATCAGAAGTATGAGAGGGACAGTTAAGCAGAAGATTATTAGAGGAACGCAGACTCTTAGCATGAGTAGAACAAAGATATCGAAAATGAGAAATAAGATAAGAAGGAGGAGAAGGAGAATTAAGAAGGGAGAAAAGCGTGGTTAACGCACGTAAATTCCTTCTCTGGCGAATGGGCAACCACCCAAGCTCCGCCCTGAAGCTTGATACGTGGTCATATTTCCGTAAATTGTAAATGTACCGAATACAATTATTTAGAACTCTGTCCAACTTATCCAACAACACTGCATTTAAGTCAAAGTAGCACACGTCACCATAGTCAACTATAGGAAAGATTAAAGTCTGCACAAGCATTGTTTTGGTCTTTGCAGGCAAAAAGTTCCTCAGGCGATATAAGGAACGCAAAGTTCCATTGGCTCTCCGACAAACATTGGAAACCTGACTTTGCCAGCTTAGCGTTGAATCAAGATATAAACCGAGATCCTTCACACAGGGGCTAACTGGAATGACAATATTATTTAAAACTATAGGAGGAAGGGATAAAACCGCCACTCTGCTCATCATACGTGAACTACCTACAACAATAGCTTGGCATTTTGTGGGGTTTACAGACACCCCAAATCTGCCAGACCAATTGTTGACGGCATCCAGATCCCGGTTTATATCCTGAATCGCCACAGACAAGTTATCTACCTCGGTTGCAGTATACAGCTGGAGGTCGTCAGCATACAAATGATACGCACACTGAAGAAAAGGCGTAATAAAATTAATAAAAATAGAAAACAATAAAGGAGAAAGAATGCCGCCTTGAGGAACGCCAGCACCAAGATCACGCCAACTTGAAGAACTCTCATCAACGCGGACCGAATGCTGACGTCCCCGAAGATAGGAAGAGAACCATTCCAGCGCCTCAGATGAAACTTTAAGATGCGTGAGCATAGGAAGGAGAATATCGTGACTGACAGCATTAAAGGCGTTGGAGAAGTCAATTAACACCATAACAGTAGCCTTGGTATTCTCCATCGCATCCTTAACGTCACCAGTCACTTTAAGAAGGGCAGATGTTGTACTGTGCCCCGGCCTGAATCCAGATTGGAAAGAACTCACGAGGTTGTTCCGGTGAACATACCCCGAAAACTGCTTATGAACACAGGCCTCAAGCACTTTGGATAGAAACGGAAGAATGGAAATGGGTCGGAAATGACTAGGAAGGCACGGATTTGAAATTTTAGGGAGAGGACGGACATAAGCTTTACGCCACAAGGAAGGAAATACCCCAGAATCCAAAGAAAAATTAATAATATATGTAATGGGAGGAAGTAGGAAGTCGAGGACAGAAGTGATCATAAAACGACTAATATCATCGCAACCCACAGCCTTGGATTTGATGGAGAGGATAATCTTTTTAATTTCATCTTCGGAAGCTGGAGAAAACTTAAAAGGATCAACATCTGGTCTTGCTAAGCCTGCAATGAAATCAACCGTCTGAGACATCATTTGGGGATCCAAATGACAGGTGGTAGTGAAATGACGGTTGATATCATCTAAGGCAATAGTCTTTGGAAAATCAACATGACGCTGTTTGCCGATACCCAGCGTACCAAGGAACTTCCAGATATCCGCAGGAGAAGAAGACGTTATATTTTCTAGAATATGGCGGCGTTTAGCGTTGCGTATCATTTGATTACATAGATTCCTCGCTGCCTTGTATGAAGTCCAGTATTCTTCACGCCGATCTTTTTTATACTTGCGAAAAGCCCGATCCCTTCGCCTCATCGCCATTCGAACTCCACTCGTCATCCAAGGTGCAGGCGGACGCTTAAGTTTGACCTTCTTGATTGGAGCGTTGGTGTCATAGAGCGCAACGACAGTCCGATTAAAAACACACAATTTGTCATCAACAGTCGTTGCCTCCATAAGTGGCTCCCACTTAAGTTCCGAGGCATCCTGGCGTAGCTTGTCTACATCCATGCGCGCAAAACAACGCATGTGCAGCACTTTAGGGAGAGGCTTGGGAGGTTTTAGGTTTTTTTTGGGTTTAATCTATTATCAGATAAAAAAATTGTGTTAAGTGTTGACCACATTTTACACAAATAGGTATATAGGTGATACAAAGTTCATCGGGTCATAACTCACATGCACATACGGTCCCAGAATAACTATCAACAGGCTGAACATGTTTTGGGCATTATTCAAAATTGAAATCCAAAATTTCAAAAAGGACCGGTGTTAAAACTAAGTTTTTGTTTAATCTTTTAACACACAGTTAAGTAAAACCAGTTAGGTAAGTGGCGGATCTTTTAAAAATACCCAAAATATCAGGCATTTTTTCTGAGGCTACAAAATTGAAGATTCCGGTTGGAAACTGAAAGATACAAATATATTCTGTCAGCTCCTTTTCTGTAAAACTCTATTACTCGCTTCAATAGCCATGGAAATAAGGTCTTATCCTGATTGACATGACACACAGTAACATTGCCTACTATTATTTACTGTTTTGTCTGTTTATTTACAACTAGTGGACTGCCCGCGACTTCGTCCGCGTGTCTTATTTCACCCTTCAGATGTTACGTCTTTAGTTAATACTCCGCTCCCATGTGTCGTAGCGTCATGTTATATGGCCTTAGTTATTTGGGAATAATTTAAAATTGGTTCAGTAGTTTAGGAGCCTATTTGTAACAAACATTCAAATACCTCTATAATATTATGACATTTTGTTTTTTTTTATTATGTTATTATTAAGTATAGAAAAAAAAACCTTTCAAGGTGGTTTTTGTTTTAGCAGTAAGACATAAATAAACTGACCCTTTTTTTCCCATGTGGGTAGGCAGAAACCACAGAACGCCACCTGTTACGATCCTTACATACTCTTTTCGCCTCCTCCACGTTCGTATATCTGCAGTGCGATTCTCTAAGCCTCACTTCGTAATTCGAAAGCTGAATCCGCAGTGAGATTACAAAATGGTATTCTGTTAAACACGATCACGCCGGTGACGGCACCACGGCGAGCGAATACAAGTGGTCACTGGCCAAGGTCAAGTGGGTTCGTTATCGAAGTGAGAGCGGTCACTTGAGTGAGACTCGTTTTCGAGTTTGCATTTTAGAGAATCGCACTACTGGTCATACAAACATAGAAGAAAAACTCCATTAAAAAGACTTGTTCTAATTAAAAAGGTTTTACGTAAAATATCGATATTTCTTGAGACCTTTTTAATTAACTTTTCCGAATGGCTTTCCCTTTTTTCCTTCGACATAGGCTCTTACTAACTTATTTGGGTACTTGCAAAACAATTTCGTTTTTATTTTAATTTTCGTTCCATTCTTAGAGTAGGTAAGTTCATGGTATTTTTTAAAATTATTTATAACATACATACGTAAGTGCCATCACGTCTGTATTAGGTTAAGGGTTAGGCAGAATTGTACTAATGGACACTCACAGTTCACCTGTATGTTTAGGTCCCATGTAATAGGGGGAACCTATTGCCATTAACCGGGCACAAATCCTTAATTCCGGGCTGCTACTAAGAATTTAATTTAATGAGATAAACTGAAAACTCAGCCACTTAATTACTTTAAAAAATACTCTTATGTAATGTATCGACTTAAATTCTAAAGACATTTTTTTTAATATAATTGTCCTTGAACGACTTTTAATAAGAATTTATATTATTTTAATACTATTCATAACATAACGTTAACGTAAAATCAATGGCGATGTTCACCAAAAACCAATTCATTCATTAAAATAACGATAAAAATCCAAATGGAAAAGTAAAAAGAAAATAAAAAACCATTTGCGGTACTCTAAACCACGTCACAAGCGCAGCAGAAATCAGAATAATACTTGTTTCACAAAATTATGGAAACGACTACTCGTTTTCTGTGTTATTTTTGGCAGTTATTATATTAACGGGCTTTGAAACCGGTCGCGTTAAGGTTACATTCGTAGCAAAAATATATAACCGAACTACGTGATCCGCTCATGCGAAGCGTCACCTTTACTTAGCCAGCCAGTCTGCTCTGCACCGCTGTGGGGGGCGTACACGTCGCCATCTTGTTTACGCGGGAAAATCGCTAAAGTATTTCGCGCGCTCCAATTTGAAAATCGAATCCAGTGTTCGGAAAATAGTGAAGTTACCAACCTAGTGATAACGAGTGACGTTTTTAGTGAAGTGAAAAATTATTTCTGTGAGTTTGTGTTCCAAGTTAAACCGGTTTACAAGAGTGATTAATCAAAAAATATTATTATGTTCTAAAATTGTTATATTGAATGCGATGATCGGTTACCTGTTTGTTGAATTCAGCTGTACAAACGTACGAGGCTTGTTTTGACGCGGATTATGCAAATTTACACACAAAAGAATTTAAATTTACAATGTCTGAAAACGATAATACTTGCAAACTGACGCAGTTCCTATAAATACTGTTTAAAACGTGTTTTTCGTCAAAAAAAAAAGCAAATTGTTTTTACCTTCGCGGGTAAGGTCATTACGTACAACATTTAAATTAGAATTCACATGTTTAAAATGAATGATGGAACTAGATAAGTAAATAAATAAATTATTTTAGTGGTACAAAGTATCAAAAATGTTAGTCTTTTAGAGATGTATATTCCAGTGGGACCAAAACCAATATAGAAAAGCTGTATAAAGACGGACGATCCTGAATGTGGTAAGATGAAATCATTCGCTTCAGAAATTATCTTTTTCAGTGATTTGTCATACAACCAATCCTTTTTAAGACTTAATAGGTTTAAAATAAGTGCCATAATACAAGCGGGATTTTTCATAAATTCTCACTGGAACAACCACATAAATTCTCGAGAATTTTTATTAATTTGATTTGACTTCTATATATCCGATAATGTTATGGTATTGGGGTTCACCATTACGTAAACAGACGCCTTAGAAGGACCTACCCTGACCTTATTGGTGAGGTTCTTCAGAAAGGTCGGGTGCGGAGTACCCGTAATCAGCGTGCTTGTATGACCAGATGTATGAACGTGGACGAGGCGAAAGAAGTATTTAAGGATCGTAGCAGGTGGCGTTCTGTGGTTTCTGCCTACCCTCACGGGAAAAAGGCGTAAGTTTTATGTATGTATACAAATAAAACTTACTCATTATTATAATTTAACCTTGCTTCTGCGCCAGACATTTTGCTATTATCCATTCCATTTTTGAATAATTCGATGTTACTTGTGTTTTAATTACTTATAAATATTATTCAATCCATTTAAATAAAATTAGCTCAGTTCCCATGGTTGAACCTCTGGATAGTAATGAAAAATGTATGTTAAGTATTTCGTAATAAGAACTTGATTTGGGAAACAAATGATTCGACTAGTGCTGATGAATGTCTTCGGACACTGAACGTTCTTGCATCCTTTTCTATTCTGTTATTAAACATTAAGAAAAAAACGAGAGCAATATTCTTTTCCATTTCGTTTATTAAGAGCCGACTTTTCAGTCACATAAGAAGAGGTACACAGAGAAATAAGTACGGCAGCGATTTGATTACTTTTATTTAGAAAGTCAGTCAAACTGTCATTTTATTCTTCAGTAGCCAGTAGCATCAACCCTAAGCCTTAGTTCAGACACGGCGGGAACCGCGCGATTTCAGAATCGCATGGAAATCGCGCGAGTCTTATTTGTATGAGTTATTAAGTAATCGTTCAGACATAACCGCGAATGACATGTCTGAACGATTACTTAATAACTCATACAAATAAGACTCGCGCGATTTCCATGCGATTCTGAAATCGCGCGGTTCCCGCCGTGTCTGAACTAAGGCTAATGGTCATCACTTTTTATGACAGCATCGCTCTGATCGACACTGCAATAATCCGTCGGGAATCGCCTCAATACGTATACATCCAATCGTTAGCTGAAATCGCGCCGTCCGAGAGCTGACGTCTTCTTGTTATTAAAAAATATATTTTAACGTACATGATTTAAAGCCTTAACTAGAATGGCAAATTAATATTAAAAATGGTAATTCATACATAACCTATACAGCCTGTATAGGTTGTATGTATCCTTGTAGTAACCTTTATTTTTTACTAGCCATATACCTACCCCTCGGTGTCACCTCCGTTCAGTTACGTCTTTGGTCAATACTCCGCTCCTATTGTTCGTAGCGTGATATTCTATACGTAATATACTTTCCTCTTGAATCACTCTATCTATTGATGAAAACCACATTAAAATCCGTCGCGCGGTTTAAAAGATCTGAGCGTACCGACGGCGCGAAGGAACTTTGTTTTATATTATGGAGAGATAAAAAATCCAAAATGTAATGTGGGTGTACATTGGTACACCTCTGCCTAACCGTTCGGGGAATACAGGCGTGATGGTATAAAAAATCCAATAAAAGAGTATAGAAAAAGTAAATTGTATTTCGAAAGACCAAAATATTTGAGAAGATTTTCAAATAAAAGACATAATAGATTATGAAAACTTTTCATTTTATTTGTATCTTTTAAGAATTGACTTTTTGAGATATAAGATTACCGAGATATTACTTAAAGCAAAGATTGCTTTATGCTATTACTTTTGATGGAATCACCTTTGGAGGTCCTAACGTTAAAATGGTTTCTCTGAATTCTCTGATAAGACTTTATCTGATAATTTCAAGATCAGTTTTAGGATTTTCAGTGTTCTTTTTTTATGCATCGTAATGAAGACTTTTATCATCGATTCAGTAAATGAAATTATATAATTTACGACGAAATGTTTCGTCAGCTAAAGAAATATCAGTCACTCCCATTATGATAGCGCAACACGTACACGTATTATGGTAAGAATTATAAGCAAAGACCATTAATTAATCATCAGTCATAGCGAACGCGACGCCAATTGCATTGCAAAAAAATGATGGAAAATAATCTACAGAAAACTATTCCGAAAATCATTTAAAGTTGAAGTCATATCATTTATTTTAATTAGACCACTTAAAGGCTCTTTGAAACTTCAATTATAAGAGGAAAATTTTATAATATTGAATCTAGTTGCCCATTCTAAAAGGTATTTCGTATGGAGAAGAATGGGCAAGAAACTCCATTAATAGAATACTTACCTCTAACGGACGATGAAGAATCATATAATGGCATTTGACGGTTTATGACAATCTAGTGCATTTTATCCTTACTTATATTATAAAGATATTTTTACATCAGTCTGATTGTCATCTGCTGTTCGTTTGTGTATATGTAAGAAGTAATCTCCGAAAGTACTGCTCCGATTACAAAAATTCTTAGTAGCTATGTCATTGCTAAATATCATAGAATATGTTTTTTCAATGTGAACGAATTCGCGGGTGGATACTAATTTTCTACAACATTGTGTGAATTAGATTCAATATAATTCATTTTTAATCTTTTAATTGATGATCAAATATTATGAAAAAAAAAAGAAAATTGTCTTCATTTCTTATACACAAATTCTAAAATGACTTTGACCTGTCTTTTTCTTTCTGCTTGAAACAACAACATTACCAATTCAGGACATTAAACTTATTTACCGATTACTGAGACAACTCCTAGACATAATTTCTTAAATGATTGATCGTTTTGTTTTTCATAAAGACTTTAGAAACCATTTTTGTTCATGTAGTCATGCGGTGAGGAGAAATGAAATACATGAAATTAAATGAGTGATAAATCCATTTTTTACCGTTTTCAAAAAGGAGGAGGTTCTTAATTCGTCTGTTCGATTTTTCAATGTTTAGATCTAGATAATTTCGCCAAATTGACAATTGATTTTAATGATTCTTTTTTTGATTAGCACTTCAGAGGTAGGTTTTCGTTTGAGTCGTTTGGTTTACAAGCCAAGATATCTGAAAAAAGTATGTCATCCAAGAAAACGAAAAAATTGCATATTCTGCTTTCCTGTGACTTAAGCGGTGTCGTGTTACTTGACGTAGTATTACCGTTCCTTTATGGATTTACATGAGAAGAACTAGATACTAAGAAGCGAAAAGTACAGAACATTTTTACAAAAAAAAAACAACCGCCTTCAAAATCTAAAAGGTGTTGTCTTTTTTGAAAAAAAAAATTGATTTAATATATTGCCACCTTCCAGGAAATTTCTCCTGTATCGTAAGTGCGTTTACAAACATATTCAACAAGAATATTGATGCATGAATAGGAAGGGAAAGACCCAATCAAATAGATGTATTGAATGAGGGTTGATGTAAACGAAAAAGGAGCGAATGATAGTGAGACGGTTGACAAGAGAGGATGGAAGAAAAAAACATGAGTCAAATTGAGAACCTCTTGCTCTAGAAGTGGGTATCAGAATATTATAAATTCTAGAACTTATTCAGGTTCAGCATAAATGAAGTGATATTATACCTGTAGTGCGAATCTCTAAAATGCAAACTCGAAAACGAATCTCACTAAAGTGATCGCGCTCACTTCGATAACGAACCAACTTATCATTGGTTTAGTATTCGTTCGCCGTGGTGACGTCACCGGCGTGATCGTGTTTAACAGAATACGATTTTGTAATCTCACTGCGGATTCAGCTTACGAATTACGAAGTACTACTTATCGTGTGGGCAGTAAGGTCTTACGACCCCACACACCCTAGTGTCAGAGTTTCTAAACCGCCTCAAGGGCCTCTGACATGGTTACCGATGTCAGTGATATCCAAGGTAAACTTAGAAAGTACATATGAATTACAAAAAGTCACATTGGTACTTGCCCGTGCCCGGTTGCGAACCCACAACCTCGTGCATGAGAGGTGGGCGCCTTAACCACTAGGCCAGGGATGGCGAACCTTTATCGGTGATAGTGCCATTTTTTATAGAAAAATAATAATGAGACTATGACGTGCCATCAAAGAATCTCGGCTTAGTCATTGAATGGAGAAAAATACAACTAGAAGCTGTTAACACTCTTTGTTTGCAACTAGTTTGTACAAGAATCGTAATATTTACTATTTTATGTTTATTTTAATAAAAGGTTAGTGTGATTTCTGCTGTTGTAAATTGTTTTCGATCAAATACATATACAGTTGTCATATATTGGCGTGCCCGAATTATTTTGTCGCGTGCCACTACTGGCACGCGTGCCATTGGTTCGCCATCCCTGCACTAGGCCATCACGACACTAATTACGAAGTGAGGCTTAGAGAATCACGCTGCTGTTTCTACACTAATATTATAAAGAGGAAAGATTTGTATTTATGTATGTAACGAATAAACTACTAGACCGATTTCAAAAATCTTTTGCCGTTAGAAAGCTACATTATCACTGAATAACATAGGCTATATAACATCACGCTACGACCCACGGGAGCGGAGCAGTAAGTAAAGACGTAACTGAACACTGGGTGAAATAGGTAGTATTTGATGTTTTGTGAGAGACAGTTTGCGAGGTCCACAGCCCAAGTTAATTGTGCTTATTTGTTTATGACACAATTGTCAACATTATACCCTGGATTTTTTTGACAGGTCAGTAATGGCAGTTACTTAAACCTTTATACATAGTTATACGAAAACATACCTAGGAAACCATTCATACATTTTTTAGACATTCTGAAATGCAATCTCAGATTTTGGAAAAATGTCAGCGAAAGAAATGCTGTGAACGGAACGAATAATGTAGGTACTTGCCCTTACTGTGCCGTGTCAAAATTGACCCTGTATTCTTGTTTTTTTTTTGTTCCAAGTTACTTGTTCTTATGTTAATAATTGTAAATGGTTTTGCACTATTTCATTGAACCATAAGTTAATAGGATTTGTCAAGTAATATCGATTCTTATTTCCTATCTGTTGTCCGACTCAGTCCGACACACTATTTTACTTTTCTCCTTTCATAACGCAAACATAATATGAGATTCAAATGGATTTTTATCAGTAAACTACCTCACAAAGTATATTTGATGATGATTGCGTTGGTCAGAATCGAATAGCATTCTCCTTTTACGAGTGTTGATAAAGAAATCAGAATGAATTCTTTTTTTAAATACTATGACGACGGTTTTGCAATTTGAATTTAGAAGAATGGAATTAGAACATAACGGTTGTGCTTTTTCAAATTTATTTTTCAATGAATTGAAAATTAGAATGGTTTTTTAACATGTCTTTGTTATGTGTAGGTATACCGTTTTGTTTTTAGCATTTATGAAACCTATGTATAAAATAAAGCTAAAAAGATTTTTTATTTGTTCGCTGAACGCGCTAATCTCTAGAACTACCTGTCAGATTGAAAAATAATCTTTTTGAACTCGTCAAAGTCAAATCATTTATTCCCAGACCATTAAAAGGCACTTTTGAACGACAATTAATTAAAACTATTGAATCGAGTTGCCCATTCCAAAAGGTAGTTTCGAATGGAGAAGAAAGGGCAAGAAATTACATACCCTTTTAAAAAACGCGATAGTTAAATTCATGAGAAATAGTATAGGCTAGACAACATTCCTCTCTCGTAATTTAACGCGGGCGGAATAAACCGCGTGAATGTAAAACAAGCAGAAAATGAATATTAAATAATGTATGTATAAAATTATTATTACTAGGAAGAATTTAATAGCCATTCTTTCAGGGTAACATACTACGTCGAAATATTTTCATTTAAAACTAACGGAGGTAGATATTATTAATTTATATAAAAGTAGGTATCGAGCGATAATTTTCCTTATACCAATAAACATTGTGGGCGATGAATAGAAATAAAAATCATAATCTCCTTGTAAAATTTGAATCATTTTGATATTTATAGCTACTTAAAAAAAACTACAATAAACAGTTTTAGAGATAGACAAGGTAAAAATGAAAAAAAAACAGGAAATTTTCTGTTTAAACTCATGTTAGGTGCCTACTTTCAAAATACCCATTCTGTACGATTAATAAACATAATGAAGATGATTTATAACTCTAAAAATAACATAAGTTCAGCTTAGTAACAATCCGGGGCTGCGGGTTGTTCGAAAGAGATACCGCGCCCCCGAAACGCAAAGGGCACACGAAGGAATTAAGTCCGCCTTTGTACTTTTTTTTTGTGCATAAAGTTTAAATAAATAAATAAATAAATAAATAAGGAACATAGATGGTTTTTAGTCAGTAAAAGTCACTAAGGACGGGACGGGTCATTTGATGATTTTACCATCTACCAGTAACAATGTGTTTATTTTATTCTCGTAACATAAAAATTATAAATAATAATTAAATTACAAAGACTGCGTCGTTAGCCTAGTGGTCCCAAGTGCGACAGCTACGCTAGAGATCTTGGTTTCGATTGCAAGGTCGACCAAAAGTGTTATTGGGTTTTTCTATGAAATTCTCAGTAGCGCTCGGAGTTAGAATTTGTGACCGGTTGATGGCAATAGGTTTGCGCCCTATTACATGGGACCTAAACATACCGGCAAACTGTGGGTGTACCTACATTGGTACATCTCTGCCTAAGCGTTTGGAGAAGACAGGCGTGATGGTATGGTAAATTACAAAGAATATACAATAATAATTTATAAAAAAAGGAAGCTCTTATGCCATCAAAAATCTCATCCGCATCGCTGTCAATGGGGCAAGTGCCCAAAAGGCTGGCAGCTTTGCTACATTGTATGGCAATATAAATACTTAGTGACTAAGGAATATAAGGTGACTGGTAATTAATGACCGATACTTAAACACATGAATGGCGATTTCAGACTTAGATTAATTATGAAGACCAGGTTTCTTCACGATGCTTTCCTTCACCGATGTCATTGTCGTCCAAGATAAACTTAAAAACAAAACCGGCCAAGTGCAAGTCCTACTCGCCCACAAAGGGTTTCGCACAATTTTCTACATGGCAAAAAAATCACGTTTGTTGTATGGTTGCCCCTTAAATATTTATTTAATCCTATATTTTAGTATTTGTTGTTATAGCGGCAACAGAAATACATTAACTGTGAAATTTTCAGCTTTCTAACTGTCACAGTTTATGAGATACAGCCTGGTGACAGACGGACGGACAGACGGAACGCGAAGTCTTAGTAATAGGGTCCCGTTTTACCCTTTTGGGTAAGGAACCCTAGAAATGACATATGAATTAAATGATGCCGGTTATCAAACCCACAATCTTACGAAAGAGAGGTGGGCGCCTGAACCGCTGGGACTGTCACATAACTGTAAAAATAAACATTTTGATTATATTTTTGATTCTTTTTTCGAAATCTACCATTAAGATTTATTTGTGTGTCATATTTACATATTTAATTTTTCCAAAATTTTGGATGAGTTAGGAACTTACTGGTTTAACCAGATTTCACTGAATAGGTATATTCACCGCTTAGAATCTATAAATCTATGAATCATTGATCTTTCTTAACTTATTCACATTTGTTTAAGATACTTAGGTAGGTATATTGTATAATATTTTATTTACTGTTTATATTTTATCTTCAACTCATTCGAGAGCAAGCAAGCAAGGTGTATCTGCGACAATATTAGTTCAGTTCTTGATTTCAAATACTAAGATAAAATATCATGGCGGTTATTTCATTTTTCAAAGTTCATTTTCTTTCATTTTTTTTATTATTTATTATTATGAAATATAACACAAAATTTTACAAAAAAAATGTAATTTAATATTTGTATTGTAAATCAAAAAATAAAATAAAATAATAATAAAAAGTACACAATTTATAAAAGAGATAAGGAAACCTTACATAGCAACAAAAACCTCGTCCGCATCGCTGTCAAAGGAATTTCTTCAGTACCACAGGTACGTTTACAAACATATAAACTCACATACACAAACAACTGATTCCGTGTGGGAATTGAAGCAGAGCAGCAAAGCGGCCAATATTTTTATTAAATTTAACTAGGTATTATCCGTATGGAATGCCTGCTTTTTTTTTTTTTTCTTTTTTTTTTTTTTTTTTTTAGAGATGGTAAAATCATCAAATGACCCCTCCCGTCCTGGGCGGGGCGGGAGGGAGTGTCAGACTTTTACTGACTAAAAACCATCTATGTTCCTTCGTGTGCCCTTTGCGTTCCGGGGGCGCGGTATCTCTTTCGAACAACCCGCAGCCCCGGCAGGCATTTGGCCCTTAGTGGCCCCTTCCGATGGCTGACACCTCTGTGCGCGGAACATGAACGCGCCGTCGACACGGTCTGTCGCTAGTTAATAACGTACGGACGGTGAGCTACCCATTGCTCACCGTCCACAGACCGCGTCTACGGTATCCGCCTGCGATGGAATGCCTGCTTGCAGTCGCCTTTTGGGCTACCCCAAAAGGCGACTGGGGACATTGGGGACATATAGATACGCTATGCATTTTTTTTTATATTCCACTGAAGGTGGCTAACAAGCTAACGGCCTACCTGATGTTAAGCGGTTACCGCTGCCTATGGACACTTGCAACACCAGACCCAGAGGCATCACTCGGGCGTTGCCGACCCCGCAAAAAACATCAAGTTACCTCTTTTCTTGAAGAACCCTATGCTGTGTGTGCAAGAAAATACTGTTTAGGTTTGTTTATTATCTCTCACACAGTCATTATGAAATATCTACAAAAATGTGCCATCTATACGCAAACAAGAGGAGTGCCAACGAAAACTCAGTACAACAAAATTGGTTGAATTATCAAAATGAGAGGTAATTTGATTACTTACTAGTAGATTACGTAGTAGTAGATCTCTTTGTGAAAGAGCTCATCCGGGGAAGTACTACCACCATACCTATTTCTGCCGCAAACCAGCATTGCTGTGTGCCGGTTTGAAGGGTATAGGAGCTGGTGTAATTACAGGCACTTAAGACATTTTAATCTTAACTCTGGGATGGCAACACATTTGCAAGGCGTTTGGTATTGCAGATTTCTATAGGCAGCGGTGACCACTTAACATCAGGTGGGCCGTCGGCTTGTTTGCCATCCAATAATATTTAAAAAAATTACACAGTAGGTACCTAATTATAATGTTTGTGTGGGTGTTGAGTACATTACGCAATTAGAACGACATGGCTGAAAATAACGAGGTTCGTTGTACTTATCAAAATAAACCATTTTCTTTTCTTTTGTTTGTAATAGACTATTTTAAGTACTTTTAATTTTACCTCCGATTACTTAAGTATTGTTTGTTTAGTGAAGTATCTATACACCGTTACTTTTATGTCGTTCTGAAACCGAAAGCCATAAACTCTATGTTAGTAACAGAAACTGCCTCGTTGGCCTAGTGGTCCTGAGCGTGACTGCTACGCTAGAGGTCCTGGGTTCGATTCCCAGGTCGAGCAAAAAGTGTTATTGGATTTTTCTATGAATTCTCAGTAGCAGCTCGGGGTTTGTATTTGTGCCCGGCTAATGACAATAGGCTCGCCCCATTACATGTGACCTAAAAATATGCCGGCGAACTGTGGGTGTACATTATTACACCTCTGCCTAACCCTTCGGGAAATACAGGCGTGATGGTATATTAAACTATTGGCATTTTTATTTTCAATATACAACAAAGAAAAAACAAATAATTTAAAAACACTGAGAACTCGAAGTAGCGCTTCCTTGCAGTCAATGCATATGTGTGTGTGTCCTTATCGACGCTCGGCTACATATGCGAACGGTAGCCATTGAAAAATGCATTCATCGATCAGACAAAAGCGCTAAATATCTAACGTCTTAAAAAAAATTACAATACCAAATGTAAATATTACTCGACTGGAGTTCTAGTGTTTCGGCTCCAGAACGATGGAAAAGTAAGCGTGTATAATTAGTATGTAAATTAATAGACTAAAGACCCGTGCGGGTGATATATTTAAATAGATAAGAAATGAATTCAGCTCTACTTTAGAAGGAAGCTAAATATATTCTGGTAAAAAAATCTATAACATTTTAAATGATAATTCTGAATGGAGTGCGCATGCTCACGTGAATATTCGTCCTCCACACGGTCGTTGTCTTATTGTAGGACCGATTGTCGGATCAGACGACTGATTTCTGTAATGGTGTAGGCTACTAGCCAGTGAAAACAAAGTCAGCTGTACACGAAAAACTGTATAATATAGTTTAAACTTATATAAAATACAATATTAACAAAACTATGAGACCGTCGACGATAAAACAAAACCCCATCTCATATGTCCTCTGCGGGTTGTTCGAAAGCAACGAGCGCGAAAGAGATACCGCGCCCCCGGAACGCAAAGGGCACATGAAGGAACATAGACGGGTTTTAGTCAGTAAAAGTCTGACACTCCCTCCCGCCCCGCCCAGGGCGGGGGAAGTTATTTGATGATTTCCCGTCTATAAAAAAAAAATATATCTCATATGTCCTCTTGACGGATGCGCACGCCGCATGCGGGAACACGCATGCGCGGCTCGCGCTTTACCAGTCCAACCGCGTATGTGTGTTATAGTAACGACTAATTATCCGAAAAATAAAATATTTTTCACAAAATTTACTTCTATCTAAACTTCTATACTATGTGTTTCTGTTTGTAATGGATACACTCAAAAAGTACTTTACCGATTTTCAATATTCCTTCAACTATTATCAGCGGGTAACATAGGCTATATTATTTTATCAAGAAAATTAATGATCCATAAGAAAATTCACGCAAGCGAAGTCACGAGCAAAATTGAAAGCTCCTAATATTTTCTATAACAAACTAGTAGGTAGGCATTGTTTGATATAATTTGCAAAAGTTGTTCATAAAAATAGAGACAAGACGCTTGCTTCACGAAGGCTTTCAACGTTCCAATATTTTCCGTAGTTTTACGTAGTTTTGCGTACCTTCAGGCTCCGGAAAGTAATAAAAATGAAGTATCCGAAGTTCCGAGACGAAAGTTCGTTTCTTTGTGGATTTATTGTGATGATGTAATGGTTTTGGGTCTACATGTGCGATAAGTAAAGCGATGGAACAAGCATTTTAACATCGTGTGTCCTATCAATATTTAAAAAATACGGTCAATGCTATAGACAAGGTCCGGTAGGGCTAGTGCATGCCAGGATAGCAGAATTTGTTTGAAAGGGTCACCGAGGCCTTTGAACGCAAAGGGCATTAGAAAAAATACAGATGGGTTTTAGTCAGTAAGAGTCTGACACTCCCTTCCTCTCAGCTCACAGCGAAAAAAGTCATTTGATGATTTCCCATCCTTAAAAAAGGAATGGCGTCAATTCTGCTAACTTTTAGTAGCGATCACAATCAAATCTCAGTCTAAATCTTTCAAAAATGCCTCTAATATTTGTATTTTTTGACATGGATTGTCACTGGTATGAAATTGCGACTAAATTTTGCATGGTACGTTTTAGCTTTTATATCAGTTAGTGCGCAGCAGTGCTGCAGTGGCTGGGCAAAGAAAAATCCTTCCATTGACTCCTAAACAATCACAGTCAATTTCAAACTTTTGATGTAGTTTTAACTTTATTATTTAAGTAACTGCCCCGTTGGTCTCGTGGTCGCAAGTGCGACTGTTGTGCAAGGGGTCTCGGGTTCGATTCCCGGGTCGAACAAAAAGTGTTATTGGGTTTTTCTCTGAAATTCTCAGTAGCAGTTCGGAGTTTGGATTTGTGCCCGGTTAATGACAATAGGCTCGCCCCCTATTACATGGGACCTAAATATACCGGCGAACTGTGGGTGTACATTGGTACACCTCTGCCTAACCCTTCGGGGAATACAGGTGTGATGGTTATTAAAATAAAAAGCTTAAGTTTTTCTGTGTGTTTGAACGCGCTAATCTCTGCAACTGCCAGTCGGATCTGAAAATTATTGTTGTATATAATAGCCAGATTTATAAGGAATAATATAGATTATGTAACATTACGCTTTGACTTACGGGAACAGAGTAGTAACTGAAGACGTAACTTAATACGATTGAAGTTGCGGGTAGCAGCTTGTAGCTTATATACGTATAGTATCGGTGCATATGATTGAAACGTATTGCTGTTCTACTTTCAGCTTATTGTCTGAAGAAACGATTAGATTCTCGTACTAGGTCACGGTAATTACTAAGCTAGTTTCATTTTTAAATCTAGACCGCCTCGTTAGCCTTGTGGTTCTAAGCGCGACTGCTATGCTAGATGTTTTGGGTTCGATTCCCAGTTTAAGCAAAGTGTTATTTATTGGGTTTTTCAATGAAATTCTCACAAATCAAATACAAATCCTAACTCCGAGCTCCTAGCTCGGAGTTAAGATTTGTGCCCGGTTAATGGCAATAGGCTTGCTCCCTATTACATGGGACCTGAACACACCGGCGAACCGTGGGTGTAGTTTGGTACACCTCTGCCTAACCCTTCGTGGAATACAGGTGTGATGGTGTATATACATATGTATTCATGATGAGAAGAGAAAATGATTTGACAAATTTTAAACTCCCTCTGGTAAGAAAAACTTTCATTTAGAAAGTTTTTCTTACTTGCTTCAAAATAAAAAGAATACCAGCTTATTACTATCCCACGGCACAGCAAAGGCATCTTCTCATGCAGAGAAGGCATGAGCGTAATCTTAAAAAGTCACTTTGTTACTTGAATCATCAAACCCACAACCTCATGCATAAAAAGCAGACGCACTAACCACTAGGCCATTACGACGAATGGCAAGAATTTGTCATACGCTAATTAGCAAGTACCTACACAGTTTAATCCCGCATTGTGGCACGTTTCCAACTTCTAACCTCATATAAAAAGACTTAGGTTACTAATGTATGACAATGTACAATTAGTAACATTTATTTTTGTCACAAACAACGGTCTTTACTTTTTTTTTTAACATTTCCCACGCTTGGATTTTTCCTTTACCGTGGGTGTATATACAAACTTATTTATAAACTCACATACACAAACAACGAGATCTGGAAGATTTACTTGTATTCCCCGAAGGGTGAGGCAGAGGTGTATCAATGTACACCCACAGTTCACCGGTATGTTTTTAGGTCCTATGTAATAGGGGGTGAGCCTATTACACTACATAATTTTGCACTGCAGGGCAAACGACTCCGGGGCTGCGGGTTTTTCGAAAGAGATACCGCGCCCCCGGAACGCAAAGGGCACACGTAGGAACATAGATGGTTTTTAGTCAGTAAAAGTCTGACACTCCCTCTCGCCCCGCCCAGGACGGGGGGGGGGGTCATTTGCTCTTCTCATACCTATGAAGAATACATACATACTTATGAAGATGGATAGATGTATATTTGTTACTCTTTCACGCTTGAACGGCTGAACAGATCTGGATGAAATTTGGTACTGAAATAGATTGTAGTGTGGACTAACACATAGGATACTTTTATCCCGGAAAAATGTAAGGCTCCCGTGGGATAATATATCAAATTTGACGCGGAAAAATTCGCCCCAGAAGCTAGAAACTAGTGCCATAATAATACTACTAATGTCTTATTAAAACTGTATCTCCCAAAATGATCTAACTTCTAAGCATACGTACTTGGTAATTAAAACCTTTTAGCTCGCGGTGCACCGTACCTACCGCCATTACCATACTAGTTGTACCTGTATTTAAGGCGCTTTAACAAGCAAATGTTTAGGTAACAGCGTAACGCGCATCGCGACAACAAAAAAAGGTTCAAAGTAGCAATGCATTATTTTGATGTTAGCTGAATGTAATGGCCACCAGATTAAAATAATTTTGCGGTTTTCATTTAAATAAAAAAAGAATGCACGGATCGGTGGAAAAAAATCTGTTTTGTCTTTATGTGATTGAATTTTCTATAATTCGCACAATTCTCACAATTTTGAACGTGGGATACGTTCAAAATTGTGAGAATTGTGCGAATTTGTTTGAGCTCTCTTTTATGATTTATTTATCATGATACTATTTCATTTTCATAAAATATTTGTGAATAAGCCTTTTCTTTGAACCTTTGACAAAAGACTCAATTTTTTTCTGGCTTGTAGTGTGTACCAGTATGCTTAAGGCTGTCCGCCCACATCGGACAATCGGTAACCGATTTTTTTGTCGGAGAGAATGATTTATTCCAACAAACAGTCGGTCCCATCGGAAACTAAGGGTCTATTGAACGGTCCGGTAATCGGTTCCAATCGGTCTAATTGTCCGCAAAAAACAGAGCATTTTACGGTGTCCTACGTTCGAATAGCGCCTTAAGTTCGTTGTGAAGTTGGTAACAAATGTTAGATGGAGTCAAAAAACCCGTTTTACTTTGCATAGATAATTATGTTATTGTACCTGCTTGTTTTTTGTTTAAAACAGAATTTGTAATGGATCTTATTTTAGATTTGTCTAAGCGTTTTGACTATTATTCCTACCGTCTATTTAGTAGTTATACATATAGTAGTAACTACGTATAATAATCGAAAGTTTTAGTGGATGAATCTTAGTTTCTCAATCACGCCAGAACAGCTGAACAATTCGGAATGAACTTTGGCATAGAGTTAAATTATTGTTTGATAGCATATAGGCTACTTTTTATCCCGAAAAATATATGGAACCCGTGGTTTTTTTTTAAATAAATCTGACACGGACAAAATCGCCGTGGGAAGTAAAAAATAAATTTAGTTTAGAAGTTTAGTAAAAAATATACTTTGTCTTAGTTATAACATTTAATATTAGTTTTCATGAAAATACGTGACAAAAATTTTACCAAAGTCAAAAAGTCAAAGTCAAATCATTTATTTCAATTAGGCCATTAAAAGGCACTTTTGAACGTCATTACATAAAAAAAAAACATTAATATTGAATCTAGTTGCCCATTCCAAAAGGTAGTTTCGTATTGAGAAGAACGGGCAAGAAACTAGAAAAAGAGAAAAAGTTCCCAGGTATGGTCCGGAACAAAATAAAATGTCGCTAAACGATGGGTAGAATATATAAATTTTCGTCTTCGTTTCTTTTCGCATCCATTATATCATTCTGTGTCTATTTTTTAAGAGACTGGCGTTCAGTTTTTTGCAGGTATGTTAACCTGGTCATTTCAGTTGTTAGGTGATCGACCATAAGGTCATTGCTTTCAACCGTACAGACAGTCATCATCAACTCTGTCTAGTCTGGTCCAATAAAAATGAATAGCTAAATTGTTAAGCGCATAACTCAAAAACGGCTAGACCGATTTGGATAATTCTTTCTCTGTTGTATTCGTCATTTCACGGACAAGATTAATATCAAACAACATTTTTGGAAAATCCACGGGATATGTCAGATTTTTGCGTCCGTGTGAAGTCGGGGCGGTTCGCTAGTATTAAATGTTATTATTCTTGGCCGTGCTGTGACTTTGGACGGTAAAGTCTTGACCTTTGCTTTGCAACGCAGGTTATAAGTGTCATTATGACTTTGAATTTCAAAACCGCTGGCAGTGTTTGAAAATAGGCGCTTCAAATTTTAAATCTGTTGGTTAAAACGCAAACCGATGATATTCTCCGAATATTTAGTGGTTTAGAGCAGTGGTTTAGCGGTTGGCTGCTGCTCTGCGTCACTGCGTGTCTCGGGTTTGATTCTCGCATGGAACAAAATTTGTTTGGCCTAATGGTCGTGGTTTTGTGTGTGGTCGGTGTGCTTGTGAGACGGTGTGTGTGGTTGTAAACTTAGTATAAACAGGGTCTACAATCTATTTCACCTTACTACAGATCACTGCGTGATAAAGCTAGAAGAACAGGGACTCACTTAACAGTTTGTGTATTCAATATCCTCCTCGTTGAGTTTTTAGTTGATATTTTCCAAGCACAAAGATTTTAAAAAAAAAGTAAGGCTGCAGTTTCACTTGAGGTAAGCTAATGCCCGGTTCTTATATGCATAACGAATAGTTTATCCAGCTGCAGTTAGGTAGTTTAACAGCAAAAATACTAAAGCATTTGTTTGACAATACCGGTCAGTTAGTTATAGGAATCGTTACAAAGAATGCAACCGATTTACACCAACAGCATTACTTTTTTTAAACCTTAAAATAAAAAAAGCAATCCTATTGATGTAAATCAGACACGTACAAGCAACGTAGCTTAGATTAGCTCAAGTAGAATCGCAGTCCAACAATACTCAATATGTAAGTAGGTACTTTTACTGGTTTATTACCCAACATATTGTATTATTGTATTACTACTACGTAATACGTAAAGCCTTTGTAGGAGACGAGTAATTGGGGCTTCAAAATTTGTTAAAGTTTACACCCTAATTCACACGTCTCCGTTTCTAAATAGGGTGCGACCCATTTATACCTTATCTACGTATGCTAATATTATAAACAGAGAGGCAAAGTTTGTGAGGTTGTAGGGGGTACTCTTTGGATCTACTGAACCGATATTGAAAATTATTTTACCCATAGACAACCACGTTATTTGGGAGTGTCATAAGCTATACAAGGCGTTGATTTGCATTCTAGTCAAATTCAAGGAGTTAACTATGCTCGTCAAAATAACGCTAATTCATACTTAGTTACCTCTTAATTGACTGACTGAACCATGAAACACTATTTCAATCTGCCAACACTTAGACGGTCAGCATAGAGCATGACCAAAATATTCGACTAAAGAACGAAATCGAACGAACAATTGAGCATAATTGTCAAAATTTACAATAGAATCCATAGACCAAAAATGTCAACGTCACAGCTGATTGAAACCCGCCATCTTACTTCTTAACTATACTTAAACAACGGGTCGCCGCTGGCTGTTTAAATTTTCTATCACTGAGCTAGTACATAACAACATCTCAACGCTGATTAATGTTTATAGGTAAGATTTTTCACCTAAGACACCGTTGAAAGTGGTTTGGCAAGTAGCTAAGTATTATTTAGCGTTATTTTTATAAGTAAAGCTGTATATGTTTACTTCACACTTCACTGTTCGATAAACGGGAGCAAAGCATTAACCAAAGACATAACTTATCTTAACGAAACCATGCAAACGAAGTCGCGGGCAGAAGCTAGCGTACCTACCAATGACGTATTAACCGTATATTTCCGATGCCATATTCAAAATGTTGATGTAACGCTGTTGATAACAGTTCGAAACGTCAAAATTATTTGCGTTGAGTCTAATATTGCGACATCATACGTTTGTAGGTCATAGTACACGACACACTATCTATGTATGCCACTAATTGATGACACGGTTGACACAAAAGCTAAACGATTGGCTGCGTTGGATGGCAAACAAGCCGACGGCCCACCTGATGTTAAGTGGTCACCTCTGCCTATAGACATCTGCAATACCAGAGGCCTTGCAAATGCGTTGCCATCCCAGAGACAAAGTTGAAATGCCTCATGTGCCTGTGATTTAACCGGCACTCATATAGTAACGCTGCTTTGCGGCAGAAATAGATATGGTTGTTTATGGCCCAGGGCGGGGTCATTTGATGATTTCCCATCGGTAAAAAAAAAGAATCCCAGAGACAAATTTGAAATAGCTCTAATCTTAAATCTGCTAATCCTGCTAACATTATAAATGCAAAAGTTCGTGAAGATGATGAATGGATGTTTTTACTCTTTCACGCTTAAACAGCTTTTTTTTTTAAAGACGGGAAATCATCAAATAACTTCCCCCGCCCTTAGTGTCAGACTTTTACTGACTAAAACCCGTCTATGTTCCTTCATGTGCCCTTTGCGTTCCGGGGGCGCGGTATCTCTTTCGAACAACCCGCAGCCCTGGACGCTTAAACAGCTGAACTGAAATTTAACACTAAGATAGATTGTAGTATGAACACAGCAAATAGACTACTTTTTACCCCAAAAAGTATGATTCCCGTAGGACAATAAACTTTGACGAAATCGCGGGCAGTAACTAGTCATACATATTAGTATAGATTACCAAGGCTAGACAGTCGACTCTCACCTGCTTATCAAACAGCAAAACTTTTGCTAAAATGTATTAATAATACCTAAAAGAACAAATAACCTTGGCTCACTTGAAAACTCAGACACATACAATGAATAAAATTAACAAAAACTATTTATAAATATAATGAGTTTCAACGAAACGAGTTTTGTGACGTCAAGTATGTGATAAAGTGAGTTCAAAACGATATCACTGGTGATAAAACTAAATAAGAGGCTGGTTAATAACGCGAAAAGTTTAATCAACTTTACATGGTTCAAGTATTATAAGAAACTAGCTTCCACCCGTGTCTTCCTCCACGTGGCTTATTTCACCCGCCTCAAGTTACATCTTTGGTTACTGCTCCGCTCCTGGAGGTCGTAGCGTGATGTTATATAGCCTGTGTAACCAGGAATAATGTAGCTATTTTTGGTTATAAAATGGTTAAAATCGGTCCAGTACTTTCGGAGTATATTCGGTAGAAACAAAAAAAAATTGTCCTCTTTATAATTTTACTAGCGAACTACCTGCGACTTCGCCCGCGTGATTTATTTCACCCGCGTTAAGTAACGTCTATGATTACTGCTCCGCTCTCGTGTGTCGTACCTTGATGTTATACAAGGTGTTGATTTGCATCCTCGTCAAATTTTAGGAGCTTGTCATAAAAAAAAAGAAGTAATCAAATATAATTACGATACCTGGTCAATATATAATAAATACTTGTTTTTTTAGTTACAACTATCAAATAACAGTATTCCAGAATACTCCTCTTGCAAAATTCAGAATCGCCCAGTTGCGTATGCGGTAGGCAGAGTTGTCGCGCGGCTATATCAATGTGTGCATAGCGTCTAAACCCTCTGGCGAGATGGATAGTTAGAATTTGAAAAAAAAAAAACAAAACCAAATTATTGTATTATTGATTCGTGTTAAGAATCACGAGCATAGTTAACTCCTTGAATTTGACTAGAATGCAAATCAACGACTTGTATATGGATTCAGTTCATGATTGTAGATACCCAAGAGTTGACATAATTCGTCAGTTATTAAAAAAAGACAGTTGTTAATTTTGACCGTGTAGGCTGCACTTTTGTATAAAAAGCTGTTATTTTTTTGGCATTGGTTTAAAATTGCAGATGTATATTGCAGAATTTATATTTTAAAAATTACAAAATGCATGTATGTTAAACAAGTTCAGCTGTTAAAACTAACCCAACCTAAAACTGCCTAATATTAATAATGTCAACTTTTATGTAATTGAAAACTTGTAATTGTCCTTATTAATGTTATTTACAACCAAACTATTTTACATAATCAGCTGTAAGTCTTCCAAAAACAATTAAAAAAAAAAAAACAAACAGTTATAAAAATTATTACAACGTTTTTTTAATAACGGACAAAAAGTTTCCATCGCTGAGAGGTGTAGAATTCTGTACAAATATCACTCGAATATATTATAATTGAACCAAAATGTTAAAAGCACTGTCGAATTTTCGATTACAAATTCTCACATTAAATAACCTAACAATATTTTAAACTGACTTTAATACAAATTCACGATGCATTTTTGTTTTAAGGATTTATGCGTTAACTGGCAACGGGTAAATAAGTTTAACCGTTTTATTAAACAGGTTTCTGAAAAACTTAAAACGGTTTAAAATTAAGATTAATAAGATGTGGTCTACGAGACTTTAAATGCAAGTTCTAAAAATAAAAATATCTTGTTTAATAAATGTTGCAATATTGTTGAATTTTAAAATACTAAACATACGTAATTATATTTATTTTAAATAATTTAAAGCAAAGGATTGGAACTCTCTATACATATGTTTTTCCGAACGCATTCAACCCTAATCTCTTCAATGTTAGAATGAACAGGCTTCTTCTGCGTAAGATCACTCCATCGTCGACTTTGTCTTTGTCACCTTTCACCTAGACTAAAGCCAAGAGAAAACCCATATCAAGTAAAAAAAAAAAAGTTAAAAGTCACCCACGGACTCTAACAAAATATGTGTTGCAACGTGTCCGCCAGACAAACGGTGATGCTGTTTTGGAGATTGATGCTAACAGAAATATAAACACTGCACAACACCTCCGCTGATCAAAGATATTATGTATTATTAACACATATTTACTGACTTCAATGACCGAATTCTTTCGCTTGTGTATTATTTAAGTATTTGTCATATAATATCACACTAGTGTGATAAAATAATTCTTGTCATTGTAATATAAACCAAGTCGCATTCCGTGTCCGCCTGCTTGTCCACACTACTTTAAAACCACGAAATGTATTTTGATACGGTTTTTACCACCATTGAGAAAATGAATATTTTACTTTAACAATAAGTCTATGTTTGTCCCACTGCAGGGCAAAGGCTTCTTCTTACACAGAGAAGGCGGGAAAATTCATCACAACTCTTGCTCAAGGCGGACTGGCGATTTCAGACTTATATCTTACTACTACTATTAACACGAAAATTTTGATGAATGTTTGTTACTTAAGTAACATACATTCATCAAATACGAAATGCCAGAACGCTAGAATGGCCGAATGGGTCTGGAACTGGTCTAGCACAGAGATAGATTACGGCCTGGCATAGTATATAGACTACTTTTTATCCTAGAAAAATGTACAGTTCCCTTAAGATATATATAAACTTTAACTTTCGCATAAACCTTTGATGCAAACAAAGTCGCAGGTAGAAGCTATTACTAGCTTCCATAATAATTATTATCTATTCATGTTTCACATGCACCCATATAACTTATTATGACAGATTCAAGATTATAAGCGATATATCATAGATGTGTTTGACTAAACTAAAGTAAATATTTGTACACAAAATGGCTGGCGTAGCGGACAGTTATTTTTGGGTTGACTGATAAAATGTAAGCATCTAAAGTTTACACAATCTATTCTTATCTGTATCTAATTTAATACGTATGGTTAGTTTCCTAAGAGATGGTAATAGATGCTGTAACACTCACCTACCGCAACATGTATTTATGTTCTGGTAGCGATAGACAGGAGCCCAGTCTGTAGAGCAAGAGTTGTCCAAAATAAGGCCGGGGGCCGCATGCCGCCCGCCAGAGCCGGACCGTAAATTGGAGGGGCCCCAGGCTAACACTACTTGGGGGCCCACCTAATTAATCAAACCAATGTTTACAATCAGATTAATTTATATTGTGAATATGGTCCATTGTCATTAATAGGGGCTAGAGGCCCTTAATATCTTAGGGGCCCTGGAGTGCACATTAAAAAGCCCATATTAAGATCTGCCGGGACCTGTGGCCCGTGTCTTATATTTTGTACGGCCCGCGATGTATTATTGTTCGACTGCAAAAATGTTTTTTTTTTATGTTGCAACATTTTTTTTAAATAGCATTAAAAGCAATTGAATTAGTTATTAGTAGTATGGCAACAATTTTTTATCACTATTATTCGGGAATTCCAGAACTGTGTATTTCTATTTCTTTCTGCGGCCCTCCAAACTATTTGTTGATTGGCCGAAGATCGCATTTGGTTTACGCATCCCTGCTATAGAGTATAGTTATTCGTAGGTACTCCGCTGCCAAATTGATCGGAGATCACAATTCAATGCATGCAATAAGCGTGCCCTTACTCACGTGACGAATTCTGTGACGTGACGAACATTAGTCAGACTGTCTGGCACAACGCTATGAGTAGCACAACACTATAAATAGATAAGTGGTTGCTTATAAATTATGTCTGAAAGCTAATTCAATTTATAATGTGCAAAATTCTTCTTAGAAGTACACAGTTCCAGATATGTATGATGTAATACCAGTAGTGACAAAAGTTAATCCTGCAAAGGCCAATTTATTGGTAGTAAAATGCATGTGTGCCAAATACAAAGTTTAAATTATTAATTCGCAAAATTATTAATCCGTTGTATACTTGTATGATGAATGTGGACGAGGCGAAAGTAGTATGTAAGGATCGTAGCAGTCGGCGTTCTGTAGTTTCTGCCTACACCTTTGGGAAAAAGGCGTGAGTTTATGTATGTATGTAGGTAAAATATAATTTTAAGAAATATCATAACTCTGGATCTCTAACCGCAGTTAGTTTGGGTATTTCCACCTTACTCAGTTGCGGTTGGAATTATTTTTATAAATATACAAAATAATATGACTAGATTCCGCCCGCGACTATGCCCGTGTAGTTTGTTTTACGCGCGATAAGTTAAGTCTTTGGTTACTGCTCCGCTCAAGTGGGTCGTAGCTTGATGTTATATAGCCTATGTTACTCAGGAATAATGTAGCTACCTATTGGTAAAAAAATGATAAAATCGGTTAAGTAGCTTCATACCTTATTCGCTATAAACAGATAAACCAACAAAAAAACTTTCCTATTTATAATATTTAGTATAGATATCTTCAAGTTAAATAAAAATACTATATATGGTATAATAAAGAATACGGATAATAAAAATCACAACTAACTTTACTATGACTTGCTTGGTATTGTTTTATTTTCTTGGGCATTTTCCGGGGTCGTGGGTCAAACCCGTATTCACGACCGCAGTGAGATACGGCGTAAATAATATGAGCATTACTTACGTGTACTATCAACAAAACTTATATGGTAACAATTTGATATTGACCTTAATTCTTAGGGATAAGGGCATTTTTAGTTATTCTATTTTTAATTGATGACACGGTTAGCGCAGTTGCTGAGCGATCGACTGTTGCGCTGCGTGTTGCGGGTTCGATGTCTTCACGGCACAAATGTTTGTATGGCTTACAGATAGTAGCTCCGGATCCGGCTGTTTGTGTATGTGAGTTTGTATGTTTGTAAACGCACCCACGATACAGCAGAAATTCCTAGAGTATGGCAATGTTAAAAAAAATGCTTCTTTTTTAATCTTCGATAATTGTAGACTTCTGAAAAACTTTTATCCTATTTCAGCCATCTTTTTTTCGCGGCTAATATGTACCCTATGTCTTTCTCCAAGATCTAATTTATCTCTGTACCACATCAAAATCGGTTTAGGCGTGAAAAGGCAACACACAAACTTACTTTCGCATTTATAATATTATATAGTTAGGACTATGTCCCTACATAAAAAAAAACGACGGGTTGCACTCCGGGAGTGCCGGCAGAAGTGAAAACGCTAAAGACGTACACAAATATGACAATTCGCTGACGCGAATTATTTGTGTACGATAAATTCGTAAGATTTTCGATCAGGTCACGTGTCCTGACGCGAGTTTAACATATTTTACACATTCCAAAACAAGTGCAGAACGCCGCTTACGAATTTTCGATCAGGGTCACGTGTCCTGACGCGAGTTTAACATTTTTTACCCATTCCAAAAAAAGTGCACAACGCCGTTAAGGAAGTTTTCACTTCAATAACCCAATAAATAATAGGTATGATATACACCTATATCATATTATTTACTGGGTTATTTCTGACTACACACGAGATGCTTTTAACCAAATTTAATTACCAAGAGTGGTTGTTTGACAAGGTTTATTTATACTTACCTACATACATACCTTCCGAAAGCTCTGCATTGTAATGAACGCTATTACTCAATAGCTCTGTGTAGGCGGATACCGCAGGTGGTCCCTTTTTAGTAGAAGGACTTTTGTCGTGATGAAATGGAATGGTTGTGCCATTTTATGTGGCGGAATGTGATCCGTGCTGTGTAGGTAAGAATGCACGAATACGTACGTGGGCATTTTCATTTTAAATGGCGCAGGCTGTTTTTCGGTTGTCCCATGACTAAAATATGATGAAAAAAATATTTGCAAACAATTTTTTTAAGAAAAATCTATTGTACCCTGTAGGTATTTTTATAAATATGTGGATTTAATTTATTAGTTCCTTATAGAGCACGTATTTAATTTTATTTAAATTAATAATGTTGCGGAATCGTGTAAAATCATGATGTCCCCATGTCAGTTTGCATCATTGCATTCAATTTTTTCGTTATTTTTTGTACGACAGCTAACGTAGCGACACTTTCATTGTATTGTTAGATAGTTAATTTATCCTTTAAACTAAGCATTTCATCTCAGTTAGTGAAGAAAATATATAATAGTTTAATAAAAAGCTTGTCCCACGAATTCGCGACTACCGGACATGTCCGGATAGTCACGCGGTTTTTACTATGAAATACACACATTTATCATCAAAATTCGGTTTTAACGGTAACTCTGGGTACAAATTTCAAAGTATGAAATGTTATTTTGAAGTTAGTCGCACTAGGTGTCCAGCTAGTGCAGTAAGTTTTGCAGCACAATAAATGGTTAAAAAAGAACTGTTGTAGTTAGTAACGTTTTTTTCATGAATATAAAGTTTGTCATTTTTTCTTTTTTAGGTATACATAACTTATACACTGCTGAAAGCATAAAAGTACAATTTTACAGCTTTCTGATAATATTGTTTAAGTATTTAAATTTAGTTTAAAAAACGATCTATATCCGTCACGTCCTGTTAGTAACTAGTTGTAGTGAACTATACACTACAACTAGTTACTAACAGGACGTGAGTGTAGTAGTTTTTGAAGCCTATTTATTTTAACCTGCGCCATTTAAAATGAAAATGCCCACGTATAGGATGAACATGCCTTATGGTGAAAGGAATAAAAGGCTGATTTTTTTTTTACCAACTGCTCCTTTGGTCTCGTGGTCGCAAGTGCGACTGCTGTGCAAGGGGTCCCGGGTTTTCGATTCCCAGGTCAGGCAAAAAGTGTTATTGGGTTTTTCTATGAAATTCTCAGTAGCAGCTCGGAGTTTGGATTTGTACCCGGTTAATGGCAATAGGCTCGCCCCCTATTACATGGGACCTAAATATACCGGCGAACTGTGTGTGTACATTGGTACACCGCTGCCTAACCCTTCGGGGAATACAGGCGTGATGGTATATATATATTTTTTTTAATTTTTATGACAATTGAATATATCTATGTTTTGTCTCTGCATCACCCTAAGATAGACTGGTAGAAAATGCCTAAGTCCGCCTTTGTACGGTGTATTTATTGTTTGTGCATAAAGTTTTAATAAATAAATAATTAAATGAAATGTAAGTATCAAAACTTCTGCACATTTTTATCTGAAAAGTAGTTTTTTATTTTACAAGAATAAAGATAGTCATGTTAAAAACTGGAATTAGTGATTGTATGGAATATTTGCGTTTTAATAAATTTTTCCTTTATTTCACCAAAAATTAAAAACAAGAACTCAATTCACTAAATGCTTTTTTTAGGGGAAGCGATTTTCTAAGTCTTGAATTGAATTTCTAAATAGATTTCCTAATTAAACAAAATACCTAACCAAAATTTCGTATTTATAATAATAGTAGGAAGATAATAATTATGTTTTATGTTATAACAAATTACATACTTAGACTGACGGCCGGCGGCGATGATATTTTGTGAACATAGCTGTGTGAAGTATTTTAATAAAACTCTTAAAGAATTTCTCGAACAATTTCAATTTGTAAAGTTTTTGAACGATGTCATAAATGTATGTACAAAGTGTGTATACAAAAGTTGAGTTACTCGTATTAATGTCGTGAACGACAAAATGTTATGTAATACAAGCTTCTGCCCGCGACTACGTCCGCGTCAAAGTTGATATATTATCCCACGGGAACCGTACATTTATCCAAGATAAAAAGTAGCCTTTACGCCTTTATTTCCTTTCCACAGGCTGCATTCTATTTCTGTGTCAAATTTCATCCAGATCCTTTCAACCTTTCCAGCGATATTGCGTTACAAACATCCATCCATCCTCACAAACTTCCACGTTTATAATATAAATATGGATGTATGTTCATCAGGGTCGATTTTATTTATTAATAATAACACCCTTACACTGATGATGGAAGCCAAGAAGTCTGACAACCAGTCTAACCAAGGGATATCGTGTTGCCCAGTTACTGGGTTGTGGAGGTCAGATAGGCAGTCGCTCCATGTAAAACACTGGTATTCAGCTGCATCTAGTTGGACTGGAAACCGACCCAACATAGTTGGGAATAGGTTAAGCAGATAGGGTTGCCAACTTTTTGTCGGTCAAATATAGTAGTTCTAAAATTATTCCCCATAAAAATATAGTAGTTAAGGGAATATGAAAAAAAAAAATAGTAGGTTCCAAAATAGGTGCTTTATTTCTTAAAAGATTTATTTTTGCTACTTTCAGCCTTTATTAACACATTTTTATTTTTAAGGAATGCCTCATAGCTATTATTGCAATTTAAATTTAATAACTAATAGAGAAAACTATCCCACATGTATTGTTGTGCATTTTCCATTATGGATATTATCTGGATCGCGTGCTACCCAATAGCCGGATCCACACCGGACGATCCAAAGCGCTCCGTTCGCGCGCGGCATGGAGCGCGCTCCACGGAGCGTGAAGTGTAGACGTGCCGCGCGCGATCCATGTGCGCGGCGGAGAGCGCGCGCTCCTCGCCGCGTGCGATCCATTTGTTGTCGGTTTTTTGGTCACACACAAAGGGGCCTCAGTCGCTTGGCGCGCGCGGTCTGGACGGTTGTGATTTTAGAATCGCGTGATCCGCCGTTATGGATAATTCGCAATGTATCCGTTTAATTTCTTTATATAGGGAGAATAATGTTTATGGGATCCTAATGATACCAATTACACAAATAGAGGTGTAAGAGAAGATGAAGAACTCTTTGTAAAGTCGAGTCCCATATTCCAACCAGTTTTTAAAAATTGTTTTAACCCAATACTGTCTTTTTCGTTTTCGTATTTTTTGCCGTAAATATAACGTAATGTAAAATGTAGCTTGCTGCTGCTACGGCTATTCGTCACCGTCGTTGCACGTGACTCCATAGCCAGACAAATTCAACTGATTCAGTGTGGATCGGCAGGAGCGCGTTGGAGCAGTCAGTCAGGATCGCAAAAGATTGCTGTTGGATCGACCTAGAACGATCCACGCTCCACGCATCACGATCTTGGATCGCGGATCGCGGGATCGCCGATCCATTTTGGATCGTCCGGTGTGGATCCGACTAAATTTAGACTCCCACCCGATTTAAAACTTTTGCAGCCACTTTGTTTTTTTTCGTGGTGGCGTTATAGAGCCAACGTGCATAATTTCACGATCATCATTTATACTATTGTTATTCATTTTGGAAAAAGAAAATATTCAACTTCAACTCTTCTGTTGAATAGCCGGATCCACACCGGACGATCCAAAATGGATCGGTGATCCCGCGATCCGCGATCCAAGATCGTGATGCGTGGAGCGTGGATCGTTCTAGGTCGATCAAACAGCAATCTTTTGCGATCCTGACTGGCTGCTCCAACGCGCTCCTGCCGATCCATACTGAATCAGTTGAATTTTGTCTGGCTATGGAGCACAGCATTCTACCCCTACTATAGAGTCACACGTGCAACGACGGCAACGAATAGCCGTAGCAGCAGCAAGCTACATTTTACTTGTATATTTACGGCAAAAAATACGAAAACGACAGTATTGGATTAAAACAATTTTTAAAAACCGGTTGGAATATGTCAGTCGACTTTACAAAGAAATGATGATAGACTAATTGATGATGGAGCTGAAGCTAATTTTGCACGAATGACTGCAAATCAATTTGACTTATTGTGTTCACTATTGGAGAACAAAATAAGAAAGAATGATCTAAAATCACAACCGTCCAGACCGCGCGCGCCAAGGGACTGAGGCCCCTTTGTGCGTGACCGAAAAACCGACAACAAATGGATCGCACGCGGCGAGAAGCGCGCGCTCTCCGCCGCGCACATGGATCGCGCGCGCCACGTCTACACTTCACGCTCCGTGAAGCGCGCTCCATGCCGCGCGCGATCGGAGCGCTTTGGATCGTCCGGTGTGGATCCGGCTAATAAGTAGGTAGTTACAAAAACACAAAGTCGAAAGATGGCCGAGAGTGCGAAATCGAAATTGACATTCTGTCAAACTACCTATTGAAAGTAACTGTCAACTTGACAGTAATGACATTCCGGAATCGTTATGAAGTAGATATTGACGTTTCGTTTTATGCTAAGACATTTTGAAACGAATATTTTTGCTTATAAGTTTGATGCCTTTAAAATATAGTAGTTTCGCCTACTATATCTTTTTTTCAAAAATATAGTAGGTGGGGGCTCCAATATAGTAGGATACTATATTATATAGTAGGGTTGGCAACCCTATAAGCAGATGATGATGACACTGATGATAGAAGATGAATTGAGATGCAAAATACTGTAATAATATTTTGACACAAGTGACCAAATCTAAATCCAACATAATTATAACCAGCGTTCTAGATGTAAATGTGACTAAACGCGTACGAGGTGAGAGCCAAAACTAACTAAGTACACCTATAATTCATTCATTCTTCATTTGTCATAGTAATATGCACGCCGTATGCCAAATTGCTGCAAATCTTTGTGAAACTTTAACGGAGTGTTGACAAATATCTTATTTAATTGGACGTTAAAAGGTTAGATTGGTTCCGTACCTGAAGAGTGCCAACGTGTGTATATTACGCCTCCGGTGTTCGTCTGTCTGTTTGTCAGCGGACTGTATATCATGAACCGTAATAGGCATATATTAAAAAAATGGTTGTAAATACAACCGCAAAGTGGAGTTTGGCATTCTTAGAAGACCAAATAAATTAAGAAAACACGGTATCTGGTCAATAATTAATAAATACTTGTTTTTTTTTTGTTGTTGTTTCACAGTACACATACATACACACTGTCACACAAGTATTTCCCAAAGGGTTAGGCAGAGGTGTGTCAATGTACACCCAAAGTATTCAAAAATAAACCTCTTTGAAAGGACAGGATTATGTTCTATATGTTCTGTATTCTGTGATTGTGTGCATGGGCAAAGGGATTCCTTTGCCTACTTTTTTTTTTATAGATGGGAAATCATCAAATAATTTCCCCCGCCCTGGGCGGGACGGGAGGGAGTGTCAGACTTTTACTGACTAAAACCCATCTATGTTCCTTCATGTGCCCTTTGCGTTCCGGGGGCGCGGTATCTCTTTCGAACAACCGGCAGCCCCGGCAGGCATCGGCCCTTAGTGGCCCCATCCAAGTTTGCTGACATCTCTTTGAGGCGCGCGTGGAACACGCACACGCCGTCGACACGGTCTGTCGTTAGTTAGTTAACGTACGGACAGTGAGCTACCCATTGCTCACCTGCCTAAACCCAGCGGCAAGATAGGTGGATGAAATTCGAAAAACACCAACCAAAAAACATTGTCATACAACGTGGCAATACTGCCAGCCTTCTTTCTGGGCACATGTCCCATTGACAGCGATGCGGATGAGTTTTTTGATGCCCTATGACCTTTTTTTTTATATTAGTACATGAACTGCCTCGTTGGCCTAGTGGTCCTAAGCACGACTGCTACGCTAGAGGTCCTGGGTTCGATTCCCAGGTTGAGCAAAAAGTGTTATTGGGTTTTTCTATGAAATTCTCAGTAGCAGCTCGGAGTTTAGATTTGTGCCCGGTTAATGGCAATAGGCTCGCCCCCTATTACATGGGACCTAAATATACCGGCGAACTGTGGGTGTACATTGGTACACCTCTGCCTAGCCCTTCGGGGAATACAGGCGAGATGGTATGCTTATATGCTACGTATGTACAAAGTTATGTGTGTACTAGCTTTGCTCGGGGTTTCGCTCACGTGGAGCTAATGTTACAGAGACAAGTTTCGGATCCTATGTTATTATAATCCTTCAAGTAAACCTAGCAGTTCTAATCCTTTAAGCAAGTTCGTAAACTGTGGACGAAAACAGATGTAACACAACATTGCTTACCCCCAATAGCAAATAGCGTGATAATTACACCCTATACTGACTAGATTTTTTTTTTAGTACATAGTTTGTAATTTAATTATTATTATTTAAGTAAATTTTATGTTATAAAAATAAAAGTTTTGAACTTAAATAATTCAACAACCAAAAAACAACAAAAATAAACCTTATTTATTTTGTAATTTATCGTGTTGAGAATAGCATACCTTGTATTAACGAGGATGCAAAACTGTAAATTTTATAGCCTGTATCCAAAATAATATTCATGAAATACATGTTTGCTGCATATAAAGTTGAAAAGAGGAGTGGCATATACTTCTATAATTTAATATTCATTTTGAAGACTTAATTGTTATTTATTATTCTTTGTAATATTCTTTCAAATTATTACTTTTAAGTCGCCTATGGTACAAACTTGACCTTTGATTTATTTTTATTGTTTTTTATTATTATTTTGGTTACCTACGTCTAGCGCTTGTATTTCATTATTCAGAGCTAATTAGACCCCAATTAGTATTAATGTTACAATACCTAGTAGTTATTTAAATTTTAGGTGAATGTTTAAAAACCTCAAGACGTCATTTTTAAGCACTTTGTTTGAAGTCAAAGTCAAATCATTTACTTCAATTAGACCATTAAAAGGCACTTTTGAACATCAAAAACAAGAAAAAAGTGCCTTTTAATGGTCTAATTATTATAAATTATTTGACTTTGTGTTTTGACTTTATCCCTTTAGTTTAGTAGATGAGTAATTTGCTCGCTGAGCGTCCTTCAAGCAAGCTTCCTCGTTCACAAAGCAACAGGATATCTTTAGCTCAAATATCACGGCAATCTATTGAAGTCTACGTGAATTAATCTCTGAGCTCCGTAGCAATATTGATTCAAACGTGGGGTGGGCGTATCAATAGGTCTCCATTATTCAACTAGAATGAGCAACCGAAACGGTTCCTAGCTAGTGCTAGTGGAGAGTCAACTCTCCCGTTCAAACGCGCATCAATACATAGTATTTATAAAACAAAGTCACTTCCCGACGTCTGCACGCTTAGATCTTTTAAAGTCCGCAACGAATTTCAATGCGGTTTTCATCAATAGGCAGAGTGATTCAAGAGGAAGGTTTATGTGGATAAGACATGCATATTATTTTTTAAAAAGCCAAAAAATCAAAGACTGTTGTAAAATATGTATTTTTGCGCGTTTACTTTGGCAAACGCTGGCTAGACCGTACCAATAATGTACTACAGAATTGTATATTAAAAATTCTAAAAATCTAGCAATCTATCTCTAGAAGATAACCCACAGTAACCATTTTAATCTTTTACATATTACAAAAAAAAACATTGCTTACTTACGAAACTATTTTAAACAATGCAGTATTATTAATTACATATCCAATCAAATACATTAGATACGTTGTACATTTAACGTGGATCAAAATTGCCCTTAAAGAATATCATTTATATCGCATATAATTAAAATTATCTTAGAAGATATCAGAGATTTAAAAACTTAAAATCTAAGATTGCTAGCAAATTACATATGTTGCAGTCAAAACTCTTAACCAGTCAAAAGTACTATTGACTAGCAAAATCAGTCAAAACTACTTTTGACTGAACAGGTTGGTCAAAAGTGGTTTTGACTGAAAAATATTGGTTATTAGTACTTTTGACTGCAAATTTGCGGTTAAAAGTACTTTTGACTAACGCTCTTCGCCAAAAGTAGTTTTAACTGCAATAAAGCATCAGTCAAAAGCACTCAGATGTGAATAATGCTTAAAAAGCATAGTCGAGGAGCCCCGCTTCGCGGGGCACAAGGGTTTACAAAAAAAATAACCACGACGTGGATGGCGGGGTCTGTTCGCTCGCTTCGCTCGCTCTCTAGACCCCGCCATCCCCTTCTAACCTAACCTGTCCGGGTCGGGGTGCCACAAGTCCCGAGCTCGCTTCGCTCGCTCTTTCATCCTATAATTTACTTTTATAAAGAATAGATAATTATTATTAATTATTATTGCAGATTAGTGACTGATTTTTAAGAGTTTTGACTGATTCGAGCAGTCAAAACCACTTTTGACGGAAACACTTAGTCAAAAGTACTTTTAACCAGCTCCATTGGGCAAAAGTACTTTTAACTGTTATTTTAGTCAAAAGTATTATTGACTAAAGCATACGGTCAAAAGTACTTTTGACTGATTTTGCTAGTCAATAGTAGTTTTGACTGGTTAAGAGTTTTAACTGCAACACATACATTAGCCGAACTATCATCTAAATCGAAATGTGTCTCAAATTTAAGTAATTCACAAATATGTACAAACTACTATTGCGAAGCGCAAACTTCCTATCAGACCACTTACAACAGTTTTAAGGAGTTAATGCTGCATCTGAGTTAGAACTTGTCTTACTGGCGCTAGTTACTATCGTGTTCGAACGCACACAGATATTGTGGCTATTTCACACCGGTGAAGCGGTGTACCTACAATTGCAGTATACCTATAAATGCGTTCGCTGATTCGATCACTGTGATTTCCGCCTCTGCTTCGTTAGCCAAGTGGTCCTAAGTGCGGCTGCTACGCTAGAGGTCTTGGATTCGATTCCCAGGTCGAGCAAAACAGTCGGAGTTAGGATTCGTGCTCGGTTCATGGCAATAGACCCCCTATTACATAGGACCTAAAAAAACCGGCGAACTGTAGGTGTACATCCGTACACCTCTGCCTAACCCTTCGGGGAATAAAGGCGTGATGGTATGTGTGTAGGGCATGAATAGGCTGGTATTATTATAAAAAATAGACTTGGCTCTCGACTATGGTAACATTAGTTGGTTTACTAAAGAGAGTTAACATGTATTTTTTAACGTATTACCGGAAGCTTTTAGTCGAGTTAATGTAAGTTTACGCCACAGCTGTTTTGGTTAGTGTTAAAAATAAATAATGAGTAGACATTACCTGCCACATTACCTACCTACTAGCGGTTTTTGTTTAAGAAAATTCTTTATTCAAATTCATGTATTTGCATACTAAGATGTGTATAAAAGATTACTTATGGACTATGGTTTAAAGCTAAGCTGGCTCGTTGGCCTAGTGGTCCTAAGCACGACTGCTACGCCAGAGGTCCTGGGTTTGATTCCCAGGTCGAGCAAAAAGTGTTATTGGGTTTTTCTATGAAATTCTCAATAGCAGCTCGGAGTTTATATAAGTTAAATATACCGGCGAACTGTGGGTGTACATTGGTACACCTCCGCCTTACCCTTCGGGGAATACAGGCGTGATGATGGTGATGGTAGCTAAAGTACAGTTATGGGCCCTATTAGGGCACAGCAACATGAAAATATCTTATAATTTAAATTAAAAAAAAAACAGTTACTTATTTTTATCAAATAGGTATAACTTATTTATATTAAATAGGTACTAGCTTATGACCACCACTTCGCCCGCGCGGTTTCACACCTGTTTAAATTATGACTTTAATTACAGCTTCGCTCCCGTAAGTAGGTAGTAGCATGATGTGATATAGCATATACTCTTCCTTATAAATCTGACTATTTTAAGCAATAATATTTTTTCCAATCCGACCGATAGTTACAGAGATAAGCACGTTCAAACAAACAAAACAACTGTACTGCTTTATCGTATTAGTATTAATGTAAAGGGTATAAATTACTTATTTTAACGGTTATAATTACATTTTAATTAATTCTTCTAGTTTAACATTCATTGTAAAAAAAATGTAATTCTCCAGGCCGATTCCGGCCACGGCGGCTAACCTTAATGCAGACTAGCCACGTACGCAGGAGATATTATAGTGCACAAGTGTGTGCGCAAACACAGGTGCACTCCCTTTTCCCTAACTCTCATAGCCCGATGGGACGGCAATCCGACACGACCGGAGAGAGATCAGGCGCAGGACCAACGGCTTTACGTGCTTTCCGAGGCACGGGTGTGTCACACCACCAACTCATTCATTAAAAATGAGGCAAACCAACAGTTTTTTTTATATTAAAAAAAAACAGTAAGTGTGGGTCAACTTCAAAAGTTAGCAGTCTCATAAATTACATCCGTGGATTTTCTTTCTCGTTCTTCTCCATAGAGTCCTACCTACGTTTTGAAACGAGTAACTAGCTTTAGTTTTTGAGCTAACTAATCAACTCCTTGACAATTACTTCTTGACTCTGACGACACTGTTGGCGCAGTGGCTGAACAATTCACTGCTGCACTTTGCACCGCGGGTTCAATTTCCGCACGCAACAAATATTTGTATGGCCTATAGATCGTTGTTCCGGGTCTTGCTGTTTGTGTATGTGAGTTTATATGTTTGTAAATGCACTCACAATACAGGTTATAGAATCAACGATACAGATAAATTCCTAGTGTTGGAGAACATATTTTTTTTTAAAGAAATGAAAGAAAAAGTTCACATATCACTGTTAATGGTCTAATTGAAATTTGACTTTGATTTTAACACTTCTTCTTAGCGTTTCGATGACAAACTATATTATAATAAATTAATAATATATAAGGTGTTACCAAAATATCTGCCACGGATTTAATGGGAGATAGTATTGTGTTTAAAGATTACAATAGTGAAGAAATTTCATACCCTAGAATACTTAATTCCATTTGAGACAATAAAGTAATTTAATAAACATTGACAATAGCCTGCATAACGCGGTTCACAAATTAAAAAAATATGACACATTATCAATAATTTATCTTTACTATTGTAATCTATAAACACAATACTACTTCCCATTAAATCCGTGGCAGATATTTTGGTAACACCTTATATACTATTATTATAAATTATATTGATGCGGCCCAGAATTTGGCCACTTTGACTGCGTTTTCGGTGGCAGCTATTAAATCTTCATTCAATTTTAACACTATAGTGCACAAAGTAAGTCACAGATTTTGTTAAACGTTGAATCAAATTCTGAGATACGTTTCGTCACAGCTGGTTTCTCTCAAGCTTGAACTTCCTCTCAATCACAGTGATTATCGTCATTCCGCTTGAACACGATTTATTGGAAACCTTGGTGATTAAATCCGTGTTTAACGAGATTTTGAGTCATATTGAGGATATTGAGGCAGGATTTGAATTTCCTTCGAGATTCTTGATTAGATATTAATTGTTAAAAGATTTTAAGGAAATTATTTGAGATTATTGCAACTTTGAACAGTTTTTTGACGTTTTAATTCTTTGTATGATTCGCATTGACGCGCATACTATATTAAAATTGAAAATAAAGTGTTAATCCTATTTGTTTAATCGAAAACATCTTTGATTGATTTATTAATGTTGTAATTTACTCATTATTAACTTTACTGATTAACAACATACCTACATTTACCTATTATGCTAACAATGTAAAAGGCACGTGCCTCAATTTTAATATCTATTAAATTAACTTCTGCCCGCGACTTCGTCCGCTTGGGTTTTTTTTCGCCTGCGTTAAGAAAATGCTTACTTCGTTCTCCTGTTACATCGTCTTTGGTTAGTGCTTCGCTTCCGTGGGTCGTAGCGTAATGTATAATATTATTTTTATTAGTTTTTAACACAACATACCTACAATATAAAATATTAATCTAACAATAATTTAAAAGGCACGTTTTCCAATTTCTTTACTACAAAATATATGACTCCTTGATTTATTTCCTAAAACCTAAGTCCCGACCCTAAAACCACTAAAACGGCGCAATGTAACACAAACAATGAAACAAGTAAGTGCACCATTATCAAATACAGTTGCAGCATTTTATGGCTTCAAGCTACAATAAAGAGTTTTCAGCAAATAATAAAGTGCCTTCAAGCATTTTTCTCTACGAATAGACGAGAAGGTCGTATATTTTATAAGGCGGTTCCGTTATTTGAATAGTTTTACACCAGTTTTTGTATTGTGAATATATTTGACACTCGGTTTCGTAAGGAACGATTTTGTGAGAGCGAGAAGGCGATGAAAAATCTTGCATCATGTTCATGATAGCTGCTCACCTGGCCTATATAGTTTAGTATTGTTTTTGATTCTAGAAAAAAATGTTTGCTTTGCAGTTGGACTAATTGTTTAATTCTAATATTATTTAACATAAGTTTTGCCAATATACCGGCGAACTGTGGGTGTACATTGGTACACCTCTGCCTAACCCTTCGGGGAATACAGGCGTGATGGATGATGGTATGTTTTGCAATGTCTTCTTTTTATCACTTCAAAATTGGGAAAGCCGATTTGGCTCGATTTTTGGCAACTTTACCAGGTTACAAGTTTAACAAAATGTAATTTGACTATCGTCAGCTTCTATTCTATCTCCAAAAACCTTAATGCTTTACCCGGGAAAGCATAATACCCGGTAATGTCATCCCGGATCAATCCTTTCAAAAGACTAGATACACGGGATTTATCAGAAACTGCTTTCAAAGCATGAAAGGGTCTTTCATGTTTAGCTATGAAAGATTGTGCTTTGATCACTGCGAACTTTAAAGATAGATAAGGTTATCTTTGAAGATTTGACACGAAGATTTTAGAGGTAAGGCGTTTTGAGTCTAAGCTTCGATACGCGGGTAGTATGTGCGTTAATCGCTTCAGATTGACTGACGATAGAAGTGACGGTAGAGTACTACCATACCTATTTCTTCCGCAAAGCATCGTTGCTGTGTCCTGATTTGAAAGGTACGGGTGCCGATGTAATTACAGGCACTTGAGACGTTTCAATTTTGTCTCTGGGATGGCAACACATTTGCAAGGTAGGGAGGTGGCTATTTGGGAAGTAGGCTCTGGTATTGCAGAAATCTACCAATCAGGTGGGACGCCGGCTTCTCCCGCCATCCAATGATATTTAAAAGAATAAAATATGGTGAGGCTGCGTCGGGGATACGCAGTTGGTTTAACGTGAAACGTATATAGCAGCGAGTCGCTTTAGGTGTTGATCGCTTTTCTGACTTGGTACTCGTATGTGTATTTAAAAATGAGATTATTATAACAAAAAAAAATAAAGAAGAATAATCACTGGACTTAACAGAGGGGCAATGCCGGTAATTTTAAGTACATTCACATTATAATCTCAGTCTCAATTAGGACATAAAGATCTTAATTTATTTACGGGAATCGGCTTTCTGGTCACACTTTGAAACCTAGCCATTATTTCAAGTAATAAGTAGGTAGGTACTGTTGCTGAAAAAGTGTGATAATCAAATCATCCAGTCAGTGAGTCCTGAAGAGTGCCTATCCTAATTTTAGAGGGGCAACTAAAGGAACAAGCCATGCGTATAATGAGTGCATAATGAACTAAACTCAGCATTTTTTGACACTGGATGAATTATTATTATATTTTGAACTTGACCCGAAAATTCGACCAAAAAACATGGAAAATTTTAAAGTACTTCTTGATATTTTTTTGGGTTCCGTATTTGTAAATGTATGACTTTTTTTGTCATTCGAGTTAAATGTCAGATCGATGAATGGATTTATCAAAGGCTACCGTCCGCATGTGTAGGTAGCCGATAAGGTTTATTTATACACAAATATGCATTGACTGCAAGGAAGCGTTACTTTGAGTTCTTACTATTTCAAATATTAAATTAACGTGTGCTTTTTTTGTTATTTTTTTAAAATAGTAGTGCCATAATCTCTATCTAGCTTATAACTTTCGGTTCCAAAACAATGTAAAAAAAAGTAAACGTGTATTAGTTAATATTACAAATTCACTTAGTATCTATGAGATCATCACACAAATAGTACACTCACACTCACTCAGACTTGAAACACAAAACCTATCTTTATAATTATTTCAAGAATTTTTCTTCCATTCTTTCTCTGAGCTAAATTGCACTGCAGAACAATTTTGGACGTAAGCGGCTTTCAGACGAAAATACCTAGTAAAAGTAGGTAAGTTTATTTATTTATTTTTATTAGCCTTTTCTATCCCTCTTAAGTTTAATTAGTATAATTAAAATTGCTATTACTGGAATATTGTTCTTTATGAGTCATAAAACTAATACAGTGTTGGTTCTCCTGTTACCGTAATCTCGGCTCGGATTTTGTGTGAAAATCTAGCTTTTTCCCGCGACTTCGTCCGCGTAAATATATTTAGGTAGGTTATATATTAATATAACTAGCGGACCCGGCAGACGTTGTCCTGCCCTGAAAGTCCAGTTCTTGCCTACCCTACCCCACCTAACTACTCCATCAACCTACCTACCCACATACTTACTCTACCTACCTACCCTACCCCTACATACCTACTTACCTTCCTACCCTACCCCTACATACCTACCCTACCCTACCTACCTACCTACCCACCTACTTACCCTACCCCTACATACCTACCTACTTACCTTCCTACCCTACCCCTACATACCTACCCTACCCTACCTACCTACCTACCCTACCCCTACATACCTACCTACATACCTTCCTATCCTACCCCTACATACCTACCCTACCCTACCTACCCTACCCCTACATACTTACCTACCTACCCTACCCCTACATACCTACATACTTACCTACCTACCCTACCCCTACATACCTACCCTACCTACCTACTTACCTACCTACCCTACCCCTACATACCTACCCTACCTGCCTACCTACCGACGGGGTAAAAAGTATCCAGTACCTGAACTTTGACACACACTTTGAACATGATGTCTTCAGTAAAAAATTAAGTTGTGGCTTAAAGGTCTCAGCAAACAGGCCATAAGCCCCAAAAAAAAAAAATTGTTGCTACACTATTTGACAGGATTGCACAACAAATGTTTGACATGTAATAAACAAATCAGCATCTATTGAAATGATTAATTATTTATTACACATATCGAGTTTTCATTTTTATTAAGATGTATTCTGCTATTCGGGACGGAAACAAATCCAACAAATCAAAAACCATGGCAATCGGTCCAGCCGTTCTCGAGTTATAAGTGTTGTAACAAACACGACTTTCTTTTATATATATAGATGAGTAGGTAATGTAGGTAGTATATATGTATTTAAAATTTAATTTAATTTTCGGGATGAAAGGTGTCCGTTTGTCCGTTTATGTACACCTGACAACGTAAATATATGCAAAATTTCAGGATTATTAGTTTAAGTGTAAAAAGAAAATACAAACAAACAATAATAAATTTAAAAAAAATGCAAATATTAATTTGCACCTGCCGTGTTATCTCTTCACCGCCTTTGGGTGACTGGTAAAGAATTCCTAAGGCCATCATCATTATCAAAATATCAGCCGCAGGACGTCATAAACAAACTTACTTCCCCATATAAAATACTAGCTTTTGCCCGCGACTTCGTCCGCGTGGATTAATAGTTCCCGTTCCCGGGGGATTTCCGGGATGAAAAATATCCTATGTCCTTTCTCGGGTCCCAGACTATATCTGTACCGAATTTCATCGAAATCGGTTCAGTGGTTTAGGCGTGAAGAAGAGACAGACAGACAGACAGACAGAAAGAGTTATTTTCGCATTTATAATATTAGTACGGATTAGTTAGGATAACGCAGCGTTAACGCAGCGACAACGCAACGGAGCAGTGTAGCTTCGCCCTAATACTTAGACCAAAATCCTTATCTATACAGAACTACTGTTCAGCAAATCTCAAACGGTTGTGTTTACCCGGTCCGCCAGCGCCGTCGTTTCATCCGGGACTCCGGGTATCAAAAGTACATTACGGAAGGTCGTTTTTTTTTAATATGTGCATTTATTACTTTTCGCAACCGGGTTATACAGCTAGCGGAAGATTTTCGGGGTCGTGTTTTATTGTCTATGGAAAGATAAGTTTTATTATAACTACGGGTATGATGATAAAGATGTCAGTGCTTGTTTAAAAAGAAATGTACATTGTGGATTTTGAATGTCTTATAAGACTTTTTTCAAATCTTAGAATACTTAAAATATCATCAAATTACATATTTTTTTGGTAAAAAACTGTTTATTTTTAACAGCGATATAATTTTCATAGTTATTTTAATAGTACGTACCTATAGTAAAGGCTGTATGCTGCTTTAGCCCAAAAGTTTAACTTTTTCTAAACACTTGGCCGAATTCCATAAGGGTTCCGAATTTAAAAAATAATCGGCGATTTGGTTATTTATTTTATTTTGGGCAGTTGTTTATTAGCTCAGATTGTAAGTAGGCTAAATAGCCTGCTTCTTCATGAATATAATGCATTCGTTTTAAAATTAAAACGAATACATTATATTCATGAAATGTCTTTCCTTTCAAGTAGAAACGTTAGTGCCCCGCATACACACTCTGCCACAGAACCTACTTATTTAAAGATAGTTTAGTTTCCACTCTATACCTTTTAGTCTGACTCCAAGTCATAGTTGGTCGTCCCAGTGCGGTTTCATCAATTACCTATTAATGCTTTGCAGTTCCTGAAATGGAACGGTCGTAGTATGTCTTGCATATTGAAGGCCTTACATACATATAAGTATATACATGTAGGTACTAGCCACATACACCTTGACTGCGTACTAATAAGAAATTAATTTGACCTGTTGGAGCAAACATTGCAAAACATTTAGTTGAACAGTACAATATTATAAATAATAATTATACCAGCCTACTATGTACTCTTCAAGGCAAAGGGCTCTTCTCATACAGAGAAGGCACGAGCATTGATTGATCCTTGCTTAAGGCGGATAGAGGATTTCAGACTTAATTAATTACAAGTCTAGGGCTATGATGTTTACCTTCACCGATATCAGTAATATCCAAGATAAACTTACAAAGTACATACATATAAATTGAAAAAGACACTTTGTTACTTCCCCGGTATTAAACCTACAACCACATGCAAGTTAAAAGAGCGTTTTAACGACTGAACCATTACATCTACGCAACAAGATAAAGCTTTGATATAAAACACCTTCCAAGTAGAATCCGGCAAAATCTTAGCTGTATTTTATTTCCAAAGTTATATTCAACTTATTTTTTAATGTGAAATTGGAACTTGTTTGTCATTTGATTTCATTAAACAGCTCTGTTTACTAAACATCAGGAGATCTTAATTGCGTTTCAGACGTTTATCTGCTTCACGTAATTAAATCCAGTAGTGCGATTCTCTAAAATACAAACTCGAAAACGAGTCTCACTAAAGTGATCGCGCTCACTTCGATAACGAACCAACTTGTCATTGGTTTAGTATTCGTTCACCGTGGTGACGTCACCGGCGTGATCGTGCTTAACAGAATACCATTTTGTAATCTCACTGCGGATTCAGCTTTCGAATTACGAAGTGAGGCTTAGAGAATCATCACATTGCAGGACTCGAATCTAATTTGGTATAATTTCAAGGGGTAAAGATCTTTGTGTGTTTGCCGGAAAACAGCCCTTGGCTCCCTGCGAGTTTGAGCAAATTTAATTATATTTTTATTAGGGAATGAACCAGATTAAACTAGATGACAAAGCCGGGGGTTTATTCTCCAACGATTCGACGGTTGGAGAATAGGGGTTTGTTCTCCAACAGTTGAATTGTTGCTCGTCCGAGTAAGTACTGCCACCCGGCCAATTTCTGCCTAAAAGCAGCGTTGCTGTGTTTCGATTTGAAGGGTATGAGTCCCGGTGTAATTACAGGCACATAAGACATTTCAACTTTGTATCTGGGATGGCAACGCATTGGCAAGCCCTCTGGTATTGCAGATGTCTATTGGTAGCGGTGACCACTTAACATCAGGTGAACCGTCAGCTTGTTTGCCATCAAATGACAAAAAAAACCTCTTTGAATTTTGGTTCGTGGCTTGAAAATACCTAGGTTTTATCAGGAAACAGAGAGGCGGGCAGTTCGCACAATAAATATGGAATCAAAGCGTTTGCTTTGAGACCGTGGAACTTCAACCATTCAGCGGTGACGCTTCGCCGTATCTCTGCTCGTATACGCGTCCGTAGTCATATCGCGTCGTAGTATTATTTGTGTTTGTAAGTAAATAACCTGTGATTTAACTGGTCGTGAGTGCTTACAAACCTATTCGGGTTCCGTGAACCCCTCTTAATGGTGACGGCTATAAGCGACGCCACCCATTTAGTAGTAATTATTAACTTTGAGAGAGAGTTGGGTACAGTGTAAGTTTTGAATAGTTTCTCACGTATAGGCGGTACATTTCAGAACATAGTTACATATTCGATTAATAATTATACTCGTTGTGTTAGAGAAAATTATCGATTACAATTGTTCGAGCAGTAACTGATGAATTTATCGTAATAAGTCAGAATTTGGGAATTGGGAATTCCGGAGGTACAGACGTGATGGTACTATGTTGTAAGTAAGAATTTTATCGTGAAAAATAATTCCCCTTCGATCTAAGTTTTAGTTACTTTGGAAGATGATTAGACGGTCGGTTTTTATTATAATAGGTCGTAAACTCTCAGGATTTATGATCGAAAAAAAAATCTAACGAAAAATGCTACAGAAAAAGTGAAAATCGAAAAATCAGAAGTCAAGTAGTAAATTCCCAACTTTGTTTAATAAAACGTCTAACATTCCATGTATTCATCGTTGAATTTTGTTTTAAATACTCGTATATGAAACAGGTATCACATAAATCATATTTTACGACGATTAACAAATTAATATTTATAACTGTAACAAAATAAAAACATTGGTATATCAATATTCAATATTACAAGCCCCATGCAATTATTTCATCACCGATTTTAATTAATGCTGCGGTACACAAATGGAATATTTCCGCATACCATTCTCTGATAGGAATTACAAGCCATATCTACCGTGAATTTTGACCGTTATAGCATATAGGCACTACGTTCCGGGAAACAGATTTCAAATTAAAATCATTCATGCGTTCTTTTTCGTGGGTAGGAATGGATATAATAATTATATTAATATATCCATTCCATGGAACTGCCCCGTTGGTCTCGTGGTCACAGGCGCGACTGCTGAGCAAGGGGTCCCGGGTTCGATTCCCAGGTCGGGCAAAAAGTGTTATTGGGTTTTTCCATTAGGAATTTCTCAGTAGCAGCCCGGAGTTTGGAAGTTGGTGGTGTGACACCCCCATGCCTCGGAAAGCACGTAAAGCCGTTGGTCCTGCGCCTGATCTCTCTCCGGTCGTGTCGGATTGCCGTGCTATGAGATGTGCCGTGCGTTGCTATGAGAGTGAGGGAAGAGGGAGTGCACCTGTGTTTGCGCACACACTTGTGCACTATAATATCTCCTGCCTACGTGGCTAGTCTGCATTAAGGTTAGCCGCCGTGGCCGGAATCGGCCTGGAGAGTTACATAGTAAACATGTTATATCTATGTTTACTATATTTTTTTACACGAACTTTCACCCCCATGTACTCCTAATTCGAAATTTCAAAAACGCTTGAACTAATGTTTATTTATTTTTTATCCAGTTATAAGAAGTTTCTTGGTTTTATCTTTAATAATGACGGGATTCCTATACTAACTTTCATTCCCTATTTTAACCCTTTTAAGCTCTGCGGGTTGTTCGAAAGAGATACCGCGCCCCCGGAACGCAAAGGGCACATGAAGGAACATAGACGGGTTTTAGTCAGTAAAAGTCTGACACTCCCTCCCGCCCCGCCCAGGGCGGGGGAAGTTATTTGATGATTTCCCGTCTATAAAAAAAAAAAAACCCTTTTAAGCTCTTTTTTTGCGACAAAAGGTAGCCTATGTCCTTCTGCAAGGTCTATTCTATCTTTGCTTATGCCACTAGACGGCAAACAAGCCCACGGCCCATCTAATAAAATAAAATAAAAAATAACTAGAACACAGCAACGCTGCTTTGCAGCAGAAATAGGTATGGTCAATTCTACCTCTGTAAGCAATTCTTATAGAACATCTTTTTTCTGCAATGATCTTTTCTGAAACGATATACGGGAAAATCTGTGATTCTGCTGTATAAAAAGTAACGCCCTTCCCGCTCCAAATAATATCTGCTACATAACCAAACATACGTCTGTGTAACCAATGTCCTCGGTTTAGTTTGAAACTTCGAAGGCTGCTTATATATAGACTAGCTATAACCCGTAGTTTCACTTGCTTTAACTTACATCTTTGATTACTGCGCCCATAGGTCGGAGTGTGATGTTATATAGCTTATAACTTTCCTCGATTAAAGGGGTATTATAATGCAAGGATTTTTTCAAAATCGGATTAGTAGTTTCTGAGATAAGGACGTTCAAACAAACAAAGTCTCCACCTTAGTAAATTAGTTCTTATAATATTAGTGTAGAAAATAACGAATAATAATCTATTTGTGTAACACTAGCTTCCACCCGCGATTTCGTCCGCGTGACTTTTTTCGTTAAGTCTTTGGTTACTGCTCCGCACCCGTGGGTCGTAGCGTGATGTTATATAGCCCATGTTACTCAGGAATAATGTAGCTATCTATTGGTGAAAAAATGGTTAAAATCGGTCCAGGAGTTCCGGAGCTTATTCGGTACAAACAAACAAACAAATCTTTCCTCTATACATACAAGATTATTCATTGACGACTATAATAATAAAATGGCAACAAAGTAATGTATACTGAAGCATCACGTAATTACTACCGGATAGATTCTGTACAAATTTTGCATGAATATTACCTACTAGTAGTCAATCTATAAGCAATACATTATCACGCTGTTTACTATGGGGGATGGGCAATGTTGTCATCCGTTTTCTTCCACAATTTATCAAGAGATTGCTTAGAACAACTAGGTTCACTTAGACGATTGTGATGACATAGTAATATAATACTAGCCTATTATTGTCACACTCGAAGACAAAGGCCTTTTACTCATACAGAGAAAGCATGACACGCTTGCTCAAGGTGGATTGACAATTTCAGACTTAAAGGAGAAGGATAGGGCTCCATAGTAACCTGGGCCCAGGTGTTAACTCAATCAAACTAATCTTATTTGAAAGAGGACATAATAACAAGACATCACTGAAAATTTGGAGAAATTCGGCTATCCAGGAATCAAGTATTGTGTAATAAAACATGGGAAATACGTACACACTCAGAACGAAATAAAACGAACGACAGCCGGTTTTTTTCTGGCTGTCTGTCATATCTGTCTCTCGGTGACCAGTGTTGCTGACCAAAGAAAATTAAAGAAACTCCATTCGCTATGTATCGATTCCACAAAACAATTTTCGCTCGAATTTCATACATATTTTGTGATTTTACCGAATTATTCACTATCAATTACTAAGAATTAAGGCATGTATTTAATCGATTTTTTATTCCATATCATTTTTTATCGCTTCGCTCGCTTCCTAGATAGAAACATGGTACAGTATTTTGTGATTTACTTTAGAAAAAAAAACAATTTTTTAAGACCCATTTCAACTAGTTAACTGCTGGGCCCAAGATTAGCCTTCTCCTTTATTAGTAGAAATGCCTCGTTAGCCTAGTGGTCCTAAGCGAGACTGCTATGCTATATTCCATATTATTTATTGCTGCATATTATTCATTTTATTGGGTTCTCAGGTCAAGCAAGTTGTTATTGGGTTTTTCTATGTACTTTGCAGTGGCAGGTCGGAGATATATAGGTCGGAAATAAGCTCGCCCTCTATTACATAGGACCTAAACATACCGGCAAACTGTGGTTGTATATTGGTACACCTCTGCCTAACCCTTCGGGGAATATAGGCGTGATGATGTATGTATGTTTAGATGGATGAATAAGTGTAGTGTCCCTACAATTGGGTACATTTATTATTTGACCGAATTTTAACGTTTGGTCCGAGAATATCTGGATCATCGCGATTAAATTGCGATTAAGATTTGTGGCTTGTTTAGGACCACTAGGTTAACGAGGCAGTCATAGCAGACAGAGACAGGCAGTAATAGTTATGTATGGTGTTTAAATATTACATAATAGGTATTTACATAACAGCTCTGTGTTTTCAGGTGTCCAAATTGTTGCTACGTCGTTCTTTTGTCGATAATAATGATTATTCCGTGCATACACTCATTTTATTAAAGTAATATGTACCGTATAAACATGGTACAAAGTACGATTTTAAATCAAACAATACCGTTTAGGTTTATTTTATTCGTTTAAATTATTATTCATCTTTATAACAGAAATAAATAAAATTTAAAAGTCTATTTGTAGTGTTAATATAATGTCTACTAAATACATCATTAATATGAACGTTGTCTGTCTGTTAGAGATTAATCTCCGAAATGGCTGAACCGGTTTTTACTGTCAGATAGCCCATGTCAATGGGTTATAGGATTTTGGACCTAATCTAAAGCAGCTTTTTTAAGACCCAACCTTAAAATCTGACGTTTAATAGGGCTCATTGTTGATTGAATTGTCAATAAGATCCGCTCTAAAAATAAACTAACTTCCGCCCGTGACTGCCTCCGCGTGGCTTAATTCACCCATATTAAATTATGTCTTTGGTTACTGCTACGCTCCCATGTATCGTAGCGAGATGTTATAAATGTTAGCCTATGTTACTCAGTAATAAAGTAGCTATCTATTGGTGAAAAAATGGTTCAAATCGGTCCAATAGTTTCCGAGCTTATGCGGTACAAACAAACAACCAAAAAATCTTTAGTATAGTTATAATATTTATAAATAAACTGATGATTTATGTGACCAATACGTACGTAAGATGACTTATAATAAATGTCTAACAGTCGATGACTCAGAAATAAGTTATTATTCACAGTTACATACTGAGACTGTAACTGATCATCTTTGTCACGAGATCTCCGTCAACACCAAATGACTAATCAATAATTTATCTAAACTATCTACACTATAATAATAATATTGTAAAGAGGACAGACTTGTATTTTTGTAGGTATGTAACGAATAAACTTAAAAACGAATGGACCGATTTCAAAATTTCTTTTTTCGTTAGAAAGCTCCGATTATTCCAAAGGAGGGATTTTTCAAAAAAACAATATCGTATAAACGGACCTTGATACCTTATTACAGAGACATTAAAGGTCAAAAATCTTTAACTTTGGGTTTTGTGAGGAACCTCTGCGCTGTTGCATGTACAGTCAGCAAAAGAGATAAGTAACCAGAGTCGCCCAATAAATTCAAAGTTTTTCAAAGACCGACAGAAGTTTTTTGATAAATTTTATTTTTATTAATAGAAAATAAACTGTTCATTCATTAAATAAAATCGTATTTAAAAAAGGATGACCGGTTTGAAAGAAAACTTCAACCATGTTAGATGGTCTGGTTACTTATCTCTTTTGTTGACCGTACATACAGTGTTTTGCGTGCTATCATAAACAGTAATTTTTCACACCAAAAAAAATCGGTTCCCAGCAATATGGTCCGCTCAGTTTTGATGGGTTATGTGCGTAGTTAACGTCTGTCATTTGTCTTCTGACACCCCGTATAAGTACTATGTCCCTTGTTTGTTTTTCTTAACCTTAGTCACCTTCCAGTAAATGGCGCGTTGTTTATCCCACAATATTATCTGCTAATATGCAGGGGCGGACTAAGTGTGTCGGGGGCCCGGGGCATTAAAATTTGCATTTTGGTTGAAATTTCAAAATAACTCGGCTTAGGTCGTTTTGTATTTGTATCAATAGGGCCTCCAATTGACTCCAAACAGCCTCTTAGCCTTAATTAGCACATAAGTAAGAGAACTTTTCGCGATTTGAATTTGGGCCCCCACCAGAATCAGGGGCCGGGGGCCCCGTCCCGCCCCCCTTAGTCCGCCACTGCTAATATGTTTTATAATAACAATAATATTTTTCTAACCAGCTCACGTGTCTGTGTAGTCACTTCCTGATTACACTCGCAGTTATGGAGGCGTTCTTGTCTAAATCTGTGTCTATAATTAGCAGAATGATAAATATGCTATAACAAAAATAGATGTATGATGTCATACTATCGTTGTTTGGTACTAAAATAGACGCAGATTTAAGCATCGTCAGCACAACTAGGTATAAAATAAAAGCTAGAATTTTTTGCGTGGATTTTAAAATTGTGGCTAAAAATCCGAATCCAGTTTTTTAATCGTCGTGCAAGTCTCTAAATTGGATGTAATACGTTTTTTATTTAGTTAGGTAGGTACGGTCAGCAACAAAATTCGATTAGCAATGTTACTTTTACATATAATTAAAATAGACAGGAAATAACACAATTCACTGCTATTTAAAATTTTGGGTAAAACCCAAGAGTTATTTTTAGATCTTTTTCGTATTCCCTTTGATATTGTACTACTTAATAAGAGTTTTAAAATCTGAAAAGTTAATTTACTTTTGTTGCTCACTGTACATGATCAAATTAAATTTAAGTAATTATTTCCGTACCTAAGTCATGTTATAACATGCGATACAATCTAGCTACGCAATATTGTCCTAGCAAAAACTTAAAAAGTATCTACCTAGATACAGTGTTAACGCTAGATATTAAATAAAATGCAGACATTTTGAGTCATTTGCTGATAATAAACTCTGCATTATGTTTCTTATTGCATGTTTGCTAAGGAAGTCTGCATTAAAGTTTTTGTTTAAGTTATATGTACACGTAGGTATATGTACAATGTTTATATCCCGACTTGTAATAAGTAGTAGTAGCTGATTCCCGCGACTTCATTCGCATTTACTATTTAATTGGTTACTATTATTTATTTATTAATCAATGCAAACTTAACATCTTATAAATTAGAAAATAGTCTCCCAAAACTATCTAGACGGTTTCAATTTTGATTTCGCGTAACCCCCTTTATTTAAATTACACATACAACACATATACAATCACGCCTGTATTCCCGGAAGGGTTAGGCAGAGGTGTACCAATATACACCCACAGTTCGCCGGTATGATTATAGGTCCCCATGTAATATGGCATGATGGTATGTTATTATTACTTCCTTTTGTCACTACAGACAGAATGAGTGTATACTCATTATAGTTAATGATTAGTTAAATAAAATACTCATTGAACGTAAGGAATGCGATTTCGTAACAAACGTGGGTTAAGTGAGGTAGGTACCTCTTTAATATTAAGTAGCTAATATTTGACTTATATATAAACTAGCTTTTGCCCGCGACTTCGTCTGCGTGGAGTAATAGTTCCCGTTCCCGGGGGATTTCCGGGATGAAAACTATCCTATGTCCTTTCTCGGGTCCCAGACTATATCTGTACCAAATTTAATTGAAATCGGTTCAGTGGCTTAGGCGTGAAGAAGAGACAGACAGACAGAGAGACAGACAGACAGACAGAGTTACTTTCGCATTTATAATATAAGTACGGATATACTAGCGAGCTGCCCGCAACTTCATCCGCGTGGCTTATTTCACTCTTTAAGTTACGTCTTTGGTTACTGCTCCGCTCCCATGTGTCGAACCGTGATGTTATATAGCCTATGTTACTCAGGAACAATGTAGGTATCTTTTGGTGAAAAATAATTAAAATTGGTTCAGTGGTTTCGGATCCTATTCGGTACAAACATACTAACAAAAAAATATTTTTTTTTTTTTTTTTTTTTTTTTTTTTTATACCACTGTAGGTGGCAAACAAGCTAACGGCCCGCCTGATGTTAAGCGGTTACCGCTGCCTATGGACACTTGCAACACCAGAGGCATCACTCGTGCGCTGCCGACCCCGTAAAAACCTCAAAACTCCTTTCTTGAAGAACCCCATGCTGTAGTCTCTTGGGAAAACCGTAGCAGGGAGCGCATTCCACAACCTAAGCGTACGAGGGAGGAAGTTCCTCTGAAACCGTACCGTACGGGACCATTTCGGTTCCAAGGTGTGAGGATGGGCCCCCTGCCGATGGCGAGAGGTGCGATGGTAAAAAGTGGCCGTTGGCATCATATCAAATAATTCCGCGGAACACAGCCCATTGTACAGGCGGTAGAACACACATAGGGAGGCAAAGTCCCTCCTCAGACTTAAAGGTTCAATACCGCCTGTGAGCATGGGATCGTCAATAATTCTCACAGCGCGTCTTTGGACCGAGTCAAAAGGCCCAAGCTGGTATCCCGGAGCTCCCGCCCAAAGGTGGCAGCAGTACTCCATATGGGGCCGGACTTGCGCTTTATACAGCACAAGTCTTTGCCCTGGTGTGAAATACTGCTTTGCTCTATTGAGCACACCGAGCTTTTTTTTTTTTTTTTTTTTTTTTTTTTTTTTGCTTTTTTTTTTTTTTTTTTTTTTTTTTATTTTCTCTTTAGTATATTAGTGTATAAATACGATAGGTTTTTGAGTTATTTTTAACTCACGATTAAATACCATGTTGTCAAGATTGAGGAAAAAGCGTTGTATGTGGATTTTTTACGAGCCTTAAGGTTAATTTTAGAATGTCTTTTTAAGTCAGATCTTTACCCACTGAAAAGATTTTTTTTGTGTATGATTTGGGACCTTCTACCTTAACTAAATTATACATTGATACACTAATTAATTAATACGACATGTATGATATTCGTACAGCTGCCCCGTTGGTCCTGTGGTGGATTCCCAGATCGGGCAAAAACTGTTATTGGGTTTTTCCATTAGGAATTTCTCAGTAGCAGCTCGGAGTTTGGAAGTTGGTGGTGTGACATCCCCGTGCCTCAGAAAGCAAATAAAGCCGTTGGTCCCGGCTGTCATTCGTCGATCTTTGATAGTCGTTACGGATAGTCAGAAGCCAAGATGTCTGACAACCAGTCTAACCTAGTGGTATCGTGTTCCCTAGAAACTGGGTTGTGGAGGTCAGATAGGCAGTCGTTCCATGTAAAACACTGGTATTTTATGTAGTTACTGTTGTTTAGTCTGGTAGTAACTATTGTTTAGCTGATCTATTTTTAATTGATTTTGTTTTTAACCTTATTGGATAGCAAACAAGCCAACGACCCACCTGATGTTAAGTGGTGACTGCTGCCTATAGACATCTGTAATATTAGAGGCCTTAAAATGCGTTGCCATTCCAGAGACACAGTTGAAATGTCTCATGTGACTTTTTTTGTGCCTGTAATTACACCGGCACCCCCTTTCTGAAGAACCTCACCAATAAGTTTAGGGTAGGTCTTTCTAAGGCATCCATTCGGGGTTGCCACTCACATCTGTCATATAAATCCCTTTAGTTAGTCTACTTTTGTGATCTACCTCCACTAAATATTATCAATCAGTTAGCAACACAAATTAAAAAAAAAAAGCTATAAACGAGAAGGCAACATCCTCTAATAATCCGACTACGTACTGTTTTTTATGTTAAGTACTCACTTACGTAACAGTAACAAAAAATGTTCCACGTGTAAAATATAAAGCTGGTGATTGACCAGATGGCCGAGTTCGTAATGCTCAATGACAATGCTTTTTATTTTGGCAAAATTCATTGCGTTTTTAACGCAGTCAAGCGGAAAATTGTTAAACAAAATTAAGCAATGGATTATTAATCCTTTTTAAAATCGTTATGATTGTGACTATGTGGTACGTATTTGGAGTACAGTTATTTTCAGCGTAATTTAACATAACATGTTGCTATGGCAAGAAACCGGAGGCCACTCTATTTCCTTTGAAGATGGGTAGGCCTTCAAAGTGAAGTCAAAGTACGCTAAGATGCTCACTCCATCATAGTCTTTGTGTATGCCATCTTTGACCCAGACTAGAGTCAAGAGCTTGTTCATTTCGAATAAAAAAATATAATAAAAAAAGTCAAATGACTTATATCAATTAAACCAATAAAAGCTCGTTTGAACGTCATGGCATAAACATAATATACTAGCTTCTGCCCGCGACTTCGTCCGCGTCACAGTTGATGTGTTATCCTACGGGTACCGTACATTTTCCCGGGATAAAAAGTAGCCTATGTGTTATTCCAGACTATAATCTATCTTTGTGCCAAATTTCATCCAGATCCATTCAGCCGTTTAAGCGTGAAAGAGTAACAAACATCCATACATCCATACATCCATACATCCATACATACAAACTTTCGCCTTTATAATAGTAGTAGGATACCATCACACTTTCATCGGGTGCATCTGGCGTACCAAAGTACACCCAAAGTTCTCCGGTATATTTAGGTCTCACGTAATAGGGAGCGAACCTACTGCCACACTACTAATGTTTGAACGTCATGTACTATCTAATTGCCTCTTTCAAAAGGTAATTTCATACGGAGAAAAATGTGTATTTTAAATTAAAACGCACCGATTTAACGTTATATTTACTGTGTATGCTCGTGTATGACTTCCTTGTCGGGTTACCATCATAACCACATGTATTAAGATTGCAATTGAGGGGCCACAGCAGCGCCGTACACAGTTTGAAACGGGAAATTATGAAATAAAGTTAATTCTTTTTTTTGACCGTAATTACTACACTTATGGCCAAAATAAGATCTATAAGCTGCAGTTTTCTGATGTATTACTTTGAACAAAACATAATTTAATACATTTTTTTTAACCGTTGCCCCACACTTGTTTTTCTCTTGTATCGTTGGTGAAAGAAAGAAAAAGAAAGAAAAACCATTTATACCCGCGAAAGCGCCGCACAACACAAAAATGAAATGCGCGCGTGCGCGTGCGTGTGGTGCGTTTACAAGCATATACACTCACACACAAACCGTCAAACCCAGAACAACTATCTCTAGGACAAATATTTGCTCCGTGAGGGAATCAAACCCGCGATACACAGCGCAGCAGCCAATAGCTTATCCACTGCGCCAAACATCAACAGTCAACATCTATATGTTTTGTATATACATACATACATACATACATACATACATACGAACATTGTTCGTTTATCTATATTAAGAATGAAAATATTGCCGACACATCTGGTTTAATAATAGGTTTATTTTTAACTCTGAAGGTTAGACGTCTTATGCATGGTTATTAGCATTTATAATTTTGTTTTTGTAACAGACAATTACTGAGATTTCATACTAGAGCTGTCTGTTCTGTTGTTATAACTATAAATCTTTGAAGATTTATAGTAAGCCTAGTGGTCTTAAGCGCGACTGCTGCGCTAAAGGCCTTGAGTTGGATTCTCAGGTCGAGCAAAGTGTTATTGGGTTTTTCTCTGAAATTCTCAGTAGCAGCTCGGAGTTAGGATTTGTGCCCAGTTAATGGTAATAGGCTTGCCCCCCATTATATGTGACCTAAACATACCGGCGGACTGTGGTTGTGCATTGGTACATCTAAACCTGATGGTTATCTTGAAATCGCTTTAAAAATTCAACCGTTCACTGTCACCCGCCGCCCGAGATTCTTCGCCTTTTATATCTTGTCATAAATTATGTTTTGACATACCTACAAGATTTAAAGCAGTTACTTTAATGGAAAATTATTTACTGTGTTGGAACCGTGATAATATAATACTTTAGCGATTTCTTTAAGTGTGTAAAACATCCACAATCTCTACCATATCCCATAACTTTCCTGTAATGTTAATAGTATATAGTGCATCATCTGCTTAGCCTTTTTCCCAACTATGTTAGGGTCGGCTTCCATTCTAACCGGATGCAGCTGAATAACAATGTTTTACATGGAGCGACTGCCTATCTGACCTCCACAACCCAGTAACTGGGCAACACGATACCTCTTGGTTAGACTGGAAGTCGCTGGTAGTCTGCTAGTAGTATATAGTTGGGATAAATAAATATAATTATAAAACTTCTTCATTACTTCTATCGGCCGCGACTTTTGTGCTACGTCTTGCCAATTCTCAAGGAAGCCAGCAAAGTCCTCCCGTCTTCTGCTTTAAAAAAGAATACTTTTATAGGAAGACTGTAAAATAACATAAACTATTCAAAGTCGATATTTTATTCTAAAAAATATACATTTTTACTAACATAAACGATTCAAAGTCGGTATTTTATTTAAAAAAATAAATAATAACAATTGACTGTGTTTTTTAATAGATTAATGAAACTATTACAGTGTTTTTTTACCGAGGGCAAAATAAAATAAAAAATAGCTATGTTGATTTTTCACATGTAAAGGCAATTTAGTTAAAATTTGAACCATAATGCCTTGGGGATGTGAAAAATTAACATAGCTCAAAAATAATTTCTAATATACCATCACGCCTGTATTCCCCGAAGGGGTAGGCAGAGGTGTACGAATGTACACCCTCAGTTCGCCAGTATATTTAGGTCCCATGTAAAAGGAAGCGAGAAAAAAAAATTGCCTTATTTTAGCTTTTCGATACTGAGCTAGTAAACGAAAGTAAAGTTGATTTTTTTAACACCTTATATAGGTATACATATCATGAATTTAAACTCAAAACAAACAGTTTAGAACAATTTAATGATTAAGTAACGTATAAAGGTGCAATGTACAAGTTATTTTTGTTCGGTGTCTGCTATGAAGTAGGGGTCAACCTAAGGTCGAATAGTACGACAAGCCGACGATAGGAGCCGTTGTATAAATGTAATTGAATGAAACATGCATGAGACCATGTTTCTACTAATGTGGAAGTTAGATACGTTATTTAACTTAATGCTGATCAGTAAATTTAAGCTACCATTAAAACATTATTATGGTTAAAAGGTTGAAAACACTCAACCTTTTAAACATAATAATTTTATTTATTCAACTGTTTTATGGTAACGCGTCAGATATGTATATCTTTTTTTTTATATCATTGGATGGCAAGCAAGCTGACGGCCCACCTGATGTTAAATGGTTACAGTTACTTATAGATATCTGCAATATTTGGGGCCTCTCCTTCACAAAGAGCTCTGCTACTCCTCTATCTTTCGTTCGACATAAGTCCTAGAGAGAGAGAGATAGAGATAAAATCGAAGAGGAGCTAGAGGAGCGAGAGGGAGATAGAACTTGAGTTATCCAATAGTGCAGTTGCGTTCATTAATTCCAAAGTATCAATTTCCAGACAAAATTACCTTAACAAAAAAACAAAAGATTTAATCAATTTTGGTCCGACTAAATATGAAAAACCTACAAACTTAGCCCTGTTTTTTCTTACATCTTCTACTTAAAAAAATAACATAAGCAATCCTATGGAAAGTCTCGAATTTAGATGAGTATTTACATAAATAAACAAATTGTCCACAAAATTCTTATTGCTGCTTGCTCTTCGCGAAGTAATGGGGCATCTCATTCCGAATTTAGCAATTGTAATGAAGGAAGCACCGGCTGAAGATCAGTCGTTATTTCTGACTTGTAAATAGGTATCTGTTATTTTGAGTGGAAAGGCAAACAATTGTTTTGGGAAAGATAACTGAGGAAAAGAAAATGATAACGGAAATAACTCTTTAAAAGATGATCATTTTCATCATCATATCAGCCAGAAGACGTCCACTGCTGGACATACGCTTCCCTTGAAGAAAGCCACAATGACCGGTCCTGCGCTGCACTCATCCAGATGATAATAATAATTATATATAAATAAATATATAAATATACCATCATGCCTGTATTCCCCAAAGGGTTAAGCAGAGGTGTACGGATATACACCCACAGTTCGCCGGTATATTTAGGTCCCATGTAATAGGGGGCGAGCCTATTGCCATTAAACGGGCACAAATCCAAACTCCGAGCTGCTAATGAGAATTTTATAGAAAAACCCAATAACACTTTTTGCTCGACCTGGAAATCGAACCCAGGACCTCTAGCGTAGCAGTCGCACTCAGGACCACTAGGCCAACGAGGCAGTTAATAATTGCATAATAATAATTATGATTTCTTTATGGTAATATGATAGTTAATCGGTACAGGGCTCATTCCCATCTTCAGAAAGATAGTTGCAAGCAGGATCTGCTTCGTTTATACAATACATTTTTATGAAACGATGATATATGAAACAAAGAAGCCTCGGCAACTAAGAGGAATCGTCAATCAAGCCGAAATGTTACATGCAGAGAGGCAAATTTCCAAAATTTTAAGAACTATAGCATTCTAATCTCCGTCTCAATCTGTCAAAAATGCTTTTAACTTTAATTTTTTGACGTTTATTGTCGTTTAGATGAGATTACGATGAGATGTCACACATATTATTTTGTTAGTTAATAAAATTGTCTTACTCATGTGCAAACTTGTGTTCCAATTCTTCGGTCCTTTTTTCTTGCGCCGCCTAGAACCAGGTCACGTAGTATAAAAAATAAAATAAATAAGTAATTTGGTTGAACGTGTGCGAATTTTAAAGTAGAACACAAACAGACCAAGAGCTAGACGAGCTTACACACGAAGGGTTCCGTATCCTACACACAAAAAATGTGAGGACCCCCATAATTTTTTACTTTATTTTATTTTTGATATTTGTTATTATAACGGTCATGGTAATACATACTCTGAGAAAATTTCAACTTTCTTCCTACGAAGATTTACGAGATACAGCCCGCTTACAGACAGACGGATAGTTAATGGAGGCTTAGTAAAAGGGTAAACAACCTTTTGGAATAGGCAACTAGATACATAATTTTTTTTCTTTCTTGTAAATAACCTTCTCAAGTGTCTTTATTATGGATGAATAATAGTCTAAAGGAGATGGCTAAATAGAAGTATCGACCACTGCCCCATGTGCCAGGTACCATGTATAAATATGGTACCTAGCACAATGTAATGCTGAATGGCTAAATATTAGTATTTCATGTAAAAAAGTTTCAGATACTTTATGGGAATAATAGTTATAATGGTAAAATAATATTGCCTAAAAAGGAAAAAAAGGTGTGTGACAGTATATAATTTTCTTCAACTGACAAAAAATAAAACGAATAAGAATAAAACTAAAACGAAAATGAGGTTGTATATTTAGAAGCGAATGTTTGTGATGAAAAAGTTTTTTTTTTTTAGATACTTTATTATGTTTAATAGTTCACGAAAGTGCTAGGAAAATATTAAACACTACATAATTCATGAATGATTTTTTAAATATTATGAGGCTATGTAAGATTCATATACATTCCAGAATGTATCTGGCCCGGGGGCAGTCATTTAGCCATCACCTTCCAATTGATGACATGATTTTACTTTGACTTCTACGGAACCCTAAATTTGCTGCTTGTTGGCAAAAGCAACTATGATAGTGATAATTCCCGAGCACTCTCGGAAAAAGCTCTTAGTACACATATAATAAAATCGTAATGTTTGTTGAAGCATTACGCAATTACTAGCATACAGATTCTGTTAATATTTTGCATGAATATTCCTTACTGATCGGATCAGTCTATAGGGTATACATTATCACGCCATTTGCTATGGGGGATGAACAATCCATACTAACATTATAAATGCGAAAGAAACTTTGTCTGTTTGTTACGCATTCATGACTAAACCACTGAACCGATTTTGATAAAATTTGGTCGCAAGTGCGACTGCTGTGCAAGGGGTCCCGGGTTCGATTCCCAGGTCGAGCAAAAAGTGTTATTGGGTTTTTCTATGAAATTCTCAGTAGCAGCTCGGAGTTTGGATTTGTGCCCGGTTAATGGCAATAGGCTCGCCCCCTATTACATGGGACCTAAATATACCGGCGAACTGTGGGTGTACATTGGTACACCTCTGCCTAACCCTTCGGGGAATACAGTCGTGATGGTATATGGTATTGGTACGGGGTAAGTTTGAACCCCGAGAAAGGGCATAGGCTACATTTTTTCCGCGACTTTGTCTGCATCCATGATAACTAACGTTTAAGCGGACGAAGACGCGGGCAAAAGCTAGTGTTGTATGTATCTGTTCCACAGTTTACCACGAGAAAGCTACAACCATACCAATTTCTTCCGAAAAGCAGCGTTGCTGTATGGGTACCGGTGTAATTACAGGCACATGAGACATTTCAACTTTGTCCCTGGGATGGCCACGCATTTGCAAGGCCTCTGGTATTGCAGACATCAATGGGTAGCGGACCACGGACTAGCAAGCGCAGCGTAGGACGTCCACCAACAAGATGGACAGACGACCTATTAAAGGTCGCCGGAAGACGCTGGATGCAGGTCGCTTCCAACCGGTATATGTGGAGATCTAAAGGGGAGGCCTATGTTCAGCAGTGGACGTCCTATGGCTGAAATGATGATGATGGGTAGCGGTGACTACTTAACATCAGGTGGGCCATTGGCTTGTTTGCCATCCAATGTCATAAAAAAGCTAGGTACTAATAAACCCGTATTGTTCTACACTAATTATTGACCGGAACATTTCCATTACGTTTTATGCCCGACTTCCATTGAAGGTAGCACAGCTACCTACGTGCCTAATTCCAAAAGGTTTTACGATTATTGGAAGCCTTTTCAAGTTATGACTATTGCGCACTAACAAAAGGAAGCTCTAAGTAGGGTATGCTATTGTGGCTAGCATGATAATAATTTTATTTTCAACTAGCTACTTGTACACTTCTCGGTTCACGTGCCTTAATTTAAGTCACGTCTTCGGTTACTGCTCTGTCGTCATGGGTCGTAGCGTGATGATTTGTAGCCTTCCTTGATAAATAGGCTATGTAGTGTAAGATTTTATCTAATCGGATCAGGAGTTCCTGAGATTTGCACGGTCAAAGAAACAAACAAATACCCTGGATTTGGTTGCTGTCTTTACAAAAAGTACCATCATCATCTGCCTAGCCTTTTCCCAACTATGTTGGGGTCGGCTTCCAGTCGAACCGGATGCAGCTGAATATCAGTATTTTACATGGAGCGACTGCCTATCAGACCTCCACAACCCAGTAATGGGTAATACGATACTCTTGGTAAGACTGGTTGTCAGACTTTCTGGCTTCTGACTAACAGTAACGACTGTCAAAGATCTACAAATGACAAAAAGTACCAACCTACCTTATTTGTCACGTGTCTGTTTGTTCCGGATAATCTCTGAAACGACTAGACCTATTTTGACGAGACTTTTACTGATAGATAGCTTTTTTTTATAGATGGGAAATCATCAAATAACTTCCCCCGCCCTGGGCGGGACGGGAGGGAGTGTCAGACTTTTACTGACTAAAACCCATCTATGTTCCTTCATGTGCCCTTTGCCTTCCGGGGGCGCGGTATCTCTTTCGAACAACCCGCAGCCCCGGCAGGCATCGGCCCTTAGTGGCGCCTCCGAATGTTTGCTGACATCTCTTTGAGGCGCACGTGGAACACGAACGCGCCGTCGACACAGTCCGTCGTTGACAGTCTGACGTATGGACGGTGAGCTACTTATTGCTCACCGTCCACAGACCCGCGTCTACGGTGTCCGGGAGTCGTCTCGTGGCTCCCGACGCCCGGAGCCGAGAGACTCTCCCTCTCCCGTCCCGCCATCTCCTTCTCACTGACAGATAGCTGATTTTAAATACAATTAGAGTTGCACCAAAAAAATCCTGTATAACCGAAATTCACGTAGACGAAGTCGCGGGCATATACTAGTTGAGGGGAATGTGATATACGGATTTCAGATTCGATTAAGGATATGTCATCAAATGTAATGGGCGGGTCTCTCGATTTTATGCTCGAATATTATTCGGTATGACATGGTATGTGGACTTGTAAATCTACTGATAAGCCATCAGAGTTTAATGTGCCGATTGAGTGTGAATATTACAATTTTAATGATGTACTTTACATAATTTGGACCAGTGATTTAATTTATTACTTTATTAGTGTTTAATTAGCTTATGTCCGCGATTTCGTCTACGTCAATATCGGTAAAAAACAAAAAGTTTTTTTTTAATGCGGAACCATTTTATTTTATTATACTTATTAAAAGGGATAAGAAACAGCTACAACATACAAATAACATACATAAAACTATAAAACAATGCTGCAATCCACTACGTTATCCACAGATAGACTATTTTATAAACACAGTGAGCCATTAAAAGAACAATAACATAGTTCCATTAGAGCTTAAGAACAAATTAATTGACTTATCATTAATCACAATTTCATTAAATACAATAACAATTGAATACAAGTAGGTACTTACATATAAAAATTAAATAAAAAATAAATAAATAAATATCTTGGGACAACTCACACACGGCTATCTGATCCTAAGCTAAGCAGAGCTTGTGTTATGGTAACCAGACCACTGATAAATATACATACTTATATAATTTATAAATACATACGTATTATAGATAAATCACACCCAGACACAGAACAAACAATCATGCTCATCACACAAAGTTTGTCCTGGGTGGGAATCGAACCCACGACCTCCGGCTTAGCAGTCAGGGCCGCTAACCACTAGACCAACAGGCCCGTCAACAATCAATCAATCAATTTGTCAATTCGTTACAATTCAATTAAAATAATTATATAACTCAATTACACTTCTGGACACATCTATTGGCCCACCTTGTATTTTCAGTTTCGTTTGATCCTAGCTAAAATTTTATATTAGGTCGAGCAAAAAGTTTTTATGCAGTTTTGAACCTGGCACATTCACAATTTCATTCAATGGTCTTTTTTTGAATTTCGAACACAGAATTTAAAGAAACAAAAGACAATTTGAAGCCTGTTTGTTGATATCAAACAATCGAATACTAAGAAAACTTGGTTTTATTGGTTTACTTGGATTTAATTCTTGAAAAAGTGATTGATATGTTTGGTTTTGCAACAAACATTACTTATTCTTAACATTAAGGTGAGGTTCTATCAATAATCTATGGATACTTCATCTGAAGTCGCCGCCCAAGCTGTGGCACTTATTCCGGCCGGACACAGCCAAAGAAACGTGAGTGCTCAACTTAATTTAAGTCGATCTGCGGTCCGAAATGTTTATCGGAGGTACCTAGAGACTAGCGGCTTTGTTCGTCGCCAAGGAAGGCCACGATCTCGGGTCACAACTGAAAGGCAGGATCGATTCATCGTGACGACCAGCTTGAGAAATCGTCACCTTACTTCCATTGAGATACAAAACCAACTTCGCGACATCCACGGAGTATCTGTGAGCGCTCGAACTGTTCGGAGAAGGTTAAAAGAACGTGATATGGTACCACACGAGCCAGCTAATAGGCCCAAACTAACGCGAGCCCACCGAACAGCGCGCCTTCATTTCGCACGCAGTCATTTAAATTGGACACAGCAAGATTGGAGCCGTGTACTCTTTTGTGATGAGTCTAAAATTGTGTTACATGGCAATAATGGAAGGAAGAAGGTCTACCGACGTAAGGGAGACCGTTTCGCACGATGCTGCTTTGAAGGGAGGGTTGCTTATAGCGGTGGCTCATGGACTGTCTGGGGCGGTATATCCGCGAGCGGCAAAACTCAACTTGAGGTTGTTACAGGACCACGGCTGCCAACATTAAATGCTGAAAGGTACATTCATCATTTAATGTTGAGTGCTTAGAACCTCACGTGATACCATACGCGGACTATGTGGGCCCAAATTTCCTTTTTATGCATGATAATGCAAGAGCCCAGTCGGCCGGCATCGTCAGGGAATATCTTCGGGATGTGAACATCACAGTTAGGGACTGGCCAGCCAGAAGCCCAGACATGAACCCCATTGAGCACATGTGGGACGAGCTAAAAAGACGTGTTAGGGCTCGTCAGCCAGTTGTTCAGACGATGCAGGAGTTGAAAACTGCCATAGAAGAGGGATGGGAGATGATCCCTCAAAATTTCATAGAGCGGTTGATAAACTCTATGCCTAATCGTATGAGAGCTGTGGTAGATGCCCATGGAGGCAACATGCGTTATTAAATTAAACCTTTATTTGATAAAACATGTTTTTTATTAAAAAATCAATTGCCTTTAACAAGGCGCATATCCGACTTGTTAGGCGTAGCTCCATGTCGTATGGTATTCTGAATTCAAATTTAAAACAATACGATCGCAAAAGATGGTAAAATGTATCAGGTTTAAAACTGCATCAACAGTTTTTGTTCAATCTAGCAATCATATTTCGGTAGGGGCCATCGAAACCTAAACTCTAAGGTGGGCCAATAGATGTGTCCAGAAGTGTATAACCATCATTATTTTTCTAAGATAAATGTAGCCGGTACACCGGTACCATAGTATAAAGAGGGGAAGTAAGTTATCTTCATACAAACGCACCGCGCGCGGCTTGTATGTGTGCGTCATAGTATCTACGCGTCGCCGCACGCACACTTAACAAAATCTCAACCCGTTTCTCAGTGCGCCAGCCGGGGCTAACACCGCATGAGATTCGCGCGTTACGGCTTTTCGGTACCGCTTAATGAATGAAAAATGTGTGACAATCGCAGGAGAACGTATTTCTGTGTGTTGGGTGTCCGACAAAGTGCGGACAGTCGCGGCCACACCGCCTCGCCGGTTTATTTTATCCCTTTTTTTGAAAATAATACCTACTGCTCTGAATCTTGAATACCTACATTCTGTATTTGTTAGGAAAACCATTGTTGAACTTTATTGACTAATGATCACTGAATTAGGTAGCTATACAGAGATGTGTTACCTATGGCAAGGGCCGGGCTTTAAACTAATGAATTGGTTTGGTAGGCAGTACCACCGATTAAATAAGTACAGATAAGTACTTCACTCCATTGAGAACTTAACACTTAACGCTATAATTACTTACCTACAAAGCGTTCGTGCGCGGTAAAATGTACTTTACGCAGACGCCCGATAGTAGTGTGCGCCCGGGCGTACGCGACCCGTAGGCACTTAAGCGTGTAACCTTGAACGAGTAACGGAGGCCTGGCAGTACCTACTATCAGTAACCTACCGTTTACTCGTGGTCATTACCGCTCCATGCCGCCCGCGCCCGTGACAACCCTAAGACAGTAGGCAATTATATCGCGGATTGGCCCGGAGATAGCCTACTTCCCTTCTTTATACTATGCCGGTACCTGTGTGGCTTAAGGTATTCCGCATTACATTATTTATCTGTCAGTAAAAGTTCCGTCAAAATCGGTTTAGCCATTTAGAACGTTCGTCGTATCAAACAGATTGACAACATTTGTTTGTTTGTTTTTTGCTTGAGTATGAGTAGTGTGTATGCATCAATCAAAATACACCTCCAATAAGCGACTTTTATGCAGACGAAATCGCGGGTATAACTTAGTTGTACAATAACATTTTTTTTATATCAAAACGTAGATTCAGATTTGCCTAGTGAGTCTAGTGGTCCTAAGCGCGACTACTACGCTAGAGGTCTTGGGTTCGATTACCACATGGTACAAAGTGTTATTGGGTTGTTCTATGAACTTCTCAGTAGCAGCTCGGAGTTACGATTTGTGCCCGGCTAATATGCTCGCCCCCATACCACCTAAACATACAGTCAAACTGTTGGTGTATATTGGTACACCTCTGCCTAACCCTTCGTGGAATACAGGCGTGATGGTATGTGTAGTTCCAGATTTTACTCGAGACTAAAGGTCATCAAGGTGATCACGTTAATCCGTCATTGTTTCGCTATTATTGCTCGGAATATTCTCCTAACCCGCACAGATCAATCAATCAGGGAACTACTTAAGTATTTTCTTTAGGGACTTACCTATAGGTACCTGGGATTGATGAGGCTCTTATCGTTATTTTTTGCTTATAGTTTATATTTTTACTAACTAGCAGGTGTTTCATAACATACCATCACGGCTGTATTCCCCGAAAGGTTAGGCAGAGATGTACCAATGTACACCTCTGAACAGTTCGCCGGTATGTTTTAGGTCCAATGTAATATCCGAGTCTATTGCCATTAAGCGAGCACAAATCCTATCTCCGAGCTGCTACTGAAAATTCTATACACAAACCTAAAAAAAACATTTTGCTCGACCTGGGAATCAAACCCAAGACCTCTACGTTAGCAGTCGCGCTTAGGACCACTGGCTACCGAGGCAATAAAGATATAAGTTCGTTTTTTTTATACGGAAATTGTCTTTAAAAAAGGAACCAAACCAGAACATTAGAAAATAACGAAATAGATTTAGTTTAAACAAATAAATAAAAAAACTGCTTTATTGTATTAGTAGGTATCTATAGATTGCAAATATTTTATTCTGGAATCTTATTCGAGCGTCTTCCCGATACAATTGTAACAAAAGTACGGTTTCCCTAATCCAATATGGGACCGAAATAGATAAAGCTTGTAAAGGTGACTTCAGAGTTTTCCCGAATATAATCCCGGTATAAGAAATAAACGTAGATACATATACAGTGCCTGACAGGGTTGCGGAATTCGTCCGGAAGAGTCACCGCGATACTGGAACAAAAAGGGCATTAGGAGGACCACGGATAGGTTTTAGTCAGTAAGAGTCTGACACTCCCTTCCGCTCCGCATAGGGCGGAAGGGAGTCTTTTGATGATTTCCCATCTTTATAAATATAAATAAAATATACCATCACGCCTGTATTCCCCGAAGGGTTAGGCAGAGGTGTATCAATGTACACCCACAGTTCGCCGGTATATTTAGGTCCCATGTAATAGGGGGTGAGCCTATTGCCATTAACCGGGCACAAATCCAAACTCCAAGCTGCTACTGAGAATTTCATAGAAAAACCCAATAACACTTTTTGCTCGACCCGGGAATCGAACCCAGGACCTCTAGCTTAGCAGTCGCGCTCAGGACCACAAAGCCAACGAGGCAGTTAACCCCATCCCAGTTCCCATCTTTAATAAAAAAAAGAAGATACGTACATGTGCAGGATAACTTTTCATTTACCTTCGATCTTTCAGGAGGTTTACACTTGAATATGAACAACTTTTATAAAGGAATCAACTCTGAAATATGATTTGTCATTTCTGAAGTTGAAGAATAGAAAATATCAAACCCTTGTCTAAAGTATTGTGTATTAATATATCTAGATTTTATTGTATGGGTAAGTATTCAGGGAATGTGTCCCTCGTGAACATTTTCCATGCATAGTTATCTAATAAGAATTGCCTATTTATATAAAAAGGAAAATGAACCTCCTCTGCAGAATATATTTTTAATATTTGAAATTCCAACAGAAGCTACATTTTATTAGATAGTAGCTTATGCTCACGACTGCGTCTATGTCAATGTAGGTTGTTTGTCCGTTTTATTTTGCACGGAGTCTTAATACTTTTTCTAAAATAAAAGTAGTCTTAGTTACTCCATATAACACAGCTATACGCCCATGAAAGTGCTGTCAAAATCAGTCTGGCCGTTAAGGAGATCAGCCGGAACAAAAAAATTACCAAGTAATCCCGGCCACCGTAGACGCGGGTCTGTGAACGGTGAGCAATGGGTAGCTCATCTTCCGTAAGTTAACTAACGACGGACCGTGTCGACGGCGCGTTCGTGTTCCACGCGCACCTCAAAGAGATTTCAGCAAACTTGGAAGGGGCCACTAAGGGCCGATGCCTGCCGGGGCTGCGGGTTGTTCAAAAGAGATACCGCGCCCCCGGAACGCAAAGGGCACATGAAAGAACATAGATGGGTTTTAGTCAGTAAAAGTCTGACACTCCCTCCCGTCCTGTCCAGGGCGGGGGAAGTTATAGTAAACAGTCACAACTATGCATTCTGTAATAAGCTGTCATTTTGATATTACAAACTACCTCTTCAATCTCTTCAACTAAAAATATATCTACCAGATAAATCAAGTTACAGAACGTCTGTAATATTTTCCGATACATCTCATTTCTTCAAATAAAAAGTAATCAACAGACAAACCTCCCTCGGGTATCCAACAAAACAATTATCTGACTCGACGTTCACGAGGATTAGATCATGCCGATGTCACAATACATATGAGAACATTTCTATATGAGTACCTACGTCTTGTAATCACATTTATAAGAACACATACCATCACGCCTGTTTTCCCCGAAGGGTGAGGCAGAGAAGTGTACCATGTACACCCACAATCCGCCGGTAAGTTTTAGATGCCATGTGATTGACCGGGCACAAATCCTAACTCCGAGCAGCAGCTCGGAGTTAGGATTTGTGCCGAGTGTTATTGGGTTTTTCTGTGGAACTGTCAGTAGCAACTGACAGTTCCATAGAAAAACCCAATAACACTTTTGTCTCGACCTGGGAATCCAACCCAAGACCGTCGTGTAGGAGTCGCGCTAAGGACCACTAGGCTAACGAGGCAGTAATAAGAAGTCTCGGAAAATTGTGAGAGCCTCTAGACAATAATATTTTTGCTTTTTTCTCTCATATTGAATAGATTTAATATTAGGATTATATCCTTTGTGGAATTTAATATTACGTATTTTTATTTGTAAGATCATAAGTGAGTGGATGATATTATTATTATTTTGGAATTATGGATATTGGATTTTGCTGTAGGTAATAACATATAATGATATTGTTTTTTATTCGCAAATCTTTCAGTATTCGTTAATATAATAACGCTGAAGATATTTTTTGTTAGTGCGCTACCTACCTTTGATACTCCCTGGCGGATTGGGAATATTATTTTTATATGTCACAGCCAGATTGATCAGAAATAGCATAAGTTACCTAGCATCACGCTACGATAGATGAGAGCGGAGTAGTAATATAATAAAAAGTCCTAATATAACGCAGGTGCAAAATAGAAGACTGGTCAGTTAGATAAGTTAGAAAATTTGTGTAATTTTTTGATCCAATAAAAAAAACCATCACGCCTGTATTTCCCGAAGGGTTAGGCAGAGGTGTACCAATGTACACCCACAGTTCGCCGGTATATTTAGGTCCCATGTAATAGGGGGCGAGCCTATTGCCACCAACCGGGCACAAATCCAAACTCCGCAATTTCATTTTCAGAAAAACCCTAAACTAAGATTTTCATAGAAAAACTCAATAACACTTTTTTTACTCGACCTGGGAATCAAACCCAGGACCTCTAGCGTAGCAGTCGTTTTTTGATCCAAGAGTATTTATTTTCAAAATCTTTTACCTATAGTGATCTTTCCACATATTATTATGTCATTACTTACACAATAATTGTGCTCTCCCGTCATTGATAACGCGTTTCCAGTTTCACATGTAGTAAAGTGTGCCAATCACGTCGCTTGAGTTCTCAGCGTGACATAATAATCTTCGTCACTCTTAAGTAGGTGCTGGGTTTGATTAGGTATCGCCTTTTACACTTCTACGTGTTTAATTCACGTTAAAAGCATTATCCAACTTTCCTAATTTTTATCCTACTTATCCTACTAATATTATAAATGCGAGAGTGTGAGGATGGATGTATGTTTGTTTGTTACTCTTTCACGCCTAAACGGCTCAACGGATCTGGATGAAAGGCACTGAGATGGATTGTAGTGTGTAATAACACATGAATACTTTTTATCCCGGAAAAATGCGGAGTTCCAGTGGGATGATATTGACTTTCGCAGGCGAAGTCGCAGGCAAGAGCTAGTTACATAATAATTGAGCTATCACGTCATTGATAACGCGTTACCATGTACACGCGCGTCTACATGTAGTAGAGTGTGCTGAACACGCCGCTTGAGTTCTCAGCGTGACGTAATAATTTCCGTCACTTTCTTGAGTAGGTGCTTGGTTTGATTAGGTATCGTGTTTCACACTTCTACCTTTTTCACTTACACTATAATGACACGCATTTAACGATAAAAGCTTTATTAAATATATTCTTTATTCGGTCACGGTGACCAATCTCAACAGAGAGGAAGTCGGATCGGATGGCACGGCAATTCATTACAAACGGGGAGAGATCAGGCGAAGGACCAACAATTTTACGTGCTTTCCCAGTCACACCACCAACTCCCAAACTTCGGGCTGCTACTAAGAAATTAGTAATAGAAAACCCAATAACACTTTTTGCTCGACATAGGAATCGAACCCAGGACCACACTCAACAGCGGCGACCACCAGACCAAAGGGGCAGTAAAAAGCTTTATTAATATTCACTTAACAGAGAAACGTTAATTCAAATAATACACTACCGATTTATTAACCAAATATTCGTAAAAGGAATATACATTTTATCGGCGTTCAAAAAAATATGTCTGAATTTCGAAATGAAAATGCAAAATCACAATATTGCTGTATTCCGGATATTTCATAATTTCATAGCTCTAAAAAAATATTAAAACGTCAGAATTGAATAATTTCGCTCGCTCGTGTCGGCTCAGTTTCATAAGGGCTCGTGTGCATCTCCGCCACACCTTTGCGCTGTATATACGAGACGCGTCCGCGCCGCCTCCGCGCCGCAACCGTACCGCCTCCGCACCGCAACCGCGCCAATTTGATTTTGTTATTCTGTTACCGGCCGCTTACAAGCATACATACCATCACGCTTGTATTCCCCGCAGGATTAGGCAGAGGTGTACCAATGAACACAGTTCGCCGGTATGTTAGGTCCCATGTAATAGGGGGGCGAACCCATTCCCACTATCCGGGCACAAGTCCTAACTCCGAACTGCTATACTGAGAATTTCACAGAAAAACCCAAAACACTTAGCTCGACCTGGGAATCTAACCCAAGACCTCTAGCGTAGCCGCACCGTCCGTGTGGCATCACCCTAAGTGAATAAAATTTTCCGTAACTCTGCTAACGATGTGACGGATAAGAGATACGATTAATGTTGTGGGCGTGACTCGGTTATTTTATTTGACACCTCCTGTTCAGAGGGTTAATTAGCTATGACATTAATGTATGTTTTTATTAACATTTCCTTTATTTATTACATATAAATATAATTACATTGCAACACGCTTCATGTAAAACTCTGGTATTCAGCTGCATTCAGTTAGAATTGCCTTGTTGGCCTAGTGGTCTTAAGTGCGACTGCTACGGCTAGAGATTTTGAGTTTGATTCCCAGGTCGAGTTAAAAGTGTTATTAGGTTCTCGTATGAAATTCTCAGTAGCAGCTCGTAGTTAGGATTTGTTAGCGGTTAAAGGCAATAGGCTGGCCTCCTATTACCTGGGACTTCCAGGAATCCAAAGAACTGTAGATGTACATCGATACACCTCTGCCAAGTTCTTCGGGGTATATAGGCGTGATGGAATGTGTATGTATGTTATTTTTACTTCCAACCGAGTAATACATACATTGATAATAATTAATTGATGGTGATTGTATTTATTACTCATTACTGCTCATAAAGACCGTAGTTCAATTATAATGAGTAATTACTATGACTAATTAAAATTATTTATTTGATTGAACCTACCAACTGTGAAGATAAAACGGTTCTGATTATGTTTACTTTGTTACTAAGGTAATAATAGAAAGTTGTTTTATGAAGACTTGTTGGAAAATTGTACATACGAGGTGCAAAAAGACAAATTGCATGGTCGTTGAGAGGTCACCGAAGTTCAGATTTGTCACTTATCTGCAATCTCTAAATATAATATTTATTCCTTATAAATCTAAACGATAGGATGAAAGAGCGAGCGAAGCGAGATTGGGCCTTGGGGCACCCCGACTCGGACAGGTTATGTTAGAAGGGGATAGGGGGTCTATAGAGCGAGCGAAGCGATCGAACAGTCCCCGCCGTCCCCTTCGTGGTTATTTCTTTCTCCACGAGTAAACCCTTGCGCCCCGGCTCCTCGACTACGCCTTTTAAGCCTCTAGGGCAATCTCTGGGTCTCAAACCACCGGGGCTCCTACAGGACTCTTCTCTGTTGGTAAAGTCCTATCGGCAAAGAGTCCATTGAAGTAGAGTCTTGTCAGAGTTCAGTCTGTCGGCGCAGTGTCTGTCGGTGTTTAGTCGTACATACATAGCTTGCTCAGTCCCATTTCAGTCATGCAGACTTATTGCGTATTCGATCACATGAATCGACTTGACATGAAAAACATACGAACCTACCTAACTCGCGAATTCAATGCTACGTGAGTCGAGTGAAGGTACGAATTTTTTGACATATTACCAAGCTACTCGTATTACGTCATGCTACAATATTCTTATGCGCATATTTATTGTGCATACCTACGTATTGAAAAGCAAAAGTTTTGCCTTCTAAATGCTGTGTTATACATTCGAATCGCGATTGTGTCGTAAAATATTCGAGCTAACTGTCACTCTGGGTTATTTTTAGCCTCCATTGTACGTACGAAATGATAAGGAATGCATAATTTTCGTGTTGACTAGTGCGTACGTGACAGAAGCGGGTTCGGCAAAAGATTTTGAAACCGCTTGGCGATTTTTGACTGGTTCTTAAGCTGGCTTTTCACTGCGGGATGTAATATATATTACATCCTGGAATATATATTACATCCCGCAGTTGCTGTTCACACTGAAAGATATATATTTGGTTCAAACAGTTCTACAGTCTGCACCGTTCCGTTCAAAGTGAGGGCGAGGCATGGGGGGTGCGTTGTCCGGGACGTGAGGTAAAATATATATCTCCTCTTTATCGCCCATTCGGTCGAAAAAATATTTATAGTTTGGGATATAATATATATTACAGCTTAGTGTAAAGAGGTTTCTTAAATAGTATGGTGAGCGATATTAAATTATATCTCGTGATGTAATATATATTACATTACATCCCGCAGTGAAAAGCCGGCTTTAAAAATAAATTTTAATTATTCCGAGTCTACTCTACATGCGTGTGGTTTTATTTATTTAAAGCCATTTAAATATGGGCCTACCGTTGTGAGCATGTTTTTGTTAACATTAGTACAGTTTGGGTGTTACCGTACTTTGCAGTAGCCCGGCTTTTTGTCGTATTATGCTAGAATTTTAAGATTTGGACTCTGATACCTACAACTTTAAGACTATTTTTGAGGTTATTTATATTTATTTCAAGTTGATGCAACACGAAAAGTAGTACCTACTTAAAGCAACTAAATGGGATTAATCTCTAATATGGTTCTCAATAGTTAATTAGGGTTACGTAGTTAACAAGAACCCTTTATTTATACTTTCGTCATGTCCATCCGTCTGCCTGTCCGTGGTTGAACTCAGTGTCTCGTGGTACTAGGACTGTAGTAGATTGTAGCTGTAATTTGACAAGGGTTATACATATTAATCACGCCGACAAAGTGGTAAAATAAAACCTGTTTTTTTTTTTGTATTTTGCCCTATGTGCTCCCTCAAGCCAATTTATACAGGAAAAAATTTTAACCAGTGCGTAAATTTTGCCATAATAAACTTCAACACGTTTTATTAAACACGTATATTTTATTTTGATATGTCTTAGTACTAAAAAAAAAAGTTATCGCTTACGAAACATGTTTACTTAAAAACCATATTTCATTGTCACTCGGCGCTAGCGCATTCCCCACCCCCTCACCCCAGCCATGCGCCCGGGCGGCGGCGGCGGCCGCGAGTTTTCATTGATAGTATGGCGAATAGATTATGTTCTGGATGTTTTGCTTATTTCAAACTCGGATAAGGATGAAATTTTTTTTATTTATTTTTTTTAACTAAACACGGAAATGTGTTCTATTACTGACACTGAACTACCAAAAAAAATTTACGCACTGGTTAAAAACTTATCCTGTATTGTTAACTGTTTTTTTAATAGAAATACTTGAAAATAAAATACAAACATACATTACGCCTGTATTCTCCAAAGGGTTAGGCAGAGGTGTACCAATGTAAACCCGAGCCTATGGCCATTAACCGGGCACAAATCTTAACTCCGAGCTGCTACTGAGAATTTCGTAGAAAAACCCAATATCACTTTTTGCTTGACTTGGGAATCGAACCAAAGATCTCTAGCATAGCAGTCACGCTTAGAACCTAAGCTACCGAGGCAGTTAAAATGAATAATGTACTAAAATTTCTCACTAGTTGGTAGGTAACGCGATTTTAGATCTATATGCTTCCAGTAGGTACAGATGATTTGAATTTGCTAATTATTTTGTAGAATTCACATCTCTACATACCGTAAAAAACAAAGTCGCATCCCGCCGTCTGTAAGCTTATATCTTTTAAACTACGCAACGGATTTGAATGCGGTTTTCATCATTAGATAGAGTGATTCAAGAGGAAGGTTATTACGTATATAACATCAAGCTATGATAAACGGGAGCAGAGCAATAATCAAAGATGTAACTGAACGCGGATGACACTACGGGATATACACTTATACATATTATCTAGCAAAAGTATAATATCTACAAAAAAAATACACGTGTGTATTTAAATTAATGCTCTGACAAGACCCAAATAGGTGTTCCAAATAGGCTTTTTCATTCAGTGACCACGCTATAGCTGTTGTTAGCATCTTAACAATAATAACGAAATGTTGAACGGCCGGGCAGCCAAACACTGTCAAGCTTTAACAGAGATAGAATAGAGTCGCAAATAGAGTGATAAAAACAAATAGTTTTTATAAAAATACTTTTCATTAGAATTTATAATTAGTACTCCAAAAATAGACACAGTCTAACAATTTTTTATGGCAGAATAGAATCTTAAGTGACAGCCTGCCATCGAGACGGTCGTTCCATGAATTTTTATTGCATTTTTAGTATTGTCAGAAGTTTTTTATTGCCTGTGCGTGTATTTAATTACAAATCACAAGTGTGGATAGGTAGACTGCGTGCACTGTGATGTATAAACTTTATTTTTCAAACACTAGAGCTCACGTATTGTGCCAATGACTAGCTACATCTCGCGGGTTCGCCCTTGTTAACCCTGCAGTGGTCGCACGGACTACATATGTACCCCATGGTTTTTTAAACTGACATGGCTTTTTACGTACTTTTTTTTCATAGCTGATTTAAACAAGACCATTGAAAATTTATTTTTGTTTTTTATTTTAGTTTTATTTACGAAGAGTTAATTTGTCATGTTTTAATAAGAAAAAAATAATACAATTGAATTTCATTTAAAAAACGACAAAACAAATTGAACTACATATTATGTTGCCGCGCGACCACACACGTGACGTTTTAAGACGCGACCACTGCAGGGTTAAGTCACGTCTTTGATTACTGCTCTGTCCTCTTGTGTCGTAGCGTGATGTTATTCCCTGATACAAGGGCTATATAACGCAACCCGCAACCGCAACCTGTGTTTGTGCACTATCCTGCGTAATTGGGTAGTCAGCATTAAGATTAGCCGCCGTGGCCGGAATCGGTCTGGAGAATAACTTAATTACATGCCTGTCTGAGATTAGTGCGCTTAAACAAACAAACAAACCGACCGACTACCTCGTTAGCCTAGTGGTCCTAAGCGACTGCTAGGCTAGAGGGCTTGGGTTCGATTCCCAGGTCGAGCAAAAAGTGTTATTGAATTTTTCTATAAAATTCTCAATAGCAGCTCGGAGTTATTATTTGTGCCCGGTTATTTGCAAAAGGCTCGCCCCCTATTACATGGGACCTAAGAACATACCGGTGAACTGTGGGTGTACAATGGTACACTTCTGCCTAACCCTTCGGGGAATACAGGCGTGATGGTATGTATGCACAAACTAACAAACTATTATTCGAATCAAAATTAAGGAAAACGGCGATTTTCTTCCCAAAAAAATATTGTATGCATTATTTGCAGAATATTCGCTGAACATTGTTCATGAATTTTGTTCATTGTATGCATGTTACCTACAATTTGGTAACGCGTGTAATTTAGTGGCATTAAAATAATTTTAGCTTTCGACCTTGACCACGCTCATTTACCTAGGCTACTCATAACCAATTCATCATCCTATTTCTGTTCTGCAATGTTATAAATTCTAGCAAAATATGTGGGATGATGAATTAAAACGCCTAATGATTTTTAGCCGGTTGGTTTTTAACTTTGATCATAATAATGTTGATGTTGTCTTAAGGCCCAGTGGTTGGCGCCAGCCTGTCATTAACGCTGTTGTGTGTGTGATTTTGTCTAATTCATAATGACTGTACTTTCGAAGTTTATCTTGGATATCGGTGTCTGAAAACAAATTAATGTAGGTCTGAATTCTTCAATCCGCCATGAGCAAGTGTACTGATTATTGCGTGTACCTTTTCTGTATGAGAATAGGTCTTTGCCCAGTGGGATAACAATGGCATGGTATCATTATTACAACATATTGGAGCATGGCAAACGTGACAATAGCTTTTTTTATCATTGGATGGCAAACAAGCCAACGGCCCACTTGATGTTAAATGGTCACCGCTGCCTATAGACATCAGCAATACCAGAGGCCTTGCAAATGCGTTGCCATTCCAGATACAATGTTGGAATGTTTCATGTGCCGGTAATTACACCGGCATACCCTTCAAATCGGAACACAGCAACGCTGCTTTGCGGCAGACATAGAAATGGTGGTAGTACTTCCTCAGACGAGCTCCTTTACAAAGAGCTCTACTACTACTAAAACCCAATAGCATGTATTTTTATTAAGTTAGATGTTGTTGTTTGTTATCGAGTTGTGTTGTTTTCAATTGCTGTGTGTGTTGTATGTTGTTATTGATTGTCCTAATACAAATCGATACTAGCTCGTTCAAATGGAAATAAGTACAAACTACCATAGCAAAGAGATTTGCTCCAGCTCTAAAGATTTCCAAGTCATGATCTTTTTCGGTGTTAGATAAATAAATAAAGGTCCTTATTATTATATTAAATTCCCTCTTGTTAAAGAAAGTGAGCAGATATTCGAATTATTTGTAGTTAACTCCCTGTTGGTCCCGTGGTGGCAAGCGCGACGGATAAGCAGGTCCTGGGTTGTAGGGCAAAAAATGCCATTGGGTTTTTCCATTAAAATTTTCTCAGTAGCAGCCCGGAGTTTGGTAATTGGTGGTATGACACTTCCGTGCCTCGGAAAGCACATAAAGCCATTGTCGATGCACCTGATTTATCCCCGTTGTGTCGGATTGCCATCCCATCATACTATGACAATTAAGAAGGAGTGCACCTGTGTTTGCGCACACACTTGTGAACAATAATATATTTCTGGCTTGTCTTCATTGAGAATTGATTGAAATTGGTCTGGAGAATATATATGTAGATATTGTGTGTTACTACATACAACCAGGTATGCAAGCGTAGTGTTCGTTTACTTATTACGTCTCGTATTTGGGCTAAAGAACAAGGTTTGTTTTGTAACAGTGTATTCCACTTAATTATAAAATAAATCTGCATATAATCGACATTGTTGTCTACATAAGAGACCAGACTACATGGCGTTAGTTGTGGTTATATATTTAACTAGAAAAAAATAAGTGCAACTATTAGAGTTTGGGTGCCATACTTTTAATTTCGATCTTTTGTCAGTAAAGTTTTTAAGTATAACATATCATACCATCTCGCCTGTATTTCCCGAAGGGTTGGGCAGAGGTGTACCAATGTACACCCACAGTTCGCGCGTATGTTTTAGGTTCCATGTAATAGGAGGCGAGCCTATTGGCATTAACCGGGCACAAATCCTAACTCCGAGCTGCTCCTGAGAATTTCATAGAAAAACCCAATAACACTTTACTCGACCTGGGAATTGAACTCAAGACCGCTAGCGTAATCGCGCTTAGGACCACTAGGCTAACGTGGTAGTTTTATTTAATTTAATAATAACAAGTAAAAACTTGCACTACTTATTTAATTGCCCTTGGCATTTACTGACAATTTGGTTAAGGATTTTTCACTGGGAAATTCAATAGTTTCCCGATGTTTAGAATTGTACCTTCTGTAAATGGCAATAGGGTAGGTTCTATAAATATGCAGCGTCTTATTATAAATGTGCGGCTGTTTGGCTGCTGACATGAGCACACAACTAGAGCCGGTACTTCGGTAACAGTACCTACTTCAAAGAGACAACAACACTATACGATTTTTTCCTATTGTCCGATGAAAGAAAAGAGTACCTATACGGGTTCGGTCATGTTGAGAAGATGAGTGAAAGGCTTCTAACAAAAGGAATTTATTATGGCAGATGTAAGTGGCAACGCCGGGAGGGGACGCCCTAGAAGGACCTACCCTTACCTTATTGGTGAGGTTCTTCAGAAAGGTCGGGTGCGCAGTACTCGTAACCGGCGTGCTTGAATGACCAGATGTATGAACGTAAACAAGGCGAAAGGAGTACGTAAGGATCGTAGCAGGTGACGTTTTGTGGTTTCTGCCTACCCTCAAGGGAAAAAGACGTGAGTTTATGTATTTCCGAAGACAGCAGTTATTCTACCACTAATGACTCTTAAAGGTCAAAGTCCATGAACACTTCATATTAAGCCGGAGCCCGGCAAACAGGAAAATTGACCGTACTTTTATACAGTTGTCAAAATAATCTCGTTCACTAAGGCAGTGCACAACACAGTGTCAAAGCTGTTTTGTCAGTCGTAGAAACAACTTGGTCTTGTGTCAAAACAGTTTTAAGCACCTGTCACACCGCCAGCGATAAGCGAGAAGCGAGCTAGAAACTTGAGATGGGAAGCGAGCACGTTTTATAAAGAGCCTTTAGTCCCGATCTCCACTTAAACGGAGAGGAGAGGAGAGGAGATGTCTTGTAAACAACCAATAGGATGGTTTGTTTTTTTTTTTATAGACGGGAAATCATCAAATAACTTTCCCCGCCCTGGGCGGGGCGGGAGGGAGTGTCAGACTTTTACTGACTAAAACCCGTCTATGTTCCTTTCATGTACCCTTTGCGTTCCGGGGGCGCGGTATCTCTTTCGAACAACCCGCAGCCCCGGCAGGCATCGGCCCACAGTGGCCCCTTCCAAGTTTGCTGACATCTCTTTGAGGCGCGCGTGGAACACGAACGCGCCGTCGACACGGTCTGTCGTTAGTAAACGTACGGACGGTGAGCTACCCATTGCTCACCGTCCACAGACCCGCGTCTACGGTGGCCGGGAGTCTTCTCGCGGCTCCCGACGCCCGGAGCGTCTACCGCGGCGGCCGCTGGGAAAGGGGACTCTCCTTTCCCTCTCCCGTCCCGCGGCCTCCTTCTCTAGCATTACAAACCAATAGGATGCTATGCTGTGTTGAAGCTTAGCGATGAGATGTGAAAAATACGCATGTCGATTGGTTGTAGGACACAAATCTCTTCTCCTCTCCGCTTTGGTGGAGACCAGGCCTTAAGCGAGTTTGAGAGAACGACGGGCGATTACCCGTGCTACAAGTGTTCTTAACGGCATCCGAATATTGCTTTTTCTTATAGGAATGACATCTCGCATGTAAACCTAGAAAGTTTCCGGTTGCTTTCCAGAAATTTTCTGTGGTGTCTTCAGGAAGGGCTTAAAACTTATAAATGAAACGACTACGCACTAAGGACACCCCCTGTGGGGTACGGACCTCGGATTAGGGCATGGAACAAGTTTGGGGGTGGGAAGGGAGGAACGCTGGGATGGTTTTCTTTATACATGCACACAGTCTCGCCGACAGCGTGAGTAATCAGTGATCAACTATTAATATAATGAATCTATTTATTGTCACAGTTTCTATATCTACATAATCTATGTTTCTTGAGCGAAGAAATAGGCAGCGGTGACCGCTTAACATTAGGCGGGCCGTTAGCCTGTATGCCACCTTCAGTGGTATAACACAAAAAAATAAAGATGTCGATAGCTCTTCGCTTTCTCGCCGGCAGTGGAACCGGTGCCTTACTCTGTTTTGTTGCAAACGTGCGCGTCCATTTACACAGAGCAATAGTCTAAAAGCAGTCTTGTCAGTTCTACGCACACTCATAGCGTAAGAAAAACATTGAAGGTTTTTCGCTTCTAAAATTATATATAAATAAAAATAAATATAAATATACCATCACGCCTGTATTCCCCGAAGGGTTAGGCAGAGGTGAACTAATGTATACCCACAGTTCGCCGGTATATTTAGGTCCCATTGTAATAGGGCGAGCCTATTGCCATTAATCGGGCACAAATCCAAACTCCGAGCTGCTACTGAGAATTTCATAGAAAAACCCAATATCACTTTTTGCTTGACCTGGGAAACGAACCCGGGACCAATTGCACAGCAGTCTCGCTTGCGACCACGAGACCAACGGGGCAGTTATTCTAAACAATATATTATTATGTAGTTACATTTGCACTTTAGATGACATTAACAACGCTACTGACGCCGCTTTAAACGTGGTCCCCTATTGGACCCAAAAATTACAAGATTATCTAAAGTCATCGACTCGAAAACAATTTCTATAAATATTGCTAGGGTAGTACAGGTTAGGAAGACAATCACGTTGTCCGTGTGAAAAAAATAATGATATTCTCCAGACCGATTCCGGTCACGGCGTCTAATCTTAATGCAGACTAGACACGTACGCAGGAGATATTATATTGCACAAGTGTGTGCGCAAACACAGGTGCACTCCCTCTTCCCTAACTCTCATAGCCCGATGGGACGGTAATCCGACACGACCGGAGAGAGATCAGGCGCAGGACCAACGGCGTTACGTGCTTTCCGAGGCACGGGGGTGTCACACCACCAACTTCCAAACTCCGGGCTGCTACTGAGAAATTCCTAATGAAAAAACTCAACAGCACTTTTTGCCCGACCTGGGAATCGAAACCGGGACCCCTTGCTCAGCACTCGCGCTTGTGACCACGAGACCAACGAGGCAGTCCGGGGAGGGGGGGTGTCCGTGTGAACTACATTGGGATAGACTAGAAGAGGACCTCAACATTATTGGGCAAAGGTTAGGCGTGTGGTGGCACTAGATACACTTATTAAAAGTTTGTGAACCTAAATGACCTGACTCCTCGGCGCTCACGTATTTACTGTCTTATGACGAAGTCAATAAAAAGAGTTGGATTTTTGCGATAAACATGAATTCTATGTTTAGATCTGATATCGTAAATTTTTAAAAGCTTTCTTGTCTAAACACGCTACTCTGGGACAACCAGTCGAATTGAAAAAAATCTTGTATATGAAAGCCAGATTCATAAAGAATAGTATTAATAGTCTAATATTATGTAACATCACACTACGACACACGGGAGCAGAGCAGTATTCAAAGACGTAACTTAACACGTGTGAAAAACAGTTGGAGGAAATCACAGGCAGTAGTTAACCCGGACATTTATTATTTATTTATTTTACTTGAACATAAAAACGGTCATTAGCCAATTACATTAGTTAAAGATATAAAATTTTCATTGCACAATAAAAAAGCATAATATAACTACTATAATAAATATATACGTCTAACATAAATTACTAACAATAAATTAAATACTTATCATTATTATTTCCAATTATCTTATACACTAAATTAAATTCTAATTTCAGTTACTCTATAAATATAAATGTGGATGGATGAAGAGGAAGAGGGAGGCCAAAGAAAAGATGGATGGATTGTGTGAAGAATGATATGAAAGAGAAAGGAGTCAGTGAAAGCATGACGGTTGACAGGACGGCATGGAAGAAGAAAACATGTTGCGCCAACCCCAAGGAACATGGGATAATGGCAGGAAATTGATGAATGATGAGTTACTCTATTAAATACTATTAGTTTCACAAAAATGCTGGCTCATCACCCTTAAATCAGCAAACTTATCTGCGAATAAATCGCAGTCCAGGTTGGCTTCCACAAGCTTACATACACACAACCACATCAGTATCAACTTCGGTTTAAGTACATATTTTTCGTGGTTCAAGGTTATCAATATGGGGATAAGATAGTAGTGGGTACATTTTCTTTCGTTGAGCGTTTCCTTATGATGTCATTATGCGTCGTACGGCCCTTTCCATACAGTTCGTGGGTACTATTCTCAAGGCTATGAATAAAATATCTTAGGCCGCTTTCACATTTAGGTGACTTTAGCAGCGCGGCTGTCGCGTGACTGTCGCCCCGTCAGAATTTCATAATAAAAAACAGAAGAGCTGTCGCCCACAGCATCTATTTTTAAAATGAAGTGCGCCAAACTGACCTGTCCTTTGATCTGTTCTTGAAATGTGAAGGAATGTACTTCTGCCGCGCTACTGTCGCGCTGCTAACGTCCTAATATGAAAACGGCCTTAGAGCGAAGTTAGTCGTCGTAATGTCGAGACACGTACAAACTACTGCTGGTAGGCTAGGCACCTATTACGTTGTACGTTTTCCTCAGAACGTAGTAACAATGTTTTTTTGTCTTGTTTTTATGGGAGTTTATGAAGACTCTAAAAGCCTCTATCATTATCCTACTACAGGGCAAAGGCCTGTTTTCATACAGAGAAGGCACGTGTTTTGGTCACCATGCTTGCTCAAGGCGGATCGGCGATTTCAGACTCGTTAGATGTCCAGGTTCCTTGCCATGTTTTCTTTCACGATGTCAGTAATGTCCAGGATAAAAAAGACACAATATCAAGTAGCCTTAACCACTGGGTCATTACAACATTCAGTCTTTATTTTAATTCGAAAACATAAATTATTCATGCAATTAAATTATCCTTTGAAGTTTCATTTTGAAATTCAAATACAATTTTTCTGTAATTCTAAATTCAAACAGAGTATGAAATAGAAAATTATAAAAGAGGACGAAAATACAATGCGAAATTGAGTCGTACAAAATAGCTGAAGTAGTTGCCAATGATATTGAAAACGCTACCAAATCTCGATAAATAATTTCAGTCTCTGAAATAGGACAACATAATACTCTTAGTCATTCAATATTTGTCTTCAATTTCTGTTAGGGTGGATACACTGTTGCGTCTTTTAATCGACATACTTTCTTTCGAGATATTTTACTCCTAAGTATGGAGTGTCTTGCCCTTTCTTCTCAGATTTTCATTCAATATTTTTTTCTTGTGTATGACGTTCAAAAGTGCCTTTTAAAGGTCTGATAACCTCTGGTCAGAAAATCTTACGGACTATTGTGGAATAATCCTCATTCGAACAAAAAACATTTTTGCAAATCTATAAATGACGGAGTTATGATTAAACATACATAAAAATATTATAAACTTCCGAATTGATAACGTTCTTAAATAAAAAAAATGTTCACAAAATCCATATTTAAGAGAACACAACATCTACATATTTAATAAAACGCAATGATTATCTACTACGCATACAAACTGACAATAATGCGCACATGTATAAACTTTGATATGTCCTAGACACTGCGATAAATCTCATCACATCAGATAATCGCAGGCACGTCATAAGATCATCTACATATTTTTGTGTAGCTGTTGTAGGTTTATGATAAAATCAGGTTTCTGATCAAAAATCTAGGTTTTTGATCGAATTGAAGCTGCGGTGGTGAGTGATAAAACCAGTGGGACCACCGGAGCCCCGCAGCTCCGGAGCCGTGGTAGAAACGCATGGCTTCTGTAAAAATGGGTAAGGTAAATCCCTGTCGATCGAAGTCTTCCATTTGATCGTTTAAATTTTATCATAAACCTAACCAAGTTCAGGTTTTTGATAAAAAATGGATTTTCTCATGTTTATGATAAAAACAATTCATTCATTTTCATTTTTTTTTTCTATGAAATTCTCAGTAGCAGCTCAGAGTTTGGATTTGTGCCCGGTTAATGGCAATAGGCTCGCCTCCATAGAGGCGAACTGTGGGTGTACATTGGTACACCTCTGCCTAACCCTTCGGGGAATACGTGATGGTATATATATAAAATATGTAATAAAAAAAGAACCAATTTTGTTTTCCACCCGTTCTTGATCAGAAACCTGCGACATAGCCACGAGCACGCAGTCGCGAGCGTGCGTCCTTCCTAAAGCAACACACCAATAGGAAACGGCCCCGAATTTTTCCTTTGCACTAATTATAGCTGTCCATCAAAACAAAAATATAAAAGCTATAAATGTTTCTGTTGAACGTCGACGGTAGAATAATAACTTACCGAAGAGTTGCCGCAATTGTTTGTTTATGAAAATTGTTATAAGAAGATGACGGACGCCATTTATTCTGGATCTATAAAATTCCACTGTTATTCTATTTTTTTGGGGAAACAGATTTTAATTTATCGCCATAACATGACGCGTTTGAATACCGTCGCAGAAGGCTGTTGTTTTATCATCTTATCTTACTGTACTATATAAAAAAGCGAACGTTTGGATGGATGTTTGTTACTCAATCATGACTGAGCGGCTGAACGGATCTGGATGAAATTTTGCACAGAGATTGATTATAGTCTGGAATAGCAACATACGCTACTTTTTATATAAAAAAAAATACTAATATAAAATGGTGCCTGTAGGACAATATATTAATTATGACGCGGACGAAGCAGCGGGTGAAAGGTAGTTTATCATACCTAATTGTTTGCTGGTTTGTCGGTTTTGTATGATCTTTAAGATATTAAGCCAGTTTTTAACTGAGCCCAAATTAGCAGTAATAATGTTGCGACCACCTTCAAGCAGTAATAAGATAGTCTGATTTATTACCAACTAGCTTTTGACGGCGACTTCGCCCGCGTATTCGTCGGTTATCGCGGACACACGCAAAGTAACGAAGTTAAAGTCACCTATGTCCTTTCTTGGGGTTCAAACTTAACCTGTATTAAATTTCATTAGAACCAATTCAGTAGCGTTTCCATGAAAGCGTAACAGACAAACAGACAGAGTTACTTTTGCATATATATAATATTATGGTAAACATAGTCGATTTAACTTTATTTATGCATACGCGGCTAGTATTTTCTATATCAAGGCTGAAACGATTTTAATTTGTCCGGAAATTTTGTGAATTGATGCTCGTTTCCCAACGATATCCCGTCACTTGTCGCAATTAGTGGTAAACGGAAATTCGCATGACAGCTGTCAACAGATAGACTAACATTTTGTCGGATGACAAAAATTCGTTTGTCGATTTGAAAAGAATAAAAAGTAAACATATTTTTGGAATTCATGATTTTTTCTTAAATAGCTGGGACCGTGACAAATATACATATGTATACAAATACCTAATGCATGAGATTTGTTAATAAGATAAATGTAAGTCATTAACTTTTAATTGGCTTTAACTATACCTAAATACCTACCTATATACCTGTGTGTCAGACGCAGGTACCTACTATGCTACACCAGTGAGGCAATTCTAGCAACTTTTAAGAACGATCGCATTCTAATATCAGTTTTAATATGTCAAAAATGAATTAATTTTGATTTGCTTTATTTGAAAAAAAAATACAGTGACAAAACAGTTGGACTATGAGGCTTTCAAAAACTAGGTATTACTTCTATCTAGGATCAATCTCGCAAAATCATCTGTAGTATACGCTATGTAAATTTTTACATTGATTATCGCTGAAATAAAATTGACCTCAACATTTTAAACGTTTATAATTACTAAAATTGGCCTTCATCTCTTGTTACATTTACCTCCTGATATTGTTGTTTTCCTTCTCATTTACCTGAGAGGCGAAAACAACAGCTAACTAAAAATATTTTATATTGTACACAAGGTAATTCAATCAAGTTTTCCGTACAAAAGGACCAAAATTGTAAACGGAGATCCCTTCTTTGTTACGATACAAGAAGGTAATTTTGTTTGCGCGTTGGTTATGGTATAACGTTGACGGTGTCTGTGGTAGAAAACCGTTTGTTTTCACATCCTTTGTAGCTTGATTTGAGCTTCAAAGGATGTCAAACGAAACAAATAAAAAAGTGAATTATTGCGTACCTTGTGGTCTTATTTTATCTGAAGGCAATTTTTATTGTGTGAGTAGGTTGTGATGTGGCAGCAAAGTGACGTATTGGCAAGATAAAAACCTCTTGATCTATGAAAAGTCAATTATATGGGTTGGGTCATGAAATGACGTCCATGGGATTCTCGAAATTCTCCCATAATGTTAGGCGATTATTTTTTCTTGTGTTTTTTTTTCAACAATATTTCCGTAAAATTTTAATAATCTGAAATTATGTGCGGGTTTAAAAAACATAAAAAAGTAGTTATTGTGTTACTCCTAAACTATAAATAAAAATATAATATATATACCATCACGCCTGTATTCCCCGAAGGGTTAGGCAGAGGTGTACCAATGCACACCCACAGTTCGCCGGTATATTTAGGTCCCATGTAATAGGGGGCGAGCCTATTGCCATTAACCGGGCACAAATCCTAACTCCGAGCTGCTACTGAGAATTTCATAGAAAAACCCAATAACACTTTTTGCTCGACCTGGGAATCGAACCCAGGACCTCTTGCGTATACTAAATAAGACTATAAATAATAGTTGTATATAAACGGGGACGTGTCATGAATTTCATAAGCCCGAAATATTTTTTGGATGTCGTCATTTCATGTATCAACAATGATATAGTATATTCACAAAATAGATGGAGACTCTCTGTAATATTCTGTTGGTTTTAAAAATAGTGCACGATTTTTCCATTACGACACTTTTATAGGAAATTGGAGATCAGTAGAACCATTTGTCCTTGTATCCAACATATTGCAGCCTAAACGCTAAATGTCCGGCAGTAGGCTGGAAATATGTCATCGTTTCCATCCGTGACCCTAATTTGATAGAATTTGCTCAGAGCGTTGGAACTGATTTCAATGCAAATCGTAGGTGAACGTTTATTCAGATGACAAAACAGTCCATGACTGACAGTTTTGAATGATAAAATGCTTAAATGAGAGAAATAATGTACACTACTTTTTAATTGGCCCCGTTGGTCTCGTGGTCGCAAGTGCGACTACTGTGCAAGGGGTCCCGGGTTCGATTCCCAGGTCGAGCAAAAAGTGTTATTGTGTTTTTCTATGAAATTCTCAGTAGCAGCTCGGAATTTGGATTTGTGCCCGGTTAATGGCAATAGGCTCGCCCCCTATTACATGGGACCTAAATATACCGGCGAACTGTGGGTGTACATTGGTACACCTCTGCCTAACCCTTCGGGGAATACAGGCGTGATGGTTTTTTTTTTTTTTTGATGGTACTTTTTAATTTGACTTAAGTCGTGCAATAGACTGATTAAAGTCGGATCGCGTTTAAAAGGCTAATTAGCACTGTAATTGATTGTTTAGTATTCAAATTAATTACATTTGAAATAGATACTAACAGCGCTAATTGGTGGCACGTGACTTGGAACTTTCATTTCCCTTAAAGATGGTTGAACTAAATGGTCTTAATCGTCATGTTCGTGAACGGGTGATGTCAGTTGGGATTAGCCATATTTTTTATCAATATTTTATATTGCTATTCACCTGCATTGTTTTTACATGTTACCATGACTTTGTAAAAACTAAATTGAAAAGAATGTCTGTGGAATTTCTAGCTCGTTCTTATCCATTTTTTTTTTATGACGGGAAATCATCTGAGTGTCAGACTTTTACTGACTAAAACCCGTCTATGTTCCTTTCATGTGCCCTTTGCGTTCCGGGGGCGCGGTATCTCTTTCGAACAACCCGCAGACGTTCTTATCCATGGAGACCTACCTACGTTTTGGCACGAACAATTAGCTTCAACTTATTGACAAATTGACAGATTCATTGACAATTCAAAAGTGGCTGTAATGGTTTAATTGACACAAATGCTTTGACTTTAACGAGTGATAAGCAGTTAACAATAAATTACAATCAACAGTACCTAGTTACGGCTCCAATAATGCATATATTACATTAAACTTGATAGATTTAATTGATCGATTTGATATATGCGCTCATTGCAACGAAGTATTAATTAACATTCATTGCAAATAATTACAATTATACCAGAGTCACATTACTACATATTTATGTAAATTATACACAATAATGTATTAAATTACAGCGTTTATAACACCAGAAGGTGAATGAGATATATCAACGCAATGTTGATGCATAAAATTAAAGAGCTTTGTACACAGTGTGACTGTATTTGTGATAAAATCTATGAAATGTACCAGAATACTTCTTATTATTCCTACTAAAATTATAAAAGGGAAAGTTTATGTAGATATTTGGATGTTTCTTACTCAATTACTCCAGAACGGCTGAACGGCTCTGAATGCAATTATAATACAGTTCCCATAGCATTTTTTTTTTATGAACAGCAATCATTTACTGTTTAATATACAAGGTGCAATTTCGCATCGTCGGCAAATTTTCGGAGGTTATCATAATAAACATAAATTATGCTTTTTTGTTGTTTATATTTGACAGTATTTCAGAATATACCTCTTTGAAAGAATAAAATCGCCCTGTTGCGTATGCGGTAGGCAGTGTCGCGCTACTGTACCACTTTGTGCGTGCGGATTCACCGTTCTGCCTGCCTAAACCCAGCGGCAATATTGCTTGTTCGAATTTGTCGAATTTGGAAAACACACATGAAATAGTCGTATTTATTTATCATTGTATTTCGGGACCCTGGGATCCCGGGGTTTTAAAAGGCGTACGAGGGACCGAAGCCAACCCGCAGAGGCCCCTTAGACGGCTTTAAAATGAAAGGAAACACCAACCGACAATTATTCCCCCTATCTGCACTATGCTAGTGCACCCAAGGACAATAGGCGCAGGACTATTGCAAGATATGGCAACAAAGAATAGGACTATGGGTTTGGGTGGTTTCAAAGGACTAGTTTCCTGGTACTATGGGAGAACTATGGCCTCTCCCTAATCAATATTTTTATGACACCGATAAGAATCGTGTTGAAAATTACTAGTATAGTTACTCCATTGAATTTCTCGCGGATGCAAAACTACACATTGTATATTAAATTTGGTAGTAAAATCTGAATACAAATATCAATTTTCATAATTAGTGAAAAGCTTGGTTAGCCTCATAGGCCGCGAGTTTCAGTAATAATAAGGCTTTAATTGATAAACAAAGCGCTCAAATTAATATTAATCTGTTTGTTTGTTTATGAGTTAATTAGTCTCTAGAGGAGCAGCGCCGTGGGCGGTGTGCACTAGTTTCCACCTACGGGTTCGCTGAAAACTTTGTGCATAGTATGACGTAATAATCCCAGCCTATTATTGTCCTACTGCAGGACAAAGGTACTATAAAAAGATAATAAAGGTAAAAAAGGTAATATAAAACTTAGGTACTATTCACAGAAAGGACGAGCGTTGGTCACCACGCCTGCTCAAGGCGGATGGGTTGTTTCAGACTTCGATAACCAGTAGCTATACCGCGCGGTTACAGCCGCGTTCAGTGACGTTTTTGGTTACTGCTTCACTCCCGTTGTAAATGTAGTTTATAGTATTATTAAAAGTTATATCGGCCGGGGCTGCGGGTTGTTCGAAAGAGATGCCGCGCCCCCGGAACGCAAAGGGCGCAAGAAGGAACATGTACGAGTTTTAGTCAGTAAAAGTCTGACAGTTCCTCTCGCCCCGCCCGAGGGCGGCAGAAAGTATTTGATAATTGCCAATCCGAAAAAAAAAATCCCGGCACTAGGTACATTTAAAAAAAATTTGTGGTTGTATCGGATACCAAAACAAATTATAACCGTCGGCGCTCACGTATTTACTGCCGCCATTAGACGGGGTCAATAAAAAGGGTTAGATTTCTGAGATAAACATGAATTCCATCTATATAAAGATCCAATATCATTAATTTTTAAAAGCTTTTTTTTTAATCTCTGGACCTACCAGATGGAATAGAGAAAATCTTCTTGTATATATGCCAGATTCATAGAATTATTAGTATAGTCTTATACTATACTAATAATAAAATTGCGAAAGTTTGAGAGGATGGACAGATGGATGGATGTTTGTTACTCTTTCACGCTAAAACGGCTGAACGGATTTAGATGAAATTTGGCACTGACGTAGATTGTAGTGTGGAATAACACATAGGTTACTTTTTGTCCCGAAAAAATGTACAGTTCTCGTGGGATAATTTGACAACATTGACGCGGATGAAGTCGCGGGCCGGAGCTATTGTAAATCATGCTACAACCCACGGGAGCGGAGCAGTAACGCGAGTGCAAAAAAAAGAACGCACGAAGTCGCGGAAATAATTTAGTAAATAAATACTTGTGAGGCTGACGAAATCAGTCTTCTATACCTAGAGAAAAGAGATTTTTTTTTTTTTTTTTTTCGGATTGGCATCTCGCAGTTCAACCTAGGAGGTTGTGTACTGCTTAACCGGGCTTTCCTGTGGTTGCCTTAGAAGTTAAGGCCTCCAGCCAGGGCTTACAAAAATACTTAAAAACTAAGCGACTACACGCTAAGGGCACCCCCTGCGGGGTACGGGCCTCGGCTTAGGGCGTCGCTGGGAGAGGGCAGCAAAGGGACAAGCTGGATCGATCATTATTATTATTATTAACGGGGTATTTTAAAGCTACTGCTCAGCTCGCGGGCTGGCTCGAGCAAGGGACGGGAGGAATCGGACGGGGATTTCGCGACGGCCCTCGGCGGCGAGGGCGGAACGATGGCGGTCTGTGTTTGTGTACTGTACTGGTGCGCTTATTACTCTCCTGGCGGAGAGTAATGGCGTCGTCAGGGGCGGTTAAAGTATGTCTCGGTCTACGGATCCTACTGATGAGGGAGGGGGTGTATCGGGCGGCCGATACGATCAACGGGTTGGGATGGATTTCAGCAGCGTCAAAGAAACGCTTGGTGATGCGTTTCATGAACTGCTGGATCGTGGGAATGCGGAGGTCAAGGTGAAGGTTTTCATTGCGAACATAAAACGGGGCTCCAGTGGCCTTTCGCAAGAAACGGTTCTGAAGGGTCTGCATCCTATGGATACGGTGGGGCTTCGCGTGCGCGAAAACTGCGCACGCGTAAGTCATGATGGGACGAATGCACGCGGTGTAGAGGCGCAATTTGCACTTGAGTGACAATTTGCTACGCGGGTTAATCATGGAGTGGAGCCTACCGAGAGCGAAGGCGGCGCGAGAGCGCACCGTCCTTATGTGCTCTGCGAAAGTGAGGTGACTGTCGAGAATCACGCCTAGGTATTTAGCTCGCTTCTCCCAAGGGATCGGCTTGCCATACATGGTGATCTGACTTGGGGGGGGTCTAGAGCGCGGTTTAGAAAAGAGGACCGCTTGACTCTTGTCGGGGTTGACCTCGATTCTCCATTTCCGGAACCAAGCGCCTAGGGCGTTGGCGGAGGACTGGAGAGTGCGAGCGATAGCGTCGGGACTGAGGCCGGTGTAGTAGATGGCCGTGTCGTCGGCGAACAGGGCCAGCTGGGCTTTCCTACTCTTTGGAATATCGCTGGTGAACAGCGTGAAGATGAGGGGAGAAAGGACGGAGCCCTGGGGGACTCCTGCGCGAATGGGGTGGGGAGAGGACAGAGCTCCCTCGATGCGATAGCGGAAGGTGCGGTTCGACAGAAAGTCCCGTAAGATGAGCACGAGACGGTCGGGCACACCGAGTTGGTACAGCTTGTATATTAAGCCGTTGTGCCACACTTTGTCGAAGGCTTTCGCTATGTCGAAGAAGAGCGCGCCCGTGAACAGGCCGCGCTGAAAACCTACACTAGTGTGTTCGACGATGCGATGGACTTGCTGGACGCAGTAGTGCTGGGTCCTGAAACCGAACTGTTCGTCGGGGATGAGGCTCTTTGCTTCGGCGTAATCTTTGAGTCGCTTATAAATAAGTCTCTCGTAGATCTTACCGAGGACATTGAGCAAACTGATGGGGCGGTAGCTCGAAGGCTCGGCCTTGGGCTTGCCCGGTTTAGGGATGCCGATGACGGTGGCCTCTTTCCACGATTGGGGAAAGATATTATTGCTCATGGCGCCATTGAAGATGGCGGTCATGAGAACAATGAGGGGGGCGGGGAGGAGTCGAAAAACCCTATTAGTGATACCGTCGGATCCGGGCGCTTTCCGGGGTTTGAGGTTCTTAATGATGTCGTGCACCTCGTCCGGAGTGACGGGGGGCAGAGGAGCATCGGGGTCCTCAACGGGCGGGAGGGAGGTCCTACGTTCGACTTCAGCGTCGACCTTGAGGAGGTGAGCTTGGTCTACAGGTTGGGAACTAGGGGAGCATTGAGCCTCTAGGCTATCGGCTAGAACCTCGGCTTTTTCGTCGTTATCGAAAGCGACGCTTTTGTCGGGGCGGATGAGAGGCGGCATACTGGCTTCATCCGTGGAGCGAAGCCTTCTCTGCAGCTGCCAGAAGGCTTGGTGAGTGGGTTCCAGTTCGCTCAGCGTCTTGTCCCAGCGGGCGGAACGCAGCTCAGCGATGCGGGCCGTTACAGCACGCTGTAACATGCGCATGTGGGCTTTGTTCGCGGCGCAAGGGAAAACGCTGTAGGCACGGACAGCCGCGTTCTTCTCGGTCACCAGGTCGCGCACATCGTCCGGAAGTTTCCAGCGATGATCGCTCATCGCCGGAACCTCCCGTGAACATTCGTTCAAGACGGATTGTACGTGACCAGTGAACGAGTCGATCGCGCCCGTCGTGTCCGCAACTGACACTATATGGTCTGGAATAGAGTCGAGGTGAGGCGACGTGGTGGACTTTAAGCTTTCGCTTACTTTCCTCCAGTCGGTTATAACCTGGGTCGGGGGGGGCCGGCTGGGGTCGGAAGGACCCGAGCGGGGGACTAGCTCCATGATTACGGGGCGGTGATCCGAGTCGAGCTCGTAAAGCGCCTCTATAGATTGCAAACGAAGGTTTACATTCTTGAGAAGCGCTATATCGAGTATATCGGGAGAGCAGGCGACGTCGTGCGGAAAGTGAGTAGGCGACATCGGAGCGATGACGTCAAAGTTCAGGGCGTCACAGAGGTTGAAAACGATTCTACCTCTAGGATTGGTCCTGTTACTGTTCCAAGCGGGATGCTTGGCGTTGAGATCGCCCGCTAATATCACGGAGTCACTCAGGCCAAGGAGAGCGGAGAGGTCGTTTCTAAGGAGCACGGGGTCCGGCGGGCTCGTGGGTGAAACGTAACCTGAAATTAAAGTTATCGGTTGATGACCGGTCATGCCGAGTCTACAGATTGAGACCTCGACGAGGGACAGCGGAGGCGGGTCCATAGGTGCGCAGTACAGCTCCTTCCTGTAATAAATGAGGGTGCCGCCCATGTGACACCGGGTCCTGTCATTGCGAACTAAGCGATAGTTCGCAATGTTGGGGTTCCGATGATGGAGCTTCAGGAAAGTTTCCTGTAAGAGGAGGACGTCTAGTTGGTGGTCGCGGAGAAAGGTAGCGATCTCATCACGCTGGTCTCTAACGCCGTTAGCGTTGAAATAACCTAACTTGAGGGATCGGGGTTTGGTGCTACAAGGGTTCCTACTATCCATAATAAATTATTTACGGTGGATTTTACGGAGGGCGTTAGTGATCGCGGGGTACTTTAGGAATACTCGGCCGATGGCCGTGATGTCCGCCCCGCAGGCGATGATTTCCCTAGCCATAGGAATGGCGTCGGGGTTTGCGTAGATTTCCCACGCATCCGAGATTACTCCGAAGGCACCGACGACATCGGCGTCGTCGGTGAGGGCGGACGGTAAGGGAGCGGGGGCGCGGGGGGCGCGAGGGGCCTGGGGCGCGGGTACGGCGGCCTTAGGGGCAGGAGACGGTTTGGCGGCTAGAGCCGGCGCAGGGATGGGCGTAGCCATCAGCGCCAGAATGGGCGCATCTTGAGCGGGAGCGAGGGCCGGGAAGGCCTTCTGGTGGTTCAGAGAGGTCCACGGGGACGGTCTCTGGGGGCTGAGGCGCTCCGGCAATTTGGCGGAGGGAATCCTAGCAGAGGGACTTTCCCTTTGCTGACGGGCGTTTGCACGCTTAGTCAGCTTGGGAGAGGAGGACTTGGGTGCTTTAGGGCACCCGCGGTAGTTGGCCGGGTGGCCAGATTGGCCGCAGAGAACGCAGCTGGGTGGTTCGGGGCAGAGGTTGCGATCTTTCGGGCGGGGGCAGTCGGCGGTGCCGTGCTCACCCAGACACTTGACGCATCTCGGGGTCGCAAAGCAGTTGCGCTGTACGTGACCGTACAGTTGGCAACGGTGACATTGCCCGACCGTGTGCGTCTTGTAAGGCCTCTCGATCGAGATGCCAGCCAAGGAGCAGACCGATTTGATTTTGAAAATCGGGTGATGACCCTCCGTCGGGTCACAGACTACGAGGACTGTGTCGAAGGCAGGGCCGCCTTTCGCTTTGTGCAAGCGATGGACAGCGGAGACTGGGACACGCTGGGCTTGGAGGTCATTTAAGATGTCCTCCTCGGGGATCTCTTTCGGGATGCGCTTGATCACCACGCGGGTGGGCGCCTCTTCGGGGAGGGAGTAGGTGTGGAACGAAACGTTCCTTACCTTTAGGAGGTTGGTTAGTTCCCTAAAGTCATTGGACGTGGGGACTTGGACTTTAATGCCCTGCTGAGTTGCGCGAGCATTGGTGTAGATGATCTTGCGATCGTTACACCACTTGGACACTTCAGTCCATTTCGCCTTGTCTTGAATGAACAAGGGAGGCGGGGGCTTGAGTTTCCTCTTTGGAGCGGAGGCGGGGGGAGCGCTAAGAGGGCTAGAGGGACGGCTAGGCGCCGGGATAGATACGGCGGGCGTAGCGGGGGTCGGGGAGGGGGTAGACGCCACGGCTTTTTTGGCCTTTGACGCTTGAGAGGAAGACTTTCCCTTCTTCTTCCTCTTTCCAGCGACGACCTCATAGTCGTCGTCAGAGGAGGTGGAAGCAGAGTTGCTTCCCTCGTTGTCGGAGGGCGGGTTAGAGGGAGAGGGAGGGACGCTATCAATGGGCACAGATGTGTCCATGCACTCATCGCGTGCTTGATACGGGGTTGCACCTGCGGTGCGCAGCTGCGAAGTGGCCATTGTTTCGCAAACAATGGGTTCCGGAACAATGGTGTCTGAAACGACAGAGGTTTCGGAAACAACGCATGGGGTTTCCGAGAACGGCTTTGTCGGCTTAGGCGGGAGTACCTGTAAATAGGCAGGAATGCCTTTGTCGGCAGGCGACGGCGACTCGGGGCTCTCGAGCAGGTCGCAGAAATCTGCGATGTTGAATTCGACGTCGGCCGACGTTTCGGCTTTGGCTTCGCGCAAGATCGCAGCGATGTTTCTGCCATGTGCGGCATCGATCTCCGGGTCCTTTAGCATAACATCCTTGATGTACGCTTCTAACCTGGCGATCGCCATTATTAGTGGAGACCTATACGTTACTCCAGGAATAAAAACATAATTGCCTAACACCTAACTCCCCGGGTGGATGGGCCCGGGGGTGTGTAGCCTCCCTGCCGGGTGTAGGCAGGGCGGTGAGTACCTACTGGTGTGCCCTAAGCTTGTAAACCCGTCGCCAGTCTTATTGTGCGAACGGGGCCCTGACCAGTCTAGTGCGAAGGGTGTAGACACGCCCAACCGACACTAGGTGTGTAGCTGTGGAAGGAAACCAGAGACTAGGCACGACTAGGAGACCCCCCAAGGCCGTGGCACTAGCTCCCGACTCCAATTGACTGCCTCGCCCTGAAGGGGTTCGGCGGGTGTGATTGGGGAACACCCCCTCGGCTTCGTTGGCACCGCAAGGTTTCCACCGAGGACCACGAAACTGTGGTTTTTACCCAGAAGGGGCCACGAATCTACACGATTATCCACCGCCTTGATAAAGGTAGCTTCTAATCACAAAAACGTAGTCTGTCTGTCGACTACAGAAAACGTAACGGCAAGCGTTACGAAACGTTTATGACACCGTGTGTGGGCGCAGAGCGGGGAGCAGCACGTCCGTTCACGGCGAGCGTCGGGCGAAGAGTGTCTGAAGAGAAAAGAGAGTTACATGGGACCTAAATATACCGGCGAACTGTGGGTATGCATTGGTACACCTCTGCCTAACCCTTCGGGGAATACATAATTAATGATAAATAATTATATATTAAGTTATTGTTGCATAGCCCTCTTCCTCTCTCCTAAGTTTCTGTGCCCGACGGGGTCCATAATGATTCTGTATTTTTTATATTTTTAAGACCATTTTTGTGCATTATGTACCGCAATCAATAATTGAGCATTGAGTATTTTATGCCTAGTCTAACAGACCGAAATATACCGGCGAACTGTGGGTGTACATTGGTACACCTCTGCCTAACCCTTCGGGGAATACAGGCGTGATGGTGATGGTGGTCCAACAGACCTTGGCGTATTCCTATATTACCAGTTCTAGTGTCATTTCCACAGTCACGTTTCGCCAACGCCTCTTCAATCTATGCGACATCGAGCGGTCGAGGGCTCTTGAAATAGACCCGTCCATAGTGCCAGACACCGGAGATATGCTTTGTCTAGTTATGTTTGATTTGTGACCTTTATGCCGCTTTGCAGGTATCGTATTTAGGTATACGTGTGTAATATGTAGTATTAAGCAAGTTATAGAAGACTGATTTCGTCTACCTCAATTGTATGTATTGATTTATTTACTTTATTTTATTTTTATTTAAAAAAATGGGAAGTTATCAAATAAATTCTTCCGCTCTGGGCGAAGCGGAAGGGAGTGTCAATCTCATGCTGACTAAAATCCATCCGTGTTAATTCTAATGCACCACCCTGACAGATATTACAGATTATTGACAGATACTTTTTGTTTGTAAGCATAAATTCTACCAAATTATTTATTTATTTTAAATTAATAACAACGGCTTGCGCCAATGACAGTAATCAATAGGTAAAACTAAACATATTACATAAATAAAAACTTATTTCAAGAACAAATAACAACTTTAAGAAAAGAAAATAAAATAAAATGATAACAACATACATACTTATTTACCTAACCAACATAGCTTTCACAGAAAATGAGACAATTTGATATGATCACCCTGGGTGTGTCATTAAAGATGTGACATTCCGGAATTGTCTCTATTAGGCAGTATATATAATATTAAGTGTACATAGATAGTTACACATCTGACCTTGTTTATTTCAAAGGCTACCCATAACATATTGCTAGCAGATCTATTGATCAAAGACCCTTGTCTTCAACATTAGTATCAAACAATACTGAGTAAGGAAACTAGTCCGAACAGCTGCCTTTGTGTGAAGGCATGTTTGTATTGGAAACATTGTGTCAGATTGAGCGTGTCAATATCCAATAGGAGCCTCTTCGTAGTGTTGTGTGGGGATCTTGTAGTCAAGTTAGGTTGGGGATACAATTGCTTTTGATATCATGATAAATATATAGAGGAACTTATTTTTGGTATATTTAAATATTTACAACCTTATAAAAAAACCTTAATGATAATAAAAGAGACTAAATCTATAAGGCATTAAAAAATTCCTTTGCACCGGAAAAGTGCCCAAAAGACTAGCGGCATTGCCACGTTGGATGGCAATTCTTACCAATAGCCAGCCCTTGGGTCACGGGAAGTGTCAACCAACCAAATATTTCTGGGAATCTCTATTGTAACTTTCCTAGGAGCGTTAAACAAAGTCTAAGCAAAAAACCGCTAAACTACCATGGTACCTATTTCTGTATGTAGGCACGGTCTGTGGACGGTGAGCAATGGGTAGCTCACCGTCCGTACGTTATTTAACGACAGACCGTGTCGACGGCGCGTCCATGTTCCGCGCAAGGAGGTGTCAGCACCTGGAAGGGGCCACTAAGGGCCAAGGCCTGCCGGGGCTGCGGGTTGTTCGAAAGAGATACCGCGCCCCCGGAACGCAAAGGGCACATGAAGGAACATAGATGGTTTTTTAGTCAGTAAAAGTCTGACACTACTACTTAAGTTGAAAATCTATTAAAGATTTCTAAGCGTTAGCGACTGGAACGAACGAAAACGCTATGCAATCTTCATTAGATCTTCAACTTAAAACCAAGCACATAAAGTTGAAGATCTATTAAAGCCTACTCAGCGTTTGCGTTTATCGTTTGTGACTTGGCTAGGGGGGCTGATGTCAATGCTTCTAAAAATGATCGCTATGTCTTGCTGTCAGCGGCGTACAAATATTCCAATAATAGATTCCATATTCCAATTATAAATATTCTAATTAAGATTACTAATTGTTTTATTATGTCAATTTCTAATTATATATTAATAATATGTCAATTTACAATTATTTTATTATGTCAATTTCATTTAATTACAAATTAAATGCACATGCACATGCTGTTATAGCATGAACATAAATATTATACTGATGTAATTCACTCAATTTTATTAAGTAAAGATACCAAGCCAGGCAAAGTAATCGGATTGCATTTGTAGACGTTAGATACTCAGTACATAATTACCTTTAGGTTGAAAGCTTGCCTTTGACTAAATACTAGCTGACACACAGTAATAGTACACCTCTTAGCTTGTAGGAATATACAATCGTAGAATTTTACAGGTTAACTTTCAATTCACTTTCATTTCATTCTTTCAATCATGAATACGAGCATTTTTTACCATGGGAGCAACTCTGAAATAAGAAAAAAAAAACAATTGTTCTTTTTCTTCGGGAAATCCTCAGGGATCCTCTCCATCTGGGGAGAACGCACTCTGGGGACTCTTACACTAAAACCCTGTGGTTTCTCCTGCTGCCATGAGTCGTGGGCCCGGTATTGTCTTGACGCAAGATCAGTGCCCCCGACTGGTATTAGACTAAAATTAGCGGGCCCCTTCACCATTTGTTGCCTGTCTTGCAACCGCACATTCCTCTAGAGGGGCGCGCATGGAACACTGCTCGCCGTCACAGGCCTAAGTCTGATCAAACGACGACCTACCCCAAGTTCCCCGCCCACAGTCCCCTTCTTACGGTGTCTGAAAATCATTAAGAATCAGCGGTTCCCTACAATAATGATCAATATAAGCTTACTCCATCGTTGTTTTTATCACCTCTAACCTAGACTGGAGTTAACCGCAAAGCCATCTCAAATTAAAAGAAAAAATATAGAACAGCATTTTTTTTTAATATTTATAAATAAACAATAACAATAAACATAGTGTATATTTATTTTATTTTATTTAAGGAAAAACTAACAGTAGCACAATATTTTACAAGTACATTTATTTCCAAAAAATGGCGCAGAGAATAAAAAGTCAGCTTGTATGTATGTAAAAGCTTGCTAACAGAGTGAGTAATTTTCGCACATTATATGATGGATTACGCTGTCACTATTTACGATGTAGGAAGGTAGTGATTTATTAACAACACTATAGTAATGCTGCATGTATGGCTTCCAGAAATAATGAATGGATTACGTTGTTAGCTGCGACAGCCCATTCTACCGGCAAAATTGGTGACTGATCTGCTAAATCCATTTTGTTTGTGAAAAAACTACTGAGGTTACAGTCCGTTGCATAACGTGTTTTTATGAACGGTGAAGGCAGATGTGTTGACTCGTATGATATGGTTAACAATGTTTAATTGAATTTTGTCTATTATTGTACGGCAAACAACCCGACGGCCCGTCTAATGTTAAATGGTTACCGCTGTATAAAGACATCTGCAACACCAGATGCCTTGCCAATGCGTTGCCATCCCAGAGACAAAGCTGAAATGTCTCATGTGCCTGTAACTACACCGGTACCTAAACCTTTCAAACAGAAACAGCAACGCTGCTTTGCGGCAGAAATAGGTACGGTGGTGTACTACAATATCAAGAATTAAACCGAAAGAGAGATTTAATAGATAACAGGCTTCTTCTGGGTAAGCTCACTCCTTTGTCGACTTTGTTTCTGTCACCTCTGACCTAGACTAGGGTCAAGAGCTTACCCATTTCGGAAAAAAAAAGTTAAATTGAAATATTAGGACATGAGAATTAAAGTAATGGAAAAAAGGATGACAACAACAAAAAACAAAATAAAAAAACTTAGAATGTCAAAATAAAAAATAGTTACAAAAAAATATTACAACCAAATAGTTTGTAGTATTAAAGAATTCATAACAAACGGTTAAGGCATTTTTAATGAGCGAAAAACCGGTTTGTAGGCACGGTAGTCAATGACCGGGAAAAACAGCTAATCGTTTATAAAAAAATCTTTGAAAAACAAGCCTTATAAACATAATGAAAACTCTCAATTTCTAACGGCAATTTTAACCTAGAATAAAGCAAAGAATGCGTACGTAAACCTATCAAAGTCGAGGTCAAGTTAAAATTAAAACATTTATTTGAATGGCGTTGAATGGTGTCTTGTATGTATAAGGCAAAAAATAATGTGGAGAAGAATGGACTAAAAGCTCCATACTTATTCTTATTGTTTGTATTTATATCAAAATAATACATATACTGGCCACATCTATTATATTGTATGTTGGAAAATATATTCAGTCTGTCAGAAACCACTACGCTTGTTTCATTAGGTTATGGCAAATTAAATCTTATTGTCTTTCTACCCTAATCCCATGTTACTTGGGGTCGACTCGACACGTTTTCTTCTTCCAAGCCGCCCGGTCAACCGTCATGCTATCACTGACTCCCTTCTCTTTAATATCATTCTTATAAAATAAATGTTTTACAATATTTTATAAAACTAGAAATCGTGCTTGCTAAACAAATCTACCAGCTTTGAATTTCCATTTAAAATATTGAATTCACAATCTTTATCCTCCCAGATGCAACTAGGTTAGTCCGTACACGGAAACTTAGTTAAGGTGTATTCCTCGGGCAATCTTGCCGTCGTTGTATTATATTGTATGGTTCCGCAGGTTCGGGAATATGGAAATGTAATGTTTATGTAGGAGGATTACCTACCTCATGGTGCACTCATGTAAAATGACTAGAAGTACATCCAAAAATCATTCGTGTTCTTCTTAGCGTGTTGATGGCAAATACATACATAAACTCACGCCGTTTTCGCATGGGAGTAGGTAGAAACCACAAAACGCTACCTGCTAAGATCCTTATACACTCCTTTCACCTCGTCCGTGTTTATACATCTGGTCATACAAGCACGCCGGTTACGACAACTGCGCACCTGATCTTTCTGAAGAACCTCACCAATAAGGTCAGGAAAGTTTTTATAGGGCGTCCTCTGCCGGCGTTTCCACTCACATCGGCCATAAAAATTCCTTAAACCTGGGTGTTATCACCCAAGTGGACAAAATGGAGTAATCTATGAAAACACAAACCAATCTATTTGATATTTTGATGTTGTAGTCACGATAAAAAAATAAGAAAGCAAATAATCTGCAAATCCCGTGTGAGACAGGGTAGATTTATCACTTACTGCGAGTTCCGTAGTACCGCGTAACAGATTACAAATCAGGTGAAGTTCAACAACATCGATCCATCAATCTAGTCACTCTTTGAATAACTGATTTCAATACCGTACCGTAACAGTACGCGATTTGCGTTCAAAAGAACGAAAAGCTTACTTTTTACAAATGAAGAAATAGTTTTTATGTCATTGGATGGCAAAAAAGCCGATGATTCACCTGATGTTAAGTGGTCACCGCTACCTACAGACATCTGCAATACCAGAGGTCTTGTAAATGCGTTGCCATTCCAAAAGTAAAATTGAAATGTCTCATGCGCCTGTAATTACACCGGCACCCATAACCTGCAAACCGGAACACAGCAACGCTGCTTTGCGGTAGAAATAAGTAGAGCTCTACTACTACATAAAGAGTACCCTACATGTACATATTGTTTAGTCTTATATGCATGTAACTAATTAGGTCAGTGTCAAGCCCTTATCTAAACTAATATAATAAAGGTGAAGAGATTTTTGTTTGATTAAACGCACTAATCTCTGAAACAACCAGTCGACCTAAAACAAAATGTTTTTGTGTATGATAGCCAGATTTATGAGAAATATTAGTGGACATGACAGACGTTTTCCTATGGTTGTGGCGCCACCTACCGGGTTGCAAATCTAACCCACCCAAGGAACCCACTTAAATACACACAAATAACATTGAAGTGGTGCAGCTGTTAAGGAGTTCGGTGACATACAACAGAAGAATAACACTACAACGAAAAGGTGATGGCTAAATGACTGCCCCAGGGCCAGATACATTCTGGAATGTATATGAATCTTACATAACCTCATAATATTTAAAAAATCATTCATGAATTATGTAGTGTTTAATATTTTCCTAGCACTTTCGTGAACTATTAAACATAATAAAGTATCTAAAAAAAAAGATAATCTTTTTCATCACAAACATTTGCTTATTACTTATTATACAACCTCATTATCGTTTTTAGTTTTATTCTTTTTCGAAAGTGTCAGTTAAAGAAAATTATATACTGTCACACACACCTTTTTTCCTTTTTAGGCAATATTATTTTACCATTATATTATTCCCAAAAAGTATCTGAAACTTTTTTACATGAAATACTAATATTTAGCCATTCAGCATTACATTGTGCTGGGTACCATATTTATACATGGTACCTGGTACATGGGGCAGTGGTCTATACTTCCATTTAGCCATCTCCTTTGAAAAAGATTGATTTACTTATTTTGACATCACCCGTAACATCACTAAAGCACATCACTGAAAAAGAGCATAAAACTCCTTTTAGGGATTGACCCACGTGAAATACGGTTATTAACAGACTTTTAAATACAGTAGGTATATACTCCGTGGCGTCCCCCGCGTTCAGTTGTCTTTAAGTTCTGCTCCGCTCCCGTTGGTCGTAGCGTGATGTTTCGTCCTTCATCTTGAATCACTCTATCTAAAGCTGAAAACTGCATTAAAATCCGTTACGTTATTTAAAAAATATAAGCGTACATACATCGGAAGCGACTTGCTTTTATAACATGTATAAAGATGTTCATGACAAAATTCAACACCGGCTGGCAGCCACGACAAAATATTAAAGTAAAAGAGACACGAAAGAATTCCTTTTAAAACAAAATTGCACGACAAACGGGAACACCTAACAAGAATCTCAAGTCACTTCCCTCAACTTTATTTTTATCATATAAACTTTACAACAGAACTACACCAGGGGTGGCAGTCGAGACTTTCGACCGGCCGATTGCGGCTATTAGTCAAAGTCAAAGTCAAATCATTTATTCCAATTAGACAATTCAAAGCCACTTTTGAACGTCAACTAATTAAAACGATTGAATCTAGTTGCCCATTCCAAAAGGTAGTTTCGTATGGAGAGGAACGGGCAAGAAACTCCATACATTAGTCGAATCGATCGCAGATGCAACGCTCACACAAATATTGCCATGCAAAAATATTCTTCAAATTTACTGTTTCATCCCCTAATTAAATTTAAAAAAAAATACTCACTTAAGTATATTGTCTAATTTTGTAATTATGTGAAAACGATTATATATTAAGTTTAAAAAATATATAAAATCTAGTCAGTAAACAGTAGATCTTAGGTTTTATCAAGTTGGCTACCCCTGGTTTTTCCGTCAAAGTCAAAGTCAAAGTCAAATCATTTATTTCAATTAGACCATTAAAAGGCACTTTTGAACGTCAAATAATTAAAAACTATTGAATCTAGTTGCCGTCTCGCATCACCTCACATCTTAATTAACCCTGAGGCTGCAGGATAAACCCTTCTAACGTCAAGATTTATTAGTTTACGTGGTAGGCAACGAGACTAAGACTACTTTGTCAAAGGACAAAGGTGATTTAATAAAGTATTGACTATCTCTGTAGAATAAAATGCTTTAGCTTTTTACTAGTTCATTTTTAGCTCGCGTGTCTGTTGCCACAGAAGGTATTTTTTTGTGAGGTACCTTAGTACTTTTTCTTCAATAAATGTAGCTAAAAGTACTCAATATAACATCAGCTATTTTCCAAAAAAAAACCCGTCGAAATCGGTCCAGCCGTTTCGGAAAGCAATAACAAAAAGACACTTAAATTTTGTTTGTTTCTGTAGAATATAAAAACTGCAAACAGTTCTAAAACCACGACTGTACGAGATAAAACAAAAATCATAAAATTCGAAAACTATTTTATTACCGATATGATATAACCACGTTTTGATAATTTTTACGGAACTCTAAAACCTATACTAAAATTTTAAGCTGAAGAGTTTGTTTTTTTTGGTTGTACGCGCTAATCTCAGAACCTACTGGTTCGAATTGGAAAAATATTTTTGTTTTACTTAGTCCTTTTATCGAGGAAAGCTATAGGCTATATAACATCACACTACGACACTGGGGAGCGGAGCAGTAAACACGTAACGTAACACGGGTGATTAAAACCACGTGGAGAGAAGCTATTTGAAAAATAAACTTGTTTGACTAATGCTAATTCATTATGCGATTTAAAAACAAAATGCAAATCATCGATGTAAGGAAAACATTCAAATATCGATTTTGCGTAAAAATCGTATGTTGATATCTTTTATTTACATCGTTATGGGTTCTGCCAGGAATAGAACCGTATTGGTTTCTTTGAAAAGGTAAATCGTCACTTAAGGCGCTGTCTTCTTCGTGTCTTTTAGATTTGTATGGCCTAAAACATTGCCAGTTTCATGGCATTGTTGGTGGCAACACATAAGTCACTTTGGCTACATGTTTTGGCAATGCAGGCAAGCAAAGAGTGTCCGCGGAGTTTCTAGCTCGTTCTTCTCCATTGACGTTTTGGAACAAGCAATGAGCTTCAAATTTCAGGCTAACTTCTTGACAGCTCTTAAGTACCTGTAAATAGTCAAATTTAAATTAATGCTTTGGCTCTTTGACTTTAAAAATGTTTAGGTAATTAGATAACGCGCATCGCGGCATCATATAAGGTTCAAAATAGTGATGCCTTTGATATTAGTTGAATCAAATAACCCCGAAAAGTAGAAGAAAATGGCATTTTCATTGACATTTTTTTTGGCATTTTTTTTTAACTAAATAAAAAATACACGGCTTAGTGGAATAATGTTAGCTTTTATTTGACAAAATACATAAAACTTTTACATAAATTAATATAGTGTACGTTCAAAATTTTAAGAAATGAAAAAAATATTTTACATTTCGAAAAATATTTTTTGCAGCTCTCTTTTATTGTTTTTTATCATAATACTATGTATTTCATTTTCATTTTTTTGGATAATTCTTTTGTTTAAAAGTATGACATAAACACATTTTTAAAATGTGCCTAACTGTGCGACAAAAAATGTATCCGCCTTAAATAATTGAATGTGAATGCGGGTATTTATAAGTTTTGGAATGTTCGAATACAGTTGTAAGCATTTTACTTGTAAACCGTATTGCAGAATAATATGTACATACATAATCAGCCAAAAATGTTCTCATAATGTTCCCCAATGAGACTCCGGTTTGCTTTCAATTAGAAGAAGCGAGACGTACCCTAATCGACAAGAATAATGAAGGTTTTATAAAAACTTCAATTGAAAAGTGTTTAATTGAAAGAATTTCAATGCTTGTCCATTGAGAACTACCTATGTTTTGGAACGAGCAATTAGCTTGAACTTTCTTATTAACTGACCGACTGCTTGACTATTCAAAAGTGAATGTAAATGGTTTTATTGAGGTGGCAGAACGGGAGAGGCGAAGAACCTCTCGTTCCAGCCACCACGGGAGACGCTCCGGGCGTCGGGAGCCGCCAGACGACTCCCGGCTACCGTAGACGCGGGTCTGTGGACGGTGAGCAATGGGTAGCTCACCATCCGCACGTTAACTAACGACAGACCGTGTCAACGGCGCATTCCTGTTCCGCGTGCGCCCCAAAGAGATGTCAGCAAACATTCGGAGGGGCCATTAAGGGCCGATGCTGCCGAGGCTGCGGGTTGTTCGAAAAAGATAACTCAAAGGGCACAAGAAGGAACATGAATGGGTTTTAGTCAGTAAAAGTCTGTCTCTCCATCCCCAGGGCGGGAGAAAAGATTTGATGATTTCTCAACAGTAAAAAAAAATGGTTTCATTGAAAAAAATGCTTTGACTTTTATCACGTGGGCCCAGCGCGAGACGTCACGTGTTTCTCTAATTTTGGTCTTTAGGTACACCTGTCTTCTAATGATGTTTACGTTCTAGACGATCCCATTTCATTAGTATGGAAGTATCGTACGGTTAATTATCTTTATATCTGGTTACGTGACTTGCGTCCCTAAAGACTAATAATATTGCAGGTGTGTGTGTCAGGGTCAGAATTTAACAACACAACAACACAAGAATCGAAGTATAAGTGTCTTTTGATAGTAGAAGTAGTAAAGGCGAAAGACATTAAAAATCGTGGTTTTAGGAATCTTATAGGTTGTGACAAATATATTTTACTGATTATATTTTTTGTAGCGTAGACAAAACATGCCGAATATTTATTTAGTCATTATAATAAGTACAACATCATACAGACTATTTCAAGACGATGTTAAAAACAAATATAATTAAACATATAATTCGACAAAAAAGAACAAATTAAAACTCGCATTCGACGCTTCTTAGACCAGATAGATTGATCTCTCTTAATACAAACATGACAGCAAAACTCTGTTCTTAATACAACAAAGAAAATATTCAGATACTGAAATATAAAAACAAAGCGACCCTTTTTGTATTACTGATGAAGGCACTTAACAAAAATCTTTATTACCATCTATAGGCTTCGCACAAAGTCACGCAAAAACAAAGAACATTTTTAATACAATCTCCAGTGAATATATTGATGAAAAGCCGAACTTCAAATACAAAGAAAAGGGATATTTTTCTGTAAAAATAAAAATGAATACAGGTCTCCACTTTCCTATATGCATAATATCCTCTTAACTGTAATTCAGTCACGGCGGCCAATCTAAATGATGACTAGACAAGTACGCAGGTAATATTATAGTACACAAATGTGTGCGCAAACACAGGTACACACTATCTCTACCCGCATTTGTAATTAATGGCAATCTAACACGACTGGAGATAAATTAGGCATAAGACCAACGGTTTTAAGTGCTTTCCGAAGTACAGAGGAGTCACACCACCAACTTAAAACTTCAAGAAATTCCTTAAGAAAAACCAATGACACTTTTCGGCCGACCTGGGAGTCGAACCCAAGACCCCACCGCTAGCAACCACGAGACAAACAGCGCCTTGATACATTACGTACTCCGCCAGAGCGCGTAAAAATCAAATGTCAGCTATCTATGTCATTAAAGATATGGAATCTCATCTCCTCAAGTGTATTCCCCAAAAGACTGTTACACGCAGCGCTGCCCTACTTCAAAGGTGCTCAACTTTTTTATCAGTCGGGCCAACCGGTCGATTTATAAATTTTCGACCGGCCAAAAATTTTGTGCAAAACAACCAAAGGCATAATATGCAATGCAGTTGTCTATAAAAAGAGGATGAAACACAAGAGTTTTTTATTAGACATCAATTTGATTGTATTTGAACTGCCTCGTTGGCCCGCGACTGCTGCGCTAGAAGTCTTGGGTTCGATTCCCAGGTCGAGCAAAAAGTGACATTGGTTTTTTTCTATGAAATTCTCAGTAGCAGCTCGGAGTTTGAATTTGTGGCCGGTTAATGGCAATAGGCCCCCCTATTACATGAGACTTCAAAACATACCGGCGAACTATGGTTGTACATTGTTACACCTCTGCCTAACCCTTCGGGGACATGCGTGATTGTATGTATGTATGTATGTTGATTGTTTTAATAGATGTAATCAATGTGATTTCTGACAATGTTTCTGTTGTAATAGTTTTCTTATGTTAGGCGTAGATATTGATAGTTACGCGGACCATTTAAAATCCATCCGCTGGCCACATCATGGCCCGCGGGCCTGCGGTTGAGCACCCTTGCCCTCCTAAGGAGAATTTTTCTTATGTCATTTAATTTTTCCACGCCATATAAGGTCGCTGAAATTCAGTGGTATAGAAAAATGACAATGTCCCATACCCTTATTAAATGGGAAACCTCACATAGTATAAGAGTATATTACAGATTATCTACGAGAAATAATTCTGTTAGAAATGGTATTTTCTGTCAACGACTTAGAAATTAAATTCTTTCTTCAAACTTTTTGAAATCCAGAATTTCTGAAAACCTGGTTTGAGTAATCTATAGGTATAAACAAATAAATAGAAGTGTGTGTTTGTTACATCAAAATAACTGGTTTTTACTAAAATCGTATAAATGTTTGGCAATAACAAATACACCAATTTTTTAAATTTTTGTCCCTCTGTCTTTTTGTTCCAATTAATCTCTAAAAAGGCTGGATCAATTTCGATGGGACTTTCACTTTCAGATAGCTGATGTTGTAAGGAGAAACTTAGGTTTTTTTATAATAAGAATTAGGGTTCTGCGGTAAAGAATAAAAACCCCGTGATATTCAATATTTACACGAACAAAATCGGTCATAAACCGTATCCAACGCATCACCAACGACTTCATATATGTAACTTGATGTTAAATAAATATCATACCATCACGCCTATATTCCCGGAAAAGTTAGGCAGAGGTGTGCCAATGTACACCCTACAGTTCGCCGGTATTTTTAGGTCCCATGTAATAAGGGGCGAGCCTATTACCATAAATAAAATCATCATAATATATGTTAAATAAATCTGTGCAAATAATGTTTCATACACTTCTGTACCGTAAAAGCTATTTTATTAACCCTCTACGGCGAGCAGGGTATAAAACGTCGCGTCGCAGCCGGTCATAATTTCGCGCTCCGATCTCAATGCGGTCTAGAATTATAGTTATGAGTTAGTAATTCGGAAAAGCAGTTTGTTTGCGTAAATTTTTATTTATGGGGTATGGTGCTTGTAAAAATGGCTTCTGTTTTTTATACATAACTAGCTGTATACCCCACGAAGTCACTCGCGTCGTCGTAGCGTAATGTTCTCCAGTGTTGCAGAATTTCTTCAAAAGAGTCACCGCAGCCCTGGAACGCACGAACGGTTTTAGTCAGTAAAAATCTGACACTACCTTCCGCTCCACCCAGAGTGGAAAAGGCATTTGATGATTTCCGATTAATAAAAAAATTGCGTAGGTAATGTTTTATATGTAAAGACCTTCCTCTTGAATCACTCTATCTTTTGATGAAAATCACGTTCAAAACCATTGGGAGCTTAATAGTTCTAAGAGTACTGAAGATGGTAACCGACTTTGTTTTATACTATACAAACTACCTGAGATTTCGTCCGCGTGGCTTACTTCACGCAAGCGTTTTTGCCATACCTATTACTGGAATCAAATGTAACAGTTCACATTAGGACCCATTAAAGTTAATGATAATTGCAATCCGTGGTGCTTGGCAATCTGGGCTTCTCCCAGTTGTAAATAATCCCTTTGTGCCTATTGGCCTAATTCTGTTCTGTCTCCTGCTTGTTTGGAGGGAAGTGGAAATTATATTTTTCTTACTCCTCCGCTAATCTTTTCTGATTAATTTCGTTGCGGGATCCAAGACAGTTAAATCGTTTCTCTGGGACTCGTCGAGCTTCATTGTCTCGGCGCTTTTCTTGTGGTCGCCACTGTTGATTCTGGCTTACAGGAGTTGCAGTGGTTTGGGAACAGTGTGGCGGGCTTGTCCCAATAAAAAAAATTACTTCACCCGCTCTACGTCTATGATTACTGCTCCGCTCCCGTGGGTCATAGCATGATGTTTTATAGCCTATGCTACTCAGGAATAATGCAGCTATAAATTGGTAAAAACATTATTCAAATTGATCCAGTAGTTTCGGAACCTATTCGGTAGGTACAAACAAACAAACAAAGAAATCTTTCCTCTTTATAATATTAGTATAGATAGATATACCATCATCACGCCTGTATTCCCCGAAGGGTTAGGCAGAAGTGTACCAATGTACACCCACAGTTCGCCGGTATATTTAGGTCCCATGTAATAGGGGGCGAGCCTATTGCCATTAACCGGGCACAAATCCAAACTCCGAGCTGCTACTGAGAAATTCATAGAAAAACCCAATAACACTTGCTCGACCCGGGAATCGAACCCGGGACCTCTAGCGTAGCAGTCGCGCTCAGGACCACTAGGCCAACGAGGCAGTTCGCTCAGGACCACTAGGCCAACGAGGCAGTTAGATAGATATTTAGATGTAAAAGTATTCAAATCGCCATTGTTTCCACACCATTCTTGAAGCTGATCCATCAATAAACGAACTATTTGGCAAGTTGCCAGTGGTCGGTGAACCCGAGCCGAAAATAAATGATACGACAATTAGTGGTAACGTTTACGATGGTAATAATATTGTATTTGTTTGTCTATGAGTCAATACATGTGAGGAATAATTTTAGGAACGTACATAAAGATTTATACACACATACATAAACTCACGCCTTTTTCCCATGGGGGTAGGCAGAAACCACGGAACGCCACCTGCTACGAGCCTTACATAGTCCTTTCGCCTCGTCCACATTCATACATCTGGTCATACAAGCACGCCGGTTACGAGTACTGCGCACCTGATCTTTCCTTTTTCCTTTTTTTTGTATTGATTAAGATTTATATCAAAACTGAATTCTACTCGCGACTTTATCCATGTGGTTTTTCATCTGTGTTACGTCTTTGTTTACAGCTTTGCCTTCGTGTGTAGTAGCGTGATGTTAAATAACCTATACTATTTCTCAGTCGCTATACTACTCGTAATATAATAAAGCTGAGATGATTTTTGTTTGTGTTTAAAAGCGGTAATCTCTGGAGTTACCAGTCGAATTGAAAAAATACATTCGCATATTATACCCAAATTCATGAGGAATACTATAGTCTTTATATCATCACGCTACGACACTCGTTAGAGGAGCAGCAACCAAAAACGTAACTTAACGCGTGTGAAAAATATCACCCGGGCGAAGTCGATGCTAGAAGCTAGTTTTGAATAAAAGACCATAATATTATTTACCTGATATGTTCTTCAATTATTCTGAAACTATAGCAATTCACTAGACCAAAATTATTACAGACCCAAAACATTATTCGGTTACAATATAAGGGCCAAAACTTTGGTTTTGCCAGCTGCTGTACCGTCTGGCACGAGTATTATGTAAGGGGGAATGTTACTGAATTGATTATATTAACCCTACAGGGTGAAACTATCAATCTTATACCATGTATTGTAAACTAAGATATTAGTATCTTACGGCTTGTACATTTTACTAATTGGAAACTATATTTTTTTGAGTTTATAATTCTGTTTTTATTGGATAAAAACTCATATTGCTCAATACTAGTCCTTCTTCTTTGTATAAAAAAAGACTTTTGCACTCTTCTTTCTTTATCATGTAGGCAGTAAGGTCTAACGACCCCACACGCCCTAGTGTCAGAGTTTCTAAACCGCTTCAAAGGTCTCTGACATGGTTATCGATGTCAGTGATGTCCAAGATAAACTTAGAAAGTGCATATGAATTAGAAAAAGTAACAATAGGCTTTTGCAGTGGAGTAAAACGATAATAGGCTGGTATTATTAGGTATTACATGCAACGCCTACCCCTTCGAGAAATACAGGCGTAATGATATTATTATCTCACACCTTTTCTGGTCATTACAAATAACTTTACGTTCTGTTTTTCGTATATTAATAAAGATTCAAATAAATGAAGCATAAGTAGCTTACGTTCCGTAATAGGCTTACGTACGTAGTACGTGTGACCACGTGACAAACTTTAGCTAAAGTCCTTTGAAGAAAGCGTACTATAAGATAAGATAAAAATTTAAAGCATGCAAGGAGTAAAGCTCTAGTAACAACGTGCTCACGATGGTCTAGACTTTACATCCTCTACAGACTTACTACATATGTAACTAATGTTTTAACGTACGCAAGTAAACTCACGCCTTTTTCCTTTTTCTATGGGGTAGGTAGAAACCACAGAACGCCACCTGCTACGATCCTTAGAGCCTGTCCAGATGAGGCGATTTACGCGCGAGTCCACTCGCGCGTAGGCCCTCGTTACCTGAGGTAACGCGCGAGAGCATCTGGACGGGATGTATGTAGCTCTAGTATCTCGAGAACGCGCGAGTGGACTCGCGCGTAAATCGCCTCATCTGGACAGGCTCTTAGATACTACAAATGTTTTCATTTATTTTTATTTAATAAACCTAATTGGGGAGGCCTTTGCCCAGCAGTGGGACAGTACGGGCTAAATAAAATAATAATAAAAAAAAAACCTAATTGCAACTTGGTGCAAAAAAAACTCAACATAGGTACTTACTATAAAAATATTTAATATACACATATCTATTACTATGGATAAGTGTATATTATATAATATGTGTGTATTATGTATTTATAGATAGTACTATACTAATATTATAAAGAGGTAGGTACTGGTACTTTACCGACTAACCAGTTTTGACTATGGCGCACAAAATTCGAAACCGGTTTTACACTTTAATAATACTGCACATTTAGGTTATTTTTCCACACGACATACTTACATTATACTAGCTTTTGCCCGCGACTTCTTCTGCTTAGTTTTTCTCAACCACGTTAGGTTACGTCTTTGGTTGCTGCTTCGCCCCCGTGTGTCGTAGCGTAATATTATATCGCTTATACTATTCTTTATGAATCTACCTATTATATCAAAAAACATTTTTTCTGATCCGACTGGTAGTTCAAGCGATTATCGCTTTTAAATATAAACACTAAAACTCTTCACTTTTATTATATTAGTTTTAATAAAAATACTACTTTGTGAAGTAAAAGCACACAATTAGGTTTTTTTACTTTTCTTCGGTAGCCAGAACTTTCCCAGACTACTATAAACATTATCTACCGTTCCCAACCTTTTCCAGTTCGCGGCGCACTTACAAGTTTAGAAATTTGTCTCGGCGCCCTTGGTCTGTCAGATTCTTACTGACTAAAAACAACCAAACAACGCGCCTCCCGCGTAGGTACTTCCCTAAGATAATTTTAATAGACAATTTTTTTTTCGAATTTTTTGAAATTGAGCGGAGCCCCTATGCACTTTCCACGGCGCCCCAGGGTGCTGCGGCGCCCAGGTTGGGAAGCCCTGACCTAGTGCATGTTCAAATATAAACCTTACGTTCAATATACGGAAGATATCCCCACATGCCAGTGGCATTTTAGTAAAGTCCTTTGATATTTACAAAGATGTGGAGGAAAAATTTCAAAGGAATGATATTATGTTCAAAGTTTTTAAAATGTCACTTTCAGATAGCAAATATATAATACAAGCGTACTCCCGCGATTTTGTCCGCGTGGCTTATTTCACCCGCTTTAAGTTACATCTTTAGTTACTGTTCCGCTCCCTTGCTTCGTAGCGAGATGTTATAATTATAATTATATCCTTTGTTACTTAGAAACGATTAATAGAATGTTATAATATTATAGCCTCTATTACTCAAAAATAATGTATTTATCTATTAGTGAAAAAATAGCTAAAATCAGGTCCAGTAGTTTCGGAACCTATTTTCGGTACAAACAAAAAACTTTTCCTCTTTATACTAATATAAGTAGAGATTTTACCATATTTACCCGACTGCGCCAGAAGGAGGGTTATGTTTTTATTTTATTCCTAAATAAATAAATAAATAAAATAAAAATAGCGTAGATATAAACAAACAAAAAAAAATTGTTCTTCTATGTTATGTTAATGTTATTAAAGTGTTAGGGTACCTACAATGACCTACATTATAACTTTTTGATCAAATAAGTTTACTCTTTGGCAAACCAATGTTAAAGTTTCGTTCTACATCACTTGTAAAAGTCACAGCTGCGTTTTGGAAGCACATCGATTTTGTTACAAAGTGCACAAATATATAAAAAAAATATATACCATCACGCCTGTATACCCCGAAGGGTTAGGCAGAGGTGTACCAATGTACACCCACAGTTCGCCGGTATATTTAGGTCCCATGTAATAGGGGGCGAGCCTATTGCCATTAACCGGGCACAAATCCAGACTCCGAGCTGCTACTGAGAATTTCATAGAAAACCCAATAACACTTTTTGCACGACCTGGGAATCGAACCCAGGACCTCTAGCGTAGCAGTCGTCTTTAGAACCACTAGGCTAACGAGGCAGTTTACAAAAGTTTTGTGCACAAATATAGCAAAACAATTTAACTGTTAGTTCAGCATTGTTAAGTTTGTTCAATAGTGTTGCCATTACATTGTCTGATACGAACATGGGAATGAATTTTCAAAGCAATTTGTAGAACATTTGTGATTTATGAATAGAACAAAATTTGCTAATACGGTTACTAAAATCTATATACTTACTTAATATTTAGTTATTATACAGGGTGGAATTTTATAATGCTACCTGGAGGGAAAGTACTCTAAATACTTAAGTTAGCAAATTTTACTCAAAGGAAACTTTCCTTTATTTTTAAAAAGAAACAAAACTGACTTTAAATAAATTTTAAAATACGCTATGTTTTATAGCCTATTACACTCACAAGTAACGTGGCTTTCTATGGGTAAAAGAATTTTCAAAATCGGTCCAGTAGATCCAGAAATTACCCCCTATTTACAAACTTACAAACAAATGTTTCCTCTTTATAATATTAGTCAAGCATATACAGGAAATTTTTTTAACCAGTGCGTAAATTTTGCCATAATAAACTTCAACACGTTTTATTAAACACGTAGGTATATTTTATTTTGATATGTCTTAGTACTAAAAAAAAAAGTTATCGCTTACGAAACATGCTTACTTAAAAACCATATTTTATTGTCACTCGGCGCTAGCGCATTCCCCACCCCCTCACCCCAGCCATGCGCCCGGGCGGCGGCCGCGAGTTTTCATTGATAGTATGGCGAATAGATTATGTCCAAGTTTTGCTTATTTCAAACTCGGATAAGGATGAAAAATTTTTTTTTTTTCGTTTAACTAAACACGGAAATGTGTTCTAAGTATTACTGACACTGAACTACCAAAAAAAATTTACGCACTGGTTAAAAACTTTTATATAACCCACGGGGTAAGCAGTAATCAGTGATGACTTTACGTGGGTAAAGCCGCAGGGTTTATCTAGTAAATAAGATAATTAGATCCCTTTTATGTATTATACGTATTTCTGAGTACAGTAGGCGTTCGTTATACATTACTGTTAAGTTGTCAAGCAATTTGATCCGACATTGTTGTTTAAATGTTGGAAGCTGTCAAACAGCTCGTTAGGGTAAACTAGGGTACTTTTACTATTCTATGTAAATAGACGGGATAAATTAACATTACAAAAGGTTACCATGTAGTAACCTTTTTTAATGTTATTTTAACCTAAATTGAGCATAATTTTAAAGCTTTTCTATGGTAACAAAAAACATTATTACGTTTTTTTTTTAACGTAGATTTTCATACTAGGAATTTCTTCTATACAATGAGTGCGTAAACTCACATACACAGACAGCCAGACCCGGAACAACTATCTGTAGGTCATACAAATATTTGTTCCGTGCGGGAATTGAGCCCGCGACACGCAGCGCAACAGCCTAATTCTCAGCCACTTTTTCCTTATAATCGATGAGGAAGAAAAATATAAATAAGAAGGATACTTTTTCATTAATAACCAGCAGGTAATAACAGACAAATAATAATTGGATAATGGATGGTAGAGACGACACCAATTAATTGACATATTTATTAATAACTAGCTTTTGTTCGCGACTTCGTCCGCGTGGATTAATAGTTCCCGTTCCCGGAGGATTTCCGGGATGAAAACTATCCTATGTCCTTTCTCGGGTCCCAGACTATATCTGTACCAAATTTCATTGAAATCGGTTCAGTGGTATAGGCGTGAAGAAGAGACAGACAGACAGACAGAGTTACTTTCGCATTTATAATATTAGTACGGGTTGCCAAACGTGATATCCCTTTGGATTCGGCATGGCAATAGCAAGCTGCGACGTCACTTCGACCAACTATTTATTGTCTTATTGATTTCAAAGCAACTACATTACGCAAAGCAACAACTATTGTTACAGTTAATACATACGTACCATGCTTGTATTCCTTGAAGGGTTAGGCAGAGATGTACCAATGTACACCCACAGTTTGCTGGTATGTGTAAGTTCCATGTAATAGGGGGCGAGCCTATTGCCACTAACAACAAATCCTATCTCCGAGCTGCTACTGAGAATTTCATAGAAAACTCAATAACACTTTTTGCTCGACTGAGAACCCAAGACCGAAAGGAAGGCATGGCAGTCGCGCTTTGGATCATTAAGCTAACGATTCAGTTATTAAGTTTACAGTTAATTGAAAAAGAATCGGTTTTCAAGACGAAAATGTACCAATGTTTTTTTTAAAGAAGTTATGTCTAGTAATGTTTGGTTAGTAGTGTCGAAACGTCGAGTTAATTTAATTAATCCCCAAGCTCTTGTTAAACCCTATAATTTTGCGACTGTCTCGAGCCAATTTCCATCAAGTCGGCCCTTCATCAAAGTTGATTCAAGTTGACGACTTGAACTAAACCCACTATTAAGCTTTATATATAGTTAGTATACACTGTTCCGTATCTGGGACTGCCGGATTTCTTCGTACAACCGCGTATGCTTCGGAAAATTAACTATTATCATAACATTAGCTACTGCCCGCGACTTCGTCCGCGTCAAAGATGATGTGTTATCCTATGGGAACCATACATTTTTCCGGGATAAAAAGTAGCCTATGTGTTATTCCAGACTATAATCTATCTATGTGCCAATTTCATCCAGATCCTTCCAACCTTTTCTAAAAATCACTTTATACTCGTATTAGCTCTAAAAACCTGATTGATTTTTAATTAACTGTATAATTTGATTTTAAGTTGCTTAAAAATCAATAAATAGTTAGCGAATCGAGTTGGCAAATAGGTAACGTCACAGTTGTATACACGCTTTAACATCGTTCTGGAGCCGAAAGCCTAAAGCTCTAACATAGTAACAGCAACTATTGGCACTATTATACAAAAATAAAAATATTACGATAATTTAATTTGTGAAATAATGAAAACTCGAAGTAACGCTTCCTTGCAGTCAATTCATATTTGTGTGTAAACCTTATTGACTATACATGCGAACGGTAGCCTTTGAAAAATCCATTCATCGATCAGACGAAGAGCTGCTAACATTCAACTCGAAATTTAAAAAAAAATGTGATAAGTTTTCAAGGTCTTAGAGACGTCTTAAAAAAATATAACAACGCCAATAGTACCTATTACTCGACTGGAGTTCCTGTGTTTCGGATCCAGAACGATGTAAAAGTGACCGTATATTAAAACAAATCTCTCGTCTGACAAGACAGTGAGTTTAGACTGCACAGACTCAGGAAATACCGGACCTTGTCACTGATACGTCTAGATCAATCGCTACACACCATCCAAATAAGGTAGGCAGGAAACATACAACGATAACTACTCACTGCGTAACTGATTAGTACCCAAGGTGCGGTATGACAAATATGAGAATATCAAACGACCCATTAACTTGCCATGGATGCAGAATATTAAACATAGTAACATTATAGTGCGTTTTCACTGACGCGGAGCTGAGCGTAGAGGAAAAGATTGGACCGCTGAGTTCGCCGTAGCCAATCACAGTCCTCGAAATCTTCGCTGTGCATTAGTGGAAGCAGTGTAAGTGGGACGGAACGGAGCTGAACGGACTTTCAAATACCTTGACTTGAACAAAATGTGGTGCCGAGCGGAGGGCACGAAACGAAGGGTTTCGATTTTCACCAACCGTGCGGAGCAGGACAGCATTTCACACTGTGCTAAAGAAAATTCAGGCTTCTACATAATAGTTAAAGTTTACATTTGCATGGAATTTATACTGCTTGGATCGGCACACGCGCGGTCCTAACCGAGTTTCGAGAAATGTGGTCCTGCGTCGTCCATTTGGTGGAAATCGTACATAACGAGATAGTGTGGTTTCGAGTAGACTTGCCTATGCAGCACTGGTCTGCTCAGCTCAGCTCAGCTCCACTCCACCCCGCTCCGCTTTAATAAAAAACACTGGCTACGTTACACTGTTCTTCTCCGTTCCACTTCACCTAGCTCTGCGTCTGTGGAAACGCACTCATCATCAGTCAAAAGTCAATTAACACTCCACGTGAATTTAGATGTCCATTAATCAGTAATTTTAGTTGATAGACAATAGGTGTTGACCACTTTTTAACCGACTACAAAGAAGGAGGAGGTTCTATTCGACTGTATCCAATTAGGAATCGATTTTGATGATTGTTTTTTTGTTTGTTTGATAGATTATACTTCAGTGGTGGTCCTATATAAATTTTATCGAAATTGGTTTAGTAGTTTGCAAAAAAAAAAAATTAAAATATATATGTCAGCGCCAAGTAAAAAAGAAACATATTCTGCTTTCTTGTGAGTTTTAAGTGGTGTCTTGTAAATTTACGTAGTAGGTACTCGTATTACCGTACTTTAATGGATTTGGATGACAGCATATTAACTACAAAAAATAAAAAGCTTTTCCAAGAAAGACAATTGCCTTCAAAAACTATAATGTGAAAATAACTTTAACTTTATGGTTAATTTTTTTTTATCAATTAAATAAAATACAACAGTAATAGTGCAAAAAATTGTTTAATTGTGTGTAAGAAAAAAAATGAGTAAGTAATAATATCGTGCATACAATTTCCAACACTATTAGTTAAGTATTACAGTTCGTTATTAATTAATAGTATTGCGGCATTCTCTGAGTTGAGTTACTGTAGCTGTTGGTATGATGAAAAGATGTATGAATATGGAAGAAGAAGAGGTATGTAAGAAACCATGGATACTGTCATAATACTTACATTAAACCCATATCGAACATTGTTCACTAATATGTAGACGTTTGTTGTGTAATAGTCTTGACTTGTGGTCATTCCTCAGATGGTTATCTACTGAATATTCTGCATTGTTGAATGTCTTTGTTTTGCCTACTTCTTGTTATGAATAATGCTATCAATTATCATGGATTAAGTAGCTCCTGTCCACGTCAACGTTGATATGTCGCAGGTTTCCGACAAAATCAGGTTTTTGATCAAGAACTATCAGAAGACAATGTCATTACTTCTTTATTTTTATTTATTTCTTTTATTTATTTAAAAAAATATATAATAGTAATTTACATACATTACATACATAAGGTCACGCCTTTTTCCCATGGGGGTAGGCAGAAAACACAGAACGCCACCTGCTACGATCTTTACATACTACTTTCGCCTCGTCCACGTTCATACATCGTTACTTTATTTTATCATAAACCTGCGAAAATCCAGGTTTTTGATCAAAAACCTAAACTTGGTTAGGTTTATAAGAAAATTTAAGTAATCAAATGAAAGACTTCGGTTGACAGAGATAAAAACTACCAATTTTTACAGAAACCATGTGTTTCTCTAATTTCTCTTGTACCGTGAAAGCGTTTACAAACACAAACAGCCATACCCGCAACAACTATCTGTAGACCATACAAATATTTGATCCATGCGGTAATCGAACCCACGACACGCAGCACAGCAGCGACCGCGCCAGCTGCGTCGTGAAACGCAAATGCTATCTTATGTAGATGTAAATAGAAGATAAATCATGGTGTTCAGATCTAAATTTGGGGCTCATTAAGTTAACATAATACGTAAGTGTGTAATAAAACTAATCTCGGAATCAAGCCCCGGTCTTCGACCGCTGTTAGTAAAGTTGTGGTACATTGAGCCATTAGCGGTGGCCATAATAAAGCCAGTAATGGGCTGCCTCGTTAGCCTAGTGGTCCTAAGCACGACTGCTACGCTAGAGGTCCTGGGTTCGATTTCCAGGTCGAGCAAAAGTGTTATTGGGTTTTTCTATGACCAAGTAAAAGTACCAATAATTACATTTTTCACGTCAATACAATTCTTTCAAAAAAGAGGATTTTAACAGAAAATTTCGCTCAGAACGTGTGGCGGCCATTGAATATATATATCCATCACGCCTGTATTCCCCGAAGGGTTAGGCAGAGGTGTACCAATGTTCACCCACAGTTCGCCGGTATATTTTCAGGTCCAGTGTAATAGGGGGCCAGACTTATGGGTCGAACAAATACAATTAAGTTTTGTTTTAAAAACGTTGCCCCACACTAGGCATTCCCCAGTATTATTGGCCTGCTAACGTGTATCGCCACCCTTATACGGAGGGCTAGCAAATGTTTTTACTACATATTTATGTGGAAACTCCCCACATACCCTTAAGTAGAGTCGTTAACAGTCGCATCAATAGATAGGGATGCTGGGGCTACTTCGCACTAAGTCCGCGGACTTTGTATGTTATTGGAGCCTTGACCCAGTTGGTGTAAGTTGTATTCGACTGTAATTGCTGCAACTACATTGATTGTACTGCAAAATAGAGTTTTAAATAGATGGTTAATGCTATTTTCCAAAAAAATCGCTCTTTTTGGTCTTTAATGTCACCCTCATGACTTATTTGAATTTACCATCACGCCTGTATTCCCCGAAGGGTCAGACAGAGGTGTACCAATGCACACCCACAGTTCGCCGATATATTTAGGCCCCATGTAATAAGGATGCGAGCCTATTGCCATTAACTGGGCACAAATCCTAACACCGAGCTGCTGCTGAGAATTTCATTTTCAGAAAAACCCAATAGCACTTTGCTCGACCTGGGAATCTAACTCCAGACCTCTAGAGTAGCAGTCGCGCTTAGGACTAGGCTCCCGAGGCAGTTATAAAATAATAATTGGGTCCACGTTATTATTATTCTTTAGTGTATTAGAACTCTTTGTGAAGGAGCTCGTCCGGGGAAGTACCTCCTACCACCATAGGTACCAATTTCTGACACAAAACAGCAATGCTGCGTTCCGGTTTGAAAGGAATAGGTGCCGGTGTAATTACAGGCACTTAAGACGTTCAGCTTTGTCTTCGCGATAGCAACGCATCTGCAAGGCCTCTGGTATTGCAGACGTCTATAGGCGGTAGTGACCACTTCACATCAAGTGTGCCGTCGGTTTGTTTGCACAATGACGATAAGAAAAAATGAACGAAAGCAATGACAATTGAAAATAATCTGTCATAATAAGCACCATCCCTATCTTTCTCAGACGTTAATAAATTACAATTATTTTTACACATCTCATTCCATCGCAGACAAATAAAAACATAGATCAACAAGCCACAATAAACATTTCACCAACAAAAGACAAAAAACTGGCTAAGTGCGAGTCGGACTCGCGCATGAAGGGTTCCGTACCATTTTCTATAAAAACGGCAAAAAAAAACACGTTTGTTGTATGGGGGGCTCCCCCCTTAAATATATTTTGTTTTATTTTAATTATTTAATTTTAAAGTTAATATACTACTAAAATTTACAAGTCCGTAATAAGACCTGTCGTATTGTATGGATCGGAATGTTGGGCCGTAAAGAAGACGGATGAAAAAAGATTGCATGTTGCGGAGATGAGAATGTTGAGGTGGATGTGTGGTGTGACCAGAATGGATAAGGTAAGGAATGAGTATATTAGAGGAAGTTTGAAAGTAGCGCCAGTGACAGAAAAGTTGAAAGGGAACCGTTTGTCTTGGTATGGGCATGTGAAGAGAAGGGATGACACACATGTGACCAAAAGGGTTTTGGACATAATTGTGGATGGATGGAAAGGAAGAGGAAGGCCAAAGAAAAGATGGATGGATTGTGTGAAGAATGATATGAAAGAGAAGGGAGTCAGTGATAGTATGACGGCTGACAGGACGGAATGGAAGAAGAAAACGTGTTGCGCCGACCCCAAGTAACTTGGGATAAGGGCAGGAAGATGATGATACTACTAAATATATTCTGTCAATATTTCAAGCGTTTACCTGTTGCCGTTATCCATAGCGAGCAAAAACGAGCAAAAAAGTCACGTTTGTTTTATGGGAACCCCCTTAAATATACCTATATTTTATTTAGTATTTGTTGAAGCAAAATAAATACATCGTCAGTGAAAATTTCAGCTGTCTAACTATCACGGTTCATGATATAAAGCCTTAATGCAGGCGGACAACGAAGTCTCACTAATAGAGTCCCGTTTTCCCCTTTTGAGTACGGAACCCTAAAAACAGACCTCAATGCTGATTCACTGTGATACCCATTAAACCTACTCCTTATTACCACCGAATGACACAGCAATTATTCAATTTGATACTTTTTGACTTTACAATGACATAACATGTCTATTCAGAATTAATTATATTACCTACAGTTTTTTATGAGACTGTGTCTGACGGATTGCAATTTTTTTATAGTAGGTAATGTACGAGTATTGTTATTGGATTTTTCTATGAAGTTCTCAGTAGCAGCTCGGAGTTTGGATTTGTGCCCGGTTAGTGGCAATAGGCTCGACCCCTATTACATGGGACCAAAATATACGGCGAACTGTGGGTGTACATTGGTACACCTCTGCCTAACCCTTCTGGGAATACAGGCGCAGACCTTTTCCAAGGTCTATAATCTATCTCTACCAAATTTCATCATAATCGGTTTAGCAGTTTAGCCGTAAAAGCGTACCAGATGGACGGAGTGACTTTGGCATTTACAATATTAGTAAATAAAGAAAGAAAGAAAGAAAAACCATGTATTCTTGCGATACCGACGCACAACACATACAAAGCAAAAATAACAATAAGAATTATAGTATCTATATGCGCCACTACCGCGCGAAACGGCTTACGCTCAGAATTAAGCCGTGGCCCGTGCACGAGACACGGAACCACAGCGCTGGTTTTCAGGGTAAGGGTCTCCCCACATTTATCGACGCGGAATCGGCTTAAGCCGAGTGCGTCACCACACTACTCGTATCAGCTAATTGGCAAACGGCTCGTTTCGCCGTCGGCCGGCGTCACGACGCGTCGTCGTCGTCCGAGCCGAGCCGATGCGAATGGTATAAGTAACACCCTTATTATGTACACATAGGCTTTTTGACCGGTGTTAGCCGATTCCGCGTCGATAAATGTGGGGAGACCCTAAGTCGGCGTGTCGCTGTCTCGGAACTATAAAGTACGACATCACCTACAGTTCCGAGACCGAACAACAATATTTTAACCAGTTCTGTGGTCTCTGTGTTAGTGTTGATTGTTGACCAAAAACTTGTTACGAAAATATCTGAGAATCAAAGTCGTCAGTTATTTTTAGATTTCGAGGTGTGTGGAGTCACGGCCGCTCTTGAGTCATTTGGCGGTCGATTGAAGCCATTTAAGACGGTTTTTTTACGTTCACCGTTTGTGAATTACTTTGTTATTCGCGTTGATAAAGATAATTTATTGTGATCTTAAAAAGTTTGTGTGAAACAGCATTTTGTTTTGGTAAATGTTGTTAAACTTACTTTTGAAAACATTGTTTGGTGTTCCGATGTAATAATGACGGTGTTTCAAAGTATGTTTAACAGAAATAAGTAAAAGTGTTGTTATAACCAACGGTAAAAATAATTTCTGTCTTGTTTGAGACTCTTATTAAAAAAAAACGTAGCCCGACACTATGAGTTTTTTCTGTATCATTGGTGCGTTTACAAACATTTAAACTCACATACACAAACAGTCGGACCCGGAACAACTATCTGTGGGCCATAAAATATTTGTTCGGTGTGGGCATCGAACACGCGATACGTAGCACAGCAGCCAACAGCTCAGCCACTGTGCCAATAGTGACGTCAAATTTTAAGTGATAACAAGTTCGAACTTAATTCATTAGAAATAAATATACTGACTAAAAGACTACTGGGATTACTGTACTGAGTATAAATATATGGGTAGTAATAAAAGCTCCGACAAAAAAAGAAGAATTGTCCTTACTCAAAATATTAAATCTACTGCCTAAAATACTAACTTTCCGACTACTTTTGTCCGAATAAAAATGACGAAACGACCGAATGAGATACTGAAATCTTCGAAAAATAAACATGACTGTTTATTGGTATAATACTTTTCTACCAGCATAAATTACGTTCTACTGAAAACTATGGTTTGTAATTTTTATCTTTACTTGCCGACTATTAATTCATAAATTACCTTTCATATTTCATAGACTGTGGTGCTATTTTAACTATAACATTATATTGAAAATATTATTCTGAGTGGTTATACAGAAACTTATAAAAAATATGAAAATGTACTTGTACAATAACTTTTACTTGCATCATATATCATGAATTTTACTTACCACGGGTATGCTTCGGTATCGGTACCTATTGCAGACGTTAAAAAGTTAGAACAGTCGTATTCATGCTTTAATGTAAAACCAAGCAGACTTTGGTTTCCTAGAATATTTTATTATTACACTGTATTATTATTCGACAAATTTCCTATATTTATATAATGTCAGCGAGAACAATGATAAAAATAAAACAAAACTCAGTTTATTATGAAAATGTAGTTTTAATAGGTATTAGAAAATGTTAGGTATACATACTCGCACGCGAAAACAGCCGAATGCGACCCGAACCCGATCGCGCGGGCCGAACAGTTGAGGTATTTTCATCATTATTGAGAGTTAAAAAATTAATTTGATAACCAACAATAGAAATTAAAACAGTTCATGCAACTTGTAAAAATATGATTATTTTGACAAAACCTCTGTTGTCGGTAACTTAGTAATTTTGTCGGAGGTTCAGTATTCTATCCGGAAGTTTAGTTTTGTGATTCGAAGAGCCATTTTTTTTTAGGAGAAAAAGTAATTTGAACATGCTCTTATTTGTTGTTAAATTGGATATTTTTTTTCGTTTATGTTTTGGGTTTTTTGTCGGTAATTCATTATAACGCTGGTTAATTAGAATAATAGTCGGCCACAGATCGCTGGAGATTAATTTGTTTTTCGGAACCATTATTATTTCCCTAAATATATTGACTGCCTCGTTGGCCGAGTGGTCATAAGCGCGACTGCTACGCTAGAGGTCTTGGGTTCGATTCCCAGGTCGAGCAAAAAGTGTTATTGGGTTTTTCTATGAAATTCTCAGTAGCAGCTCGGAGTTTGGATTTGTGCCCGGTTAATAGCAATAGGCTCGCCCCCTATTACATGGGACCTAAAAACATACCGGCGAAATGTGGGTGTACATTGGTACACCTCTGCCTAACCCTTCGGGGAATACAGGCGTGATGGTATGTATGTATGTAAATATACTGACTAAAGCATGGGCAAATCTAACATTATTACGAACGAATCCGTATTCATCTTTCATTCGCTATAGCTAAGGAAAAATGCCATTGACAGACGTGGCCTTAAAGTATTAATGAGACAAGGTGATACGACACTTTTTGCAGTAAAATAATGCTTACTTTGTTCATTCCCGCAACAGTCCAGTCATTTGATAATTTTACCTTGAAAGTTTTCAAAACGAGGAATTTTATATGCATTATTGACTTTGAATTTCAACTTTGCCACCTAGTATCTTTGCCACTCGTGCAGCCATAATGGAAACAAAACGCCTAATATGTAGTAGTGTTTGACAATATTTCCTTTTCGACTAATTTTACGATAAATACATAAAATACTAATTTAAACCAGAAAAAAAATCCTACAATTTACGGTAGAACAGCTTTTTTGTAAAATTTATAGTTTTGGCATACAAGCGTCTGGATTACAAAAAAATATTTATGTATTAATTTTGACACAAAGTTGTCCTTTTTGTTCAAATAAAAAAAACACAAATGTTGGGTTCATCAAAACACATTAAAAGTCGGTTAGAATTGTCCTCCGAAACTTAAAATAACTTTTGCTTGTGAACGAAACAGAAAAAACGCCTGTTTATTTTGTGTCATGGGATTGTTTTGAATGGAGCGCTCTATAACTTGCTTTATACTTTAAGTTGGCAGCCTTCCCGAGTCTTCTCACACCATTTGTCTCACATTGTCTTCAGAATTGTTTCCGAGAGCGGGAGGACTAGCGAACTACCTCTGGTTTCACCTATAAAAGAAGGAATGTGGCTTCGTCTTTTTTTTCCTTTGGAAGAACAATATATAGAGGTTTTATTGTCTTACTACTGTTGTAGTACTACGATCTAAAGTTTTATTTTTATTGAGATTCAGATACGTTACATGTCTGTTTTTTATATCAAATACTAGCTTCTGTCTGCGATTTCGATCGCGTGGTTTTTATTAAATCCCGTTAAGATACGTGCTTGATTACTGCTCCGCTATCGTAGGTCGTAGCGTGATGCTATATAGCCTATACTATTAATCATAAATCTGGCTATCATGACCAAAAATTTTTAAAAAATCTTACTGGTAGTTTTAGATATTAGCGCGTTTAAATAAAAAAAAAACCCTCTTTGCCTCTATTATACATATTAGTATAGATTTTCTATGTTATAAAATATATGTGTGCGTGTGTGTGTTTATTTATTTTATGGTATAAAATAAATAAATAAATGTGCAGTCAGCCTTATAATGCCTCACTGCAGGACAAAGGCCTCTTCTCAAGCAAGAAGGCACAAATATTGACCACCACGCTTATTTAAGGTGGAGTGAAATAAGGAACAATCTTAGAAATTACATATGAATTGAAAAAGTCAAATTGGTAATTGCCCGGCAGCGAACTCCCGACCTCATACATGAGTGGCGGGCGCCTTAACCACTAGGCCATTACGACTAGTAAACGTTTTAAGACTAATCGCACCGACTTGGTATTTTACATACCAATATAAATACGATTAAGTATATAAAATTTACATGATAATGAAATATTTGAAATGATAAATGATCCTAATCTTAATATCTCATTATTCAAACTAAATGTAAGTTATTAATGATCGGAGAAATAGATAAAAATGTCTGTCATTGGTATCTCCGCTAATATTATTATTATCCTTAAATATTTTAGTACGTAGTGACATAGTAGGAAAATAAAACAAAGTTTGAAGGGTATGGCTGCCGGCGTAATTACAGGCACAAAATACAATTCAACTTTGTCTCAGGGATGGTAAATGTATGTAATTCTCCAAGCCGATTCCGGCCACGGCGGCTAAACTTAATGCAGACTAGCCACGTACGCAGGAGATATTATTGTCCACAAGTGTGTGCGCAAACACAGGTGCACTCCCTCTTCCCTAACTCTCACAGCCCGATGAGACGGCAATCCGACACGACCGGAGAGAGATCAGGCGCAGGACCAACGGCTTTACGTGCTCTCCGAGGCACGGGGGTGTCACACCACAAACTTCCAAAACTCCGGGCTGCTACTGAGAAATTCTTAATGGAAAAACTCAATAACACTTTTTGCCCGACCTGAGAATCGAACCCGGGACTCCTTGCTCAGCAGTCGCGCTTGCGACCACGAGACCAACGGGGCAGTCAAATTGCAGATGTCGACAGGCAGCAGTGACCAATTAACATCAAGTGGGCCGTCGGCTTGTTTGCCATCCAATGATATTAAAAAAAGTCTCTCCCCGCTGTCTCTTCCTCTGTACGCTTAGATCTTTTAAACTACGCAACGGATTTTAATTAGTTTTCATCAATAGATAAAGTGATTAAAGAGGAATGTTTATACGTATATAACATCACGCTAAGACTAACGGGAGCGGAGCAATACCTAATCAAAGATGTAACTGAACGCGGGTGACTCCGCGAGGTTTGTACATAGCTAGTCTTTAAATATTTTACTAACTAGCAGTATTAAACATATACCATCACGCCTGTATTCCCGAAGGGTTAGGCAGAGGTGTACCAATGCACACCCACAGTTCCCTGGTATATTTAGGTCCCATGTAATAGGGAGCGAGCCTATTGCCATTAACCGGGCACAAATCCAAACTCCGTGCTGCTACTGAGAATTTCATAGAAAAACGCAATAACACTTTTTGCTCGACCTGGGAATCGAACCCAGGACCCCTTGCACAGCAGTCGCACTTGCGACCACGAGACCAACGGGGCAGTTAAACATAAATTATCATAATAATAAATTATACCTACTAATAACTTGGTAATTTCTAGAAGGAATTAATTATCTTGGAAGGTAAACCTAGTACCTACTTATAATATCAAAGTACCGCTTTATTATTTCTATCTTTTATAAACAACGCTCCCTTGACTTTCAAAATAAACAATAACAAAATAATAATTATGATTAGATTATAATAATTTTGTTAGGAATAAAGAAAAAATAAATAGGAATAAAGACCTTTTCTTATATAGAGAAGGCACGAGCATTGATCACTAGGCTTGCTTTCCATCACCGATGTCAAAGATGTCCAAGATAAACTTAGAAAGTACATACGAATTAAAAAAGTTACATTGGTACTAGCCTGGTATTGTACCCGCCACCTCATAAATTAGGAGCGGTAGCGCCTTCATCACTGAGCCATCACGACTTAACCTTAGGTAGGTACAAAAGCGTATTAATGCCTTAAGCAGTCTCTACCATCGGCGGCGGCGCCCTCTCGCGTTCGGCACTGGTTCAGGCCATGGTCCGGAGCGAGAGGGAATGGGAAGCAGTCGCCTCCTTCTGCGAAGCTGTAATGCTAGAGAAGGAGGCGGCGGGACGGGAGAGGGAGAGGACAATCCCCCGTCCCAGCGGCCGCCGCGGTAGACGCTCCAGGCGTCGGGAGCCGCGAGACGACTCCCGGCCACCGTAGACGCGTGTCTGTGGACGGTGAGCAATGGGTAGCTCACCGTCCGTACGTTCACTAGCGACAGACCGTGTCGACGGCGCGTTCGTGTTCCACGCGCGCCTCAAAGAGATGTCAGCAAACTTGGATGGGGCCACTGAGGGCCGATGCCTGCCGGGGCTGCGGGTTGTTCGAAAGAGATACCGCGCCCCCGGAACGCAAAGGGCACATGAAGGAACATAGACGGGTTTTAGTCAGTAAAAGTCTGACACTCCCTCCCGCCCCGCCCAGGGCGGGGGAAGTTATTTGATGATTTCCCGTCTATAAAAAAAAAAGCAGCCTCTACCAGTCAACTAAAGGTAGTGAAGAAATAACATGGCAGGTGAAAATTATTTTACGAAAGTAAAACAACAAAGAACTTAAATACTCATGGTACCTATCTAACATTTGAAAAAACCCTTGCAGAGACGTTTTGTAAATGGTTTATAGATTTTCGTACAAAGTACATGTCGAGTTGCAAGCAAAAGTGATGCTGAATTTCCAGGATGCCCTGTTGAGGTCACAACACCAGAGGGACAATCCTAAAATTTTTGAACAACGTTCGCATTCTAACTTCATTGACCCTTTTTGACAAGTTTTTTTTTCATAAAATACCATCACGCCTGTATTCCCCGAAAGGTTAGGCAGAGGTGTACCAATGTACACCCATAGTTCGCCGGTATGTTTAGATTTTCGCCTCTAAAATTCTTCAAAAGACATCAAATAACTTACACTGACGTGCAAAAAAAATGGTACATCCGACATTCGGAAAGGTTCAATATCGATTTCCTCGTTGAGTTCGGATTTATGTATTAAATGACATAAGCATATAAAATAAATACGAAGAAATTGCTTTTCAATTTTGCCGAGTGTCCCATTTTATTGCACGTGAGTGTACGTGCAGTTTAAATTTCAATACACTTTAATGTCGTAATATATCTCGCGTACAAGTCCTACCATTAACAGTATTACTCGACATAGGAAGTAAATAAAGGACAGGTTGAACGAGATCTATTTTTAGCTACATCTGAGCCATTTATTAACTCGTTCAGACAAGGTGAATATAATGCCTAGTTCGATTTATTAGATAGTTATCTGTAATGAATGACTTCCGAATGAACGAAGCTTTTTCCCGCGACTTCATCTATGTGGTATGGTTACTTTAAGCTTTCAATTTAGTTTTTTTTTAACGCTTGTAAAAATGTTTGTTAATTTTTATCAAGCACCTAAATACAAATATTCACTTTTTTGTTATTTTTTCATAGTTTCAATAATGATGTAGTCCCATACAAACTTTCAACCCCTACAAGCCCTTTTTTCGCGACAAAAAGTAGGCTAAGTTCTTCTCCAAAGTTAAATTTATTTCTTGTCAAGTTTCATCAAAATCGGTTTAGCGGTTTAGGCTTGATAGCGTAACAGAAAAACTGACAGACAGAGTTACTATCGCATTATTTATATTTTAATATTAGGACGGATTTGTCTATAATAAATTTGTACTTCCGAACTAACACTAATTTAAAAATAAAATTATTATCTGCAGATCTAAGATTGATTTTAATAGATTGTGTGTTGTATTTTCGTTTTTGGCAATTTCGGCCCGCATTAGACTTTAATGATATCCGACGGATAGCTTTAAAAAAAAGATAAAATATCGAAATTATTAAATATTTTATTGTTCTTACCTATTTATTTATCATCCCAGCGACTGTAGGCGCAGCGGCTGAGCGATAAGCTGCTATGCTGCGTGTCCCGGTTTCGATTTCCGCACGGAACAAATATTTGCATGGCCTACAGATAGTTGTTTTGGGTCTAACTGATTGTAAATATGAGTTTAAATGTATGTTTTCAAATGCACCCACGATACGAAAGAAATTCCTGGTGTGAATCAAATTATTATTTTTTTAAACCTGTTTAAAAAAAAATGTTTTCATGATTGGGTTGTCGTCTGCAGAGTCAGATCAACCAAGATTTACACTTCCTCGTCACCTCATACTTCATAGCCCAAGTCAGGAAATTAAAGCGTAAACCAACGCCGTGTCTGATCCTATATATAGATCATTATTTCGATGTCAAGGGAACGCCTTGCGAGAAATGTGTGACCTATACTAGAAAGGTTTAGGTAGTTAACTAAAGGTAAACAAATCGTAGAAAAGGTTTTTTATAGTTGACACTTCCTTGTTTAAAAATACGTTACAACAAAATCGATTCTAATTTCGATTTATATGACACTTCCCTCTTTTATTAATGTATGTTAAACTTTATAATTTATTCGTAAACTACTCTTCATAGATGTCATTGTTTGGACACCACTTTTTTGTTAGTTTTATAAAATAGTATAATATTTTGTAATCTGTCTATTGTAAAGAGCCTTAAAAGACAGGTTCCCAAAACCTTTTAGAAAATACGATGAATTAGATAAAGTCGCTAAATTGAAGAGTACGCTTATGATGTAGTATGGCAACGAAAGTAGCAGGTATTACGTTTAGTCGATTAACCAGGCGCCTTTGAAAATTGCGAGGGTTATGTAATAAAACAAGAACAGAAAATGTTTAAAGTCGTATAATAATAGGTTCTAGTCTAAATCTGAATCTGAGGAACTATCTGCCACGTTAATAATAAAACGTTCAGTGGTATTATCAATCACTTTATCTAATTTAAATAATACGATTTTAAAATTTGAAGTAAAAGGTTTAGCATCCATATATCACGTGGTTTGTTTTGTTTACATTTAGTTAACTACCTAAACCTTTCTAGTATAGGTACCATAACGCGATGATGTGAGTTAACATTACCTCAACTTGCCATATCAAAATGTTTGTTATCTTCGATCACAATTTGGTATTAAATATTATAATTGTAAGGAGGTATATTTCTCTTAGGGCGTTTGTGAGAGCTTCTTCAATAAGTTTGACCCACGATTTACAGTTAAAAAGTATATATTTATCGTGCTACGCTAGAGGTCTTGGGTTCGATTCCCAGGTCGAGCAAAAAATGTTATTAGGTTTTTCTATGAAATTCTCTGTAACATCTCGGAGTTAGGATTTGTGCCCGGTTAAATGGAAATAGGCCCTATTACATGGGACCTAAACATACCGGCGAACTGTGGGTGTACATTGGTTACACCTCTGCCTAACCTTTCGGGGAATACAGGCGTGATGGTATTTTATATTCGTATATATATATTAGATTGCGATAATTCCTAAAAGTTCGCAGAATTGCCCCTCAAGCGACACCTATAGCTTTAGGGCAATTCTACAATGATGTTAAGTACCTACTTGACATTTGTACCGAAACCATTTGTTGCATTGTTTATCTTTAATTGCCTTTACCAAGACAAAGGGCTTTTAAGTTCTTATGAATAATTTATGGTACAAAGTGTAATAATAATATGTAGGTTGATTGTTGTTTATCTAATTAAACTAAGCTGTTCTACAGATTAAAGGAAAACATGATTAAGTATTCGTCTTTACCAGTTGTGGGTATGTTTGGATCATCAAATGATGGCTGAATTGCTTACAGGGACTTCCCTTGAGCTATGCTGAGTCTTTATAAATAAATAATACCAGCATATTATTGCCTCTCTGCAGGATTTTTTTCTTCTACAGAAACGGCACGAGCATTGATCTCCACGCTTGCTCAAGACGTGTTGGTGATTTCGAACTTATATTAATTATAAGTCCAGGTTTTCTCACGATGTTTTTCTTCATCGATGTCAATAATGTCCCTGATAAACTTAAAAAGTACATACATATGAATTGAAAAAGTCAAGTCTTTACCATGCAACCATTAAAAATGTTCATGGTTGCGTCAGCGTAGGTTTCATTAAACATCTCATAAAAATAAGTACAATCTAATATTTCAAAGAAATCCACCAAGTAAAACTTTTGCTCAGAAAACGAGGGCTCAAATGAAATCAGCTCTTTAAACTTTTATCTAACGCTTTCTGATCCCATTTGCATAGGCTTCAGAAATAGGAAGGAAAAAATATATAAAAACTTGAAGGCAAGTAAAACTTCGCACCGTTTTGTGTTTCTCAGGCCACTGAGCAATTTGCATATAAAAATTACTTTTCCTATTACACCTATATTTTGCTTTGAAATCAACTGATTTTTTGCAAAGAGTTCAATTGTTTTTGTAAGATATGAGTATATAGCCTTTGGGGTTGGTTGTTATACGTACTAATATTATAAATGCGAAAGTAACTCTGTCTGTCTGTCTGTCTCTCTAGTCTGTCTGTCTGTCTGTCTCTCTGTCTGTTTCTTCTTCACGCCTAAACCACTGAACCGATTTCAATGAAATTGGTACAGATATAGTCTGGGACCCGAGAAAGGACATAGGATAGTTTTCATCCCGGAAATCCCCCGGGAACGGGAACTATTAATCCACGCGGACGAAGTCGCGGGCAAAAGCTAGTTAATTTATAAAAGACTAGCTATATACCCCGCTGGGTCGCTCATGTTCAGTAGTTTTTGCTCTGGATCATGCCTAAAATTCTTCTTCTAATTTTGAAGGAAAATTCTTACATTTTTAATGTATGAGTAATATATATATACCATCACGCCTGTATTCCCCGAAGGGTTAGGCAGAGGTGTATCAATGTACACCCACAGTTCGCCGGTATATTTTGGTCCCATGTAATAGAGGGCGAGCCTATTGCCATTAACCGCGCACAAATCCAAACTCCGAGCTGCTACTGAGAATTTCATAGAAAAACCCAATAACACTTTTTGCTCGATGAGTAAATATGGTTTAAATGCCCTAACTAAATTTGAATTACCCTTTAATCGGATGTTACATTGCGTACCTACTAATAAACAGTGATATTCCACAAACTAAATAAAGTCGTTTCTCTGGAAAAAAATAAATTCAAATTCACATACCATCACGCCAGTATTCCATTAAGAGTTAAGCAAAGCAGTACCAATGTACACCCAGAGTTCGCCGGTATGTTTAGGTCCTATGTAACAGGGTGCGAGCCTATTGCCATTAATCGAGCATAAATCCTAACTCCGAGCTGCTACAGAGAATTTCATAGAAAAACCAAATAACACTATGCTCAATAATCGCCCTTAGGACCACTAGGCTCTGCGGGTTGTTCGAAAGAGATACCGCGCCCCCGGAACGCAAAGGGCACATGAAGGAACATAGACGGGTTTTAGTCAGTAAAAGCCTGACACTCCCTCCCGCCCCGCCCAGGGCGGGGGAAGTTATTTGATGATTTCCGGTCTATAAAAAAAAAAAAAAAAAAGGACCACTAGGTAACAAAGCAGCAGTTTTTATTCAAAGTTACTTAATTTAATGGTCAGTATACCTAGTTAACAGCTGTGTGTATTTTTAAACCCAGTATATTTTTTATTTTATTACCTACAAGATTATGTTCCTCCAAATAAAATAGGTATATTTAGTTATTTTGCCCACAATAAAATATGGCAATCCATTTGTATGCATGGAAAATCACGTTAGATGTGGTCTTCACAAATGTCTAGACCTTCTTTAGTATTTTATTACCTAGAATTTTAGACTGTTCCTAAAATAGACAACAGTTTTTTTTTGTTTAACGAACCATGTTGGTGTCTTAATCAGATAAATCTGTTTTTTTTTTATCTATTAATCAAGTATGAATAAAAATACTTAAATTGTTATAATATTTATTGATTGCATAAATCATAAAGCTTTCTTAAAGAACAATGATATTTTATTATTAGTCTGTAAAATTCCATCTCGGATTAAGCTGGCACAAAACGTATTAAGGAACTAGTTTCTACACGCGACTTTTTCTAAAACTAAAGTAGCCTAAGTTACTTAATATAACGTAGCCATCTGTTTAATAGATAAGCTGAAACAGACAGGTACTGGCAAAACTTTTAAAAGTTGGTCTTTTGGAGTAATATGTTACTACGTAAATGTATTTGGTCAAAATATATTATTTTGTAATCATAAACAGACACTTCAATTTTATTTATTTGTATCTTTCATCTTAACTATACATACTAGCTTTTCACCGCGACTTCGTCAGCGCAAATGTCGGTTATATTTAAACTACAATGATAAATCGAAATACACGTGGCGCCATCTATTACACAAGTCAACAAAAAAAATATTTTTCTTTGAGTCTGTTGTTTAGTGAATATTTTCTGATTGTATACATCGAAAAAGAAGCAGAAACTCTATTTATAATAAATAAAGTTTGCTTTTGTACCTTTACACAATGTAAAACGAATATTATAGTGTTTTAGCAGTTTTTTTAGGAGCCGTTGCATAGAAGATACAGGAGAGGGGCAGGGGGGCTGTAGGTGTGTAGCGGGAGTGACAAACTGTCAACGGCACTGTGCGCGTGCGCTTTGCAAAGGAATAACGTATTTTATGTGTCGGGAGGCCTAAAATGTCTTCCAAAAAGTGCAAAAATCCCGTGGACTCTTTTTGTTATATTTGCGGCGAATTCATTAAAGTGAGAGCCAAAAAAATTTGTTTGTCGTCAAATACAAGAGTTTGTGAAGCCTATGAAGAAGGTAGAGAATTACACGGAGCTTATTACTGATATGCTTCACAACTTCAAAGTTATGGGTTGCAGAATGTCATTGAAAGTCCACATTATACATGCTCATTTGGATAACTTTAAAGACAACTTAGGTGCATATTCGGAAGAGCAAGGGGAACGTTTCCACCAAGATGTAATGAACTTTGAAAAGCGTTATCAAGGACAATATAATGAAAACATGATGGGTGACTACATTTGGGGGCTCATACGAAAAAGTTCCAACTTACACAGAAGAAATACCAAGTCTGTTCATTTTTAAAGTCTTATTTGTATTATTTTTTGTATTTGTGGGTTTATATATGCCGTCTTGTATAATTAAAGTCAATAAAAAATGTGAATTCAAAACTGTTTTCCTTTTACATGTAATAATTGAAATTAAAAAATAGAGCTCTTTCATAAAAAATAAATTTCGTTGTAGTAACTACAAAAGCAAACTTTAATAGATAAAAATATTTTTTCTTTAATTAGTTAGGCATAAGTAACCAAAATCAGAGGTACAAAACGCAGACTCAAAATTCGTGTTGACCCGTGTTATCATAAGAATGTTATTGTTGTTTTCTTCGGGAACAGAACTTTTTTCGGGATAAAGGTACCCCTATGTCCGTTTCTGTTCATGTGACAAAGTATGTGCAAAATTTCAGGATGTTCGGTTCAGTGGTTTATGTGTGAATAAGTAACACACAAACAAACTTTTACATTTATAATATTACTTAGACTGCCCCGTTGGTCTCGTGGTCGCAAGTGCGACTGCTGTGCAAGAGGTCCCGGGTTCGATTCCCAGGTCGAGCAAAAAGAGTTATTGGGTTTTTCAATGAAATTCTCAGTAGCAGCTCGGAGTTTGGATTTGTGCCCGGTAAATGGCAATAGGCTCGCCCCCTATTACATGGGACCTAAATATACCGGCGAACTGTGGGTGTACATTGGTACACCTCTGCCTAACCCTTCGGGGAATACAGGCGTGATGGTATATATATATATATATAATATTACTTAAGGTGAATACTTACGATTCAAGTTCAAAATAAAATGCGAGGTTATTAATAAATAACCTTTGTTCAGATTACTAAGAAACATAAAAACGTTTCTCAGTTGTCTGAACAAAACTTACATTGAATAAAATATGCAAAATACTGAGTAAAATAACATTATGAAAATCTCGTATTGCAGCAAATTGCATTGGAGCTTCAAATACTTGAAAGACGGTCAATTTGCATTTGCATTGATGATTATTTGCGAGATCGCACTTACGAACACCGTACAGAATACTAATTATACATTCTATTCAGCATGCACTTCAAAGCGTTGAAATTATATTTCAATATGAAAACTAATCTTGTTGTACTATTATAATTATTTTTTGGAACTGCTAAGTTGCTTGGTCTCATTGGTCTTCATCTCACAAGAACGACTGTTGAGCAAGGTGCCCTGGGTTCGATTTCCAGGTCGGTAAAAAGTGTTAATGGGTTTTTCCATTAAGATTTGTTCAGTAACAGCCGGGCTGAGTATGGAAGTTGGTGGTGTGACACCCCCGTGCCTCGGAAAGCACATAAAGCCGTTGGTCATGCGCCTGATTTCTTCCCTGTTGTGTCGGATTGCCGTCCCTTCGGACTTTGAGAGATAGGGAAGAGGGAGTCTACCTGTTTGCGCGCATACTTATACACTAGAACAACTCCTATGTCCTTGGCTAGTCTGCATTAAGATTAGCCGCTGTGACCGGAATCGGTCTGGAGGATAAATACATACATTACTTTTACCTGGAGAAAAATAAAATAAGAAAACAACATAATTATGTGTTATTAAAAGTATACCATCACGCCTGTATTCCCCGATGGGTTAGGCAGAAGTGTACCAATGTACACCCACAGTTCGCCGGTATATTAAGGTCCCATGTAATAGGGGGCGAGCCTATTGCCATTAACCGGGCACAAATCCAAACTCCGAGCTGCTACTGAGAATTTCATAGAAAAACCCAATAACACTTTTTGCTCGACCTGGGAATCGAACCCAAGACCCCTTGCACAGCAATCGTACTTGCGACCACGAGACCAACGGGGCAGCCGTATGTGTTATTATTACACCGATAGCAGACTTTATATATATAACTCAAAGGTGACTGACTGACATAGTGCTCTATCAACGCACAGCCCAAACCACTGGACGGATCGGGTTGAAATGGCATGCAGGTAGATGTTATGACGTAGGCATCCGTTAAGAAAGGATTTTGATCAATTCTACCACCAAGGAGATAAAACAGGGGATGAAAGATAATACTTCTTAAGCCGAGCGAAGCCGCGGGCAAAAGCTAGTAAACCATAATTATAATTTACTAAGCAATGTATGGAATGGACCTGTATGCCTCGTTCCACCCTAATTTAATATATCTTCTGACATGCTGATTTTACATTCCAAACGCGGCCGCAAACTTTAGCGTAATTTGCTCGACGGATTGCCTTTAGAATGTTAAACAAGAAGCATTATTTAAATAGACACTGGCGATAATCGACCTTTAATTTTTCGTAATCTACATATTATTATAATTTATTTAAAACCCTTACGTATTCTTCAGACCAATTCCGGTCACGGCGGCTTACTTTAATGCAGACTAGCCAAGTACGCAGGACATATTATAGTGCTTAAGCGTGAGAGATCAGGCGCAGTGACACGCCGGTTGTCGCTGAAAACCAGCGCTGTGGTTCCGTGTCTCGTGCACGGGCCACGGCTTTAAGGATGACTCACGCTAGACCGTGTCGGGTCCGAGCCGAGTGTCGGCCGTAGCATGGTCAACTAATATTACATATATTTTGTATCGGCCGTCACTCGGTTGCCGCTCGATATAGCGTGAGTGTGTGCATACAATATATATGTAATATTAGTTGACCATGCTACGGCCGACACTCGGCTCGGACCCGACACGGTCTAGAGTGAGTCATCCTTTATGCTGAGCGTCAGCCTTTTCGCGCGGTAGTGGCGCATATAGATAATTGTTATTGTTATTTTTTATTTTTTATTTTTGTGTTGTGCGTCGCTATCGCGAGAATAAATGGTTTTTCTTTCTTTCTTTCTTTCAGGGCCAACGGCTTTACGTTATAATGAGTAAAGCTTCCTACATTCCCATATAATCCATCCATTCTTCCATACAAATATTATAAATGCGAACGTAACTCTGTCACGCTTTCACAACTAAACCACTAAACCAATTTTGATGAAATTTGATACAAAGTAAGGCTGAACACCCAAAAAGGACATAGGCTACATTTTAATTCGCGATAACCGATATACACGTGAATAAAGTGACGGGGAAAAGCTAGTTTATCTATAAAAGGTGTCGAATAGCCCGTTAAGTCATAAAACTATTACATCTTTATGTCCAAGAACTATAATGGTATAATATTATGCTTTTATAAAAAAATGTTCTCTTTCCTCTTTATAGTGTGAGCAGGTTTAACAACAGCACACACCCCCTAGTGTCAGAGTTTCTAAACCGCCGTAATGGCCTCTGATATGGTTACCCATAAAAATGTTTATTCAAATTCTTTATCAGCAAAATAATTCTCTATCTATTACAATATACAGTCTTGCGTGACCTCGGGGCTTAAAACAGCTGTCAACATATGCTTTGTGATTGCATTGCATTATTTAAAAAATTGCGTGGGACCCACTTGTAGATTTTAGAATTGAATTACGTATGTACAATGTAATTACGACGAACCAAATCGTGATGAACGCCAGACTGACAACTTATTATCTTTTCCTGCAGTAGATCATAAAAGGCTAAACTAAAACATTTCATTTTGCACTACCTACATTTCTACTTATTGGTGCTGATTCTCTTGTTCACAAACTTAACTAAATTTAAGTTAAATGCATCTTTCTCTTTCGATTTCTTAAAGAAAAGGACAGAAGATACATATTCGTTTAGTCCTGTCAAATTAGACAGCGCCTGAAGAAAATTGGCGTGTTTCTAGTCGCCATGTTTTTAATCGCGTCTAAATTATCTATGGAGTGTCTAAATTTGACAGAACTTAACTAAAATTTTATCTTCTGTCCTTTTCTTAATGAAATGGAAAGATAAAGATGAACATAACTTAAATTTAGGTTAGTTTGTGAACAAGGGAAACGGCACCAGTATGAAACAAAGTGGCTTCCTGCCGACTGTACGCTAAGATTTGTTAAACTACGCAACGGATTTTAATGTGGTTTCATCAATAGATAGAGTGATTCAAGGATAAGGCTTATAGTAGAGAACATCAGGCTACAACCAACAGGAGCGAAGCAGTAAGCAAAAACGTTATTGAACGCTGGTGATACCGCGGGGTACAAACCTAGTGCAAAATAATATAAGTTTTCGCCAAAACTAGGGACAGTTATTTTTTCAAACCCTTATTTGACGACACTCTTTAATTTTCGAGACTATTTTTACTAAATACGCGATTGTGATTGGGCTACCGATAATCTTATTTAAAAAAAAATACCATCATACAGGAAGCACAACTCCTGGAAAATGAGATTGTTTAAGCTCAATATAGCCAAGCGATTAGTTTTCTTAGTATAGTATCATTAAAATTGAAATTCGGCTAGCAAATTTGATGGATATGATTTCAAACGGAACCGCTTTTACTTTAAGCTTCTGCATAGGTGTGTTTAATGTAACGTAGGTAGTAGGTATAATCACAGAACAATAAAAACACACGTGGGTATAATAGTAAACTCAGATTATAAAAATAGGGGAACAGACTGAACACCGTCATGCGTTAATTGCTGTATAATCTTATTGTATGCTTTGTAATAATAACGGACACCCTATCTGTTACTATCTGATGACAACTGCGAAACGCGTTGAACTTTACCTATCTTTTAGTTTTAACTACGACTATAATGGGGGGGAATGTCAGTCAACGAATGACAGGTGAGCCATAGATTGTCTAAAGTACTCGAAGAGTGAATTACCCGCGTAAATGTGAATATTCTACATGAAATATACCATCTAAATGCTTTATCTATCTATCTGCACCTTCATATCTTTAGGTATAAAGGTGCTCAAAAAAAGGAATTCTAATTAATTTAATTTATTGGTTTTGGTCACTGAATATAATAATATTTAAGATGTCTAGCCTTAAATAAATACTGCAATATAATTAATGAATCATTGTTCAAACGAGAAACACCCACTTTTGTAAAACCAGCCAAAGATTACAATCTCTATAAGTTAAACATTAATTTATCTCCGCAGACAATCAAACATTTATTTATCGTTTTAAATTGGCCAAATTAAAACAAGTTATTCTTACCGATCATCACATTCAATATTAATGAACATAAATCATTTGACAGCCAACACATCACAATGCGGTGCATAAAATAATCTAGAAAAATGATAAAATTTTAAAATAAAATGTTAGAGGAGATCGTTCACACGATACTCCCGAGCACAAGGACATTAAGGTGTAAAAAGAAACCTTTCGCCAACCGAGCAAACAACAGGAAGAGACGAAACAAAAATACAGATGAAGGTACAGACGAAACTCTTGGAGAACTCAATCTATCTTTGGACAATGCTGAAACACACGCGCTTAAAATACCGAGATTCAAAGTGCCAATGTTGATGTCATTCCTCATTTTCTATGTATGTGTTTTAAATGTGATAATCTCGTGTGATGCTAGTATTAGTGATGTAAATATTAAAGAACGGAAAGAAGGTCTGTACGAACGTGAAATAATTAGAGAATTGCCGAAGTACTGGTATGGACATAAGCGTGATGGCTACGACAGTTATGGAAAGAATCTGCGGAAAGGTCGAGCATCAGCCAAACGACAGACTGATGATGCTAAACCAGATAAGTACGGCCCAGAAGCTCAAGAATTTATTAAGTATTATGATTACTTTAAGGATAAAGATGATGTACCCAACGCAACTGACTTTCCAAGTTTTTTTCAAATGGGTAATTACATTCAAGATGACTCTCGAGCTGTGGGTCATCCACACGATCTCGCTTCCCATCCTTATTTTGTGAAAAATATTCAATTCAATTTGAGGCCAGAAAGACACTTGTTCAAGGAGAAAATAATAAAGCTTGGTGTTTTGTTACCGGCTGATGAAAATCAAATATTTTCGCTCGGAAAGGTGTTGCCTATCATTGAGATGGCGATCCCAGCTGTTACTGGTCCTGATGGGCCTTTACCGGGCTGGACCATATTGGTGGACTACAGAGACACTAGGTGTTCATCCGTAGAAGGACCTTTAGCTGCTTTTGAATTCTACGTCCACGAAGCCGCTGGTAAGTATTTATTACATTTTATAATCAAAGCATTTTTCACTATATTGTTCGATTACATATATCACTATATTTCGATTTCAGAAAGGCAATATAAATTAACTCAGAAAAAGTGACCTTTTGTCTTTAAAATGTTTTTTATTGGCATAGCTTTGAACATAAATTTGCAAGATTTGGGGCGGTTCAACATTGTCACCTGTCAATATGCATTTCAGATGCTTTTATCGGGCCTGGTTGTGAGTACGTGATAGCTCCAGTTGCGAGATATGCGGGACCTTGGGGGATACCAGTCCTGACAGCTGGTGCTCAGGCAGAAGCTTTTGGGTACAAGCAGCCAAGTTACGGCACGTTAACTAGAATGATGGGCAGCTACACGCAAGCCGGTGTCGCGATCCGCAAAGTTTTTGAGGTAAATCTATGGGAATTCAGTATCAATGTTGTATGTGTAAAAATTATTTACGTTTATTTTTGACTTGTGATGTTTTATTTTTGGTTTGCTCTATCAAGTTTTGCGTTTTGTCAATGTTTGTGCTTTGCTTTTGTTTTTAAGTTTCAGTCTAAGTTTAGGGCCCACTTTCAACCAAAATCACGAAACATATTTAGCGTTAAATCCATTTAAATTATCATTCTGCCTCCGTCGCTTTCTAACAATGTGACAGGGATGCAATGACGTTAGTGCTTATTATGTTTAGTGATTTTTGTTGAAAGTGGGGTTCGACATAATTTTAGACTTGAGGAAACGCCGACAATTCTATTGTTTTTTTTTTATTTAATTATGTCGTTATAGTAGTATTGGTACACCTTTTTCTTTAGAAGAACAGGTGTACCTATGAATTACGTCAAAGTTTGGAGAACAAAAAGCAGTTATTTTGAACTGAGACATTAAAAAGGTTATTCATTATTCAATTCAAACTTAAATCAGAACAACAAACGATGTCTTAATTATAAATCTATTTAGAAAAACAAATACCTTATTGATACAGTTCGTCAACCAGTCTTACCAAGAGATATCGTGTAGCCCAAGTAATTGGGTTGTGGAGATCAGATAGGCAGTCGCTCTATGTCACCACTGGTGTTTTGCTGCAACCATTTAGAATGAAAACCGACCCCAACATAGTTGGGAAAAGGCTAGGCTAGATATGATTAATAAATCGTTGTCCGGAATAGCCAGCTTAAATTTGAGTACGAGTTTTGCCTCATATGAGTCGGTCGCGTTGGAAACCCATACCATCATATCTACCATCACGCCTGTATTCCCTTGTAAGGGTTAAGCAGAAGTGTACCGATGTACACCATTTTGGTCCCATGTAATAAGGGGCGAGCCTATTGCCATTAACCGGGCTCAAATCCAAACATCAAGCTGCTACTGAGAATTTCGTAGAAAAACCCAATAACACTTTTTACTCGACCTGGTAATCGAACCCGGGCCCTCTAGCGTAGCAGTCGCGCTTAGGACCACTAGTCGAACGAGGCAGTTGATTAATCTGAAAATAAACGTTAAACTATTTACTGAAAGGTAGTATTAGATCTCTTCGCAATATCAATATCACAACCGAGCGACTACCGTTCACTGTGTAGCTTCATAGAAATCGCGTTGTCACTTCCATTCCCGCTGTATATGAACGTTAAAACGAACTATCATATCCAGACTTTGCCAACATTTAAATACAAGTTGCAATTTTGCATCCTCGTTATATTTCCGGAGGTTGTACTAACCGACATAAATCTATACTAATATTATAAAGCTGAAGAGTTTATTTGTTTGATTAAACGCCCTAATCTCAGGAACTACAGATTTGAATTGAAAAAATCTTTGGAAAGTGTTGGATAGTATATTTATCGCGGAAGTCTAGAGGCTATATAACATCACGCTACGACACTCGGGAGCGGAGCAATAATTAAAGAAGTTACTTAACACGGGTGATTAAAACCACGCAAACAAAGTCGCGGATATAGTTAACTAGTAATAAAATAAAATATCAACACTAGATCAATATTTCAAAATACACCTCTTTAATACAACCGAAAGGGCGCTTTCAATTTAGACGATTGGTGCCGGACTGCTGCAGTCCGGGTATCGTACTGCGCACGGGCGGTTATGATTTTTCATACAAAATGTCTCGACGCAAAGTCGTGCGACAGCAGTGCGGCGCACGTCCGTTGGCGGAACGGCAACAACCTGTCAGTGTCTCAGCTCAGTCGTTGTTCGCTAGTGCTGTGAACGCATCGTGTTTCTTAGAAATTCGACCGGACTGCAGCCGCGTATCTCTTCAAATAAGACGATTTACGTCGTACTGCTGTCGTCCGGCAGCAGTACGGCTCATGGTCGTAACAACCGTGCGGCAGCAGTCCGGCACCAACCGGCTAAATTGAAAGCGCCCAAAGTCATTGCGAATGCTGTAGGAACTATCGCGCGATTATATCAATGTGTGCATGCAGGTTCATCTCCTGCCTGCCTAAACCTATCGGCAAGATGGTTAGTTCAAATTCAAAAACAAATGAATAAAAACCTATTTATTTTATTATTGAAAAAAAACGTATTGCGCCGACTCGAAGTAACATGATATAAGGGAAGGAAGATGGTGATGATGATTCGTGTTGAGAATCACTAGAATAGTCACCTCCTCAAATTTGACGAGAATGCAAAACAGCGCCTTGTATACTTCAGCTAAAATAAACAGACATTAAGATAAAGACAAAATGAATCAACTACACATACATTGATTGAGGTGTACATTGGCACACCTCTGCCTAACCCTTCGGGGAATACAGGCATGATGGAATCAACTAGCAATAAAACTTCCAGTCGTATTACTTGTTGTACACTGTTCCTTCTATTTGTGTAAACTTTAGACCCGACACTTTAGTTTACACTTTAAGTGGTCCCGAAGCACTTAGTCTTGAAATCATTTGGAAATCTGCCCACTTTTAATGGAAAGCTTCTGTGGAAGATAGTAAAGCTATCGACACACGTCAATCACGTCACCAAAACATGTTTATATTTTATTGTTAAAGTGAAGAAAAATAAAAGAATATACATCAAAGTCATTTTATCCAATATCCTAGTTGCTATTATCAAATTGTTATATAGAAATAAATAATAAAAAAAAACTAATTTCCTACACGTACTTAATCTAAGAAATAAACGTAAGCAAAGTACACAATACGTATCACGTGACGCAGACGACTTTAATAATAATAATAAATATTATTAATTATTAAGTCGACTGTTATTGGGTTTTTCTATGAAATTCTCAGTAGCAGCTCGGAGTTAGGATTTGTGTACGGTTGATGGCAATAGGCTCGCCTCCTATAACATGAAACCTAAAACATACCGGCTAACTGTGGGTGTACATTGGTACCCCTCTGCCCATCCTTTCGGAGAATACAGGCGTGACTGTATGTATGTCGATTAACAGGAAAAAAAAAAACCAAAAAGGGCTAAAAAAAAAACACCTGTCAAGCCGTAAACAACAAAAGACATTATGGTTTTATAACCAGAAAAAGATTAAAAAATAAACATAAATACTCGACTCAACAATTTCAATACTCACAAATTCCATTAAAAAAAAAAACAACAAAAACATTATATTACTGACATCTTCACAGGAAACATCTGTAAAGTTTTAACTTAATAATGAGCAAAGTTTGCACGTAAATAAAGTTCTGCTATTTAAAGTATTATATGAGAATTTAGGGGACTAGCGTCAGACAAATTTGCGTAACATTGTTCATTTTATGTAAATAAAGGGTTTATAAAGAAAACGTGTTCACCAACCCCAAGTGACATAGGATTTTTTTTTTATAGATGGAAAATCATCAAATAACTTTCCCAGCCCTGGGCGGGACGGGAAGGAGTGTCAGACTTTTACTGACTAAAACCCATCTATGTTCCTTCATGTGCCCTTTGCGTTCCGGGGGCGCGGTATCTCTTTCCAACAACCCGCGGCCCCGACCCTTAGTGGCCCCTTCCAAGTTTGCTGACATCTCTTTTAGGCGCGCGTGGGACACGAACGCGCCGTCGACACGGTCTGTCGTTAGATAACGTACGGACGGTGAGCTACCCATTGCTCACCGTCCACAGACTCGATGATTTCCCATCTATAAAAAAAAAGGCATTCTCTACCAGTCAACCAAAGGTGGTGGAGAGATAACATAAAATGCAATAATTCTGAATTACACGCAGATGAAGTCGCTTGTTCAAATAACACAAACGGAATTCAAATAGCAGACATTTGTTTTCGCAAGAGTAAAGAGTAAAGAGATTTTTAGTCAAGACAGAAACACATTACCGCGAATTTTAATAAAATAGTGATTGTTAGACGTTTTATTTTTAGATTTGATTACATTTATTCAAGGTGAAGAATAATGTCTGAACATAATGTATTATGAGACGCTTTTAATACCGCAAGGCAACTGTTGCTTTAAGGTCAGGGCAGATAGAGCAGTAAAATGCTTAAAGCTGAATCATAAACAAAACGATTTTTTTTTGTATACCATCACGGCTGTATATTCCGAAGGGTAAGGCAGAGGTGTACCAATGTACACCCAAAATTCGCCGCTATGTTTAGAACCCATGTAATAAGGGGCGAGCCTATTGCGATTAACCGGGCACAAATCCTAACTCCGAGCTGCTACTAAGAATTTCATAGAAAAACCCGATAACACTTTTTGCTCGACCTGGGAATCGAACCCAAGACCTCTTGCGTAACAGTCGCGCTTAGAATCTACAAGTACAACATAACAAGTTAAATGACGTCTAGAATACAATTTTATAATAATATAAACAGTTCACAATACCCAAGGCAGCTAAGAGATGACAGTCCCATATGACCATTTTGAAGAGAACCCAATGAGGACATATAAGCCACCATCATCATCATCTGCTTAACCTTTTCCCAATTCCCTATGTTGGGGTCGGCTTTCCAGTCGAACCGGATGCAGCTGAATATCAGTATTTTACATGGAGTGACTGCCTATCAGACCTTAAGACACATAAGCCACCATCACCGCCCAAAATAAAAAAAAAACAGAAGCATATTGCTGGTTTGTTTGCTTTGGCCCTGAAAAACAATGTTTACTTTACGCGGTTATTCTCACCATTCTATCAATGATTTATGCGTCATTCAGTCTAGCATACTTGAGGGGGGGGGGGGGGGGCGGGGGAAGTGACACAATAACTTATCAGTTTTTGAATTTAGAACCTTATCAATTCCAAATTCAAAAACTGTTCACTTTTGTCAAACAAAAGTCGGAACTCGTTTTCATAAAAGAGTCTTAAACCTTTCGAGGCAGTAATAGTATTTATACATTTTAAACTTTATTCTGGCTGAGGTAGAGTCGTTTATACGAAAAGTGACTCGAAGGTGTAAGATTGGATGAAAGTTAGAAGTCGCTTTATATTTAAACGGTTTTTATTTTGAGACTAACTGCAACATGCGGTGGTTAATTTTTTGATTTAGTACTATTCCTTAGAATATTATCTTTACTAATATTATAAATGCGAAAGTAACTCTGTCTGTCTGTTTGTCTGTCTGTCTGTCTGTCTCTTCTTCACGCCTAAACCACTGAACCGATTTCAATGAAATTTGGTACAGATATAGTCTGGGACCCGAGGAAGGACATAGGATAGTTTTCATCCCGGAAATCCCCCGGGAACAGGAACTACTAATCCACGCAGACGAAGTCGCGGGCAAAAGCTAGTTTTACATAAAATACCCAAGCCAGCTATTATATTTTGTTTTTTTGTATGTCGGGTATGAACGCAAGACACAATCTTGCGTTCATTGTCTGTGCTGTCACAGCTGTATTTGTGTCTATTCTTGTATTGTTTTATTTTTTATTTTAAATATAGACGATCCTTATCTAAATGTGAAAAATAAAATGCTTTTCGTGATCTGTCTTTTGTTTTTATTTCTGTTTTTTTTTTATAAATTTTTCGCCACCATTTTTTTCCGCTTCGTTGCACTGTTTATACATGTCTGTGATATTCGTACAAATGTTACGGTAAAGTTTGTGTTTTATTAAAAAATCCCCAGATTGGAAACATAAATGTAGCATTTTTTTACCGTACACAAAAACGGCGCATTTTTTCACCGAAAAGGACGTACAATCTTTTCATTTTGTTTCAGGAATTCAAATGGCGTCGCATAGGAATGCTGTACCACAACTACGAGCCTGCCACGGGGAAAGGCAACAGCCCTTGTTTTCTGACCTTAAGCGCTGTATTCACAGTCCTAAACAAGAAAAACAAGGGGTCGGCCCTAGGTTCCGCGCTACACTTTGATGAGACCAACACAACCACGACAAAGATAAAGGAATTGCTACTAAAGTTGTCATTAAACACCAGAAGTAAGTATTGAAAAGATATTGAGACTAATCCGACTTCGAATAATAAATGGAGAAATAAAATTTTTGACCAAAAGATTTTGAATTGTATTTTTTGAATAACATTTTTTCTCTCTTCGGTGGAAGTAGATAATTTTGTAAGAAGACTAGTATATACATTTTTTTCTTTCTTCTGTAGAAGTAGATAATTTTGTAAGAAGACTAGTATAATTTTTTTTATAAGGGTAAGTTTGCATCTACCAATCAAAAATACTTAGTATTCGGTACGTTTGCTGCTTTTTTCTTCCGTGGTGAAATCCTCATGGATGCCCTCCGTCTGGGGTAAACGGAGGGTTATGTCGGACTTTTACCGACTAAAATCCTACAGTTCCTTCTGTTCTCATAAGACAGGAGTCCGGTATTCACCCGACACACGATCCGCAAACTTCCCAAAAATGCATTAAAATTAAAAAAAAATACCCTTTAAAATAAATGAACTACTTTAAATTCGGTAGGGTACTTAATAATTCCCAAAAATAATCCTCAAATACATAGCGACCCATTCCAGGAATAATTTGCATACGGTAGGTAGCCCGTTAATGTAATCCTATTACCTACGGAGTTCAATCCCTGTGCGCCTTCAGTTTCATGAAATATCAGAACAATTTCGTTTGGTACCTATTTACGATGAATTTTGTTATCTCTTCATTGTAATGTAATTTTAATGGTGCTTAGCAATGGAAAATAGCTTTATGTATGAAAGCAATAGGTATCTTACTACACCTGAATAATTAGTGCACGAGCTCTAGAATGCATTAGATTACCATATTATATTAAAATATTTTTACATGATAGAACAATTTTCTTTTAAATATACAGGTTGAGTTTTCTTCATCTGCCATCTTTTAGGGAGTAAAAGTACTCATGAAAACGAGCAAGTTTTGCTAAAGGACCAACAACGAAATATGAAAAAAACAGCTGTTCGATACATTTTGATCGTGTTGCAGTGTGAGTGTGTTTTTATAAGGAACCACTAATATTTTTATTCATATTTCAGCGTTGGTTCTATAATAAAAGTCGTTCATAATTATGAGTACTTTCACCCCCTGTAATATGGCTGATCATGGTCTTTAATCGATTTAGAAAATGCTGACCATTTAAAATTAACTCCTAGCGTGTACCCGAATAAGAATTGCCACACCAAATTAAGCTTTAAATCCTCGGTCATAACTAACGCAATAAGGTTGGCCTGCAGAGTTCAAAGTATAGGCATAGGACAGTTTACGTATTTGGGGTTTTTAGATTTTAAATAAAGAAATCTTCTCACTGCTACAAATCTACAAACGATACAAGTTATTCATATTAGATTTGTAGCTGTTAGTTTTCAAATATACCTACAGAATGCATGCAACTCCTTATTCGGAGCAATCTTCATTTATTCTTGTCACCTGCTTCCCATATTTGCATCGCCTATGCATCGACACAGGAACTCGATGCGATAATATTTGAATTTTAAATCTACTCTCTGTCACGTGTCGAATCGTATGACAAATCTTTGGTATGCAATATCTAGGAAGAATGATTTGTGTATCTTTGGAATTGCGCGGTTTTCTTAATAAATCTATGTAACAGTCTAGTTTTTACATGAATTTATTTGTATTAGGTGTAAAATTTTGTACGCCATATATTGGGCAAGCATAGTGAACATATTATAGTCAAAATACTATCTGTAACCATACCAGTGTTTTGCAAAATAAATGATTGATTGATTGATTGAAAAAGACACTTACCGATTATATGGTCTTCCCAACATTTAGATTATTTTTATATTTTGGTCTATGGGGGCCGAAATATGAAAATGCCTGTCAAAAAGTTTTACGAAAACAAGTGTCAAACATGGTCCTTTGAGCCGGATGTTTATGTTGAACCAGTACATCATACAGCAAACGCTAAGCCTACTGTACCTGAGGATAGCACTAGTCCGAAGGATTAACACGGTCTTTCGAGCCGGATTCAGATTTGTTTTAACTAAAATTTTAATACCTCCGTAACCCCTGTACTGTTAAGTACACACATTAATATTTTGCATGCGTTACATTGCGCACTACCGTAAACAGTGATTTTTCACGCCACAAATAACTGTAATTTTCCAATAATATTTGCTATATGCTGTTTGTGGTTTGATGGGCGGTATGCGTATTTAACGGGTAGGTACGTGATGTGTCTTCTTACACTCTTTTTAAAAATAATTAATCTATTTTGTCATATCCCGATAAAGCTGAAGCAAAGTGGCCAAATTCTGGGCCGCATCAATATAATTTATAGGAATAGTACCTATATATTATTTATTTATTTTTTACAATATAGTTTGTCATCGAAAGGCTAAGAAGAAAGCTGAAGCTATGACTTGTTTACTACTAATTCTTAAATGCACGACTTGTAGTTCAAATCTCGTCTACGTGAAAGTACTTAATTTCGTTCAAAATTAGATTTAAGAGTAAGAACACGCGTGAAGTGACATTAATTTTCAGAATAATTTAGATGTAATATATTGAGTTAAATACTCTTGGCAAGAGGTAAGTGACATATAACTAGTTACATATAAACATTATTAAATGTTAATACTGAATAAGATTCTGTGGGACTACTTTAAGAAGAAGAAACAGATGGTAAAAATAAAACTCAGCCATAAAAATATTTATTTGAGTGTTTACGAGTATGGTAATAAAATATTTTGACAGATGTTTGCCCTTAAAAAATCACACATAAAATGTAAATGTTCCATTTCATAATCTAAAGAGGAAACACACTTGCGGTTGTACTACATGGTAAAACATAAAAATTAAAATCTTCTTAGGTTTACTGGACAGTAAACATGTACTTGTTGCTGTGCTAAAGAAAGGAAAACACTGAAGAAAAAGAGAAATACTCTGTCAACTGTCTGCGGATTGTGTTATTTACATTGTCTTCTTGTAATGGAGTTAGAAATGCCACCAGAAGACGCCGGCGATGACGCCCGGAGCGCTGGGAAATCAACTTATGTAAAATATGTATTTCACTCACCAACTCTGTATGAAACATTAACTAGTTATTTGAAGGAATTTATGTAACGTATTCATATACGATAACTAACTAAAATATGAGATAGGGTTACAATTTACGTAAATGATTGTTTTAACAATATTATCAGCGAGATTTTTTAGTTATTGTCGTGGAGTTGCATGTACCTCAAAACTTTTTGTGGAAAACGAAAGGTAATATTACCCAACAATTTTATATTTACACCGTCTTGAAATACGTCTGGCAGTTTAATAAGCTAGCAATGCCAAGAGCACGTCAATAAAATTATTATTGCGTCGCATTGGCATGCCAATATAAAAACTTGGGTGGACGATCGACAAAGCAACACAGTTTAGAAACAGTATAAAGCATACTAGTAAAATTCAACAGAAAAGTCGGAGATGTGCTAGCTACTAAATAACATATGATTATTTGTATAAATGCGATCATGTTCGTTTAACGATTTGTGAACGTTTGCAAGCCAATATTTCACATTTAGTTTCTTTTGAAGTCTTCAAATGTTTAAAGTCGTAATAATTTGGTCAGAGATGAAAGATTGTGTGCTGATGCGTGAATGCAAAGCTGGTGTAATGTGTAATAAAGTATACAGTTATGAATTACTGCATCCTACATTTCCGCACCAGCTGTGTGAATTAAATATTTCGAGTTAGTAGAATTTTGTTGCGCAAATAATTTCGAAATGTTATACAGCGAGGTAACTTGTTTAGATATGTTATTCTTTAGTGAAATACATTTTTTGCTCAAAGCATGAATAAATAAATAAATAGAGCTTGTTCTTTTCAGTGTCTTTTATTCTGTCTGAGGATCAGAAAGGTTAAGTTTATTTTGTATAAAAATAAAGCACCAGCGTTGCATAATAATGTTATTCTTTCAGATTTATAAAACCGAGACCCGTGGTCTTTTAAAACCTTTGTTAAAATTCGTCTCTTATTTTATATCTTACAAAATGTTAAAATTATATTTAGCTTTCGTACTAACTTATTATGTTGGTCCTTTGAGGCAGACTTTAAGTTTTGCATTTTTTTAAGCCTGGCTGGCGTTCATCAGATCTGCTGTTAAACACAGTTCTTCTGATCAGTTGTAAACAGATTGACCTGAAAAATTAAATACTTTCTAATGAGGAAAATTATTAAAGCGCTCTTCCTCTTTTACTTATTTAAAATTTTCCACAGGCTCCATAATTGTTTCTATTTATTTACTAACCCCTTCCTGTATGTTTCACAATAAATTGCAATAAATATTTGAGATTTGATCTATTACATGACAACAGATAAAAAAAAAAGGGTTTTTAAAAACTGGTCCTTTGGTACGAAACTGCAGTTTCTCCTTTTATATTCGTATCCTAAACAATAATGTTTGTTACAGTTGTCGTAGTATGTGCAAATCCAAGTACTGTGAGGGAAATCATGATGGCAGCTGATGATCTCAACATGGTGTCGTCTGGCGAATACGTGTTCTTTAATATCGAGCTTTTTTCCAAGTAAGTATTACGATATTACAAATATAAATAAATATAAATATCTTGGGACAACTCACACACGGCTATCTGATCCCAAGCTAAGCAGAGCTTGTGTTATGGTAACCAGACAACTGATATACATATTTATATAATTTATAAATACATACATATTATAGATAAATCACACCCAGACACAGAACAAACAATCATGCTCATCACACAAAGTTTGTCCTGGGTGGGAATCGAACCCACGACCTCCGCCTTAGCAGTCAGGGCCGCTAACCACTAGACCAACAGGCCCGTCAATATTCTATGTATTTGGGGTATTGGAAATCTATAGATTACTGACTTTTACCCACAACTTCATCCGCGTGTGATAGTTATTTTGGCCAGCCAAATTTTGCTACATTTGGTTACATTATATGTAGATCTTAAAAAAATTTGAAAATAAATTATATCCTATGTTACTTCCTGATAATTTAGCTATCTATACACGTATGTGAAAAATGGTTAAAATCGGACTAGCAGTTTCAGAACTTATCCGGTACAAAAAAAAAATACTAGCATAGTTACCTCCTTGAACTTGACAAAGATGCAAAATTGCACCTTAGAGATAAGACACAGGGTGCATTTTAAACATCGCACGATAATTCAAAACAGATAAAGTGTTGGTACTGTGAAAACCAATAAAACATAAATCAATTTAACGTTATAACTAAAGTTATATTCCCTTGCAACTTCTATTCAACTAGATTGTTTTCGCAAACATCTAACAGTCATTACTCTGTCTAACACTTAACAAAGGCTGGTCATTCAACTTTAGCCATTGATCACGTACAAAACACAGTAAATTAAGATTCTATCTATTACTAGCGATCTGGCCGCGACTTGGTCCGTATTTCACCCGCGTTAAGTTACGTCTTTGGTCACAGCTCCGCTCCCGTAGGTCGTAGCGTGATGTTATTTAGCCTATGTTACTCAGGAATAATGTAGCAATCTATTGGTGAAAAAATCGTTAAAATCGGTCCAGTAGTTGCGGAGCCTTTTCGGTACAAACAAACAAACAAAAAAAAAACTTTTCTCTTTATAATATTAGTAGGTATAGATCTAAACATGTTTTCTAACTTCAGAGAACAAACTAACAAACAACAAGTCCTTTACCACAGACTTATTTACGGTCGTGAATTGGAAATGTACTGTCTTTCTTGTGACACTTAAGTTAGTTCTTAGAACCCTCCTCATACGGAGGTACTGAAATAAACTTTACTGATTGGTTAATATTTTGTGTTTACCTATCTTCGCATAAGTACAGTTCTGTCAGTGTGATGATAGTGAATTTAAAGTAACAGTGAAATCATTATCATCATCTGCTTAGCCTTTCTCCAACTATGTTGGGGTCGGCTTCCAGTCTAACCGGATGCAGCTGATTACCAATGTTTTACATGAGCGAATGCCATTTGACCTCCACAACCCAGTTACTGGGTAACACGATACCTCTTGGTTAGACTGGTTGTTAGACTACTTGTCTTCTGACTATCCGTAACGACGCTCACATATCTACAAATGACATCCGGGATTTACGTATATATTTAGACTAATATATTAAATCTAAAGAGTTTAACTGTTTGTTTGTTTAAACGCGCTTATTTTTGAAAAGCTCAAATAAGCTCGCACACTGGAACAATTAAAACGAGTTGTAAGTAGAGATTTGTTACCTTTTACTTATCATTCAGAAAAATAATATAAGATAACAGGTAGTTTATAAAAATAAAACAGAAAGTGATGTTGAAATATCCGTCCGTCTGTCAGTCAGCCGGCCGTATCTCATGAACCGTAATAGGTAGAGAGTTGAAATTTCCACAGTGTGTTTTACTATGGGTAAAATTAAATTAAAAATAAAAATTGACGGTGTCCCCATACAAAAACGTATTTTTTTTCTAAACAGCGTGTTACGGAAAAGGTTTACATCAAAGGCGCGAATTTTTTTGGTGTTAACAAACCACATAGCAACATTTTTTAAATACCTAAACTCACAAAATGATAAAATTAAGAAACATTTAAGTAAAAAAATCAAATGTTTTCAATTTAATTCTACACATCACTACACTAATTCAGCTGATAGGTGTCAATAAACTACACGCAAAAAAACAACTCCATAAAAGATTTGTTTCTCGTGACACGTAACTTAATTAACTGCCGAAAAAAAAGACGTTTTCCAGATTACTGAAGGATAAATACGTACACTCTTCACCCCGTTTGTATGTATAACCCTTTGCATCACACGCTGCATATTGTTAAATATTTTAAAGGCGGTACAGAACCCCATATTATACAACTTTTCGTGATTATATAACGTTATTTTTCTCACAGCCTTGCATCAGCATCGTCAAAGGAGCCTTGGAAGGTGGAAGGAGATACTGAGGAGCGTAATGAAAAGGCCAGGAGAGCGTACAGCGCTGTGCTGACAGTTACCAGCCCAGCTCCAGAAAAGAAGGAGTACCTTGAATTTTCTGATCAGGTAAGGTCCTAGTTAAGAGGATGAGTAAGTGAGATAAGATGAGAGATGAAAAAGGCGTGAGTTTATGTATGTTTGTAAAAATAACGATAGTTATTGTGTCATATTGTTGAAATGACTGCATTTTGGTGATATTTATTATTGCATATTATTTAGTATATGTTGCTTTATATTTTTCTTGAAATAAATCTCTACACATTACAATAACGATGTTGTTTTAAAGTTATTTTATGAATGATTTATTGAATGGAGTATAAAGGGCATCCGAAAGACTGATTTGACAGCTTTATGTGTCCAATGCGAAAATAGTGTGGTTTATGTTTATGTGCCGAAAGCATTAATTATGCACAGTTTGAAGTATGAAACTGTCAATTCAGTCTCTGAGTTTCATAAATTACGTACACACTGTTCACCGTAAGATGTCCCCTGAAGTGATGTCTTGATACTATTGTCTGGTAAGGAGGTACAAGACAGATAGATAAGGCAATCGCCACCATAAACTACCTGCCAACATTAGGGACTTACCGGGGCTGCGGGTTGTTCGAGAGAGATCTAAGTCAGTAAAAGTCTGACATTCTTTCCTGCCCCGCCCAGGGCGACTTGACCCTCCATTGATGATTTCCCATCCAAAAAATAAACAAAAAATAAGGGATATCTTACGGTAAACGGTGTGTAACCGATAAGTACACATACCATATCGTCTTCTTAAATGTCCCTCCCACCGCACAGACTTCCTACACTCTTCTTTCTTTGTCCAGTCCATCTCATTGTGGAATGCGCTCCCCCAAGAAATCAGGATGGCAACCAACAGGTTGTCCTTTAAAATTAAAGTTCATAAGAAGCTGGTAGTATCGTCATGACTTTATATTTTCCCACTGCTTCTCTTTATATTTTTGTTTATGTATTATGTATATATGTACTTATAAGTATGTATTTATATGTATATGTGTATGTATATAGTCATGTATTATTATATTGAATTTCAGTTTTTTTTTATATATTTTTTTATCTTAATATTGATTAATTTTAAAGTAATTTTTCTTATTTGCACCTACCACAATTTGTCTCTGCATCACCCTAAGGTTGACTGGTAGAGAATGCCATTGGCATTAAGTCCGCCGCTGTACATTTTGTGCATAAAGTGTTAAATAAATAAATAAATAAATACCAAACGAGTGTAGTTAACAGCTTTATGATGACATCATAAAGCTGTTAACTACACTCGTGTAAAAATACACATTGTGTATTTTTACACCCCGTATTTGTGTACAGGTAAAAGTCCTAGCTGCTACGAAATACAACTACACATTCGGTAAAGGCGAGGTGGTGTCTACGTTCGTAGCAGCCTTCTACGATGCAGTTCTTCTCTACGCGCTCGCTCTCAATGATACGCTACGCGACGCTGAAAACCCCAGGGGGCCGCTGGATGGCGCTGCGGTCATAAGAAAAATGTGGAATAGGACGTTTCAAGGTACGAAGATTTGCCTCTTTAGTTATAGTTGTATAATTTTCTTAGTAATTTTTTGACGAAGCTGTTGCAGCAGTTTTTGAGTAATTGGGTAGATGACACCAGAACCAATAATGTCTGTATCTTGGGGACCAGGGTTGTAAACGCACCCACGATTCAGGGTAAGCTCCAAGATTAGGGCAACGGTTTAAAAAAAGGATGAAAGAAATCTTCTAAATAAACCGATATTGTTTAATATATAATAAAAAAGACTGCCCGATACTACAAAACTCTCCTGTATCGTGGCTGCGTTTACAAACATAAACTCACATACAGAAACAGCCAGACCCGGAAAAATTATCTGTAGGCCATACAAATATTTGTTCCGTGTCGAAATCAAACCCGCGACACGCAACGCAGCAGCCCATCGCTCAGCCACTACGCTACCCATGTCGGCCTTGTCGTGCCGTCGTGCTGTGTGTGTGATTATATCCATACATACATCACCATCACGCCTGTAATCCCCTAAGGTTTAGGCAGAGGTGTACCAATGAACACCCACAGTTCACCGGTATGTTTACGTCTCATGCAATAGGAGGCGAGCCTATTGCCATTAACCGGGCACAAATCCAAACTCCAAGCTGCTACTGAGAATTTCATAGAAAAACCCAATAACACTTTTTGCTCGACCTTGGACTCGAACCCAAGACCTCTGATGTAGCAGTCACACTTAGGACCACTAGGCTAACGAGGCAGTATCCATGTGTGTTTATATGTTTATTTATTATCACAGGCATAACTGGAGAAGTAGTTATCGACTCTAATGGCGACCGCGTGGCTTCCTACTCACTTCTGGACATGGACCCGAACACCAGCATGTTTCAGGTCAGTACATGCCTATTTAAACATTGTATACTCATACAAAATGTTTTAATTTTTTGTACATGAATACTTGTATGACCTTTAGGTACCCTGTTTTACTATGTAAGCCCATGAACATTTTAACCGACTTTAAAAAAAAAGGAGGATCTTAATTCGACTGTTTTTTTTTTTGTATTTTGTGTTATGTTTGTTACACGCTAATGCTTTTGAAAACATTTTATCTGTTAAGTATTTTGGTATTTCGGGTTTTTCATTTACTAAAGTTACTCTCTCTGCGGATGTATTTCCGAACGCATTAAACCCAAATATCTTCAATGTTAGAGCGATCAGGCTTCTTCTGGGTAAGCTCACTCCATTGGCAACTTTGTCATTGCAACCTCTGACCTAGACTAAAGTCAAGAGCTTACCCACCTCGAAGAAAAAAAACCCTTCCAATGAACTAAAAATAGATGAAAGAAACGTATTATTTAAGCGTATAAGTAGAAGATTTTCTGTACAGAGGAAATCTAGTTATACGCCCCGTACGTTATTATTTAACCCTTTTTTCCTTAGGGAAATCTATTTTTGCAGTGCGTGGTAAGAGTTTACGATTGTATGTGGTAATATCTGACTTTCCTTAGATATAAGACTTGTGAAATCAGCATTAAAGTCGTTTTGCCCAACAATATTGTCTTCTTTGGGCATGATTGCCCAGTGAGGCTCCCGTCGCTCCTGCATGAGGTTGCGGGTTTGATACCGGGCAAGTACCAATGATTTTCCATTTTTAAGTTTATCTTGGAAATCTGGTAAGGAAAACATCGTAAGGAAACCTGAACTTATATATACCATCTTGCCTGCATTCCCCGAAGGGTTAGGCAGAGGTCTACCAATGTACACCCACAGTTCGCTGGTATATTTAGGTCCCATGTAATAGGGGGCGAGCCTATTGCCATTAACCGAGCACAAATCCAAACTCCGAGCTGCTACTGAGAATTTCATAGAAAATCCCCTTTTGCTCGACCTAAGAATCGAACCTAGGACCTTTAGCGCAGCAATCGTGCTTAGAACCACTAGGCTAACGAGGCAGTTATCTTCATAACGTCTGAAGTTAATATGAGTATATGACTTTTATACCAAATAACTGAGAAAGGCCAACAGAAATTTAGCTCGGGGATGTGCTTCGGTTGCTTATAACTTAAATAGGTAGTTTGTATGCATTTAATTTATGTGGCCAGATAAATTCATTTCATAGGGGTTATAGAAGATTTGCATTTAAATAGCCTTTTCTCGCCAGTCTAGACTTGCTGAAATAGGTACTTAATTTGAAGAGCTGAAATAGGCAAAAATGAATATAGTTGTTAATGGGTCGTAGGTAATGCCAGGTAGAACACTAGTATCTTTTTTTGAGGTGAAAACTTCTTTAGCGGCGTTGTACACATTTTTTGTAATGGGTAAAAAATGTTAAACTCGCGTCAGGACACGTGACCTGCTCGAAAATTCGTAAGATTTTGGATCAGGTCACGTGTCCTGACGCGAATTGTCATGTTTGTGTACGATAGCGCAATAAATAAATATTGTATTCTACCACATAAATGATAGTACTTTTATATTGATAATTAAAGCAATTCGTGCAAAATTATTCCCTAACCATTCCAAAATATAAAAAAATGCACAACGTTAATATTCAAGTTTTCATTTCTGCCGGCACTCCCGGAGTGCAACCCGTCGTTTTTTTATTATTAAAGTATTAGTAAAGTACACGTGATATATTTATATTATCCCACAGAAATTGTTATTTTTTTCCGGGATAAAAAGTGTTCTATGTGTTATTCCACACTACAATCTATGTCAGTGCCAAATTTCATCCAGATCCATTCAGCCGTTTAACCGCGAAAGAGTAACAAACATCCATCCATCCACACAAACTTTCGCATTTATAATATTAAATAGGATTTACTTTCGTACAACAATTTCTACCTACCTTGTTATCTGTTCACCACCTTTGGTTGACTGGCAGAGAAAGTCCGTCTTGCCTTTTTTTTATCCATAAAGTTTCAATAAATTATGCGAAACGAAACAAGAAGAACTATAGCCTGTATTGGAAATATAGGTACTATAATTTTTTTATGGTTATAAATTAAATAACATGAACATATTAAATATAAAATCAGTTATATAAACACAACCTTACTTTTTTTAAATTCATTGTTAAGTCAGCCACAGTACCTACAGTCTATCTACCTTTCTATAATTTTATCTTTAACTTGTTTTAACATTTTAAACACAAAGTATTTGATCATCAAACGATGAATACCTACGTAAATATAAAATAAACATTTCTTTAAGCAAAATGCGGTCTTGAACAATTCCCTTTTTATGTTTAACATTTCCTTCAAAAATTACTTCAAAAAGACAACAATGAAAAGAAAAGCCCGGATTCTTTTAATTTCCGTAGCCCACGCTTGAAGTCGGGCTTCGAAAACAATAACTTTCTCTTTTAAAAGAACTTAAAGATATAACTGGTGTAAAAAGATGCTTAATGAAGCCAAAAGTTCAATTTTTTTCGATGCTGTGACTATTTTTTTTTATCAAAAGTTTTTGCGTAATAAAACTCAAAACACGGTATAAAACTCAACCGTTAAATCGAATTGTGACAATTTTCTTTTTATTAATGAAAAATATTGTGACAAACGACTATGACATCTATGAACGTGGATGAGGAGTATGTAAGGATCGTAGTGGCGTGCTATGGTTTCTGATCACCCCTATGGGTAAAAGGCGTGACTTTATGTGTATATGACACAAATTGCGAATTGTTATCTACAGTTTCGTAGGCAACTAAGCATTTTAAATTTCTTATTTTGCTAGAAAAGGTTAAAATAAATAATTATGACGTCTAATAGGGACGACGAATATTTTACTGTTGATAACTCCTTTATATCTTGTATGACAGAGATGTATAACTTGTATGCCATAATATTATGTTTGCTTTATTAAATAGCGCTGGTCGAGACAATTTGTCAATTTTGACAAATTCCTCGACTTGCCAGCTTTATTAAATCCAAGTTCTAGATGTTTTAAAACATACTATCACGCATGTATTCCCCGTAGGGTTAGGTAGAGGTGTACCAATGTAGACCCACCCACAGTTTGCCGATATATTTAGGTCCCCATATAATAAGGGCCGAGCCTATTGCCACTAACCGGGGCACAAATCCTAACTACGAGCTGCTACTGAGAATTTCATAAGAAAAACCCAATAACGCCTTTTGCTCGACCTAGGAACTCTAGACCGCTAGCGTAGCAGTCGCGCTTAGGACCACTAGGTTAATCAGGCAAATGTTTTATCTAAAGTGTAAATACCCCCACAACCCCTGCACTGTGGCATGCACCCGAAAACACAATATTTAGCGTACGCTACACTGTGAGCGATAACGCTGTCAGATTTATAAATATAATAAAATAAGTTCAAAGTTTTCAACATCATCATCATCAAATCAGCCGCAGGGCAGCCACTGCTGTACATATTTCTCTCCTATAGATTTCCAAAAGGACCGGCTGCAGCGGCCTGCATTCATTCAGCGTCTTCTTGCGGTTTCAATTAGGTCGCGTGTTAAAAGTTTTACAAGCAGTATTTTTTACAAACACAGTGATTTTCCCACCAAAACTAAAAGTCGTATCCCAGCAATAATTTCTACTCAAACTTACTTAGTTTGATGGCCAGTAAGCGTAGTTAAGGGTTATTGGATGTGTCTTATTGCACCCTATATAAATAAACCTTTAGGGTTGACCCTTTTGTGAGCCGTTTTCGTTCAGTCAGCTCTGTGTTACAGGTTTAATTTTAAACAGTTTTGTTAGGGCTAGTGAAAGTTCTACAGTGTATTAAAGGGTTTTCCGTTTATGTAAACGTAAACCAGGGTTGTGTTGTGGTTGGCGGAAAAGGAAAGGTACTCTCTATTGTTATATTATTAAGGAACGTGCGTGTAACTGCTTCGTTGGCCTAGTGGTCCTGAGCGCGACTGCTACGCTAGAGGTCCTGGGTTCAATTCCCGGGTCGAGCAAAAAGTTCTATGAAATTCTCAGTAGCAGCTCGGAGTTTGGATTTGGGCCTGGTTAATGGCAATAGGCTCGCCCCCTAATACATGGGACCTAAAATATACCGGCGAACTGTGGGTGTACATTGGTACACCTCTGCCTAACCCTTCGGGGAATACAGGCGTGATGGTATATAAGGAACGTGCATAAAAAATAATATTCGTTTAATATTATTTGAATACTAGCTTATACCCGCGAATTGAATGTCGGTAATCAGGGCAATTTATTTTATATGCATGTAACCCTAATTATTTTATTTTTCTAAACGTTTCGTGGATGAATAAAATGGTTAAACTGTCCAGCCATTTTTGAGAGCGAAACAGACAGACAAAGATGCCGTATAAACATTCATATTTATTTAGAAAAGGCTGTTATGTATTTCGACATTACAAACAGACATTTCAATTTTACTAACTTGTATAGATATTGATAACCCAACCGAATTACAGTACATTGAAACGTTGTACACCTCATGGGTATGTTACAGTGATACCTAAAGAATAAATTTGTAAGATCTGACATTTCACCTGTAGCAAGCAATAAATGAATTTGTATTTGAATTATTCCGGAGAGCAACGAAACAGTCGATTCGAATAAGAAACAATATAAGGAAAATAAATCAAGATACTTTACATATTTCCAATAATTGAATCACGGTAGGTACTCGTAGACTGAACCGAGATTAAAAAAAAGCATATTACTTTTTCGGCACAAAAATCTCATAAAGAAAAAATAACATTGCTTCCAAAAATACCAAGTTCTTGTTCTACGAGTATATCAAATCCAAATAACGAGACTGTCGACATATTTCTTGCTCTATTATAATGTAAGGTAGGTACGTATTCTTCAAAATGTAACATAACTCAGGGCACGCACGCACCCTGTTAAATATGCCATCCCCTTGTCAGCAATATCTTTCAAAGGAAACTGGGGAAAGACGGGTCTTTTGTATTACAACAACTACCATTCTACCATAACTAATCCGAGTGCATAGCAGGGGCGGATCTATATACAGGCTTTTTGGGCTGCAACTCAGGGCCCCATGAATATAATGGGCCCCCAAACTCTCATTGAAGACGAAAACAAAATAAAAAAAAAATACATTGGTTATGATTGTCCCAATTTGTTTCCTACAGAAACCTTGTACTAATATTAGCATAGCATTTTTAATGACCATAAGTTTGGTTAATTATGTAGGGCTCCTAAGTACTGTTAGCCCAGGGCCCCACAAATTTACGGTCCGCCCCTGCTGCGTACCTAATATTATCCCCGTGACTTCGTTCGCGTGAACATTGATAATTACATCATTCCACGGGACCCGTAATTTTTTTTCGAGTTGAAAAATAACCTACATGCTATTTTAGACTATATCTAATTGCCAGTGTTGCGGAATTTGTTCGAAAGAAGCACCGCGGCTCTGGAACTCACAGCGCATTGAGGGAAACACGGATGGATTTTAGTCAGTAAGAGTCTGACACTACGCCCAAAGCGGAAGAAGTCTTTGATGATTTCTCTTATAAAAAGGCTTTAAGTAATCTATCTCTGTGCTTAATTTCATCCCGATTCGTTCAGCCGCTCTGAAATGATTGAAGAACAAACATTCATCCATCCAAATCCGTTTAGGGCCATCTGAAGGACACATGACGTGTGATTGTATCACATTCGTTGAGGACGAAACCGAAACGAAGTCCGAATGATGTCCACTGCTGGACATAGTCTTCCCTTAAAGATAGCCAAAAAGACTGGTCCTGCGTTGCTCACAGCCAGCGATTTCCCGCGACCTTCACCAGGTCAAAGTCAAAGTCAAAGCATTTATATCAATTACACCATTTACAGGCGCTTTTGAATTGTCAAGAAGTTACAGTTTAAAATTGAAGCTAGTTGCTCGTTCCAAAACGTAGGTCTCTATGGAGAAGAACGAGCAAGAAACTCCATTGACACTCTTTTCCTTCAATTTGGTTTTTACAAAGTCTTGGTTACAATATTCTTGTTGCTTCTATATGTGAAAACAATGAAGGTGAATGTAAAAAATAACAAAATTATAATAACGATGTAAGCCATGGCAGTTAAGAGATGACCAATCCCAACTGACAGCACCCGTTCACGAATATGACGCGTGCATCAGCACCGTTTAGCTCAACCATCTTGAAGGGAACCAAACGATCCAATGCACGCGCCACCATCAGCGAGACATTGAAGTGAGCTCTCCACTGCCATGCTTAGTGTCCAACGCATACTTAGTAACTTAACAAATAAATTAAGGCTCCATGGTACTCACATTTACAATATTGAAATAAATTATGTTCAATTATACAAAGCTAAGGTTATCAGTGAACCTATTCACTAAAGTGAGCATGACAAAGCTCTCAACTGCCATGCTCAGTGTCCAACACATAGTAACTCGTCGTCGGTCCAACTCATGGACACGTGGAACTTCCCATACTGCGCCCAAGATTACTAAGCAAAAGTATTTATGAAGTACCTTGGTTGGTTACCTACTGCTCCTAGTTGATGAATATTTAAATAAAGGTCTCTTCCCATAATGAGAAAGGACGAGAATTGTTAACCACAACATTTTGGCGATTTCAGAGGGATAGTAGTATAGGTGAACTGCCTCGTTAGCCTAGTGGTCCTTAACGCGACTGCTACGCTAGAGGTCTTCGGTTCGATTCACAGGTCGGGGAAAAAGTGGTATTGGGTGTTTCTATGAAATTCTCAGTAGCAGCTCGGAGTTAGGATTTGGATCCGATTAATGGCTATAGGCTCGCCCCCCCCATATACATGTGACGTTTATATACCAGCGATCTATGTGTGTACATGCCAAACCCTTCGGGGAAAACAGACGTGATGGTATGTTTATATTAAAATTTAGTAGTATAGGTATCGTCACGATATTTTTCTTCGTTTAAATGGAGTTCAAGAAATATAACGGTACAAAAATATAATTCTCTAAAGATAATTGAAATCCACGTTCAGTGTAGTTTAAGAAATACAAAACCGAGTAACGAGAAAATATCTTTGCGGGATAAGAATGTTTGACAAACCCGTATGATCTCAATGAGAGAGTCTACAGCGCGCAGATGTTTCTAAAATGCATTTGCGACGAGTAAATAAATCAAATTGCAGTGTCTGATAATAGTGTGTGGAAAATAACAGCTTACACAGCGTACTTACAGCTACTAAATGCATATGAATGTTTACATGGTACTTATACCAAACGACCAATTTATAAAATTTTTGATCGTTTGCCTGTCTGTTTCGGCTCATCTCCGAAAAGGTAGGACCGATTTTGACAGGATCTTCACTAGCATACATCTGATGTTTTGATGGAGTAATTCAAGCTGCTATTATATCTTAAAAAATGCCTGCGGCCTGAATCGCCTGCTTAAGTTAGTGCGTTCTTAATAATAACATGGAAACCAATCAACTAACACGCCAAATTCTTATTTCTAAGAAAAATTCTTAGCAGCTAGACTTACTTATTTGAAGGTGGAAGGTTTGAAGAGTTTGGGTGCCAGTGAAATTACAGGCACATGAGACATTTCAACTTTGTCTCTGGGATGGCACCGCATTTGCAAGGCCTCTGGTATTCCAGATGTCTATAGGCAGAGGTGACCACTTAACATCTGGTGGGTTAGCTCGTTTGTCGTAATTTTGCAAAATTTGTTTGTGAGCATGGAAAACATTATTCTAGAAACATCGACAAAATGCGAGTAAAGCATATGTGCCTTCTCCTTCGCAAGATGCAAGGTGAGGTAATAAAGGTATAAATGAATAACTATGTTATCAACTTTGTCTCACGACCTTTTATCATAGAAAAAACAATACCATCACGCCTGTATTCCCCGAAGGGTTAGGCAGAGGTGTACCAATGTACACCCACAGTTCGCCGGTATATTTAGGTCCCATGTAATAGGGGGTGAGCCTATTGCCATTAACCGGGCACAAAAAACATAGAAAACATACTAGTTAAATAAAGCACTCTTCATCCAGATTCCACTAAAAGTATCACATTTGTTGCTGTATAAAATCGGGACTACATTTATAGGCTACCGTAGGATTTCCCTTGTCAAGCCAAACTCGGAATTTGTGGTCACTAAGTAGATTACGTTCAAAGCTACTACGTTGGCTTTTAACGCAAGTTCCCGTTCCCACGAAATTGAAAATTGTACTAGGTACATTTGTTCAATGGCAAATACAATTTTATTGATTTAGGGGCTGCGAATAGCTTCTGTATACATTAGATTATATATCTACAAACATATACAAATACATACATTATCTATACTTCTATATTAATTTATTAAGAGGTAAGTTTTTTGTTTGTTTGTAACGAATAGGCTCCGAAATTACTGGACCGATTTTAACCATTTTTAACCCCCGACGCAAAAAGAGGGGTCGACGTGAACGCGACGTATTTTTATTTTTAACTTTTTAAAGGGAACTTAGGATTTTGTGTCGGGGTTTGTTTTTTTTTACCCCAATAAACAGCGACATTATTCCTGAGCACCATGGGCACACAGATATAACATCACGCTATAGTATAAACGGGATGGGCAGTAACCAAAGATTTAATTTAAGAAATAAGCTACGCGGGCGAATTCGCGGGCGGAAGCGAAATAAAGAATGCAGGTATAAAAAGAAGAAAAAAAAAAACATTTTTAGATACAGGATTATTTAACACTTAAATTAAAAACACATTGAAAATAGTAACTACTATTATTATTTAAGTAAGATTTATGTTTGAAAAATAAATCACTACAGAAACTACAGTAATTACAAATTAATTTATACAATAAATCTGCTTGTGTAAAAGCTAGCTATAAGATTTACTTTTCTACAAAAATTCCTGAATAATTGGAATAATAAATAAAGCAAGACGAAATTAAACTGACATTCCCGAAACGTTGCCTTTAATTCGAGTCCAACTTCGCATTATTTCAGAGGATTAGTAGCGAAAGACAGATGTGCTTAATTCTGAAAGTCACAAGACTTTAAACTGAGATGTACAAGTATAACATAAGTTTCTATCTGAAAAATATGTGCATATATATTTTGACTGCCTCGTTGGCCTAGTGGTCCTAAGCGCGACTGCTACGCTAGAGGTCTTGGGTTCGATTCCCAGGTCGAGCAGAAAGTGTTATTGGGTTTTTCTATGAAATTCTCAGTAGCAGCTCGAAGTTAGGATTTGTGCCCGGTTAATGGCAATAGGCTCGCCCCCTATTACATGGGACCTACAACATACCGGCGAACTGTGGGTGTAATTGGTACTCCTCTGCCTAACCCTTCGTGAAATACAGCGGTGATTGTATGTATGTAAAAATAATAAATTAACTTACTAACTAGTGTAATGTAGAAGGTATAGTATGTTAGTGTGCCAAACGTATAAAGCACAGTGTAGGTTTGTTATTTTGTCCGCTTCTTCTTCTAAATAAACCAACATTCTCGGTAATTGGTGGCTGATAGGCTCGACCTCCATCACAAAGGATAAACACAATAAACACTGCCTGTATTTGGGCAAAGGATACCGTTTAGTTAGACCTACGTTTGGCCATTCATTAAGGGCAGAGAAATATATTGACACCTCACACGTTCAAGCAATAAACGCCGCGTTTATGATAGATATAAAGGCAAGAATAAGAAATAGAAAAAAAAGTTTACCACATTCTTTTTACTTATTTGTTAAGCCCGCGGGCCACCTGATGTTAAGATGCAAATACGTTGCCATCCCAGAAACAAAGTTGAAATGTCTCATTTGACTGTTACCCACCTTTAAAAAAATTAAATCGCTCGTCAAATTTTAGGAGCTTGTCTTAAAAAAATAGAAGTAATCAAATATAATTACGATACTTGGCCAATATCTAATAAATACTTGTTTTTTTAGTTGCAACTATCAAATAACAGTATTCCAGAATACTCCTCTTGCAAAATTCAGAATCGCCCAATTGCGTATGCGGTAGGTATATAGGTATATCAATGTGTACATAGCGACCAAACCCTCTGCCGAGATGGCTAGTTCGAATTTGAAAATCACGTCAAAAAAAAACAAAACCAATTTATTTTATTATTGATTCGTGTTAAGAATCACGAGCATAGTTAACTCCTTCAATTTGACGAGGATGCAAATCAACGCCTTGTATACCACTCACAGAACGCTATGACATGAAGTTATACAATTCCAGGAAAAACCGATCTCAATTTATGCTGGAAATGTGTAGCTGGCCTAGAATTTCCTCTGAAATAGCGTCAAATCGAAAACACCGAACTAGATTCGTTCGTTCAAATGTGAGTCGTATTTGAGCTAAAATTCTTCTCTGACAAAGTACTGAAATATAAGTTTGAGTAAATAACATATTTCAGAGTAAATTTCGTTCCATGTATTGATCGACGAGATATAAAATTCATTCGTTCATTTTTTTTTAGGTTAGTAACGGAGTTCCTTACGTTATTTTTACAACTCTTAACACATACACACACTGCGGGTTGTTCGAAAGAGATACCGCGCCCACGGAACGCAAAGGGCACATGAAAGGAACATAGACGGGTTTTAGTCAGTAAAAGTCTGACACTCCCTCCCGCCCCGCCCAGGGCGGGGGAAGTTATTTGATGATTTCCCGTCTTTAAAAAAAAAACACATACACACAAATCCGTATATGATATAAAAAGACAGAGAGAAAGAGTAAGAGAAGGAAAGTAGGTATAACGCTTTTTCCTTACGTGACGATATCCGAAAACTCTTACCACAAGCTACGTTAAGAAATTTTGTGCCAAAAACAATGAAACACAACCTCGCTCTACAATGTTCCCTCTATACTTATATTTAACTTAGAAATATGATTATAGGACTCTCCCCTAATTCGTCGTTTCTCGTCATTTTCTTTACAGACTCGCATCCCACGTAAAGCAACCCCAATTAGGACCCATATATATTGTACATGCTTGGAATCACAAGGCTTCGGAATTATCTGTATTGTTCCCGTACTTTGGACACGAAGAATAAAAAGCCTTAATTGGACCACTGAAGGTTATTATTCCCCCAAAAAAATCAAAGCTTTTCAACTTCATATGAATCAATCAATCTTGAACAAGTCGCCTAGGGCAAAAGTCAGGGAACTGTGAGCAAAGAAATAAATAAAAAGTCTTTATGGAAACATAACGAGTTCTCCGCCTGACGGCGGAGCAAATAAAGGACTTGGTTACGATCGTAGAAGGAAGGGTGATACGCCATATGAAATTACGGTTGTACGTTTTGTTCAGGCACAATAAAATCCTACTTTTATTTGAAACTTTCACATTTATATGTAGAAGTTTGAGAGGATGGATGGATGCATGAATGTTCGTACTATTTCTCGATTAAACGGCTAAACGGATCTGGATGAAAGTCACTGAAATAGATTGTAGTGTGGAATGGCACATAGGATATTTTGTATACTGGAAAAATGTGCGGTTCCCATCATCAGCTGCTTAGCCTTTTTCCCAACTGCGTTGGGGTCGGCTTCCAGTCTAACCGGATGCAGCTGAATACCAGTGTTTTACATGGAGCGACTGCCTACCTGACCTCCATATCCCAGAAACTGGGCAACACGATACCTCTTGGTTAGACTGGTTGTCAGACTCCTTGGCTTCTGACTATCCGTAACGACTGTCAAAAATCTACGAATGACAGCCGAGACCAACGGCTTTACGTGCTTTCCGAGGCGCGGCGAATGACACATAGGATACTTTTTATACCGGAAATGATGTGCGGTTCCCGTGGGATAATAATATCAAATTTGACGAGCTTCTACCCGCGAGTTCGCGGGTAGAAGCTAATATGCGAACAAATAATATGAGATAGTAAAAAACGAACAGGGCCTTATTACAAAGCCTTCGCTGTCCCTTCGTCCGTCAGTCAGCCCGTCTGTCTGTCAGCAGGCTGTATTTCATGAACCGTAATAGGTAGAGAGTTGAAATTTTCAGACTGTGTGTTACTATGGCCGCCATAATAAACAATTATAAAAATAAAGTTAAAAAACTGACTGACTGACTGGTTGACTGGCCCGTTGGTTTCGTGGTCGCAAGTGCGACTGCTGTGCAAGGGGTCCCGGGTTCTATTCCTAGGTAGAGCAAAAAGTGTTATTGGGTTTTTCTATGAAATTATCAGTAGCGGCTCGGAGTTTGGATATGTGCCCGGTTAATGGCAATAGGCTCGCCCCCTACATGGGACCTAAATATACCGGCGAACTGTGGGTGTACATTGGTACACCCCTCCTGCCTAACCCTTCGGGGAATACAGGCGTGACGGTTTTTTTTTTAATGTTAATTTATGTCGTTCAAGAAACATATGCTTTTATATGTAGTTTAAAATATTATACGCCCTTATGCGAGTTCAACTCGCCTGTTTTTAAATGTCGTTCATAATCGCTGAAAATATCGAGAATCGAGTTTATAAACCTATTGTGTTGATTCTGGTTTCTTCAGCACAGTCCTAAATCAATATTACTTTATGTGTTTGAATATAGTAAAACCAAAATTGATCGAATAAGGTACATCTTAATGCTGACTGAATGAATCCATGGCCACCCACATTGTAGCAGTTAATATTCTTTTGCTTACATAACCTTAGTTTTTGTTTAGTCAAAACCTGAAAGGGTAGTATTGTAGGCATTATAATAAAAAACAGTTCCGTTCTGATCTGGTGATTATTTGCGTGATTTCAGGGTAGGTCCTCTTTTTTTTAGCCTGGGAAATCGTCATATGGCTTCTAACGTTGGACGAAGCGGAAGGGAGTGTCAGACTCTTACTGACTAAAACCAACCGTGTTCCTCCTAATGTCCTATGCGTTTTAGGGCCGCGGTTACTGTTTTTGGTCAAATTGGTCCGATAATGGATCAATCTAACTAACTAGCAATCTTTTGCTATAAAAAGATTATAATTGTAGTTTAGGGTTAAAAAAAGCTCAGAGTTTCGAGAAATTTCCAAAACAAATCTCTACACGCCGACACTTCAATGGGCTACTGCAGTGCGATTCTCTAAGCCTCACTTCGTAATTCGAAAGCTGGATCCGCAGTGAAATTACAAAATGGTAATCTGTTAAACACGATCACGCCGGTGACGTCACCACGGCGAACGAATACTAAACCAATGACAAGTTGGTTCGTTATCGAAGTGAGCGCGATCACTTTAGTGAGACTCGTTTTCGAGTTTGCATTTTAGAGAATCGCACTACAGATTTTTGATTGGTCTAACTGCGAAAATGATAATAATCCTGTATTACAAAATGGAACCTTGCACATCTCCCTTGTTTCTATGCTTAAAGGGCAAACAGATGTGATTAAGGGAGATCTAGATTCTTTGGCAGGGTTGTTCGGTTCGTCGTTTTGGTGTAGGCGTGTGTGTTGAATGTTAAGTATTGTTTTTGCTTTACTATCGAACGCTTTAGTTTTCAAAGTTACCGATCAAATACCATTGATGAAGCTATCTATAAAAATGTCTGTTTGTACTGGCAAAATAACAGCTTTTTACTTATTAAAAATGTTTTTTTTTTTGTCTGTCTGTCTTTCTATTTGTTTTTCTCTTTGTTTCGGCTAATTTTCAAAACGGCTGGATCGATTTTAACGGGACTTTCACTAGTAGATGGCTGATATTACTAGGAGAGCGTTAAAGAGATAGAAAATTGTCCCATTTAATCTAAGAAAGAAGATTTAACAGAATTCCATGTATTACACAAAATTGAAAATATAATCTTTTGTGTATATTTGGCACCATTTGATTTAGGCCGTTTTCACATTAGGATGTTAGCAGCGCGACAATAGCGCGGCAGAAGTACATTCCTTCACATTACAAGAACAGATCAAAGTTTAGGTCAGTATGGCATACTTCATTTTAAAAATAGATGCTGTGGGCGACAGCTCTTCTGTTTTTTATTATGAAATTCTGACGGGGCGACAGTCGCGCGACAGCCGCGCTGCTAAAGTCGCCTAAATGTGAAAGCGGCCTTAAGAGGAAAAGGTTCAGTTAACAGTACATTATTCTTTACCCCTACTATATACTTATAGTGTCCTATCCGTAATGAAACCGTAGCTAAACTTCGTCCTGAAATCGATCAACACACGATGTAATATTGGGGTTAGGCGAAAAAGGGTGTCGTTGCCACAGATAACAGTTAATGAGCAATAGATGAAACTTAAACGCCATATCGTCGAAGCTTAGGGTATATTTTATTAACCGACTTCAAAAAAGGAGGAGGTTCTCAATTCGTCTGTATGTATAATATTGTTTTATGTATGTTCACCGATATTTTACATCAGTGCATTTTCTGCGAACATAATATTTTCATGAGGAGCTCGTGGCTAAACAATTACAGCCGCATAGACCGATCTTCCGGGTTAAGCCACGCTTGTCGCGGTTGGTCTGTGGATGGGTGACCATTTACCATAGCGAGTTTTCTCCGTGCCTCGGAAAGCACGTAAAGCCGTTGGTCCCGGCTGTCATTTGTAGATCTTTGACAGTCGTTACTGATAGTCAGAAGCCAGAAAGTCTGACAACCAGTCTTACCAAGAGTATCGTATTACCCATTACTGGGTTGTGGAGGTCTGATAGGCAGTCGCTCCATGTAAAATACTGATATTCAGCTGCATCCGGTTCGACTGGAAGCCGACCCCAACATAGTTGGGAAAAGGTTAGGCAGATGATGATGATAATATTTTCATGAAGATAATGTAAGTATTTTTAGAATTTTTCTAATCGGATTCTGCTGAATGTTTGAGCTTAAGTCTGCTCAAAGGTTCAATTTTTTTTAAATAGTGAATTGTTTTTTCTTCTTTGGATAGACATGAATTTTTAAAGCTAAAAACATTCATTATAATAAACCTGAAGAGATTTTTACTCGTTTGTTAAAACGCGCTAATCTTTGGAACTAGCAGTCAAATTGGAAAAAATATAATGAATAGTAAAGGCTAAATATCATCACGATCTGATCCACGGTCGCGAAGCAGTAACCAAAAACGTAACTTACCTCGGGAGAAAAAACCACTTGGATGAAGTCACGGACAGAAGATAGTCCTAACTAATATTATAAATGCGAAAGTTAGTTTGTTTGTTGTTGTTTAATGGTTCGGTCATGTTGAGAGGATGTGTAAAAGGCGACTAACAAAAGGGATTTATATGGCAGATGTGAGTGGCAACGCCGGGAGGGGACGCCCTAGAAAGACCTACCTTGACCTTATCGGTGAGGTTCTTCAGAAAGGTCAGGTGCGCAGTACTCGTAACCGGCGTGCTTGTATGACCAGATGTATGAATGTGGAAATGAGGCGAAAGGAGTGTGTAAGGATCGTAGCAGGTGGCGGTCCGTGGTTTCTGCCTACCCCATGGGAAAAAGGCGTGAGTTTATGTATGTATGTAAGTTTGTTTGTTTGTTACCTTTTCACACCTAAGTCGGATAATCGATGCAGTGGGGCATAACCGACATTTACGCTGACGAAGTCGTGTGCAAAAACTAGTTACTAATAAATTTTAAATCCCCTACCTAAGTGAATCAAAGGAGAAGGATAGGGCTCCATAGTAACTTGGGCCCAGGTGTTAACTCAATCAAACTAGTCTTATTTGAAAGAGGATATAATAACAAGACCTCACTGAAAATTTGGTGAAATTTGGCTATCCAGGAGTCAAGTTATATGTAGTAAAGTAAAAGTGGGGTTACCTTATAATATTGTAGGTTTTTGCAAAATGTTTTTAATAGCTTTTGTTATGTAATGATTATATAAAGTTCTGACACCCAAGTGAAGTTATAATACAGTATTTTGTGATTTTTTTAAGAAAAAAATAACGGATTTTTTAAGACCCATTTCAACTAGTTAACTGCTGGGCCCAAGATTAGCCTTCTCCTTTGCGTGTTACTACTCTATAAAAATTTGGTTTTCCAATAAAACCTCTTCATTTATGGCTCTATTGTCAACATGGTAGGTACGTTAGGTCAGCATTTTTGTTAGAACAAAAGAATGTTCAGTATCTAAGCGCCTTTGTAGAGATTTTCAAGAGAGGTTAAAATAGGACCGTGAAATGTCATTCATTGTGTTTTTAAAAGAAAAGGGCTTTTGTAGACAGCTCAGACATTGGCAAAATCAACATTTTGTAAATGTTCTGGTTATATTTCTGTCTTTGTGCATGAATTTACAAATCATTTATTTGTTAACTAGCTTTTGCCCGCGACTTCGTCCGCGTGGATTAATAGTTCCCGTTCCCGGGGGATTTCCGGGATGAAAACTATCCTATGTCCTTTCTCGGGTCCCAGACTATATCTGTACCAAATTTCATTGAAATCGGTTGAGTGGTTTAGGCGTGAAGAAGAGACAGACAGACAGACAGACAGACAGAGTTACTTTCGCATTTATAATATTAGTAAGGATTACGCACGAGGCTGTGGGTTCGCAACTGGGCACGGGCATGTATCAATGTCACTTCTTCGATAAACGAGAACATCGTGAGGAAATCTGTACTCTAAAAATCTACAAACAAACATAAACTCACGCCTTTTTCCCACGGGGGTAGACGTACACTCCAGAACGCAACCTGCTACGATCCTTACATACTCCTTTCGCCTCGTCCACTTAAATACATCTGGTCATACAAGCGCGCTGGTATTGTTACTACTATATTAAATGCATCATATCCACAACTTTTTACCATATTATAATAATTTATTGGAGATCACATACAATCACGCCTGTATTCCCCGAAGGGTTAGGCAGAGGAGTATCAATGTACACCCACAGTTCGCCGGTATATTTTAGGTCCCATGTAATAGGGGGCGAGCCTATTGCCATTAACCGGGCACAAATCCAAACTCCGAGCTACTGAGAATTTCATAGAAAAACCCAATAACACTTTTTGCTCAACCTGGGAATCGAACCCAGGACCTCTAGGCTAACTAGGCAGTTATTAGTTATTGGAAATCATTAATCCTATACGAGACAGTTAACTAAAACAAAAACGTCGACTAAACTTACTCGTACATCTGGACTAAGTCCACCGAACTGCTAAAGATTAATCGAAAGTTTGCGTGAAGACGTTTTGAGAGCGTCATTTGTACCTACATCTTTTATACCAGTCTGTCTTTGTCAAGTAGAGCACATTATTTTCAACGACCTTTTCAAAGGTCTGAAGTCCTTTTTTCTAAGGGCTTCGGATATAGTAGACAGTAAAAGATTATTGCAGTTTTTCTCGTAGATAAATCTATCGTTATTGTGCCATTATAAGACTTGCCTGGCATTTGACGCGGCCGTTCTGTTGCCTTAAGTATCAGAAAAAACTTTTGCTGACTGTTTTTATTTTTGGGTTTTCAATTGAATGTACGTATAGGTATCAACATTGTTTCATTTTGTTAAACGTTTTACATTATAATATTACTAGCCTATAATTGTCCCAATACAGGGCAAAGGCCACTTCTCATACAGCGAAGGCGCGAGCATTGATTATCACGCTTGATCAAGGCGAATTTTACGATTTCAGACTTACATTAATTACAAGTCCCGGTGTCCTCACGATGCTTTCCGTCACCGATGTCAAGGATGTCCGAGATAATTGAAAAAGTCACATTGGTACTTGCCCGGTTTGAATCTGTAACCACTGGGCTACCATGACACGTTTCACATGCTTTCTTTATCTATTTTCAAAGAAATATAAGTAGTCAAGACATTGCCCCAAGGGTGAAACGTCATTTACAAATATTACGAGTACCTTTTTATACAATATTTGGCTTCAAAATGCATGAAAAACACAACAAGAAATAACTACCGGTTGAATGATGTTCTTGACTGGAGACTGCGAATCGGCAAGCGTAAGTTGAGACGCCCTCAGATTCGGTAAAGCGACGATCTTCGCAAGGTAGCAACTGGATGAGAGTTGCCGATGTCCAGCAGTGAACTATTGCAGGCCGATGAGGATGATGATGATAATGGAAAACTTGGGGGCACATATTAAAGGCCTGCCACACATATTATGTGATATCATCACAAGGGAGATAATAATCCTAGGTTGCGTACGCTGCCTATGTGCAAAGTCCGACACGACCAGAGAGAGATCAGGCGCAGGACCAACGACTTTACGTGCTTTCCGAGGCACGGGGGTGTCACACCACCGACTTCCAAACTCCAGGCTGATACTGAGAAATTCCTAATGGAAAAACCATGAGACCAACGGGGCAAGCCAGGGTTGCCGTCTCATCGGGCTATGAGACTTAGGGAAGAGGGAGTGCACCTGTGTTTGCGCACACATCTGTGCACTATAATACTTCCTGCGTACTTGGCTAGTCTGCATTAAGACTAGCCGCCGTGATCGGAATCGGTCTGGAGAATTACATTTTTTATGAGTAAAGTATTGCTCGTAAATCATAGATTTTTTTCCTACGAATAGAAATCTCAATATCCTTTGATGTTATCGTTTATATGTGAAAAGGCCTTTAGATAATGGCATGTCGATGTATTTGGTATACATCAACATTACTTTCGCTTTATTCAGAACAAATACAGGACTCACGGCTGTGACGTCACTGAAAACGTTATTGACTGCTTGTGAGACATTAATATATGCTGTTATTTGCTCAGGTTACGTTTGTTTGCAATATTTTTCCCAAGACATACAAAAATACATTTGTCAAGTAAATAGTTTTCCCAATCCCTTGGGAATAAGTTCAAGGCAATAACAACAGTGTTTTTCAGGGCACAAGAATGTTTTTATGTTTTTCTGGTAATACGTTGTAGTAAAACACGGTGGTACCAAAAGTAGCTACTTAAATTGTGTCATAAAAATTGGTTTAATATCTTTATTTTTCTACAGCTTTTATAGTCCATTTTGTGATTATGGTTTCACCTCTGTAATAAAATCTTACTTACTATTATAAATAAGAAAGTTTAGATAGATTGTTATTTGTTACCAATCACGCAAGAACAGGTGAAAGGATTTAGATGTAATTTAGCACAGAGATAAATTATAGTCTGTGATACCCCTCATAGGCTACTTTTACCTTCACGCCTGTATAGGGTTAGGCAGAGGTTTACCAATGTACACCCGCAGTTTGCCCGGTATGTTTAGCTCCCAAGTATTATGGGGCGAGCCTATTGCCATTAACCATGGCACAAATCCTAACTCCAAAAGCTGCTACTGACTATTTTATACAAAAACCAAATAACACTTTTTGCTCGACCAGGGAATCAAACCCAAGACCCCAAGCGTACCAGTCGCGCTTAGGACCCACGCCTAACGAGGCAGTTCTTTAGATATATTGTTGTTTGATATTTATTCACGCTAGAAAAACTGAACGGATCTGGATAAAATTTGACACAGAGAAAGATTATAGACTGGAATAACACATAGGTTACTTATTATCCCAGAATAAGGTACAGTTCCCGTGTGATAAAATATCAACTTTGACGCGGACGAAGTCGCAGGCAAAAGCTAGTATATAATCAAATGTTTTTCTTCAAAACTGTGGCGAAAAGTGTCGGCTTAGAAAATTCGAATTCAGCTCAATTCGCACGATGCAGAAACTACTTAAAAGCCCTGCCAATTTCACAGACTACAAGTTTTTCGCGCGACATTACCTTGAATCAAAAGGCTTTGGAAGTCGTTGCTGAAATTTTAAGAAATGGCAAAGGAGCCTTCGTTTTGAAAAACAATGTGCTCAGTGCTACAATAAGCTTAGTTTTCACACGTCTTCAGTGGTAGAACTTGGGAAGATTAGATCCCTTTGTAGAGCCTAATGTAGCTTTGTTTATTCCATCACTTATCTACTCCGATGTCCAAAAGCACTTCAATTGATTAATTGTAATTGAGTAATTCTATCGGCGTTTAGCAAATTAAATGAAACTATGTGTTATTTACTTCTGTCCAGAACTGCGTCCGCGTCAAATTTAATATATTATCCCATAGGGCCGTATATTTTTCTGGGAGAAAAATATACTATGTGTTGTTCTCTACTACAATCTGTCTGTGCCAAATTTTATCGACATCCGTTTAGCTGTTTAAGCGTGAAGGAGTAACAAACAAACATCCATCGGCACAAACTTGCCGCGGGAGACGCTCCGGGCGTCGGGAGCCGCAAGACGACTCCCGGCCACCGTAGACGCGGATCTGTCGATGGTGAGCAATGAGTAGCTCTCCGTCCGTACGTTAACTTACAACAGACTATGTCGACGGCGCGTTCGTGTTCCACGCGCACCTCAAAGAGATGTCATCAAATATTTGGAGGGGCCACTAAGGGCCGATGCCTGCCGGGGCTGCGAGTTGTTCGAAAGAGATACCGCGCCCCCGGAACGCAAAGGGCACAAGAAGGAAGATTGATGTGTTTTAGTCAGTAAAAGCCTGACACTCCCTCCCGCCCCGCCCAGGGCGAGGGAAGTCATTTGATGATTTACCATCGTTAAAAAAAAACCATCACAAACTTTCGCATTTGTAATATTAGTAGAATAATAGGATTAGTTGTATTAAAATAGCAGGATAGGACTTATCTACTCCGATGTCCAAAAGCACTTAAATTGATTAATTGTAATTGAGTAATTCTATCAGCGTTTAGCAAATTAAACAAAATGTTCTATTTAATTTGGAAAGCTTCTTTGTAAAGGCTGAAATGTATAGGTACAAAAAATTCAAGTAATCGCATAATCTTTCATACGTTTATACAAATGCATATTCCACTAATTAAAACTTTCAAAATCTAGTCGCAATCTCATCTCAATCAAGGTCAAAATCTGGTCAAAAATTTTAGTGAAATTTAGGCAGTTTGATAAGACTGATTAGAATGCGAATAATTCTAAAAGCTACTAGAATTGTCGCCCTGGCTGTTGATAACAAAAGCAGATATAACGTTACATAATGTTACGTATAAATTAAGATCAGAGAGAGATGCTATTGGCTACAGATGTTGTCAAAGTATATTCAACAAATGGTTACTAACCATTTGTACGAGTTCAATTCACAAATAGTTCGGGTATTGGTGTAAAAATGGATGGCAACGCATTTGCAAGGCTTCTGGTATTGCAGATATCTATAGTCAGCGGTAACCACTTAACATCAGGTGGACCGTGGGCTCTTTTACAATCCAGGGACATAAAAAAAGGAAAAAAAATACACTCAACATATCAAAAAACATGATTATCTCATGATTGTACTTGCTAGGCTAAATAATACGACGTTACTACGTGGAAATTCACAAATAAAATAAATATAACAACGTCACTCAGCCCCAAAAATCTTTTTCATATATTGTTTTTCGTATCATTCGAAGTTATTTCATGCGTACAAATAAGGATATTGGATTCGTACATAAAATTCAATTTACTTTTATGGGGAAAATCAAGGTTCGCGCGTTTCAGTTTTATTGCAGACCCTTTTACTCTCCTGAATATTCGTCTAGTCAAAAAACTTGTTAAAAACTTGGAAAAAGCTGAACATGGCATTTGCAAAGTTCGAGACGAGGTAGATTTTATGTAAATTAAGCGAATGAAATTTTCTGAAATTGTATGAGATTTACCTACAAGTTTTACATTTTAAGAGTATTTCTTGAGAGGGGAAGATGTAATAAAACTTGAAAATTATGCTGGTTTTATAATTACCAACAGCAACACCGGGACGCTTTTTGGCAAAATAACAACATACCATCATGCCTGTATTCCCCGAAGGGCTAGGCAGAGGTATACCAAGGTAAATCCATAGTCCACCGGTATGTGTTTGAGTGGTATATGTTTAAGTCACAAGTGATGGGGGTGAGGCTATTGCCATCAACCGGCCACAAATCCTAACTCCAAGCTGGTACTGAGCATTTTATAGATAAACCCAACACCAACACCATCCAACACTTTGCTCGAACTTGGAATCGAATTCAAAACATCTGGCAAAATACGAATAATAAAATAATATATCATTCTTCAAATTTTTTTTATACGTAGTTTTTTTTTGTTTGATCAAGCTTGACTATATTATTTTCAACTCGCTTGACCCCGCGATTGCCCCCGCGTAAATGTCGCTTAATACGAACACAGACGAAGTTGCGGAATAAAATGTCCTTTATTATGCTTTAAACCTGCCCCGGACCAAATTTCATCAAAATCTGTTCAGTGGTTTATTTGTGAAAGCTTATCTGACAGACAGAGATAGTTTTGCATTTATGATTTTAGTATGGATAATTGGATTTTCACAGATACCTATCTGCGAAATCCACGAGAACATACCGCCGATAAATTGTTTTGCAGTTTGGCAGAAGCTATGTTACAGTGAAACTATGTACTACACTACTACATAACTGTACTACATTGTAAACTAAACTATAAAAAAAAAATATACGTACTGTACTAGCTTCTGCTCGCGACTTCGTTCGCGTCAAATTTGATATAATATCCCACGGGAACCGTACATTATTCCGGGATAAAAAGTGTCCTATGTGTTATTCCACACTACAATATATCGCAGTGACAAATTTCATCCAGATATGTTCAGCCGTTTAGGCGTGAAAGAGTAACAAACATCCATCCATCCATCCATCCATCATCATTAGTAGGAAGGATAGGATACTAAGCATTGCAAGCAGTAATTTTCGAACGGGATTTCACACTTCGAAAAACAGTATTTTCTTTTATATTCCTTTAATCTAAAATATAACTCAAAGGTGACTGACTGACTGACATAGTGATCTATCAACGCACAGCCCAAACCACTAGACGGATCGGGCTGAAATTTGGCATGCAGGTAGATGTTATGACGTAGGCATCCGCTAAGAAAGGATTTTGATAAATTCCACCCCTAAGGGGATAAAATAGGGGATGAAAGTTTGTATAAATCTTCTTAGATGTTCGACTGATTGAACTGAAATTAAAGATTGGAGCTATCTTGGTTTTAAATCAGTAAAAGGCTGACACTAATTGGGATCAATCGATGATTTCACATCTCAAAAAAAAAATATGATGAAGATGTCCGCTTAAATAGGGTTTTGATAAATTCAACCCCCATGGGTATAAAATAAGGGATACGCGAGCGAAGCCGCGGGCAAAAGCTAGTCTTTTTATATAACTCTGATGTTTTGTCCCACAGGTGGTAGCAACATACGTACCGACCGATTCATCTCTCCAGTTCATCAAAGATCGGACGATCCAGTGGGCTGGTGGTAGGAAAACCCCTCCTCCTGACACTCCCGAGTGCGGCTTCGATGGATCACTCTGCCCGGATAATTGTGAGTACTTAGAATATTTAAGTCTTTGACAGGGCAAAAAGTCTAGTAGGTATTTTGCGTCACAACAGCATTGACATAAGAGCTATTTTATTGTAATAGCTCCTTTGTCATCCGATGCTCATAACAACGATAATTGTAGACTTGACCACTATCAATCAATTGACATACTTTTTATAATAAAATAAAATAAATATACCATCACGCCTGTATTCCCTGAAGGGTTAGGCAGAGGTGTACCAATGTACACCCACAGTTTGCCGGTATATTTAGGTTCCATGTAATAGGGGGCGAGCCTATTGCCATTAACCGGGCACAAATCCAAACTCCGAGCTGCTACTGAGAATTTCATAGAAAAACCCAATAACACTTTTTGCTCGACCTGGGAATTGAACCCGGGACCCCTTGCACAGCAGTCGCACTTGCGACCACGAGACCAACGGGGCAGTTCTACTAGTGGATACTTTTTATGTGCTGTCAAAACGCGAGTCCCCCAATAGTACACGGCAAAAGTATGTATACTGTGACGTCACTTTTTTGCCAACTCAATTGATAAACTATTTATCGATTTCAAAGCAACTAAAAATCTAATTTTACTGTTAGCTGAAAATTAATTGGATTATCAGGGCTAAAATAAAATGTATTTTAGAGAAATATTGGTAAATTATGTCAAATACCTAATGAAGAAAACATCACGGTTTTAAGAAAATAATTTAAGTATTTTTGAATTTGGAGACCTCTTCGGTACCTACAAATTGTTTAGACAAACATGTTTATTTACACAGTGGCCACTGTAAATTATATAAAAAAATACCGTGACGTCAATCCAATGACTCACTGAAAGTTGTTCAGGTCAAATGATTCACTATGTTACCAAAAATAACCTTCACTAACCAGGTAAAGATAATTTGTACGATAAACGAGTCAGATACTCATAGTTTTTTGCTTTGCAATTAAAGTTTAATTCTTGGTTAACTTTTTGTTGTGCTGTGTCCGTCAAGTCATTTTAGGAAGTTAGGTGTGTAATAATAATAAAATGGTCTCAAATAAGGGTTATATTAGCAATGCGTTTGATATACGTTCAATCGAAGGACCACTAATAATTTTGCAGTTTTCATTCAATTTACAAAAAAAATGAAGGCTCACTGGAACAATTTTTAGCTTTTTCCTTAGTTGATTAAATTCCCTATACCTAATATCATTACATAAAATTATATAGTTGCTCAAAATAAAATGTTCAACGAGAAATATTTTTTGAGCGCCGTTTTATGTTTTTTTTTATCACGATACATTTCGTTTTTTTGAAATATTTTTAAATAAGTCTTTTCTTTCAACTTTTGTCGATACACTCAATTTTTTTCTGGCTTATAATATATACTTATACGCCTAACTGTGCGACAAAAACACAGCATTTTGCAGTGTCTTACGTTTGTGTAGCGCCTTAACTTTCCTCTTATCTTATTTTTCTCCCTTAATTACAAAAGAGGCACTCTTAAATGAGGTGTTGTTTACCCTCCCACTAAAGCCACTAACGCTTATCTACCACTTCAATGTATTTTCTTGCTGCTTGAAAAGTCCTCCGTATACTTTTAATTAAACTTCAGGAGATAATAAGGCTTTATTTTACATTTTTACACCAAGTTTTTTTCACAAAACTGTTGTACTCGTACCTAGTTTAAATATTTTGTAAAAATTGCCGTTAGGTGTTTTTGTATGAAATAAAATTACAAAAAAATAAAATTTATTTGTACTTGATACATCATTCTTATTGCAATGTTTTGTTTATCAACACGGTGGTTTGCTATTCACGTTTGCTTACTAGAAGTGGAGAATTAGACATATCAACAAATAAGATACTACTGTCTGACAATATTTAAAAACGTAGTAGGAGAGGTATTTTTCAAGGAGCTCGTCTGGGGAAGTACTATCACACTACACATTAACCCCATGCCTATTCCTGCCTCAAAGCAGCGTTGTTGTGTTTCGGTTTGAAGGATATGAGTGCCGCCGGTGTAACAGGCACAAGAGACATTTTAACTTTTTCTCTGGAATGGCAACGCATTTGCAAAGCCTCTGGTATTGCAAATATCTACATGCAGCGGTGACGACTTGTTTGCCATCCCAAAGATATAAAAAAAAGCATGTAATTAAGGTGAAGCGTGGGGGTGTAAAAGATCGCCGTATCATAAGTACGCGTACTTATCGTAGACATACTTATCCTACACCTGAAATCAAAATTGTCAGAGCTACTGCGAACATTCTCGAAAGGGTCGTTCACACATAATGGTTTTGCACCCACACCCGTTGGCAGCCGACCTTATCTTATCCATTTCTGCCCAATCTGAGAGCACGTTTACAGACGATTCTTTCTCTTAATAATATTATCGGGTCTTGAAGTAAATTGTCTGCAATTTTCTCCGATGCCAGTTTGTTTTAAGTCGTTGGGTTGAAGCCAAGGGTAGATTTGATTTTTTGATGTTCAATTTGCTTATTTATGTTCAAAAATAAGAAGCAAATAAAGTAATATTTTAAAGATTCTTTTTAACGTGTATTTAACGCGTAAAAGATGATCATAGTATTGTGTTTCAGGCACATGAGACATTTCAACTTACTTTCATTAGCAACGTCTCCGGTATTGCAAATGTCTATTGGTAGCGGCGACCACTTAACATCAGGTGGAGCGTCAGCTTGTTTGCCATCCAAAAGTATGAAAAAAATCTTGCAAGCGAGTTTTGAATATGTGAGCGAAATTGCAATTAGCAATACCGACCAATGATGTGCCTAAACAATGTGTAATTAACGTCAGACACGCTGACAGCCTATAACCAAGCTGGCTATATTACATGTAAAATATAATAACATACCATCACTCCTGTTTTTCCCGAAGGGTAAGGCAGAGGTGTATCAATGTACACCCATAGCTCGCTAGTATGTTTAGGTCCCATGTAACAGGAAGCGAGCCTATTGCCATTAACCAGGCACAAATCCTAACTCCGAGCTGCTACCGAGATTTTCTTAGAAACACCTATTAACACTTACTTTTACACCGTTCTGGAGCTAAAACAGAGGAACGTCAGTCAAGTAATAGTTACTATTGGCGTTGTTATTTTTTTTAGACGTCTCCAAGACCTTGAAAACTTAACACATTTTTTAAAAATTTCGAGTTAATTCTTAGTAGCTCTTCTGTCTGATCGATGAATGGATTTTTCAAAGGGTACCGTTCGCATGTGTAGTCGATAAGGTTACACACAAATATGAATTGACTGCAAGGAAGCGTTACTTCGAGTTCTCTCTATTTCACAAATTAAACTGTTGTGTAATTTTTATTTATGTTATTTTTCGAAAATAATTGTCCAATAGTTTCTGTTATTATATTAGAGCTTATGGCTTTCGGTTTCAGAACGATGTAAATGTAAGTGTGTATATTAAGTAGCTATATTAAAAGGTGTGCTCAGCGTCGCGTCTCGTTGTGAACTGACCTTAACACCATTGACCTACTCAAGGTCAATGAACTCCTACCTACGCTAGAAAAAAAGTTTTCCTAAAATCTTACACCTTAAAATCAACGTGGAACTAAAGGCAGATTTAGACAGGGTCAGTGCACAAGTCAGTTATCGGCGCCAGTGCCCGCGCCTAGACTGACTTCTAAATATTCATATGCGAATTTAGTCAGCGCTGACTTCCCGCCACTGTACTGACTTGAAATCAATTTATATGGGGTTTTTTTGACGGGCCTGTTGGTCTAGTGGTTAGTGGCCCTGACTGCTAAGCCGGAGGTCGTGGGTTCGATTCCCACCCAGGACAAACTTTGTGTGATGAGCATGATTGTTTGTTCTGTGTCTGGGTGTGATTTATCTATAATATGTATGTATTTATAAATTATATAAGTATGTATATCAGTTGTTTGGTTACCATAACACAAGCTCTGCTTAGCTTGGGATCAGATAGCCGTGTGTGAGTTGTCCCAAGATATTTATTATTATTTATTATATTTATTACATTAGAACTGTACCGTATTCTGGGATAATAAGTAACCTATATGTTATTCCAGTCTATAATCTATCTCTGTGCCAAAGGACGATGCTTGAAAACGTCCCCCTAACCTTACTTCGACCAACAGAATTGAAATGTATCTCAATCGAAAGCTGATAAGTTGCTGTGTGAGTTGTCCCAAGATATTTATTTATTTATTTTATTTTCGGGTCAGCGCTGACTTGTCTTGATTTCGGCGCCAGTCACTGACCCTGTCTAAATCTGCCTTAATGTGTGTGGCCAGAACCTGTATTAAACAGTCGTAAATCAAAACTATGACAGACTTCTCATAGAACTTCTGCCCCGTTAGTTTATCTTAGCTACATTATATGTAGCTACCTTTCGCCCGCGGCTTCGACCATGTGACTTATTTCATACATACATACACACATAAACTCACGCCTTTTTCCCATTGGGGTAGGCAGAAACCACAATTATTGGCTTCTTTCACCCGCGTCAATTTACGTCTTTGATAACTGCTCTGCTCCCGTGGGTTGTAGCGTGATATTATTTAGTCTATGTTACTGAAAAATAATGTAGCTATCTATTAGTGACAAAATGGCTCAAATCGGTCCAGCAGTTTCTGATCTTTTTCGGCACAAACAAAGAACCAAAAATATATTAGCTCTTTCAATTATTAGTACTATAGATATAGTAATAAATTGATTCACAGAATATCAGTAAATATCTAAACAGACCGTTATTATAGATTTAGTCACGTTTATTATACCAGATTATGATCTAACGCGCGAGTTGAGTGTAAACGATCACTCTTTGATGTACGCTGGCGAGTTGCCAATATTTGTGAAGGCTATCATTTAGGAAGGGACTTTGTTGGAGATTAAATATCTATTAGTTTATCTCAGCCAGTGGCCATTGTTTTAAAGATATCATGAACTTTGATAGCTCGATGAGCTGTCTAGGCTTCTTCTAGCCTATGGATGTTGAGGCTTTTCTGTATAACCAGATGCAGCAGAATATTAGTCTATAGGTACTTATATTATAAAAAGGAAATATATTTTTTGATTGTTTGTTTGTACCGAATAAGCTCCGAAACTAATGTACCGATTTAAAAAAAAAAAACCAATAGTTACCAAAATTTTTAGGAACTAACAGGCTATAAATTATAGTAAAAATTAGATCCTTGAGATAAATGCAATAATGTAACCTAAAGTAGCAAAATTTTATTGTAACTTTTCCACGCGGATGAAGTCACGGATAAAACCTAGTAATTACCATCACGCCTGTATTCCCCGAAGGGTTAGGCAGAGGTATACCAATGTACACCCACAGTTCGCCGGTATATTTAGGTCCCATGTAATAGGGGGCGAGCCTTTTGCCATTAACCGGGCACAAATCCAAACTCCGAGCTGCTACTGAGAATTTCATAGAAAAAACCCAAAAACAATATAAGCTAGTAATTAATATGGAGCAAACCGCCTACCTGACCTCCGCAGTCCATAATCCAGTTAATGAATATGAATTGTAAATACTTAATCAGAAATTTTCAGTGGAAAAAAAAATCTTGTTCACTAAAAACACAAACAAATAATTCAAACAAAAACTAAAAATATTACAACAGGTGTGTTTGGCGGTGTTATTCTTTAAATGAAGGTCCTGTTAAACAATAATATACCTTGGTACTACGAAAATAAGGAAATAATTTCAAAACATTTTAAGTACATTTTTTTGGAACATTTGTTTTGCGGGAATTGTTTGCCACAAGCCAACCGGAACATGACAAGGGGTGGAACAAGCTATAAATATTTAAACCATTTGGCGTGACGTGAAAAGACGTGTTTCCGCTTTGTTCTGAAGAAGCAAACATTCGATCGTTCGGTAAATAAAAGCTGTTGTTACCCAGTAAGCGAGCAAAGTGAAAACAATTCATGAATTTTTGAGAACAAAATGTCATTAGGAAACATTTTCTGTTCAAGAACATGAATACTTAATTTTACATTACGGTCCGATCAAATCTGCGCCTGTATTTCCGAACGCATTCAACCCTAATCTCTTCAAAGTTAAGGTGCAACCTCCACGGTAGCCCGCCAAATTCAATTTTTTTACGTTTTTTGCAATTTGCAAGTCAGTATTAGATTTAATTTTGATTAAAGTAAGATTCGCGGGCGTAAGAAGTATGTATTTTCAGAATTTTAACCATTAAAATCAGTAAAATAACTCCATAAGTCGGTATAATTCCAAAATGTCAAGATTTCATGAAATAGTCATTCTTTGGGTTCACCTGGCCCTATGGAGTTTTACTGCTGACTTAAATGGTTATAATTCTGAAAATACACAATTCTTACGCCCGCGAATTATGCTTTAGTAAACATATAACTTAATACTAACTTGCAAATTGCAAAAAACGTAAGCAAATTTGAACTTCACGGGCTACCGTGGAGGTTCCACCTTAAAGTGAACAGGCTTGTTCTAGGTAAGCCCACTTCATCGTCGACTTTGCCTTTGTCACCTCTGACCTAGACTTTAGACAAAAGCTTACCCATCTCGAATAAAACAAAAAATGATCCAAAATGTATTTTCTGTAGACAAGGGCGGACAACCTAAAACATGAAAGGAAAATCCATCTCGCAGACACATTAAATTATCGGATTTAGCACAGTCGTGTTTATTTTGGCGTGAAATTAACTTTTATCAGATTTATTACGATAATTCACTTTAGGGAGAGACGATAGGCACCTACAATAAATTCGTGAAAGAATTTTCTTTAGTCTTTCAGAGTTACCCAACTGCCTCGTTAGCCTAGCGGTCCTAAGCGCGACTGCTACGCTACAGGTCTTGGGTTTGATTCCCAGGTCGAGCAAAAAGAGTTATTAGGTTTTTATATGAATTCTCAGTGGCACGTCGGAGTAAGGATGTGTGCCCAGTTAATGGCAATAGGCTACGTAGGATCGAAACATATGCGCGAAGTGTGGATGTACATTGGTACACCTCTGCCTAACCCTTCAAAGAATACAGGCGTGATGGTATGTATGTCAGAGTTTGGCTTTAGGTTTTCTACGATAAAAGGTCGTGACACAAAGTTGATAACATAGTCATTGATTTATACGGCGACCTTTGACCTTTATTACCGCACCGCCGCTTTTGCGAAGGAGGAGGTAGATACCTATATACCTACACTCTCATTTTGTCGTTGTTTCTAGAATAACGTTTTCCATTTTCCGTGCTTACAAATAAATATTACTTTTCTTTTTTTGTCATCTTTGGATGGCAAATAAGCCGACGGCCCACCTGACGTTAAGTTGTTACCTCTGCCTATAGACATCTGCAATACCAGACGCCTTGCAAAAGTGTTCCAGATACAAAGTTGAAATGTCTCATGTGCCTGTAATTACACCAGCACCCAAACCAGAACACAACAACGCTGCTTTAAGGCAGAAATAGGTATGGTGGTAGTACCTTCCCTGGACGAGCTCCTTCACAAAGAGTTCTACTACTACGAACAAATTTTCTATGGACATATTTATACAAATAAATGAAATTGAAGCGTTTGTTTGTAATTTCAAATTATCAGCTTTTTACTTAATGCATAATGAAAATATACATAAAAAAAAGGTTTGTCTGTCTGTCTGTTTTTTCCGGCTAATCTCTGAAACGGCTGCACCGATTGTCACAGGATCGTCAATAGCAGATAGCTAATGTTATAAGGAGTAACTTGCGCTAATTTTATTAAAGAACGCGAACGAAGTCGCGGGCAGCAGCTATAACTAATAAAATCTGTTCGTTTCAGCGTTACCGGTGTATGCAATATTGAGTATAATCCTGAGTTCTGTAGTCGTCGTGTTGGCAGTGCTCTCCGTGTTCATATACAGGTATTTATCAAAAGCTTTCAGCTTTACATCGTCATTTTTTATTTTATTTTATATTGTTTTATTCAGAAAGCTTACAGCTCAAAACAAAATATAGATAACGAGTTTAAGGCCCACTTTCACCACGAACTCATCATCATCTGCCTAGCCTTTTCCCAACTATGTTGGGGTCGGCTTCCAGTCGAACCGGATGCAGCTGAATATCAGTATTTTACATGGAGCGACTGCCTATCAGACCTCCACAACCCAGTAATGGGTAATACGATACTCTTGGTAAGACTGGTTGTCAGACTTTCTGGCTTCTGACTAACAGTAACGACTGTCAATGATCTACAAATGACAGCCGGGACTTTACGTGCTTTCCGAGGCACGGAGGAAACTCGTTATGGTAAATGGTCACCCATCCACAGACCAACCTCGGTAAGCGTGGCTTAACCTGGCTAAACATATTTAGCGCTAAATGTGTTTAAATTATCATTGTCTCTGTCACCTTCTAACAATGTGACTGTGATGCAATGATGGTTTAAACACGTTTAGGCACTAAATGTATTTAGTGATTTTGGTAAAAGTGGGACTAAATAGGTTATAACCAATTAAGAATGCTTTTTTTCCTTTTGTTCTTCTAAACAAAAGACATTCTTTTATAATGTAAATATTTTTTTCGTTCTATTTTTGTATTGAAAATAATTATTAAATTCATTCATTTAAGCAAGACAAGGACGATTCCTTATTTTCATCTACCAAACAAAAAATAATATTTGAGTAACAAAATAGACGACAGTAAGTAGTTAAAGAACAATACACAGAGACACACAAGCCGGCGGCCTTTGCTACGCGGCATATTACTTAGAAGCTTAATGTGCCGGCGGCCCGTTAATGATAGGTCGATGATGTGCACTTGGGTAAGCCTGCTATGTCCGGCGTCAAAATATGTAAGAGCCTTTACAACATGAAAAATTTACTCTATTAACCGCGGGGTGTAGTGATTACATCGTATTATTAACGAATCAAGCAAATAAGCGCTTGATCACGTTGATAAGCGGGCGCGGTCACGAAATATCAAACATTTGGCTTAGGTACTTATATATATATATATTAGTACGACTGCTGTGCAAGGGGTCCCGGGTTCGATTCCCAGGTCGAGCAAAAAGTGTTATTGGGTTTTTCTATGAAATTCTCAGTAGCAGCTCGGAGTTTGGATTTGTGCCCGGTTAATGGCAATAGGCTCGCCCCCTATTACATGGGACCTAAATATACCGGCGAACTGTGGGTGTACATCGGTACACCTCTGCCTAACCCTTCGGGGAATACAGGCGTGATGGTATATTTTTTATATTTATATTTTATATATATATATATTTTTTATAGTTTATTTCCAATAACAAAAATTACAGACATGTGGTTTTACAATATACACACCAACACAAACAATATCCAAGTATTCACGTACGAATCGCACGTGCGGTCTAAGTAGTGGGAAGCTCGCCATATATTTTGATATTTCTTGACCACGACCGCGTGATAACGTGATCAAGCACTAAATAGGACAGTACCTTTTTTATACCACGGTGGTGGCACACAGGCGTGTGGCCTGCCTGATGGTGACCGGGCTACACCGGAGCATCACACTCGAGTTGACCCTTAAAAACCTATTCAGTCAACAAAATACTTATAGAACACCGCTTACAGAAAATTATTATTTTATTTACTGGTTTCAAATAGAAGACATTTAAATGGAAGATTTTACCTTCATTATTTTACAAGATCGAGACCGCAATGGCAAAGGTACCTATTGCCTTTTCAACTCCAAATAGCAATCGTTATCGATACCTACCACTTTTTTACTCGACTGGCTCTCATTAAATTGATTCCTCGGCTCCTTCCTTTAAAGCAGTTTCTATGCGGTTTCGTTATACCTACTGCAATATTTTTTATTTATTTCCAATAAGAAATGAGTAAGCCAGAACTTATTTTTGTTTAACTGTTCAGAATTATTAATAGATTTAAAATTAGAAGACGGCGGAATTGACGTATGAATAACATTGTACATGAATAAAGACTCAATTAGGTCTTTATTCGTGTACAGTGAGCACGTGTGTATGTAGTGTGTTCAGATAATTTTGAGCATGTTACAGTGAAATTCTTGGGTAGGTACAAAACCACAAACTCTGAAGCTACGGATAAAGTTATTATGTGAAATTCCTAATAACTAAAATCAATGTTGAAAACTGTAACATTCCTGTAAAGTTCTTGAATTCCGAAATTGGTTTCATACCTATGAAATCTTATAACAAGCATTTTGATTGGCAGTTGTTATTTTAGTCAGTAAATTTACTAGAAAAATAATGCCTAAATTGACAGTTTTGGTAGTCAATTTACTGTTTGAAGGTTTTTAAAAGATTTTTTGTTAAAATTATATATTTCTTTTTTTTTTTGCCTGAGCGATTGACTGCTGCGCTGCATGTCACGGGTTCGATTCATACATGAAACAAATATTGTTTCAAATATTTGTTTTTTAATACTAGTTACAGACTATCTTCGCTAAAGTAGGACGCCGTCATCCTGTGGATGTGCTTATTCACACAAATGCGGAACTTAATAGTTTTAGAGCTTCGCACCCCTTTTGTATATTTGCCATTGTGCAATAAACTATTTCCCTGCACTCACTGGTTGCATGTTTCTCCAGATGTTCTTTAAAGAACATTTCTCGTAGCTCTTTTGTTTATAAACGCAGCTTGAGTTACAGGAGAAATTCAAAGTGTTGGCAAGGTGTACTAAACAAACCCGTCATAAGGTGGACAGACGACCTGATTAAGAACGCAGGAAAACGCTGGATGCGCTTCCAACCGGCTCTTTTCGAAATCTACGGGAGAGGTCTTCGTCCAGCTGTGGACGTCCTATGGCTGATGAGATGATGATGATGAACACGAGCTTATTATTGACCCTCTGCAGGGCAAAGGGGTACATTCGGTTAGACTGAAAGCCGACGCCAACATAGTAGGGCAAAGGCTAAGCAGATAATGATGGTGCAAGGCAAAAGCCTCTTCTCATGAGAAGAAGGCACGAAAATAAAAAAAAAATATTTTTTAACTGCCTCGTTGGTCTAGTGGTCCCAAGTACGACTGCTACGCTAGAGGTCCTGGGTTCGATTCCCAGGTCGAGCAAAAAGTGTTATTGGGTTTTTCTACGAAATTCTCAGTAGCAGCTCGGAGTTTGGATTTGTGCCCGGTTAATGGCAATAGGCTCGCCCCCTATTAAATGGGACCTAAATATACCGGCGAACTGTAGGTGTACATTGGTACACCTCTGCCTAGCCCTTCGGGGAATACAGGCGTGATGGTATATATTATATATTTTTTAACTTCTTAATGATTTCTCTGTTATGCCAGGCACTACAAGTTGGAAGCAGAGATAGCTATGATGACATGGAGAGTCAGTTGGAGCGATGTCTTACAGCCGGGAGGACGATTGCGAGGAAGTCTGCACTCATTGGCGCGAAGATACAGTACTGGGGTGAGTGGGAACCAAATCATCTTCTCTTTAGACATCATTATAGTAGCCGATTATATTTTACGAGGTTTCACCCGTGTTAAGTTTCGTCTGCTCGGCTCTCGTGAGACGTAGCGTGATGTTATATATACACTTTACTATTCCTCATGAACCGGACTATATACAAAATATCATATTTTTTTCAATCTGACTGACGGATATCAAATATCAGCGCGTTCAAACAAACAAAAAGAACTCTTAAGGTCCGATTATAATAATTCTTTCACTGAAAGAAAGCTACACCATCGCCGAGAGAGTCATAGGCTTTGTTCAGCTTTATTATATTAGAATAGATTAATTTAAATAGATGACGGAGAATTGAAGCTTCTTGTGTGTCTTATTTAAAATGTTTTTTTTTAATTAACTCTAGTTTTGTTTATTAAATTACATAGTTTGTAATTTAATTCTTATTATTTTAGTAAGTTTTATGTTTGAAAATAAATTACCTAATAAGGAGTGACCAATGTCACATAAATACTAAAATCCTGTTTTTTTTATTGGTTCTGAACCAAACAAAAAACTATAAAACTATAACTATAACTAAACCATAAAAAATATAAAAAAAAACAAAACAATAATACGGACGCATATAAAAGTCCCCAAGTACACAAATCCTCTAAGGCAAAATGACATTGTAAAAAGGGTCTAAATATACAAGACATTGGAAACAACTTATTTATCTGCCTCCCCCGAGACCATTTGGGTTGATGGAGATACAGATCGACAATTCTTTGGCAATCTTCAAGCTACGAATGACATGTCTTGGTACAAGTCGTCAGCTGAAATTGTATGCAGAAAATTTTAGACTTTTTGTTTTGTTGAAAATCCTTAATTTTCCTATAACAAAAACACGAGAATCAAGTTCCTAAATATTATATGCAACAAAATCTTTTGTTTTGCAGATATTGATTACTTATCTAGTACAGTCACGAGCATTAACATAATACACTTAGCAACATTATAAAGCAATTTCTTCTCAAAGGATTGATTAATATAAATAAATGAAATAAATATACTATCATGCCTCTATTCCCCTAAGGGTTTGGCGGAGGTGTACCAATGTACACCCACAGTTCGCCGGTATATTTAGGTCCCATGTAACAGGGGGCGAGCCTATTGCCATTAACCGGGCACAAATCCAAATTCCGAGCTGCTACTGAGAATTTCGTAGAAAAACCCAATAACACTTTTTGCTCGACCTGGGAATCGAACCCAGGACCTCTAGCGTAACAGTCGTGCTTAGGACCACTAGGCTATCGAGGCAGTTTGGATTGATTAAAAAGTAATAATTTTACGAATATCATATTCTGGATGCCATAATACTATGAAATCGGTCTTATCTAAACGTTGCAATCACGATTCATGAGAAAATCGCTTTGAAATTTTGCCATGAGTATACTAGATAATCATTTCCTGCAAACAAATAATTAAATGTTTGTTGGTTTTTGCGTGTTGAATCCTCCATTTCGAAGCGGTATATGCGAAAGTAGAAACTATCTGACTTGCTCATTAGTTGCAGATGAGATAGTAATTAGATAGCTGCCTGCATTAGTAATGAACTAGGTAGATCTGGTCATATAGCACTAGGTGTAGTGATGTATAGTTCAGCTCATATATTTATCATTCATATATCATTTCTTGATGTCGTCAGCAGGAATCAGAGCTAGGTGATTTCAAAGATTATTTAAAAGAAAAAAAGAAAGAAAGAAAAACCATTTATTCATTGCGAAAGCGACGCACAACACAAAAAAAAATAACAATAACAATAATCTATATGCGCCATTTGTAATGATATCCATGATAAGCTTAGAAAGTGTGCATTTGAATTGCAAAAGTCATATTGGCCCTTGCTTAGGTACAAAATGATAACATGATTATAATAAAAGACCATGGTTTATGACTAAAATCAAGGCTTATCTAATAATGCAACAAAAAAGAAATTTATTTGTATTTTATATACCTTAAAAGCAGATTCAGGATTCAATAAAAGAAACTCCATCAATTTGCTTGACCGTACCTTTTCTGTTTATAATAGCGATTATCGGTCTTTGTTTCCAATTCATTTCATCTATTCTTTGGAAACTATAAATTGCTTTCATCGTTTCCAGTTCTCTTGAGAATTTATCAATCCTTTATTTTTTAGAGTAACTAGCTTCTGTGCGCTGCTTCAATCAATCATCAGCGTTAATTAAGGTTAACTGCCTCGTTGGCTTAGTGGTCTTAAGCACGACTGCTACGCTAGAGGTCCTGGGTCGAGCAAAAAGTGTTATTGGGTTTTTCTATAAAATTCTCAGTAGCAGCTCGGAGTTTGGATTTGTGCCCGGTTAATGGCAATAGGCTCGCCCCCTATTACATGGGACCTAAATATACCGGCGAACTGTGGGTGTACATTGCTACACCTCTGCCTAACCCTTCGGGGAATACAGGCGTGATGGTATTTTTTTTTTTTTTTTTTTAACGTTAATTAAGGTCTTTATTTACTCCTCCGCTCCCATGGATCGTAACGTGATGTTATTAAAGCCTTTTCCTTATGAATCTGACTATCAAATACAAAAATAATATTTCTCATCAGAGTGGTAGTTCCAGATTAGCACGTTTAAAAAAAGCAAACAACCAAAATACCTCTTCAGCTTCATATTATATTTAAATTAATGTTAAATTTTAGCCACAAAACCAAAACCGCTCACTCGCTAATATATCTTAGTATGTAAAATCATCCGGAGTCAAAGTCTGAAAATTAAAAAGTACAGTTAAATCTTGTCTCTCATATAAACATAGAAGTAGACATCAAAACCGAACTCACCCGAGTATTGATCGAAGTCTTCGAAACCCACTTCCACTGTAACACAAAAAAGTACTTGAAAACTGCGTCACTTGGAATAAAAAAGACGGCAGAAAAGTCTTTAAATTGATTCATGATTGACTTTCAGTTCGTGGCGAGGAAAGTTCGGAAAGTTATAAAATGTCAAGTATTTAGAGATTCGAACTCCATCCTTGTTCAAGAACTTTAATATTTGATGAACTCAGTGGACGTTATTAGTTGTTGTGAGTGTACTAGTTTGGAGAGCTGCAACTTCGATAATAATACCAGCCTATAACTGTCCTACTGCAGAGGGACTCTCTTCTTATACAGAGACGTCACGAGCATTGATCACTACGCTTGCTTAAGGCAGATTGGCGATTTCAGACTTTTATTAATAAGTCCTGGTTTCCTCACGATTATTTCCTTCACCGATGTCAGTGACGTCCAACACAAACTTGTACATATGAATTAGAAAAAATCACATTGGTACGTGTCCGTGACTGGTTGCGAACCCACAACCACTTGCATGAGGGGCTTCATCACGACTTTAGCTTAAATAATGTCCTTAACTATCAACATGTTTGGTAACTAATGTAACTTTCTTAAGTTTCATCCCTTTTTCTTACCATACTTACTACACTTACTTACTATAATAATAATAATAATAATAAACTGGCAACACTGAACTTGACAAGTCCTGTCTGAAACAATTAAATTTAAAATTTTCATATTTCCCATTTTTACCCAATAGTTGTGTTGATATTCTGTATTTTAAACAGTAAAAACTCCTGGAACAACAATAAAAACCATAGGTACCTAATACAATCAAAATGGAAAAAGAAAATCTATACCTGTATAAAATGACGGCTGTCAAGGCCGTCAAAGCAAACAAAAACGAAAAAATTTAATGAAAATCAAGAAGGAATGTTGACACGCGCCAGAGCTCGCCTTAACACACAACCGCCATCTCCGGACTCGTCGCCCAGCTCCGCCTCGCCGCCGTCGGAAACCAGCCCCACAGTGAGTGCAGTGACACCGACTGCGGCAGTTGCGTCGAGCTCCAGCGACGAGTACTTCTCTCCGCCAACGACGCCACCACCTGTTCGTCGACGGGGAGGACGCCGGCCGCCGGGGGGTTTGGGACTCCGAGGCCCACTGGCCTCTGATAGGGTCCCCGCCACCGGTGGAAGTGTGCAGCGCATGAGATGGACACAGTCTATTAATGAAAGTGTCATGCGCTCATACTTTGGGGCTACAGAGGGGGGAAGTAACCTGACTGCGTACCGTGGTCGGATGCTCTCTCTGTTTTAGGTGCTTGAGCCAACTGTCAACGTATCGGCACAGCGACTATCGGATCAGGTACGGGTTATACAACGTAATCATATGTTGGATAATACTGTGCTTGATCGACTTAGGCTCGAATCACGGAGTACTCATGTTACACCTACTTTGTCACAGCACACGGTCGCGGTGCAATCGCAAAGTCTACACAGTGCTTCACCGCGGCCTGAACACGTTGATGAAGAGGATGATGGCGTGGCTATTTCCGTGAGTTCCCAATGTAATGAACAGTTGAGGAGTGCTTTGGAGGGTGCGTTCCGGGAGTATCGCTCCACACCGCCTGAGCTTAGACCGCGACTACCACGTTTGCCTATGCACAACAAAAATAAAGCGTTGGTGTGTGCTCTAGATTCGCAGCTGTCAAATTGTTTTGATGGCAGCGTAGACCTTGTCGATACCCACTCAATCTTGTACTGCGCGGCTGTAGCGGCATGTCGTGTAGCCTACGTCAAATTTCCCAGTGATGGAACTGCACGACCAAAACCGGCCGTACCAGCATGGCAGTCTAGGATTGAACTTCGTATCGATAGGGCTAGAGCACTCATTGGCAAGCTAATCTGCTTCAGGGAGGGCAATACTCGCCCTAGAGTGATGCGTTTTGTGAGGCGGGCATTTTCGGGGATTGATATTAATCCTCGAGATTATTTGTCCCGCGTCACAGAACGTATTGACTTCCTGAAGCAGAAGATAAGTGCATGGGCAAACCGTATTCGTCGGTACAAGCGGCGAGTGGAGCGATACACCCTGAATCGCACATTCCAGAGCGATGAAAGGTGGGTTTACAGGGCTTGGGAGCGGCCAGACCAAGGTGTGACTGATGCGCGCCTGCCGGATGATGATGCCATGAGTTCGTTTTGGCGCAGCATCTGGTCGGTACCTGTCAGCCACACTGAGGGCGATTGGACCCGGGAGGTTGAACGAATGTGTGATCCAATACCACAGATGGGGGAAATAACAATTAGCCCCCAGGACGTAGCTCGTGCAGTTCGTCCGTTGCCTAACTGGAAATCTCCAGGGCCGGACGGACTGCACCACTTTTGGATCAAGTGGTTCCAAAGATCACACGTTCGCTTGGCATCCCAGTTCCAGTCAGCCTTAGAGTCTGGATCGTTGCCCCAGTTCTTAACAACTGGTATAACCCACCTGCTCCATAAATCGGGTAGTACTACGGAACCCAAAAATTATAGACCGATCACATGTTTACCGACGGTCTATAAAGTTCTTACATCTATTTTGAGAGCTAAAATCAATGATCATATTGATAACAATGCTATCATGTCTGTCTCTCAGAATGGATGTAGGAATGGGTCCCGTGGTACTAAGGAGCTACTCCTCATTGATATGGCCATTAACCAGCAGGTCCGCCGTTCTCGAAAGGATCTGTCTATATGTTGGATAGACTATAAAAAGGCCTATGACTCGGTGCCACATACATGGCTCATGAGGGTGCTGGAATTGTATAAAGTAGATACAACTCTGCGCACCTTCTTGATGTCGTGTATGGGGCAATGGAGGACGGTCTTACGCTATCCAGGATGTCGGCAAATCCGAGAGAACAGTGAACCAATAAAGATCGAGCGTGGTATATTTCAGGGCGATAGTCTGAGTCCACTATGGTTTTGTTTAGCCTTGAACCCTCTAAGTACACTGCTGGAGGGTTCGGGGCTGGGTTATCGGTTGAGAAGAGGTGGTCAGGTCATATCTCACCTCCTTTACATGGATGATCTGAAACTCTTTGCCCCCAGCAATTTGCGACTGATGGAGCTACTGAAGGTAACAAAAACTTTCAGTAGTGCCATCAGGATGGAATTTGGTGTGGACAAATGTGCAGTCATGCATGTGAAGCGAGGAGAGATTATGGAATCTGTGGGAACCCAACTCTCGGATTCCATAAACCTTAGATCCCTTTCCTCAACTGAAAACTACAAATATTTGGGTATGTCGGAAGCGTTGGGCATCAATGCTACTGACATGAAGCAATCGTTGAAGGAGCGCTTCTTTGGCCGCCTGAATAAAGTTTTAAACAGTCTTTTATCAGGCGGAAATAAGGTGCGCGCCTTCAACGGTTGGGTCATGCCGGTTTTGATGTACTCTTTCGGCATACTCAAATGGACTCAGACAGAGCTTGACGCCCTGGATAGGAGGGTTCGCTCACTATTGACCGCAAATCGGATGCATCACCCAAGGTCGTCAGTAATGAGACTGTATATCCCGCGGAAGTGTGGTGGTCGAGGCTTCTTAAATGCTAAGACCCTGCACAACCGTGAGATATGCAGTCTCAGGGAATACTTCCTAGAAGCTGACGTGGGGATGCACCGAGATGTGGTCTCAGTGGACAAGGGCCTCACCCCGCTCTCTTTAGCGAATGAGAACTGGCGCAAACCTATAGTATTAGATACTAAAGATCGCATGGAGGTATGGAAGAGCAAGGAGCTTCACGGGCGCTACTACCGCGCCCTACATGGGCCGGATGTAGACTTCAAGGCGTCCGTATCCTGGCTGCGCGTTGGTGACCTCTTTGGGGAAACCGAAGGTTTTGTCTGTGCTATTATGGACGAAGTTATGATGACGAACAATTACCGGAGATATATTGTGAAGGACGGTACGGTTGACATTTGTCGGGCATGCCATCGTCCCGGGGAATCAATCCGTCACATTATATCTGGGTGTTCTCGTCTGGCTAACGGAGACTACTTACATAGACACAACCTTGTAGCCAGGATTATTCACCAGCAACTTGCTCTAAAATACAGCCTTGTGGAATCGGAAGTACCATACTATAGATATGTGCCCGACCCAGTTCTTGAAAATGGTCATATCACGTTATATTGGGACCGATCTATCATCACTGACAGGACTATTGTTGCCAATAAGCCTGACATAGTGGTGGTAGATCGATTAGAGCGTCGCGCAGTGATCGTTGATATTACTGTCCCGCATGACGAGAACCTCGTGAAAGCTGAGAAAGATAAACAAATTAAGTATCTTGATCTGGCTCGCGAGGTTGTCGACATGTGGGATGTGAATACGGCAATCATTGTGCCGATAGTCGTGACGGCCAATGGTATAATAGCCAAGAGCCTCGACCAACACCTAAGGAGGCTCTCGTTGGGCGGTTGGATCAAGGGCTTGATTCAGAAAGCGGTACTCCTAGACACGGCGCGTATTGTTAGGAGATTCCTTTCTCAGGAGCCCTGACCACCGGTGGCTTGGACCCTGTTCCCGACGCCGGTGGGCTACTATTTTTTATATTTTTAAATGTTTTTATTTTTTATACTAATATTTAAAAATGTAACTTACATGTAATAGAAATAAATAAATGAGAATAATAATAATAATAACTGGCAACACTAGTCAACGTTACGACGTACAATTTTTTCTGATTTTTCTATCCTCAATTTTAATATTTAAAATAATTTTTTCCATCATTATTCCATCTGCAGGCCTCATATAATATCTGGATATAAACAAATTTGATTAAAAACTACAGCAATATCTTTATTAAAATGAAAAAACGAAGAAAATCTGACGAGAATGACGGCTGTCAAGGCCGTCATTAGACAAAATATACAATACAACTAATTGATAATAAAATGTACCGAAAAGAATGTTGACACGCGCCAGAGCGAAAATCACAAAACCACCATCTCCGGACTCGTCGCCCAGCTCCGCCTCGCCGCCGTCGGAAACCAGCCCCAATGTGAGTGCTGTGACACCGACCGCGGCAGTTGCGTCGAGCTCCAGCGACGAGTATTTCTCTCCGCCGACGACGCCGCCACCTGTTCGTCGACGGGGAGGACGCCGGCCACCGACGGGCTTGGGACCCCGAGGCCCACTGGCTGCTGATAGGATCCCCGCTACCGGTGGAAGTGTGCAGCGCATGAAATGGACACAACTTGTAAATGAAAACGTCATGCGCGCATACTTTGGGGCTACAGAGGGGGGAAGTAACCTGACTGCGTACCGTGGTCGGATGCTCTCTCTGTTTCAGGTGCTTGAACCAGCTGTCAACGTGTCGGCACAGCGACTATCGGATCAGGTACGGGCTATACAACGTAATCATATGTTGGATAATACTGTACTTGATCGACTTAGGCTCGAATCACGAAGTAGTCATGTTACACCTGCTTTGTCACAGCACATGGCCGCGGTGCAACCGCAAAGTTTACCCTGTGCTTCACCGCGACCTGAACGCGTTGATGAAGAAGATGATGGCGTGGCTATTTCCGTGAGTTCCCAATGTAATGAACAGTTGAGGAGTGCTTTGGAGGGTGCGTTCCGGGAATATCGCTCCACACCGCCTGAACTTAGACCACGACTACCTCGTTTGCCCATGCACAATAAAAATAAGGCGCTGGTGTGTGCTCTAGATTCGCAGCTGTCAAACTGTTTTGACGGCAGCAAAGACCTTGTCGATACCCACTCAATCTTGTACTGCGCGGCTGTAGCGGCATGTCGTGTAGCTCACGTCAAATTTCCCAGTGACGGAGCTGCACGACCAAAACCACCCGTACCAGCATGGCAGTCCAGGATTGAGCTTCGTATCGATGGGGCTAGAGCACTCATCGGCAAGCTAATCTGCTTCAGGGAGGGCAATACTCGCCCTAGAGTGATGCGTTTTGTGAGGCGGGCATTCTCGGGGATTGATATTAATCCTCGAGATTATTTGTCCCGCGTCACAGAACGTATTGACTTCCTGAAGCAGAAGATAAGTGCGTGGGCAAACCGTATTCGTCGGTACAAGCGGCGAGTGGAGCGATACACCTTGAATCGCACATTCCAGAGCGATGAGAGGTGGGTTTACAGGGCTTGGGAGCGGCCAGACCAAGGTGTGACTGATGCGCGCCTGCCGGATGATGATGCCACGAGTTCGTTTTGGCGCAGCATCTGGTCGGTACCTGTCAGTCACGCTGAGGGCGATTGGACCCGGGACGTTGAACGAATGTGTGATCCAATACCACAGATGGGGGCAATTACAATCAGCCCCCAGGACGTAGCTCGTGCAGTTCGTCCGTTGCCTAACTGGAAATCTCCAGGGCCGGACGGACTGCACAACTTTTGGATCAAGTGGTTCCAAAGATCACACGCTCGCTTGGCATCCCAGTTCCAGTCAGCCTTAGAGTCTGGATCGTTACCCCAGTTCTTAACAACTGGTATAACCCATCTGCTCCATAAATCGGGTAGTACTACGGAACCCAAAAATTATAGACCGATCACATGTCTACCGACGGTCTATAAAGTTCTTACATCTATTTTGAGAGCTAAAATCAATGATCATATTGATAACAATGCTATCATGTCTGTCTCTCAGAATGGATGTAGGAATGGGTCCCGTGGTACTAAGGAGCTACTCCTCATTGATATGGCCATTAACCAGCAGGTTCGCCGTTCTCGAAAGGATCTGTCTATATGTTGGATAGACTATAAAAAGGCGTACGACTCGGTGCCACATACATGGCTCATGAGGGTGCTGGAATTGTATAAAGTAGATACAACTCTGCGCACCTTCTTGATGTCGTGTATGGGGCAATGGAGGACGGTCTTACGCTATCCAGGATGTCGGCAAATCCGAGAGAACAGTGAACCAATAAAGATCGAGCGTGGTATATTTCAGGGCGATAGTCTGAGTCCACTGTGGTTTTGTTTAGTCTTGAACCCTCTAAGTACACTGCTGGAGGGTTCGGGGCTGGGTTATCGGTTGAGAAGAGGTGGTCAGGTCATATCTCACCTCCTTTACATGGATGATCTGAAACTCTTTGCCCCCAGCAATTTGCGACTGATGGAGCTACTGAAGGTAACAAAAACTTTCAGTAGTGCCATCAGGATGGAATTTGGTGTGGACAAATGTGCAGTCATGCATGTGAAGCGAGGAGAGATTATGGAATCTGTGGGAACCCAACTCTCGGATTCCATAAACCTTAGATCCCTTTCCTCAACTGAAAACTACAAATATTTGGGTATGTCGGAAGCGTTGGGCATCAATGCTACTGACATGAAGCAATCGTTGAAGGAGCGCTTCTTTGGCCGCCTGAATAAAGTTTTAAACAGTCTTTTATCAGGCGGAAATAAGGTGCGCGCCTTCAACGGTTGGGTCATGCCGGTTTTGATGTACTCTTTCGGCATACTCAAATGGACTCAGACAGAGCTTGACGCCCTGGATAGGAGGGTTCGCTCACTGTTGACCGCAAATCGGATGCATCACCCAAGGTCGTCAGTAATGAGACTGTATATCCCGCGGAAGTGTGGTGGTCGAGGCTTCTTAAATGCTAAGACCCTGCACAACCGTGAGATATGCAGTCTCAGGGAATACTTCCTAGAAGCTGACGTGGGGATGCACCGAGATGTGGTCTCAGTGGACAAGGGCCTCACCCCGCTCTCTTTAGCGAACGAGAACTGGCGCAAACCTATAGTATTAGATACTAAAGATCGCATGGAGGTATGGAAGAGCAAGGAGCTTCACGGGCGCTACTACCGGGCCCTACATGGGCCGGATGTAGACTTCAAGGCGTCCGTATCCTGGCTGCGCGTTGGTGACCTCTTTGGGGAAACCGAAGGTTTTGTCTGTGCTATTATGGACGAAGTTATGATGACGAACAATTACCGGAGATATATTGTGAAGGACGGTACGGTTGACATTTGTCGGGCATGCCATCGTCCCGGGGAATCAATCCGTCACATTATATCTGGGTGTTCTCGTCTGGCTAACGGAGACTACTTACATAGACACAACCTTGTAGCCAGGATTATTCACCAGCAACTTGCTTTGAAATACAGCCTTGTGGAATCGGAAGTACCATACTATAGATATGTGCCCGACCCAGTTCTTGAAAATGGTCATATCACGTTATATTGGGACCGATCTATCATCACTGACAGGACTATTGTTGCCAATAAGCCTGACATAGTGGTGGTAGATCGATTAGAGCGTCGCGCAGTGATCGTTGATATTACTGTCCCGCATGACGAGAACCTCGTGAAAGCTGAGAAAGATAAACAAATTAAGTATCTTGATCTGGCTCGCGAGGTTGTCGACATGTGGGATGTGAATACGGCAATCATTGTGCCGATAGTCGTGACGGCCAATGGCATAATAGCCAAGAGCCTCGACCAACACCTAAGGAGGCTCTCGTTGGGCGGTTGGATCAAGGGCTTGATTCAGAAAGCGGTTCTCCTAGACACGGCGCGTATCGTTAGGAGATTCCTTTCTCAGGAGCCCTGACCACCGGTGGCTTGGACCCTGTTCCCGACGCCGGTGGGCTACTATTTTTTATATTTTTAAATGTTTTTATTTTTTATACTAATATTTAAAAATGTAACTTATATGTATGATAAATAAATAAATGAAAATAATAATAATAAATCGTTTATTTCTCACCACAAACCAAGTAAAAACAAAATAAAATATAAATGAATGCTAATAAGTTACAACTTAGATTGTGGATCGCACTATACTTACCTAATGTTTTTTATTAATGCACTGAATTGGGATAAAACGTCGAACTCATTGTCTGAAAACCCTTAAATATTAATTTAGGTGACAATGACAAGCCTGCCTGGCTTGCAAAATTGGTAGTCGGTGCTAGTTGTGTGATCACTTTTCTTATTTGGCCCTAAGAAAGGCAGTTGATCATACCTCTAGGGAAAGCCGCTTGGATGAATAAGCAACTTCTAACAATTTCATTTTAAGTTCGACGGAATTCCTAGCGAACGCAGCTACTTCCTACCTCATACCCAACCACTAATCTACTTTTCTATACAAATAAATTTTGAAGTGTCTGTTTCTAATATCAAAATAACAACTTTGTACTAAATGAATACGAATGTTTGCACGATGCTTATGTCTATCTGTTTGTTCTGGCTAATCTCCATAACGGCTGGACCGATTTTGACAAAACTTTATTTTATTTTAGGAAAACAATTAGGATTCCACCCAAAAAGAAAAACCCTGCAGAAAACCAACCAACATTTAAAATATAAAAGCAAAATTCCAAAACTCACATTTTTCTCTATTTCAGACTACATTTTCCGACGAAGCCACATCTTTACCTGGTGACCGGCAAGTATACGCCCCGTGTGGACTTTACAAAGGCTGTAGAGTGACTATCAAGAAAGTGGACAAACAGCGAATAGACCTCACCAGACCTCTGCTTCTAGAATTAAAGAAGATGAAAGATCTAGAACATGATCATGTAGCAAGATTCTTTGGGGCTTGCGTAGATCCTCCACACTGCTGTCTTCTAACGGAGTATTGTCCAAAGGGATCCTTGCAGGATATCTTGGAAAACGAGTCTATAAAACTGGATTGGATGTTCAAAGTCAGTTTGATGCACGATATTGTAAAGGTGAGTGAGATGTTAATCTGTATTTTTGACTTAGGCTCACCAATACGAAATATACTTAACTCTAACAGTCAAGGTTTTTACGTAACAATTGCGGGTTACATCTTTGATTACCGCTCCGCTTCAGTAGGTTGTAGCGTGATGTTATATTCTCTAAATTACTCGCAAATAATGTAGCTTTTCATAAGTATAATAGTTAAAAAAATCTGTTGTATAGTTTTTATGTTTATCCATTACTAGCCATATACCCTGTGATATTACCCGCGTTCAGTAACGTCTGTGGTTACTGCTCCGCCCTCGTTAGTCGTAGCGTGATGTCCTATGCGTTTGAAGCTTTCTCTTAAATCGTAGAGCGATTTCTATTGTTGAAAACCGCCTTAAAATCCATTGCGAAGTTTAAAAGACCTATGCGTACAGGCGCTGGAATGTGACTTTGTTTTATATACCACGTACACCATCACGCCTGTATTCCCCGAAGGGTTAGGCAGTGGTGTACCAGTGTATACCCACAGTTCGCCGGTATATTTAGGTCCCATGTAATAGGGGGCGAGCCTATTGCCATTAACCGGGCACAAATCCAAACTCCCAGCTGCTACTGAGAATTTCATAGAAAAACCCAATAACACTTTTTGTTCGACCTGGGAATCGAACCCAGGACCTCTAGCGTAGCAGTCGAGCTTAGGACCACTAGGCTAACTAGGCAGTATACCACGTAGAGACAATCATAAATACAAATGTTTTCTCTTTGTAATATTAGTTTCAAATGTACATTTGTAAAATCCATTCAAAAGCACGTAAGAGGTTTAACGAGGTTTCAATATTCCGGAAACAGGTGTCTTGAACACATTCGTAATCAATTACTGTCGGGTCGATATTATTTTACCCACGTACGAAGGCATATGTATTATTATTGAGATAAAGGCTAAAAGGCTCAGGTGCGAAAACAGTACCAGAAGAAATAAATATTATATTGATTATTAGCTTCTTTCCGAGTCTTCATTCGCGTGATTTTTTCTCCCGCGTTTAGCAGTCTTTAGTTACTGCTGCGCTCTCGTGTGTCGTATCATCATCATCATCTGCTTAGCCTTTTTCCCAACTGCGTTGGGGTCGGTTTACAGTCTAACCGGATGCAGCTGAATACCAGTGTTTTACATGGAGCGACTGCCTATCTGACCTCCACAACCCAGTAACTGGGCAACACGACACTTCTTGGTTAGACTGGTTGTCAGACTTCTTGGCTTCTGACTACCCGTCACGACTGTCAAAGATCTACGACTGTCAGCCGGGACCAACGGCTTTACGTGCTTTCCGAGGCACGGGGTTATCACACCACCAACTTCCAAACTCCGGGCTGCTACTGAGAAATTCTTAATGGAAAAACCCAATACCACTTTTTGCCCGAGACCTGGGAATCGAACCCGGGACCCCTTGCTCAGCAGTCGCGCTTTGCGACCACGAGACCAACGGGGCATAACATTTCTCATGAATCTGGCTATCATATAAAAAAGAAATGGTTCAATCCGACTTTCAAAGATTAGCGGTTTTAAACATACACATTAACTAACAAACAAAAAAAAACCTCAGTTTTATTATAATGTAAGTACCTATATATTTGTTGACTGATCTGTAATATCTCTTCCAAAAAGCACTTGTGAACATTCGATTTATTTTGCACCGGAATACGGACCGTATTATTATGGAGCTCATGGTATAGTTTAGGTTGGAGGGGTAGCATATTGATGACTCGGAACGGTGTCTGGTATTTGTACCAACAACACAGGTACCCACGAAATGTTAACCGGCTTCTTGTGGTGTTTCGTTGGTGGTTCTTTTCACCCACATTAAGTTACATTTATGGTTTCTGCTCCATTTTCGTCATTTTCTATAGCCTATACCAGGGATGGCGAACCTTTATCGGTGATAGTGCCATTTTTTATAGAAAAATAATAATGTGACTATGACGTGCCATCAAAGAATCTTGGCTTAGTCATTGAATGGAGAAAAATACAACTAGAAGCTGTTAACACTCTTTATTTGCTAGTTTGTACAAGAATCGTAATATTTACTATTTTATGTTTATTTTAATAAAAAGTTAGTGTGATTTCTGCTGTTGTAAATTGTTTTCGATCCAATACATATACAGTTGTCATATTGGCGTGCCCGAATTATTTTGTCGCGTGCCACTACTGGCACGCGTGCCATTGGTTCGCCATCCCTGGCCTATACTATTCATCGTGATTATTTTCCAGTCCGACTGGTAGCTCAAAATATAAGCGCGATCAAACAAAACAAAACTCTTCAGCCATATCATACAAGCTGTTAATTTGCATCCTCGTCAAATTTTAGGAGCTTGTTGTAAAAAAATAGAAGTAATTAAATATAATTACGATACCTGGCCAATATCTCATAAATACTTGTTTTTTTAGTTGCAACTATCAAATAACAGTATTCCAGAATACTCCTCTTGCAAAATTCAGAACCGCCCAGTTGTGTACGCGGTAGGCAGAGTTGTCGCGCGGCTATATCAATGTGTACATAGCGCCTAAACCCTCTGGCGAGATGGCAAGCTCGAATTTGAAAATCACGTAAAAAATTTTTTTTCAAATCTAATTTATTTTATTATTGATTCGTGTTAAGAATCACGAGCATAGTTAACTCCTTGAATTTAACTATGTTGCAAATCAACGCCTTGTATAAGCGCGATCAAACAAAAAAAAACTCTTCAGCTTTATTTATTTATTTATTTATAGTTAATTAAAACGGTTACAAACCAATTACAATAATTAACCTAGAAACACAATACTAATATTAATATAAAATCTACTACACACTTAATAAATAACAGTGGATATTCTCTCATACTTTCTCTCGCAAAACTTCAGACACACTCGCATTATCTCTCTCAATTCATCGGCAAACAGATCACAATCAGGATTGACTGCCAGGAGGGCATTGAGGGCTTCCAGAGTCCGACACACCGGCGACTCTGCTCTAGCGACCGTACGACATGCTGGCCGTGCAAACAATTTGTGCCTCTTACTAAAGCGGTGACCTATACAGTTACCAGGCACATATAATTGGCAATATAGGTTATGTAGCTCAGGACAGTCAATAAGCCCTCTGAGGGTTTTGCAGGCTACCGCAATCTGATTCAGACCTCGTCTAACCTCCAAGGAGTTGTAACCCAACATCCCACAAAGGAAATTCGTTGGGTACATGTACGGAAAATAATTATGCACTTTTTTAAACAAGAATCTAAGGAAGGTTTTTTGGACCTTCTCCAACATTAACGTTTGAGTTGTAGTGTAGGGATTCCACACACATGCACTTGCTTCTAATTTAGATCGGACCAGGGTATTATATAGTAGTTTGATAACATGTGGGTTGTCAAAGTCACGGGCATTGCGCAGGACGAAACCAAAACGCCTGAAGGATTCCTTTGCAAGGGCGGAAATATGGTCTCTGAAAGTCAGGCCTTTGTCAAAAGTTACTCCCAAGTCCTTAATGTTAGTGACGCGTGTAATTTGTTCACCGTCTAAGGTGTAGCCATGATAGATTGGTCGCAACCGTCGAGAGTATGACATGACGTAACACTTATTACGATTGAAATATAGCTTGTTCTCAATGCTCCACTGGTGAATAGAGTCAATGTCATTTTGCAGGTGTCTACAATCGTCGTCCGTATTCACTTCCATTAATAACTTCAAGTCATCTGCATATAGAAGATATTTAGCGAAATGGATTTTCTTTGCTAGATCGTTGATCATGATCAGAAACAGAAGTGGACCCAATACTGAACCCTGGCTGACACCTGAACTCGTATTATAAGTCTCAGACTCGAAACAACCGTGTCTGACAAATTGTTTGCGGTCGCACAGGTAATCGGCGAAGAAGTTAAGAAAGCCTGAGGATAAACCAATAGCACATAGTTTAGTCAAAAGCACATCATTGTCGACCCGATCGAAAGCCTTGCAAAAATCGAAATAGACGACGTCAATTTGTTTACCGGAATCTAGGCTTTTAGAGATAAGATCCACATGGATCATAAGGTTAGTATCGACAGAGCGTCCGGGTCGAAAGCCGTGCTGAGCATCTGAAAGATACACATTTATCTGTTTGAGAATAGTGGAATGAAGACCGTGCTCGAAAACTTTGGCAATTGTAGGAAGAACTGCAACAGGCCTATGATTTTCTACTGAAGTTTTGTCACTAGATTTGGGTATAGGAGTAACACGTGATACTTTAAATTGCTTAGGGTAAACACCGGATCGTAGAGCTAAGTTAAAAATGTGACTAAGGGGAGTTGCCAAGATTCGTTTGCATCCCTTCAGAACATAATTAGGAATGTTGTCAGGGCCGATCGAGGCATTAGGGTTAAGTTTTTCAATACTCTTTTCTACATCTAAGGGACTCAGGGAGGGAAGAGGAATATTATTCCCTTCGTCGGTGGTCAGGTTCAAGCTACTTGGGTCTAGTTTTGGCATATCCGGTAGAAATACCCCTGCAAAATATTGAGCAAATGCGTTAGCCGCTCTGATACCCGATATAGACTCTCCCTTATATGTTACATTAGGTTCGAAACCTCCCTTCGATCTCATATTAGATATGTGATTCCAGAATTGTTGCGGGTTCTTCCTTATATTTGTTTCGATGAGGTGAGAGTATGATTTATAAGCCTCCTGAGTTCTGAGTTTTAGATCCGATCGTAAGGCACTGAACTTTGCATATGTACGTTCACAGGTAGTACGTTTCCAGTTATTGTGAAGTTTGATTTTTTTCTTTAGGTCGGTGATTAGTTCTTTGGTAAACCAGACCGGGAACCTTCTATTATCAGCGTTTTGCCTTTTTTTCTTAGGTACTGTAGAGTTAAAAAGATCATACATTATACTATAGAATTTATCAGTGGCAGAAAAAGCACTATTACAGCTAATAACCTCGTGCCAAGGGGCCGACTGAATATAATCATACAAAAGTGCATAATCTCCTTTTTTAAAGTTTAAAAGTGCAAGTTTTAAAGGTGCAAAGTGCATAATCCCCTTTTAAATTTGAACTCATGTTCACTTTAATTGCGGTTTATTTCCATTATGGATACTCTTAAGAGAGTTTTTAAAATCCCAGACTCTACGTGGCACTCGATAGTTCGAGGAGCATCTTGCACCTCATTAATTCTAAACTATAGAGATGTCCCTGAAGATGTAGTCTCGGATTTTCTAACTTCACACAGCCGTGTGGAGTCTGTCGTTACAGTTTTTAGAGCTGAAGGCTATGTTTTTGGAGCTCGCATAGTTGATGTTGTTACCGCCATCGTCAATCTTTCCCCTTGTACTCCAGAAACTCCACATAGACGACAAACTCGCAGCGTAGATAGACAGCCAGAGTCCCGTGAGACACGAAGATCTAGTAGTAGTGACTCAAGTTATCATTCACCTATGCCGGACCCGGATAAGTCTGAACGAACTGATTCAGACGAGGAGAAGGTAGAAGGTGAGAGTCCATTTCACCACTTACTCCTGAAGTCGAAGCTGCAGTTAACAAGATATTAACTGAATTTTCAAATCAACAGTTATTACTTCAATTCAAATCAAAGTATAAGATTATTACTTTAAAGAATGTTTTGACAATACCACAGTTTTATATTAAATGCTTTACTCCTAAATTACGTTTAGCTTTTTTTACACTTCGTAGAAAGGCACGTCAACAATTGCGTCAACCAAAGACTTGTTTTCAACCGGTTCAAGTTAAAGATGCTGATCTTGAACCACCGATAGATAATGTCTCGCTGCAAGCTAAGAGAATGATAGATAAAATGACTTCCGGATCAGTTGTAAATACTTATTTTATTTATGTATAGATTGTGACGTTTGTGGTGTACCACAATACATTTTCTGCAAATATGTGCATCATCATCATAATTATGTACATCTCTCTTCTAGATTTAAATCAATTCTCCCAATTATAGTTTTACTACCATGTAACGATCTGTTCACAAAAACACGGTTCATTGTCCGGTAAAAAACGAATGTTTACACGCGCGTTCTAATAGGTAGGTATCCGCTAACTTTCTTCAAGGTCAATAAGCATTAACTTCTGATTTGCTCTTCTAGCATCTTGATTTATTGACAGTAATAAACTAAATTCTATTTTAAATTCGTCTTCTTGGATTTTGCCTTTTTCCGAGTTCGTTAGGTTTATAAGCAACATCTTTTTGAAATTACTACTTTTAGACCTTTTTTCGTTTCTTATTTTTCCACCCAAAAATAAAACGTCCTGGTGATAGAGCCATCAGGGATCTTCGTTCTCAGATGCCTTCGAGCCTAAAGCAGTAATCCTCGAGTTGTACACCCACTTCTTAGTCCAATATAATACGCACTTATTATTGTGCCACTGTACGGCAAATGTCTTTAGATGTACACAGAAAAAAGTACTTTATGTATACAGAAAAGACTCGAGCATTGATCACCACACTTTTTGAAGGCGGATTGGCGATTTCTTCCACGTGGCTTACACACCCGTATTAAGTTACGTCTTTGGTTACTGCTCCGCTCCCGTGGATCGTAGCGTGATGTTATATAGCCTATGTTACTCAGTGATAATGTAGATTTCTATCGGCAAAAGAATTTTTGAAATCGGTCCAGTAGTTTTTAAGTTTATTCGTTACGTACAAAAATACATTTCTATCCTCTTTATAATATTAGTATAGATAAAGATAAGCCCAAGTCCCTTCACGAAGATTTCCTTCACCGATGTCAGTGATGTCCAAGATAAACTTGGAAAGTACAAATGAATTAAAAAAGTCACATTGGTACTGGGTCGGTATCGAACCCACCTGGCCATCACGTCACGTTAGCCAATAATAGTATTAACTCCCAAAGGAGCGTGTTCCTATATATGGAACACGACTTTATCGGAAATGTGGCTTCTGTATACCGTGACATGCAATTTACGAAGAAGGTCTCAAAAGCTTTAATAGTAGGTACTCGTAACAAGAAAAATATAATGTCGTGATGGCCCAGTGGTTAAGAGGCCTGCCTCTCATGCATGAGGTAGTAGGTTCAAATCCAGGCAAGTACCCATATGTTTTTTACAATTTATATGTACTTTCTAAGTTTATCTTGGACATCACTAACATCAAGTTCTTAACTCATCGCATATAAGCGAATAAAAAAAAATGCATGGCAAAAAACATAATTCTGTACTATTTATCGGACCACGTTGGGAAAAGCCAAATGTAGATATTGATAATCACGAATCAACTAATTTCATTTTCGATAAACAAAATTGGGTTTCATATTTAACAATCTTTGGTGGCTAAACCACTATAAATATGATTAATAATAAATAATAATAATAAATATCTTGGGACAACTCACACACGGCTATCTGATCCCAAGCTAAGCAGAGCTGGTGTTATGGTAACCAGACAACTGATATACATACTTATATAATTTATAAATACATATATATTATAGATAAATCACACCCAGACACAGAACAAACAATCATGCTCATCACACAAAGTTTGTCCTGGGTGGGAATCGAACCCACGACCTCCGGCTTAGCAGTCAGGGCCACTAACCACTAGACCAACAGGCCCGTCCAATTCGATTGATATCAATTTGTAAAGCAAAGCGCTTTACTCAAATGTAATGCCTAACATTGTTATACATACATTTCTGTACTATTAACACCACTTCGGATTAGTTAACTGGTAGATAATTGCATACATAATCCGTAGCGATTAAATTTATCGCTGAATAGCGCCGCGAAATTATTTATTGTCTTTAGTTTCTGAAATTATTTTAATACGGGATCATAGAACTATCTCCAAAGGAGCATGCGTCAGTTTGGACCCACTTTTCAACATTGCTCAACAGGGATGAGACATGTGTCATATGAAAGCTCTTAACGAGTTCTTCATTTCATTCTATGGCAGCTAACTTGAAATCCACCGCGAAAATGGTGTTTTGGTACTTTTAGTCATTTTCGTGAAAGTCATGGGCAAAGATTGCCACATTGCTCAACAGCGATGAGACATGTGTCACATGAAAGCTCTTGACGAGTTCTTCATTTCATTCTATGGCAGCTAACTTGAAATCCACCGCGAACATGGTGTTTTGGTACTTTTTCGTGTAAACCTTGGGCAAAGATTGCCACATTGCTCAACAGCGATGAGACATGTGTCATTTGAAAGCACTTGACGAGTTCTTCATTTCATTCTATGGTAGCTAACTTGAAATCCACCGCGAACATGGTGTTTTGGTACTTTTAGTCACTTTCGTGAAAGTCATGGGCAAAGATTGCCACATTGCTCAACAGCGATGAGACATGTGTCATATGAAAGCTCTTGACGAGTTCTGCATTTCATTCTAAGACGGCTAACTTGAAATCCACCGCGAAAATGGTGCTTTGGTACTTTATAGCATTTTCGTGAAAGTCATGGGCAATGATTGCCACATTGCTCAACAGCGATGAAACATGTGTCATATGAAAGCTTTTGATGAGCTCTTCATTTCATTCTAAGACAGCTAACTTGAAATCCACCGCGATCATAGTGTTTTGGTACTTTTTCGTGTAAACCTTGGGCAAAGATTGCCACATTGCTCAACAGTGATGAGACATATGTCATATGAAAGCTCTTGATGAGCTCTTCATTTCATTCTAAGACAGCTAACTTGAAATCCACCGCGAAAATGGTGTTTTGGTACTTTTAGTCACTTTCGTGAAAGTCATGGGCAAAAAGATTAAAGTAAAAGTACCAAAACACCATGTTCGCGGTGGATTTCAAGTTAGCTATCTTAGAATGAAATGAAGAGCTCGTCAAGAGCTTTCATATGACACATGTCTCATCACTGTTAAGCAATGTGGCAATCTTTGCCCATGACTTTCACGAAAATGCTATAAAGTACCAAAGCACCATTTTCGCGGTAGATTTCAAGTTAGCTCTCTTAGAATGAAATGCAGAACTCGTCAAGAGCTTTCAAATGACACATGTCTCATCGCTGTTGAGCAATGTGGCAATCTTTGCCCAAGGTTTACACGAAAAAGTACCAAAACACCATGTTCGCGGTGGATTTCAAGTAAGCTGCTTTAGAATGAAATAAAGAGCTCGTCAAGAGCTTTCATATGACACATGTCTCATCGCTGTTGAGCAATGTGGCAATCTTTGCCCATGACTTTCACGAAAGTGACTAAAAGTACCAAAACACCATTTTCGCGGTGGATTTCAAGTTAGCTGTCTTAGAATGAAATGAAGAGCTCGTCAAGAGCTTTCATATGACACATGTCTCATCGCTGTTGAGCAATGTGGCAATCTTTGCCCATGACTTTCACGAAAGTGACAAAAAGTACCAAAACACCATGTTCGCGGTGGATTTCAAGTTAGCTGCCATAGAATGAAATGAAGAGCTCGTCAAGACCTTTCATATGACACATGTCTCATCACTGTTGAGCAATGTTGAAAAGTGGGTCCAAGAATGGTACAACGGTGCCCATGGTCCTTTCACATGTTAAATAAAATAATTCAAGATTTTTTGTGCTTTTTTGGAAAAACATATAAAATCACGCCTTTTCCCATGGGGGTAGGCAGAAACTACAGAATGCCACCTGCTACGATCCTTACATACTCCTTTCGCCTTGTCCTCGTTCATACGTCTGGTCATACAAGCACGGTTACCACGCGCGCCCCTCTTTGACGTCGCGGGGGGAGTCTAACATTTAGAAAGTACATATGAATTAGAAAAAGGCACATTGGTACTTGCCCGTGTCCGGTTGCGAACCCACAACCTCGTGCATGAGAGGCGGGTCTTAACCACACTTACGATTTTTTTTTTATTGATATAGGCCTACGTTCAGCAATGGACGGCTATTAGGCTAACATGATAATGATTATGATGATTGATTTAGGGCATGCATTACCTCCACGGCTCGGACATCAGGTCTCATGGTGCATTGAAGTCCAGCAACTGCGTCGTGGACTCCCGATTCGTACTGAAGATCACGGACTTTGGACTTCACGCATTGAGGACCTCAGAAAAGGATTCTAGGGCGCACAGCTATTGGACTCGTAAGTATTATTTTTAGGTTATTTTTGTACAACTCTTTTACATACATATCATCACGCCTGTATGTTTTGAAGTCCCATATAATAGAGGGCGAGCTTATTGCCATTAACCGGGCACAAATCCAAACTCCGTGCTGCTATTGAGAATTTTAAAGAAAAACCCTGTAACACTTTTCGATCTGGGAATCGAACCCAAGACCTCTAGAGTAGCAGTCGCGCTTAGGACCACTAGGCTAACGAGGCAGTTGTTATAATTATTTATAAAAATATTTAGTTATCTAGGCAGCTGTCAGCTTAGACAAGAAATAACGTAGGTACTAAAGCGCTTGCAGCGCGGAGGGACCTAACGCTACCTATTCAAAACACTTTAACTAATATTCTTAGTTTATATTTTAATTCTTTTTTATTTCTTTTCTTTGTTGACTCAAGACAGCCAACACAAGAAGAAGTTGACACAAGAAGTCTTGTCTTGACACCTACTTACATCTAAATATACTAAAAGCGGCATCCATATTATAGTGTATAATAATGAGGTTGTATAGGCTAATTCAATTAAAGCCTCTACAGTACCTACTCATAGACACGGCTAGGCTAGTTATTTCAGATTTACAACTTAGTTTTGCGTTTATACGCTTAATAAGATTTGAAAGCATACCTCTACCTCGACGCTGTATTACATTTACGAACAGCAGTGTGATTCTCTAAGCCTCACTTCGTAATTCGAAAGCTGAATCCGCAGTAAGATTATAAAATGGTATTCTGTTAAACACGATCAAGCCGGTGACGTCACCACGGCGAACAAATACTAAACCAATGACAAGTTGGTTCGTTATCGAAGTGAGCGCGATCACTTTAGTGGGACTCGTTTTCGAGTTTGCGTATTAGAGCATCGCACTACAGCACCTCAACACCTTGGCCCCCGCGGTTTAGCCTTAGGTAAATATCCACACGTGTACATTTTACAATTCTCAAGTCAATTAGTCGGCAGTTAGTCTGTTTGACTTTGTATAAAATTATATCAGCCGCCTCGCTAAGTAAGCCAACTTTGGCAAGTTTTCGCTTTATAATTGACTTCGTTTACTTTCTCTTTGTGGGGAAAATCAACATTCAAATATCATTTCCACCCACATTGAAGTGAAATAAGGCAACATGAACCTATTAGCTACTTTAAATGGTATCCTAGAGTCTAAAAATAGACGCACCAGCACGCCTGTATTTCCCGAAGGGTTAGGCAGAGGTGTACCAATGTACACCCCACAGTTTGCCGGTAGGACCAGGTTCCATGTTATAGGGGGCGAGCCTATTGCTAATAACAGGGCACAAATTTTAACTCCGAGGTGCTATTGAGAATTTCATAGGAAAACCGAATAACACTTTTTGCTCGACCTGGGAAGCAAGACCTCTAGCGTAGCAGTTGCACTTAGGACCACTAGGCTAACGAGGCAGTGTAAAAGTAGAGGCGAAAATAAATCTTTATTGAAAAACTCAATTTGCTTCGTACCAAAGTTGTATGCTAGTGTAATCATTGTTTTTTTAATTAACATGCTTTCTAGTTTGTAAAAGTGCAAACTTCATTTAACTTTTATCAACACTGACAGTGCACAGCCTTTGCAATACAGTTTTTTTGATTGCGCTCTCGACAGACAAAAGGCGAAGCCGAATTGAATTTTTTGGGCTGGTGTTCACTGTCGAACGTTGACGTGCCCAGCGTCAGCATAAACGTTTGGGAGTATTTTTTTGGGACCCTATTAATAAAACTCCGCTGTCTGCTCGTCCGTTTGCCTATTACCGAGCTGTATACTTGAAATTTTTACAGTTTGCATTGCTATGGCTACTATAAAAACCATTAACAGAAATAAAATAAAGATTAAAATCTGTGGGGACCTCCCATACAAGAATCGTATTTTTTTATGGCATTTTTGCTGTATCTTAATATTGTACCATGGTATGAACCCTTCGTACACCAGTTTGGTTTGCTCTTTTATTTTTTAAACTGTAGTTAAATCAACATCTCAACGAGCATCTTTACATCAATAGCAACCTTTGAAGTAAATAGTAGCCTTAACTCTAATGACTATTTTATCCCCTTAGGACTGCTTTGGACGGCCCCAGAGTTGCTTCGGACGGCAGAACCACCACCGGAGGGGACGCAGAAAGGAGACGTTTACTCTTTCGGTATCGTCATGCACGAGATTGTCAATAGACAGGGAGCGTTCTGGCTCGGTCCTGGAATTGAAATGGCTCCGAAAGGTGAGTTACTTATTACATAATGATAAATTAAACGTAATTTTCAAGAAGAAAGGATTGAATCTAGTCGCCTCTGCCAAAGAAAAGAATGGGCAAGAAGAAGCATATCACATCATTATTACGTATTTATAAAATACGAAACGAAGGAAATACGAAAGAATTATATAATTTATTAACATTATTAAGTATTTAAAACCTTAAAATTAGATTAAAAAATCACAACAATTCACTTATTTAAATATATGAAGACGATATACGAGTAAGTACTACAAAAGATACAAAGTAATGCAAATTAAGCTCACTGCTTAATTTGCATTACTTTGTGTCTTTTGCCACCTAAATTAATTATGTTCTTCTTCTTATCGTGTGGGCAGTAAGGTCTAACGACCCCAAACACCCTAGTGACAGAGTTTCTAAACCGCCTCAATGTTATATTATGTTTATACAGGTCCTTCACATTTACAATAATGTAATTGTACACGACACTCCAAATATTTAAAAGGCAACTATCCAATATTTAAGTCATACTTTAAGGATAACTCAATTGATATTGAATCAAATACCCCATTCATCGCTTTTGGCTGTCCTACTTTATTTTCCTTACTTCAAGCACTGTTCTGAGCCGGGGCTGCGGGTTGTTCGAAAGATATCGCGCCCCCGAAACGCAAAGGGCACATGAAGGAACATAGATGGGTTTTAGTTAGTAAAAGTCTGACACTCCCTCCCGTCCCGCCCAGGGCGGGGGAAGTTATTGAACGATTTCCCATCTATAAAAAAAAAGCTCTGTTTTAAAAATGTACGGAAATCGGAGCCAAACCGGGGTGGTGTATGATCGATAATCGTAATACTAGTATCACTCAATTATATTGTCATGTGACATTTCCAGGGCAAAGATTGATGCTGATGCTATCGTCTTGAAGACTAGTAAATATGATTTTGTGATAGCTATAGGACTACTCCGTTGGTCTCGTGGTCGCAGGCGCCACTGTTGAGTGTGAGGTTTTGGGTTCGATTCCCAGGTCGGGCAAAGTGTAATTGAGGTTTTCCATTAGGAATTTCTCAGTAGCAGCCCGGAGTTGCGAAGTTAGTGGTGTGACACCGTGTCCATGGTCTTTTCGGGGTCGTGTAGGATTGCCGTCCCATTGAATTATGAGACCAAGGGAAGAGGGAATACGCCAGAGTTTGCGCATACACTTGTGCAGTATAATATCTTCTGCATACTTGGCTAGTCTCCATTAAAATTGGCCCGACCAAGACCTAAAAGATTTGAAGATTATTATATTATACATACGAGTATTAGTAAGCGTAATAAATGTTCATTATTCTAGACACCACAGAACCCAAAGAAATATTTCACATTTTTCACGAAGCATTTCTTTTATTCCCATTTCTGACAGAGCGGACATGAGAATCGTAAATAATTTCCGTGATTAATACCAGCACCTGTAGCCATGTAACAAACGATAAACGCAAACGCTGAGTAGGCTTTAGTAGATCTTCAACTTTATGTGCTTGGTTTTAAGTTGAAGATCTAATGAAGATTGCATAGCGTTTTCGTTCGTTTCAGTCGCTAACGCTTAGAAATCTTTAATAGATTTTTAATTTAAGGCTCTGGGGTATTAAGTTGAAAATCTATTGGTACCTACCGAGCGTTTACGATTATCGTTTGCGACTTGGCTAGGGGGGCTGGTTAGCTTATATTAAACGTAATGAGATTCCGTATAAGACATGCAACAAATCAAATCGCTTAAATGTGTTATCCATCGAATATTATGAGGATTTATATTTATTTGTTTTTTTTTTATATCATTGGATGGTAGCCGTCTGCCCACCTGATATTAAGTCGTCACCGCTGCATGTAGATATTATTTGCAATACCAGATACCTTAGAAATAAATTTCAAAACGTACTGGGATAAATAAATATTATGAATGAAATGCGATTTTACATTTATATTATGTTTTCAACATATATAGGGTAACACAAAGCATATTTTATACAAATGCCTTATTTGAGATTGTGTTATCACTCCAGAGACTTACATAAGGTGCGTATTCTCATTGCGACAACAGGTGACAAAAATAGCTTCAAATACGTTTTCGTGTTACGAAATTGGACAAGCAAGATATTTCCATAAATTGTTGAGTTTCATTTATTTTATCATGAGTATTGCAGAGGCTCTAGCTAAATGTAATGTAATCCTCCAGGCCGATTCCGGCCACGGCGGCTAATCTTAATGCAGACTAGCCACGTACGCAGGAGATATTACATGGGACCTAAAAATATGCCGGCGAACTGTGGGTGTACATTGGTACACCTCTGCCTAACCTTTCCCGGAATACAGGCGTGATGGTATGAAGGTATTCTTGATATAATACTTCATTTTTTTTGTCCTAGAAATAATCGAGACGGTGATATCAAGCGGTCTGCGCCCGAACACTTCCCATCATCGTTCTTGTGAAGTGGACGATGCCACCGAGCTGATGCGGCGGTGTTGGGCCGAAGACCCTCCGGAAAGACCAGACTTCGCTCATTTGAAGGGAGCGATCCGGCGCCTCAACAAGTAATATAATATGTACATATGTCTTCATCTTCTGGTGTAGATGTACTGTTACTTTTATTTAGCTATTTTAATTTATTGATTTTGTTAGTAGACAGTAGATTGCACTTAATAAATAAAAAAATATCTTGGCAACACTTAGTAAATGATAAATTTAATTTAACGCAGTATTGTGTAGCATGACGCGGGTTCGATTCCCTCTCGGAACAAATTTAATATTTGTACAGCCTACAGTTACTTGTTCCATCATTGGGACCTCCCAATGTTGGGAAAATTATAGATCTCTAGGCTTCGTTAAGTGTCTTTGAACACCCGTTTGCTTTTCGTTCAAAACATGTTTTTTTTTTTAATTTATAATGCGTGCAAAATAATCGGCACACCCCTTAATTATCTATTTGAGAAACGATATCTCAAATTTTTTAATTGAAACCATTGAGACACAATTCTCAATAAGGTTATTGATACCTTGCCTTTTCATCTACCATACGGTGTTAAAAGTTATTGTTTATTACTTGGATTTTTTAAGTACTCTTATTTCAAATGAAAAAGCGGGGTGGGTCGATGTTTTGCACGTAAGTGTATTTTGAACAAAATTATCCTCAGGCAATTTTTCTAATAAATCTATTTTTTTTCCACCAGAACTCAAGAAAGTAGCAATATTTTAGATAATTTGCTTTCCCGTATGGAGCAGTACGCGAATAATTTGGAATCATTAGTTAGTGAAAGAACTCAAGATTATTTAGAAGAAAAGAAGAAATGTGAGGAGCTACTGTATCAGCTTTTGCCCAAGTAAGTTCTATTATCATCATCATCATATCAGCCGAGTGACGTCCACTGTTGGACATAGGCCTTCCTTAACCCTGCAGTGGTCGCGTCTTAAAAAGTCACGTGGGTGGTCGCGCGGCTACATGTGTAGTCCAATTTGTTTTGTCGTTTTTTTAATTAAATTCAATGTTTTATTTTTTTCTTATTAAAATATGACAAATAACTCTTCCTAAATAAAATTAAAACAAAAAACAAAAATAAATTTTCAATGGTCTTGTTTAAATCAGCTATGAAAAAAAAAGTACGTAAAAGAAATGTCAGTTTAAAAAACCATGGGCTACATTATGTAGGCCGCGCGACCACTGCAAGGTTAAAGATTGCCACAATGACCAGCCCTGCGCTGCCGGCAACCAGCGGTTTTTCGCGACCTTTACTTTGCCAGGTCGACGGTCCACCTACTGGATACTTTCTACACTGCGCTTTCCAGCAACTGGTTGCCACTCCAGAGCTTTACGACCCCTAAAGACATCAAGTTTACGAGCTATGTTCCCTGCCTATTGCCACTTGAATTTAACTTGAAAACAAACTTGAATTTAACTTGAAACTTATTCTTTGTACTTCGATTATTGCCGGTTGAATAGATCTCCTTATCAGTGCGATTCTCTAAGCCTTACTTCGAAAGCTGAATCCGCAGTCAGATAACAAAATGGTATTTCTGTTAAACACGATCACGCCGGTGACGTCACCATGGCAAGCGAAAACACAACCATGGTCAAGTGGGTTCGTTATCGAAGTGAGCGCGACCACTTTATTGAGTCTCGTTTTCGAGTTTGCAATTTAGAGAATCACACTACTGTTGCCAGGTGAGACAGCTCAGTAGCACTCGTGAGTTCAGTTAAAACGCAAATGTTCATCAACTGTTCACAAAATGTTTTTTCAATTTCGAACTAGTAGTTCCTGAGATTAGCGCGTTCAACCAAACAAACAAACTCTTCACCGTTATAATATTAGTATAGATAGATTAAATTTGAGTGTATCACCCGTACTCATTGACCAAGAGTTTTCCTTTGGCTTATCCAAGTGAAAAAAGTGATATAAGAGATACTCATTTTTTAACGTGAGGCAATAAGTAAATCTGTGAATGATTGCTCTCTTTTCTGTTTGAGGCGCTTTTGTTCTTTAGTGAAGTAATTACAGTCTGCTTTTAAAAACCAAGACCTTCGATTAAGTCCTAGCAAGCGTAGAGAGTCAATTGAAAAGTCCGGCCAAGTTCATGAAAGGTTCCATACCGAAATACAATATTAGGATCGAGCAAAAAACTGCGAACATTTTTATTATTTGTTATTTTAGCGGCCATAGAAATAACCACACTGTAAAAAATTTAAGTTTCAACGATATTAAAGGTGTAGCCTGTGACAGTGACGGAGTTTTTTGTCCATCTTCTCCATATGAAATAACTTTTTGGAATGGGCAACTAGATTCATCATCATCATCATCATCATCATCTCAGCCATAGAACGTCCACTGCTGAAAATAAGCCTCCCCTTTAGATATTGGCAACTAGATTGAATGTTATTAATTTTCCCTCTTGTAATTGACGTTCAAAAGTGCCTTTTAATGGTCTAATTGAAATAAATGATTTGATTTTGACAGACAGACGGACGGCGATATAAGTGAGATGAATAGGGCTTTGTTCGGTCGGTTACGGAACCCTAAAAAACAAGTGTTCTTTGAAAAACAATGTCGACAACGTATCGCTTTCAGAAACCTTTTTGTTCTAATACACTTAAAAATGTGTTTGGGCACGAATATCTCACAAATTGTTTGCCCTCGATAAACCAAGTGCTTTCACGTATGGATAAACAAAAATATAATAATGGCATATTACAAATATTGTTATTCTATCTTGATAAAATTTTTTTGACTTCTCCCGCCCTGGGCGGCTGGGCGGGGCGGGAGGGAGTGTCAGACTCTTACTGACTGAGACCCACCCATGTTCCTTTTGTGGCCGTTGCGATCCGGGGATGAGGAGATGTCAGCAAACATTTAAAGGAGATACCGCACGGTATCTCCTTCAAATGTTTGCTGACATCTCTTTGAAGCGCGCGTGGAATACGAACGCGCGGGTTAAGATATCAACTTCGTTCATTTTGCGGTTGAAAGCTAGTACTTAACAGGTACATATAAATTACGAGCGAACTATCAGCGACTTCGTCCGCGTGCGTGGCTTATTTCACCCACGTTAAGTTACGTCTTTGGACACTGCTCCGCTCCCGTGGGTTGTAGCGTAATGTTGTACAGCCTATGTTACTCAATGATAATGTAGCTTTCTAACGGGAAAAGAATTATTGAAATCGGTCTAGTAGTTTTTAAGTTTATTCGTTACATACAAAAATATATTTTTATCATATTTATAATATTATTTTTTTCTACATGTTTAACATGTTTAAATGTTATTTTGAAAATGAAAATATTAAAAAATAATAGCCCACCAGCATCGAGGATAGAGTTCAAGGTACTTCTCAGGACTGGTTATTATTTGACAGGCAGACTCATTATGTCTCTAAAATATTATCTACCCACATGTCTGTCTGTTACGGTAAATAACGCACCTATTGTGATCTTTCAAATTTTTGAGATTATCTTTTTTAGGGTTCCGTACCCAAATGGTAAAACAGGACCCTATTACTCCGCCGTCCGTCTGTCTGTCCGTCTGTCACTAGAATCGATGAACCGTGATAGTTAGACAGTTAAACTTTTATAGATAATGTATTTCTGTTGTCACTATAACAACAAATACTAAAAAACAGAATAAAATAAATATTTATGGGGGCTCCCATACAACAAAGCATACGGCAAAGTTTTTGTAAGATGGTACGGAACTCTTCATGCGTGAGTCCGACTTGCATTTGGCTGGTTTTTTAGATCAATAAAATTATTAATCTAAAACCAGTATTGATGGAAAAGTTTTTGGCGATTGCTGTCATTTCTAGTACTCATACCTTAAATGGTCCCATCGAGTCTTGATCTCTTCATGAAATAAAGTCGATAAGCATAAAAAATAGGTCTGTTATTTTTGCATTTTATTCGCTGATTGTAATTTTTTTTTAAATATATAAATGCAATTCAGAATATCTCAAAAAAGTTATAGATGGTGTTCTAGGAACGTGTTCCTGTAACTATAACGGTTACGGAGGTACCTTAACATAGTAAAGGAGGACAGTAAAGTAGGACAGTAAAGGAGGTACCTGCCTTTACTGTCCCGTCAAAAAAATTAACCTGTATATAATAAACTAAGACAATAAATCTTTCAGCAGCAAAGACCGACAAAATTTTCTCTTTTCTCGCTAATTATTTGTCCTTCTTATTAATTAAGAAGAACACAAAAGTTATGATTGCTTTGAACAATTCTGGGCAAAAAATTCTCGCTATTATATTTTTTTTATCTTCAGAGCCTTGGAAAGCTTTTGGCTGTAAAGAAATTATATCGTGGCAGAAGAAATTAGTCATAATATATTCAACTACTTAGGCGTGGTTTTCTTACTCGTTTTAAGTTGTATATTTCGATAATGCTCCGCTCCCGTGGGTCGTAGTGTGATGTTATATAGCCTATATTAATCCTCATGAACCTAGCTATCATATACATACAATATATTTTTAATCCGGTTGGCTGTTATAGAGATTAGGGTGTTTAAATGGAACAAGAAATGTCTTCAACTTTATTTTAATTGTTTAGGGCATAGGTTTCAAAATTTACTAGATACTCAAGCTTAAAATAAAAATAAGTGAATCGAATCGCACTTAAAAATGTGTTTCAATTTTTTTAATATTTTGGATGCATGTCAAAATTTATACTTTAGCTACTTGTTACAAATTAATGAAAAATAATGACAAGCGTCGTTTTTGGAAAAGCGAAACCGCTAAAATACTAAGTTTAACGAGTTTCTGACTACAGAATCAAGACCAAACCCATGTAAGGTAAAAAAAAAGTTTTATTTATAGTGCAAAGTACGATAAAATACAAACGAATTATTTTATAAATTCAGAACAATATCCAACCACGTTTCAATATCCGAGTGGAACAAACATTTCTGTTTCCCTTTTGTAAAAACATAAGCTCTGTGTTCTTTAATAAGATTATTTCATTGCGTAATATTCGAGGTTGCTATTTAATATGATGTAGGGGAGACCAGGAATGAACGTAACAATTCACAATTTTCTCGTAATATCTCAAAGAGCTTTTGGAATATCAACATTTTAGCCAGAATTTTTTTTTTAAGGATGAGAAGTCATCAAATTACTTTTTCCGCGCTCTGGGCGAAGCGGAAGAGAGCGGAGCGGAGCGGAGTTTCAGACTCAGAGTAAAACCCATTCGTGCGCCAAATGCCCCTTGCGTTTCAGGGCCGCGGTGACTCTTTCGAACAAATTCCGCAACCCTGGCAGACACTGGCCCTAGCTGGCCACTGACTGGCTACTGACTTCTCTTTGAGGCGTGCGTGGAACACAGGGCAGGCCACACATAATATGTATATTGGCCCTTAAGCTACCTTTTAACACTAGCTAAAATACAACTGATATTGAAGATTTCAAGGAAAAACCAAACTTCAGTGCTTTTTTTTTTTTTTTTTATAGACGGGAAATCATCAAATAACTTCCCCCGCCCTGGGCGGGGCGGGAGGGAGTGTCAGACTTTTACTGACTAAAACCCGTCTATGTTCCTTCATGTGCCCTTTGCGTTCCGGGGGCGCGGTATCTCTTTCGAACAACCCGCAGAGGAAAGTGGGAGTGCACCTGTGTTTGCGCGGTACTTCAGTGCTGCAAATATAATTCATTCAAGAACTCACTTGTTCGTGAACTCACGTTCATCCCGTGTTACTTTCATACCAGTAGTGCGATTCTCTAAAATGTAAACTCGAAAACGAGTCTCACTAAAGTGATCGCGCTCACTTCGATAACGAACCAACTTGTCATTGGTTTAGTATTCGTTCGCCTTGGTGACGTCACCGGCGTGATCGTGTTTAACAGAATACCATTTTGTAATCTCACTGCGGATTCAGCTTTCGAACTACGAAGTGAGGCTTAGAGAATCACACTGCTGGTCTCTCCGCTGCATAAAATAAAGAGCATTGTTTCTTTATATACGTGATTGCTTTACAAAATTCACGGAATCTAATGAATAATAGATACCGCGGTTTAAGAAATAACATAGATGTTATTTTAACAGATCGAAAGACACCGATTGGATTCTTATAACGAGGCAAAAAATGTTACTAGCTTTTTACTGCTTTAATTTGGTCTAGCAACTTCGAGCGAACTTTTAACCGACTTCAAAAAAAAGGAGGTTCTCAATTCGTCTGTATGTTTTTTTTTGTAAGATTGTTACGCGATATTTCCGCCAATTATGAATCGATTTAATTGAAATCGGTTAGGTAGTTTGATTTATAAATCTAGGTAACTGAAAATAATTATCTTTAGAGTAACGAGTTTCTTGTGAGTATTAAATGGTGCCTAGTAAATTTACGTAGTACTACCAACATTATTATTTACGTGGTATTAAAAACAACTTTAGCTTTGGAAGTCGGTGGCTTTGGTTCTGTTTATTGATTCGTATTGCCACCGACTTCCAAAGCTAAAGTTGTTTTTCACTTTTAGTATCTAGTTCCTGTCATCTAAATTCATGAAGGAACTTTAATACTACGTAAATTTTATAGTCACAAGAAACTTTTTTAGTTTTTGTGTCTTTTTTTGTAATTACACCCACGTCTTTAGTCACTGCTCCGCTCCCATGGGTCAGATTGTGATGTTAGCCTATACCCTTCCTCATGTATCTGGCTATCAGATACAAAATATTATTTCTAATCCGACTGGTAGTTTCAGAGATAAACGCTTTTAATTAAATAAAAAAATCTTTTCTATTATATTAGTACCTATAGACAATGGGTAACCAAAAAATGTTTTCTTCAAACTAGGTCCGTAGCCTCCCAGCTGATTAATGGCCAGTCAGTCGTTGCCGAGACGTTCGAGCAAGTGACGATCTACTTCTCAGACATCGTGGGCTTCACCTCTTTATCTGCCTCCTCAACGCCAATGCAAGTGGTGGATCTGCTGAATGACCTGTACACTTGTTTCGACTCTATTGTCGAGAATTATGATGTATATAAAGTGAGTTTTATTTTATGTTTTTAGTTATTGTATTTACTATTGTGATTTCTAATTGTGTGTGTTGTAATAGGGGGCGAGCCTGGTTAATGGCAATAGGCTCGCTCCCTATTACATAGGACTTAACATACCGGCGAACTGTGGGTGTATATTGTTACCCCTCTGCTTACACCTCCAGGGAATACAGTTGTTGTTGGGTTGTGGTAAGCAAGCTAGTGTGATCATGAAATAAAACTTTTAAGGGTCGGTACATATCTGACGGAAATATCAGGGCGTATCATCGCTTTACTCTTGATGTACTAACGCATCATCGGTTGTGTGTGAAAGGTCGAATGTTTTATTATATATTTGCCTATTCTGGCGTTACGCGACAAATAATACGCGACGCATTTTCCGTCAGAGGTGTACCGACCCTAAACCGATTTCTATTCATTTGAACAGGTTGAAACCATAGGCGACGCTTACATGGTGGTGTCGGGTCTCCCAGAACGCAACGGCACGCGGCACGCTTGTGAAGTAGCTCGGATGTCGCTGGCTCTTCGCGATGCTGTGAGCAGGTTCCGCATCAGGCATCGGCCGCAAGACCAGTTGAAGCTCAGGATTGGGCTACATTCGGGTACGTTTCTTATAGTTAAAAGAATACAAGATGTAGTTTTGCAACCTTGTCAAACTCAAGGAATTAATTGAGACACGGATTGACGACGCGGTTGGCGCAGTGGTCGAGCGATCGACTGCCGCGCTGCTTGTCGCGGGTTCGAATCCCGCACGGAACAAATATTTGTATGATCTACAGATAGTTGTTCCGGGTCTGGTCGTTTGTGTATCTGAGTTTATGTGTTTATAAACGCACCTACGATACAGGAGAAATTCCTAGTTTGGGGCAACGTTTTATAAAAAAGAAAAGAAAGAAAGAAAGAATCATGCTCGTAATTCTTAACACGAATCAATAATAAAATACATTGGTATTGAAATTTATATTCTTTGACGTGATTTTCCAATTCGAACTAGCCATCTTGCCAGAGGGTTTAGGCGCTGTGCACACATTGGTATAGCCGTGCGACAACTCTGCCTACCGCATACGCAACTGGGCGATTCTGATTTTTGCAAGAGGTGTATTCTGAAATACTGTTGTTTGATAGTCTAGTAGTAGATTCTTCGTGTGCAATAGTTAACTTTTTATTAAGTATATTTTTTGTAACTTTTTATGGGTCTTTGTTACCTGAAATAGATGATATATTATATTATTATATAGTTACAACTGAAAAAACAAGTATTTATTAAAGATTGACCAGGTATCGTAATAATATTTGATTACCTACTTCTTTCTTTTTATGACAATCTCCTAAAATTTGACGAGGATGCAAAACTACACCTTGTATAGCCACGAAGTTACTATTATAAGTGCATAGATCAGATACCCACCACCGTGGCACCAGCCATGATATCACCTCACCACCTTTGGTTGACTGGTAGAGAATGCCTAAGGCATTAAGTCCACCTTTGTACTTTTGTTGCATAAAGTTTAAATAAATAAATAATACCCAGATATGTCGAAGAAATAGTTTGCGGCGTGATTTGTGGTCTATGCCCACATCGATTTCACCTATTTTTAATCCCCGACTCAAAAGAGGGGTGTAATAAGTTTGACGTGTCTGTGTGTCTGTTTGTCGTAGCTCTTAAACGGGTAAAGCGATTTGTATTTGTTTTTTTTATTTGAAACAGGTTTCCTAGCGATGGTTCTTAGATATGATTTTATCATAATCGGTTCAGCCGCTTCAAGTTTACCAGCTCTTACAAAAAAAATATAAGAATGACAAAGGAACTACTAGCAATAAGCTATGGTGAAAGCTATTGCGAAAATAGAGATAATGATAATAATACATTTATTTATTTCCACAAATCACAAGATTATGTGGTAAAGAGAGAGAAAGGAGGCATGGAAATAGAAATGTATGACACAAACACATTAACACACGAGGTTGGACATGTAAAGCGCGAGCCGCGCATGCGGGCCCCCGCATGCGGCGCGCGCATCCGTCAGGCGCGTCCGTCAGTAGACATATGGGTTTTTGACTTATCGCCCACGGTCCCCGCTCGCTCCCGTAGAAAATTTGTTAGCATTATATTTTATAAAAGTTTCACTGGCTAGTAGCCTACACCATTATAAATGTAATTTGGAGTTCAAACTACCAACATAGAAAATAAAACCAACAATCGTTTTACATCACTAAATAATACAAATCCTCTTCAAATTGAACCACGAACAAAATCTTGAACTTTAGTTCAAGAAAACAAACAAACAAAATGTCAATATTTATTTGTAGATAACGTAATCCCGTAAATCTTTAGAACTTGGTCTTTATCAAAACCATTTATCACAAGTCTGAAAGCTGTCAGTAGATAAACTATTTAGTAAGTATTTGAGTCTCAACGCTGTCAAAATATCTTAGAAGAAAGATTTTCTGAGCTTATCGTATTAATGTCGTTTAAATTAAATCAACTGTGTATTTCTTTTGTATAAATATCTTAAAAATTGATTTATTTTATTTACATTATAAAACATACTTAAATAATTAATGAATAAATGGAATAATAATAATAAATCTTTATTTCAGAGCATAATGTCCATATTAATAATAATTACAAAAAGTTTATAAAATTTGAGCACAAATAAACGTTTTTAAGATACTTGAGTCCTGTTTATCTGATATGACTTGTAGGATGCTGTTAGTGCTACCCCGGACTCTGCTTAACAAAGAAGCGAGGCGCTTGCGCATGATGGCATGAAAGCCGTCTACCCTGGCTTCCGCAAACATACCAGAGGCGCTACAAAAACGAGGCAGCCCTAACAACATCCTAAATCCATTGTTATATTGGACACGTAGGGCACTGAGCGGTCTCTGCGTATACCTGAACCACAGGCTGCACGTGTAGAAAGTCTGGCAGTAGGCTCTAAATAGTGTGACTTTAACTTGGTCACTACAACGCGCAAACCTGCGGGCCAGCATATTGCTTCTGACCGCCAATGCCCTACGTTCCCTTTCTATATCAACTCGGTCATCAAGACCCTCGGTAACGTAATGTCCAAGGTATTTAAACTGGTGAACCCGCTTCAGTTCAGTACCATTCAATTTAATCGCAGGTACATTTGACGGACACTTACCGGAGGCCTTGAAAACCATGTACTCACTCTTATTACAATTATACACTAATCCATGCTTATTGCTATATGTTTCACATATGGCTAACAACCGTCTCATTGAGCCTACAGTTGGGGTCAGCAGCACCATGTCATCAGCGTAACTAAAGTTGTTCATACTTACATTATCGATCGAGCACCCTACTCGTGTGCTGCTGAGTTCAACTATAAGCTCATTCACGTACAAGTTGAAGAGCTTCGGAGAGCTCAAACCGCCTTGCCTCACCCCGCACTCCAACCTGTACGCTTCGGAGAAGCTGCTCGCCCATCTTACATAATTTATCTGGTTCTGGTACCAGAAATGAAAAATTCGTTGTACCTGTGTAGGCACGTCAGTTCTCTTGAGCTTCTCCCATAATACGTCATAAGACACGAGGTCAAATGCTTTGGAAAGGTCAAGAAAGCACGCATACACAGGCGTACTTCTTTCAGTATAGTACTGAACAGTGTGCTTGAGACTCAGAATTGCGCTTTCAGTAGAAAGTCCAGCGCGAAAACCGAACTGAGCGTCGTGAAGGTTAAGGTGTTTTTCAAGTTCTGAGTCAAGCACACTGTCCAACACCTTGGCAACAACAGTTGCCAAAGAAATAGGCCGGTAATTATTGTTATCGGACAAATCGCCAGTTTTGTTTTTAACGATTGGTACAACAACCGTTTTCATAAGGTCCGAGGGCAGGTACGAGTGATTCAGACAAATAGTATAGAACATCGCAAGCACGCGTGGCAGATGAACGCCAGCGTACTTCAAATGCTCGACACTGAGCCCATCATGACCCGGCGACTTACCCCTAGACATACTACTCACAATTTGACGCACTTGTTTGGCTGACACATTATATAAGTCGCCGGCCATGGTAGACCCAGGATCTCCAGATGACGGACCAAGCGATGATTTTGTCGCAAAATGCTCTCTAAACAGTTCAGCTATATCTCTGCTATCACTCGCGCCGCCCACACTTACAGGGAGACCCGATTTATGATTTAGGTTGTTAGTCGCTTTCCAAAAAGCACTAAAATTTTTTGAGGCTCGATATTCTGAAATTACATCCATTTTCAGCTGTTCTTTATGATTCTGACACCATTTTAGTTTATGTTTGAATAATTTACGACTTTCACACATTTCCTCATATACTGCACCAGATTGTGGCCTACCCTGAGAAACCCAGTGTAAAAACTTACTCCTGGCCTCCCTGTGTGCTCCACAAACATGCTTGTTCCAGCCTGTCACATGCCTTTTCCTCCTATGCGCGCGAGGCTGAGTTACACACTTGCTAATAGCTGAGTCTGTTAGTGCCGTTATTATATCCTTATATATTTTATCTAAATAATACCTATGCTTCTTACAATTACAAATATTATAACTACATTGTCTTAATTCTACCGGAAAATCTATTAACTTAAGTTTACTATTGCACATTTTAGTATAGTTTTGTATCTGTTCTTTGGTTCTATATCCCCAAACAACTTCATTTGGTTTATTGCTGCTACTTGAACTGTTTTTACATGTAATCGCATTTAACTCACACTCAATGACTAGTGGCAAATGGTCCGACCAGAACGTGTCATATTTTATAGATACGTTATTAATAGTTTGACTAGCAGAATGACTAACAACACAGTGATCGAGCCATCTCACACAACCATGAGCTTCGCTAATAAATGTGTAGTTGTTTGATACACTTCCCAGTACATCCATATCCGCACATGTCCATTGTTGATCCATACACAAACTAACCAATTCGTTACCAAACAATTCGCCCGGATGTGCGTTAAAGTCTCCTAATATGTAAATAGCTTCTATTAAAATGCTTTTATTAAATTACAACTATGTACAGTTAATAAAATGAAAAAAAAGGTATAAAATATGTAAGATTTAAAAAAAAAACCGGTCCTTTTGGAAATCTATGGGGGAGGCCAATTTAGCAGTGGACGTCCTACGGCTGATATGGTGATGATGAAATATCTTACGATTATTTGTATAATTATGTTAAAGGTTTAACAAAATGTGTGTGTGTTTGTTTGTTGTTTGGATAATTAACCTAAATACAAAACTAATAAATAATAGTTAAATTACAACGTATACTGCTATATTCTTATATTCATAACTAGTTCTACTAGCAGTTACCCGTTATTTATTATAATGAAACAGAATACCAAAAGCTTATAAAATCAACATAAAAAAGACCACATATTATAGACGTACCTACTTATAAAAATAAAATGCTAGCAATAAAAAAAGGGAAGCCTTGGCTCCGAGTTCAAAGCAATTGGAAGTATTGCCAAGTTTTCAGAAATATAATCATAATAATATTTAGCGTTCAATCTTGAAGCCTAAGTTTGTAATGACGTCAGTTTCTGATTGTCTAGCCATTTCTCTCTTTGTGTGGACAAAAATCAACGTTTTAATGGTAAAAAAAAATGAATTATAAACTTTACTTGATGAACTCAACCTTTTACTTACGGTAAAGGGCCTGCCCCACGTCCAACATTTTGTAGCACCGATTATCACACCGTTCAATAGCTCCATAGTTTCGTTCTACTGACTTTTAGTAGGTCATCTGCTTTGGTATATTGGAATTCATATGTTCCATTTTCTCCTACAAAAAAATCGGGCACCGATTGTCTGACCTGTGTGGGCAACCAAAAATTAACTGCCGTACAATATTTAACACTGCAAAAATAAAAAGCTTTATTCAATATGATTATTTGTGTGTATTTAACATCCATAGTAATCCATACTCTATGGAAATATGAAATGTCTACATAATTATTACGGTTCAAAAGATGCAGCTCTGTGACAGACGGGCGAACAAACAGGGAAATCTTAGTGTAAGACTTAGCTGGTTGTCCGTCCGTCCGTAGATAAGATGGATGGTTGTCAGATGGATGTTAATCCATCTGTTCTGCCGCTCTTTGCGTACGGAACCTCAAAAATTGACTGTTTCTGTCGACAACACAAATCCTATTCTCTACAAAATCAGAAACCAGTCAAACAAAAAAAATCTCGGCAATTTTACCATTGCCGAATTGTGGGCCGAAAAAAATTACCTACCGACCCAAAGCCATTCAAACATAAACTCAACAATCACTCGTGTTGAAAATCAAAAGGGGTAAAAAAACTTGGCCCTCGACTCACGGAATTTGGACGAAAACACAGTGCCACATTCATTCCTTTTCAAAGTAATGAGCTGTGGCGTAACGTACTCGAAATGTAAATAAAATATGAGCTAGCTCTTTTGTGGGCACGGAAAATGTTATTTTTTTAGGCATTCTAATTACTTTGCCAGCTTTTGAGCTTGTTATTTAGATATCAAAATAAAGGACGCTCTTTGAACTCGGCTTATGTTTCTAATTAAACGTACATCGCTTCATAAAAATTTCTTTATTTTTGTTTTTTGTGAAGACACCCACTTATTAGCATGAAAACATCCAAGAAATAATTATAGTCAAGTTAACCTTTACCAACAAGCAAAGAAAATTTTTATTTGCTTTTACAATATACCATATCGTATACCACGCAGTTATTTAGCTGATCGCCAAATACATTTTGTACATTTTACTCAAAAACATATATTTTGTCTTGCAAACAAAAGGAAATATTTCAATTCTGCGTTTTCCAACAGGTCCTTGTGTCGCTGGCGTGGTAGGTTTGAAGATGCCTCGCTACTGCCTTTTCGGTGACACCGTGAACACTGCGTCGAGAATGGAGTCCAATGGAGAAGCTCTCAAAATCCACGTGTCTCCAGATACGAAGGCACTACTCGACCTCTACGGGACCTTCCATTTGGAGTGCAGAGGAGAAGTTGCTATGAAGGTATAAACATTCATTAATTGCACCAATTTTGAGAGCAAAATGTTCCATTTCCAAGGTGTCCTCGAAGTGAATTGTTTCTATTTCGGCAGTTTAAATTATTATGATTGTCAACTGCCGTCTCATCGGAGAATCCTTTCGATTAAAATGGAGGATGAGGAACTTTCCACCTTCCTTCCTTTTACCTCCTTTCCTTATACCTCGACATAACCTATTCTTGGAATTCTTCAAATAGCTAGTAAATTCTTCACTGGTCTTTGAGAATGTAAAATTCTTCAATAATGTTTTCAGATTGCTATAATGTTCCTGACACGAGAAAACAGCCTGCATTGAAAATTTAATAATAATAATAAATTTAATGTTTCACGTGCGAAAGCATATTTTAGTGAACAACCGTTACATATAAATATTTATAGGTATAGCATTTATTTCGTGGACATCGAATTCATTAAAACACATTGGACATTTTAATTTTTAACATCATCAAAATGTAATCAACTTTATCAAAAGCTGTTTGAAAGGTTTCACCTGCCTATTGTCTGAACTATCTATTAAAACATTTTATGGCTATCGCCATGTCATCAAAATGTCGGTATTCTGAAATGAATAGAGCCCACAGGAATACTCCGAACTGGTTTTGTTCATAGGTCCAATAATTTGAATTGAGTGAAAATTAATTGTGTTTAAATATTGTATTTGTAACATTAAATTAATGGGTTATTTTAGGACAGCTGCTGTATAATTAAAATGTCTGGGAATATTATAAAAATAGTTAAAATAACTATTATTTTTCCAGTGTCGGTTTAATAGCCTCGTGGTGTGAAAGTGCAAAGTGTTATTCACTTAGATAAAGAAAGTGCAAAGTAATGACAGAGAAAAAAAAAGCTAACACTATTTTTATTAAATTTTCTTTTTGTTACAGGGCAAAGGAATTCTAGTCACATATTGGTTGTTAGGCGAAATCATAGACCCTAATGCGCCAAAAGAGAAGCCGTTATTAGTCAAAACTCAGACACTGTCGACAGAAAGTGGGTCCTTGTCACACCTGACTCCGTTCCGGCAACGATTAGACCAAAGTTCTAGATCATCAAGTAGGAGAGGATCAGGAATATTCCAACAAAAAACAGATATGAACAAATTAGAGAAAGAAGCTCAACCATTACTACAAAACCTAAGTATTCAGAGACAGCAATCAGATCCTACGGAACCCGTGACAAATGGCATTACTGATAATGGAGACGAAATAGACAAGCAAAGCGTTTCAAACTCCATATCACTGAATGTCAATTCGTTGAACCACAATTCAGTTAACTGCAGTCAACCGAGAGTTAAGTTGAAAGACTGCCAGACTACGAACGCTATCACCAACTACAAAACGAACAAAATAGGTAATAACAATTGGATTTCCAAGTTACCCACAGCGAGCTCATTTGATAACGGCACCAAGAAAGGCGCGGAACGGTTAAAGGATTACAGTAGTGTCCCATTACTGTCTAAAGCTGATACACCAAACGATTCAATTGTGTAGATTTTCTGTGAAATTAGAATGGACGAAAATTCACATCCTTTTAATGCGAAAAAGTTGTGCGAAAAATTAATGCTTCTGTGTTATTTCGGTCTTAAAGTGGGTGTTGTAATTTTGCTCTAACTTGCTCGTTCAAGTGGTATTTGCATATTTATATGTATTATACAAAACTCTAATGAATGAGCCCCTAATGGTTTGCATTTCCAAAGCCATTTGTCTCAATTTATTCGGACGTTTCAGGAGGTGATCGTTGAGGTCCACTTTAACCTTTTCTGCTAGAGAAATACCTGTGTTGTACAAGAATCAAAATCTTATTAACTGCAAGTACCTATTTATGAAGATAAAGATTTATAGGTATTGTGTCCATACTTCAACATTCATATGTGTTACCTATTCTTAGAAGTTAATTAAGATAAATAATGGGTAATTCGTGCAATGGATATAAACAAAAGTAAGCTGTAGGTGTAGCAAATTAATATTTCAGATAAATTATGAAAGATGTAAAATAATATTGAAGCGTGGTATTTGACTCATGTTCAGTTACTTTATTCGTATCATTTACTTGTAAAGTTACATATAAATACGAATGTGTTTGTCAATCGAAGTATAATATTGTTTCAATGTACCAAGGCCCACTTGCACCAAAACTAGGCTAAAATCAGTTAACTTCAGGTTAAGTTACATATTTCCAGTTGGAATAGATTTATCATCGTGGTGAAAGGATTGGTCAGCTAGACGCTACGTTACCGAGCACTAGCCGTCCAGGGAGCGCCAGACGTTTTGAATCAGTACGATTTAGAATAAACGTCGCTCGGGGACGCTCCTTTGATTTCGACTGAAAAGGATAAAATTTAAATTCAATATTGTGTTACGCCATCGAAAATGGACACACGAATTACTTAACCAAGCATTTGTGTGTTTTATAATTGTAACATCGTAGAGCTTTTGTCCCATAATGTAATCCGATTAAATATAAATGAACGAGCTATGAATAAAACATCTATGTGCGTCCCTTTCGCACTACAGTATTGGATCTAAAACTGTCTCGCGTGTTTTGTGTTTTGAAATACATTTTCGTTTTGATCGCTTGGTGTTTGAGATCATTGAATCAATTTCGTGTTATTGTTGCAATGGTTACTAATGTCAAAGAAGACTATTGTTTGTTGTACAGATTGTAGAGGTATTTTATCCGTGGCTGAGTGGTGATTTCAATCAAGGCGAACATTATGGAAAAGAAAATACGTTTTCATGACCCTAATTTTTCCAAGAGTGATTTACTGCTGTGCGTCCCAAAGTTCAAACATGTAATAGACGATAAGAAAATTTATGGCGGTACCCTTCAGTAATAACATAAAGCTTGGCATTATATTATTACACAACTATCAGTTGCCAGCTAAATACTGAAAACATACAAAAATAAATTGAACAGTTTGAAAAATATCAGTGCATAACAATCAACTTTGACGTTACTAATCAGGAATTTATTATTTAATCCTCCAACATCGACTGGTTAAGATTTAAAAAATATAACCTAATTTGGGCACGGATCGTCACTCACTGGACACCTGATGGAGGTAGACCGCGGCGAAGGACGATCTGGTCTTATTTGCGAGGCGAGCATGGCCAGACATCGCACAAGACAGAGAAGTTTGGAAGGAGAAAGGGGAGTCCTTTGCCAACAGTAGGAAACTTGACAGGTTAACAAAAAGAAAAATATGAATCCGTCTTGATGGCGCAACACAAATTGATAATATAACCCCATGTTAGCAACTGAACTGAAGTTAATAAGATAACCAGGTGCAAGCGGGCCTAACTCTTTAAAGTTATGTAATATAAAATAACAAAAAAAAGCGATTCTTGTTCTCACTTTATGATGTGTCAAAGTAACCTTAAAAGCAAATGTTACCAATAAAGTAAATTTTAAAATAATAATAAATGTTTAAATGTCAATAATAGGTTACTTGGTGTTTTAATAGTTAAGGCAGCAGTAACCTTCGATTTCGAACACAATGTGTTGATGTAAATTTCAGTGACCCGTGCAAAGTTCGCTCTAGCATGTTGTTACTATACATGTATCTGTATCTCTTGGCTATAAATATAAAACGTTCACATTTTACTTACATTCCCTCCCTATAAAGAGCTTAGAAGTCTATCCTACTATGAAGAAGCTTGATTTGTCTACGAAAATATTCCGATTCAGCGTTTTTTTTTTGGAATGATACACATTGAGCAATTCAGATCAGTCGATAGGCTTTCCTGACTTTTGATAGGTGCGCTAAACTTACCTAAAGCTCGGGTTCCACTACAGCTGAGAGGAAAGAAGATGTCTCGCAAACAACCAATAGGATACTGTGTTGTGTTGAAGCTAAACGGCGAGAAATGAATTAACGCGAGCCGATTGGTTGTAAGAGAGGAGAGTGGAGACCGGGCCTAAGTCTTGTTTTCATTCAGCTTTTTTAAACACGAATGCTTTTACACAATGTAGCTAAAATTACGATACAATTGACTGCTGTGTTGCGTATTGCGGGTCCAATTCCCGCATGGAACAAATAATTATTCCGGGTCTGGATGTTTGTATATGTGAGTTTATTATGTTTGTCAACGCACCCATGATACAGGAGAAATTCCTGGAACGGGGGATCATTTTTTTATTTTATTAGAAAATTAACACAGGCCCGGATTTACTCTTCAAGCCTTTAAAACTGTGGCAGAAACTACAGGCGAAATTTCATATTTGCGTTATATATACCGAAATAAATGAATTAGAACTTCTGTATAGAAATTAATTTCACATTTAGTATTTAATATTCGCCTTGCGGGCGTTTTATCTCGCAGCGTTTAGTAATAAACATAATAATACGTATATTCCAGTTTGTCATGACATCATTTTGAATTTACTTTCGGAATTAGATAGATTTGTGAACCTACCCGTACATAGATTAAAAATAATTAGCCCTTTGTTTGTTTACGTCTATTGAATGTTTCAACGTTTATATATGTGTGGATGAATTATTGTGAAATACCATACAATAATACAATACCATTTACCGAACAAATATGCATAATTAACGTAGCCAGGCTACGAATTATAAATAAAAAAATGATTGACATAATTACAAATTCCATACGATAATATTTACATTAGTATTACATGTTGGATATTTGACGAAGTTCATTATGCGGTGCGTATTTGTTTTATGGCTTCGCTCCACACAAAAAGCTCAACGAAGTAGGTATTACAGCTTCCGACGTAGAAAAAAAATGTTGTACAGTGGCCAGCAAATCTAGTATCTTCTTTGATTCTTTTTTAACTTTATTGCCAAAAAATAAGGTTCATGATCAATTGGAATTTGACCGTTTGAGGTACGGACAGCAACAAAAGCCCATTAACAATGTTACTTTTACATAATTATCATTTAAATAGACACGAAATAACACAATTCACTGCTATTCAGAATTTTAGGCAACACCTACCCCTTAGGTAGGTGTTGCCTAAAATTCTAGGCAACACCTACCTAAGGGTTCATTTTATCTTAACTTTAGATTAATTTCGTATTTTCTTTGATATCGTGGTCAATTAAAAGGATATAATTAAAACTCCTTTTTTATGACAATCGTGTAAAAAAAACTGAAATGTTAATTTACTTTTGTCGTTGACTACCTTATGTGCTAGCCGTCTGTACAATATGCTCAAGCGCAGATAAATTTGGATGCTCAATGTGTACGTTCCTTAACACAGTCCATATGTGTCTACTTAGGACATTTTATTTATTACAAGTGATGAGACTAGTTTGTAAATATTATGTACTTAATTGTTTATTTATTGTAAATAACGTCTTACTTTTAACTATGTTGTGATCTTAGAAAGGTATATTTATAATTGTAGATGGTTAAATGAGAACGTAAATGTTTCTTAAACGTTATAGCAAATATAATGAGTGAGAATTATTTTAGTTGTTTTATTGAATCTAGTACCTTCCTAACTATGAGTAGGTACATACATTATTTTTTCTACCTGCCCCCCTAGCCAAGTCACAAACGATAAACGCAAACGCTGAGTAGGCTCTAATAGATCTTCAACTTTATGTGCTTGGTTTTAAATTGAAGAGCTTATGAAGATTGCATAGCGTTTTCGTTCTTTCCAGTCGCTAACGCTTAGAAATATTTAATAGATTTTTAACATAAGGATCAGGGGTATAAAGTTCAAAATCTATTGGTACCTACCGAGCGTTTACGATTATCGTTTGCGACTTGGCTAGAGGCTGGTGTGTGTTTCTCTTCATATCAAAATCTTTTAGCTTCAGCCTGTGACTTCATCACAAGGTAATTTTTTTGTTAATTATTGCATTCTGGAAATATTTCTACTTGATGTTTGAAACAGAGAAACTTGAGCACCTATGAAACCTATTGTACTCACCAATACAGGATAAGTTTTTAACCAGTGCGTAAATTTTTTTTGGTAGTTCAGTGTCAGTAATAGAACACATTTCCGTGTTTAGTTAAAAAAAAAAATTAAAAAAAATTTCATCCTTATCCGAGTTTGAAATAAGCAAAACATCCAGGACATAATCTATTCGCCATACCATCAATGAAAACTCGCGGCCGCCGCCGCCGCCCGGGCGCATGGCTGGGGTGAGGGGGTGGGGAATGCGCTAGCGCCGAGTGACAATGAAATATGGTTTTTAAGTAAACATGTTTCGTAAGCGATAACTTTTTTTTTTAGTACTAAGACATATCAAAATAAAATATACGTGTTTAATAAAACGTGTTGAAGTTTATTATGGCAAAATTTACGCACTGGTTAAAAAATTTTCCTGTATATGAATGCAGTAACCACATATTACGCCATCAAGTAATGTACCGAGCAATCCGACGCCCCATCCTGCATTTGCCAACGCCAATGGTCCTGCCAGCAAATCTTGAGGCAAGTCCAAGGAAGTCTTGAGGATTTTATTTTAGTATAGTGAACCGTAGGGTTTTATTAAACTCAGTGACCGAATACGCAGTACCGCTACGATATATCGTACGATATAAGCTATATACGATACGCTCCCATATCAATAAGTGTTGAAGCATCACTTCAATTCTGCACCACTAGACCCACTAGTTTACGTTAGCAATTAGTAGATTATAATTATGTTTTAGCTATAAGATTTTTACCAGGCGTTTAACTTTTTTGACCTCCATAATTGTGAATGTCATGACTGGCAAATAAAAACTGGTACACTGCAATCTACGATCCTGATTTTTTAATTCTACAAATTCCTGAGGACTTCCTACAATTTTATACAAATAAGTCTTCAAAACTAAAGTAAGATTGGGTAGGCTATAATTGTAGAGAAGAGGTCTTGAGTTCGATTCCCAGGCCGAGCAAAGTGTTATTGGGTTTTTCTATGAAATTCTCAAAAGCAGCTCGGAGTTTGGATTTGTGCCCGGTTAATGGCAATAGTCTCGCCCCCTATAATATGGAACCTAAACATACCGGCGAACAGCAACAAGCGTGATGGTTCGACAAGTGATGGTATGTTATTAGGGCAGAGGAGTCAGGGTCTTCAAGCAGTGGGTGCCAGAAGAGGGAGGCAATCCTGTCATGATTACTTGGAGACTTATTTGTGCGATTGACCAGGGAAGGAAATAGTGGACAGTTATAGGTAGAGCTTTGCCTAAAAGTGGGACAATTCATACCTTATGGATATCAATAATTAAAATAAATAGTCTATCTGTCAGGGTTTTGTTAACCAGTGTCGAATAAAGGCTCGAGCAGAGCGGACGTGTATTGTGTATGCGTAGACGTGTGCACGTACCACTGAGTTGTAATGTATGGAACTCTATGAGACAGGACACACCGCTTGCGTAACATAGATGTGCGCGCCAAGACACAAACAAGCTACGTGACTTAATAGCGCGTATACAGAAAGTGGGGAACGTCGAAAACAGCTGTCAAATATTTACCTGTTTTGATTAATTTGTCAATATTACTCTATGAAAATAAGAAATATGGCTACCTAATGAACTAGAATATTAATAATGAATTGCAATTAAAACACTGATATTTGATGTTGTACCCGTTTTAGGTGTAAAAAGGCATTTGTAAAGTTTTCAAATACTTTTTTACATCTAAAACTAAATATTCGGTGTTACGATATTAATTATTGCATTTCATAATCAATATTCTAGTTCATTAGTTAGCCATAAATTTCTTATTTTCATACAGTAATATTGACAAATTAATCTAAATAGCGAAATATTGGACAGCTATTTGCGTTTCCCAGTTTCTGTATATTATTATGCGCTCTTACGCCGTACCTTACGCAGAGCGGAACGGCAACGTCGCGTTGATGACGTTTGTATTCACTGGCGCGCCATATTGGATATCACACCGAACAAGTCTGAGCACGCACGTACCATAGCAGTGCGTTGCCCTACGCGTGTCACAACAGACATGGATTTTATTACAAAGTGGTTATTTGTTTTGTTTTAATAATGAATAGCGATAATAAAGAAAAACTTATTGAAATTGTGCGAAGATATGACTGTATTTACAATCCAAAAAGTAAAGACTACAAAAATGTATCGTATAAAAGTTTATTATGGGATAAAATTGGAGCTATACTTAAAATACAAGGTATGTACTTATTTAGCTATTAAAATATGTAATAAACTTTTCTCTAATAGTAATTGCATCATTAGGTGACCTTGTGTTTGTGCGTCTAGGTATTAAAGCACGTTCTTCCGAGTTTATTTTAGTTTGAATCTCGTGCATCTTAATATCACCGTATTTTATCTTTAATTACTAATAATATTATAATGCTGAAGAATTTGTTTGTTTGTTTGAACAACTCTCAGGAAATACCGGTCCGATTTAAAAAATCTTTTTGTGTTAGATAACCATTGATATACATACAAAAAACCCAAGATGCACATTCAACGTCTGAAAAACGTCCCCAAAAAATGAGCACAGCATTCTAAATTGTGCGCTCATTTCAAATAGTCTCGTGGCCGTTAGGGTGGGTGTTTGGTCTCGCGTCGCTTCACTCGCGTCTGGGAGCAGTCGTTAAAAATGCCGAAGTGTTCCGTGAGAAATTGTAAAAATATTACGTCAAGAAGGTTAAAAAAGGATGGGATATCGTATTTTCGATAAGTAAAAAAGTTTATTGATTAGTTTTTGTTGTTTTTATGACTGATTACAGCAAGCAATGTGTGATTTTGGTTTATTTTTTCTAAAAACTTCATTCAACGTTCAAAGTACAATACGGCCAACTTCAATGGCCGCTTGTTCAGTATTAGAACAACGCATTACAGCCTCCTTTTTATTTTAGTCGCATTATAAAAATGACCCTGTTCTAATAAATGGAATCGATTTTTTTTATTTGTATATTTTTTTTTTTATTATTAAATTTATGTACTTTTGAACTTTTTTGTATGTAGTTTTTGACAATTATATTTACGTTGTATAAAGTATAGGTAGCCAATTTTTTTTTTTTTTAATGTTCGTAAATATTATGATGTTAACGATTAATTTATGGACCAACTTATGTAATTTATGGATTAACTTAGTTCGCGACATGCGGCATGCTAAGGATAGAAGTGTCGGTTAGTCTGTAGTCTGTAAGTGTCACATTATAAATTACGTGGAAACTTCTAATTTTTATATTTTACTTTTCCTCGTTACCCAATACGATGTGGGGAATGGACATCAATCGTCAGTCGACAAAGGCAAGAAGATTTTTTTAAGCCGAATAATTCAAGCGTCGTCGTCTATGTTCCGAGCATTTTTTGAAGGAAGATATGTATGTCACTTCAAAAGGCATAAAACGTCTTCGTAAAAAGTAAAATTGTCTAAAGGAGACTGGCGGTTTTAGGCCTGAACTCCTACAGAAATGAAACTTATACGAAAAAAAAGTAGATTTTTACGTTTAACTATTTTCTTCAATACTATTTTCAGATAAGTTCTCTAAGAGGAGAAAAATAAGTTGTAATATAGCGAGTACAATTTGAAAAATCGATTGTTGCGATTTTTCAAATTATGATTGCGATTGAAAATGAGATTGGTTCCTTTATCACAATAATTATATCCCAAAGTAGGTCTTGGCCTGGGTATATATAGGTATTCTTTTAGGGATTTATAATATAATTCACAGGTTTTGTAATTAATTATTCACTTAATATCGATTCACTTAATCGATTATTTACATTGCCATACTAAAAAATAGAAAATAGTTTTTAGGTTGGCAACAAACTGTCACTTGTCACCTGTAGATTAGGGATGCCCAAAAAAAGTCTGTTGTATCGACATATCGCATCGTAACCGTATCACCGAGTATATCGATTATTCGAGGTTATTTAGTAGGTAAAATATTATTAAAACATTAAATATATCGTAAAAATTAAAGAAATACATACCATTCTTTAATTTTTACAATAAATATTGTATGTTATAAAAAAAAAGGAATTTATATGTATGGAAGGTTGGTTTATTCATTATAAAAAATACAGTTGCCACTTATCAGCACTCAAACTGCGTAAAACTAATAATTTGGATAACCGCTGTGGATTTATCCTGTTACGACTTTCTGATAGTGTGGATCCAGCTAAAGAAAAGAGACGTTCGGAAGGCACCGAAGTTGCTACCACAGACAAATAACGTAGTGCGGCGGTAGTACTCATACAAACACACAAAGTTATGTAAATCTACCTACAATTAACAAGTCTAAACAAAAGCCAGTTGATTTGGTCAATATCTTATTACCAGAGGTCGGAATTAGTTAAAGTAAATAATGTGTTTGTATCGAAATGTTGATAATAATATTGGATCTTCACGGTACATTTTAAACAAAGTTATACTTTGATTTGAATATTCGATACGTTAATGCGATATTTTATTGGAATACGATATATCGAGGCGCATCGTATGGCCGAAATATCGTATTAAATATCGATATATCGTATAGCGCTGTATCGATATTTCGATATATCGCATCGTATTCGGCATCCCTACTGTAGATCAATATTTTATGTCAATATCTGGCGTTCGTTGTTGTTGTAATTTTGCGCCGGTGTTTTGTCGTTTTCTCTCTGTGTTATTGATTATTATATTTGACCTTGGCTTTGTATTTTGGACTGTATATCTTGCATAAACGTTGACCTGGCGAATTACCATTTGATATTCTTAGCGATTTTGGATTGTGACGATAATGGAAAGATTACCTACGTTGTGCTAATTGCACCATAGCTACTCAAAGATTGAGGAGACATGTATTGACGGGATCGGGTGATCAAGAAATACTGTATATAGGTAATAAGGCAGTGGCGAACCCATACAATAATAAAATACAGTATAATACTTATTATTCATGTTTTATTAGTGAATTAACATTAAACTCTGCAATATTGATTTTCGTCCTTAACATAACCTTATGTCAATGTCAAAAGTTAAAGTCTTATATCTACTTTCAGAGAACTTTTTAGAAAAAGTGGCAACCATACATGGTTTTCTAATTAATAATGCTATCAGGAAGCATTGAACTTATCCGTGTAGGTGACCAGGCCGAACGCTCCTAAGAAACCCGCCAGTCTCCTTTAGTTGTATTTTAATTTTAATGTTTTAATTGTCTATGACAATTCAAACCAAACATTTTGAACCAAATATTTTAATAAACAATTTACCCATAAACATGTTTATGCCCAAATAAAAGTTTATTTATGGGTTTAAAACACAATTTAACTTTTAAAATACTGACTAATAAAAAATAATTAAAAAAGTCATGTTCGACTCCACTCAATGCCTTGTCCTACCGAGCACAGTCGGTCGTAAAATTTTATTGCTTTATAAGTACACTGCGTTGTAATATCAACTTTAAACAATTAGCGTAAGGTTGAACTTGCAATAATATATTATGCTTGTAGCTAATAGAAAGAGACAGAAATACGTTTGGGGACATCATGCGTTACTTTTATTCGAGACTGTGCATGTTGGGTTTTTTGTATATCAATGTAGATAACCCATTTATTGAGGAAAGCTATAGGTATAGGCTATGTACCATCACGCTACGTCTGATTGGAGCGGAGCATCAATGAAAAATGTGGCAAAAACGGGGAAAAATATTCCTTTTGAGGGCTTTCGTTGCGTGCGCTGCGTAAACGTTACGTTACGCAAAAATAATGTATGAGAGAATTGTTTCTCTTAGAATATACTAAAAACAAGTCCGCAGTAGTAAATGCCTAACTTTTAAGGTTGACTTACTGTAGACATTTTTATGGCCACAAAATTTGTTGCTTATACCTCAGAATAACAGATTTTAGGCTACATCGCATCGCGCTATGATTCACGGGAACGGATCAGTAACCAAAAACCTAACGTAATGCGGGTAAAACCGCGGGGCACAGCTAGTTCTTACATAATTATGGCACTTTAAATCTATATATATGTTGCAGTCAAAACTCTTAACCAGTCAAAAGTACTATTGACTAGCAAAATCAGTCAAAACTACTTTTGACTGAACAGGTTGGTCAAAAGTGGTTTTGACTGAAAAATATTGGTTATTAGTACTTTTGACTGCAAATTTGCGGTTAAAAGTACTTTTGACTAACGCTCTTCGTCAAAAGTAGTTTTAACTGCAATAAAGCATCAGTCAAAAGCACTATTAACTTGTCAGATGTGAATAATGCTTAAAAAGCATAGTCGAGGAGCCCCGCTTCGCGGGGCTCAAGGGTTTACAAAAAAAATAACCACGAAGTAGATGGCGGGGTCTGTTCGCTCGCTTCGCTCGCTCTCTAGACCCCGCCATCCCCTTCTAACCTAACCTGTCCGAGTCGGGGTGCCCCAAGTCCCGAGCTCGCTTCGCTCGCTCTTTCATCCTATAATTTACTTTTATAAAGAATAGATATTATTAATTATTATTGCAGATTAGTGACTGATTTTTAAGAGTTTTGACTGATTCGGGCAGTCAAAACCACTTTTGACGGAATCACTTAGTCAAAAGTACTTTTAACCAGCTCCATTGGGCAAAAGTACTTTTAACTGTTATTTTAGTCAAAAGTATTATTGACCAAAGCGTACGGTCAAAAGTACTTTTGACTGATTTTGCTAGTCAATAGTACTTTTGACTGGTTAAGAGTTTTAACTGCAACATATATATATAAATGAATTGCTGTTCGTTAGTCTCGCTAAAACACGAGAACGGCTGAACGGATTTATCTTATTTTAGTCTTGAAATGTTCGTGGAGGTCTAGGGAAGGTTTAAGAGGCGAGAAAAATTTAAAACGACCAACGGGGGCGGAGCAGTAACCAAAGACGCGGGTGAAACCGCGGGGCACAGCTAATTATGGATAAGAAAGTTAGGTGACACAATAGATAACCGTCATTCATAGCACCATTTCGCATACAATGCATAGATGGTGATCGAGAGGGAATTGTCAATCACGGCGCAAAAGACACCAAGACCGTGGAGGAAACTAATCAGATCATACTGGCTATAACTTTGTCCTCGTACATGACCCTAGCAAAACCCGTAACAGCACAGCATTCACAAAAAGATGGCAGGCAGCCATGGCCTCCCAGAACATGGCAGACATGGTCCCCAGCACCGCCTGGACAAACATCGTAACCCTGGCTACAGATTTCCAGCGCATCGTTTCGAGCAGGAGCGATCTTCGTGTGGAGACAGTAAATCGTCTTTTACAGGTCTCCAAAACAAGGCCAGAAGGGGCGATACTCACTCAGATACGACTAGTTTGGCAATATTCCTCATTAAAATCGGTTCAATACATGGACAACTTTATAAAATCACACTGTCGGGCTTTAGAGATTCCCGCCATGTTAGATGGCGCTCCGCTGCAGCCTCTGACGCCCTTCTTCCCTACAGTAGAGTACGTGAATACGTGATCCAAACAGTCACCAAGACCTAACCCACTCCCATTATTATCCCGATCTATATTATGCTGCGATTACTTTCGCTAAAGTCATTAAGGTGATTAGAGAAAATTTCCAAATGTCTGCGTCACATGTATCTTCACATGTCACTCTCATCGATCGCTACATCAGAAAGACAGCCACAGCAGAACTAGGAGAACTTTCCGATGATGCCAAGGCCAAACTGGCACGCCTAGGATATCCCATCATAAGACGCAGAAAGCATGGAGGAAGATACTCCGAGGAGTAAGACAAAAGTGACGAAGAATCCAGAGCCCGCAGGTCAATAATACACTAAAAGAACACCATACAGCCCCCCGACGCCCCCTGTATACCTGACATAAGCTAAACATGTCAATATTTAAGAAAAAAAAAACCATGGCAGCTTGTGGCGAGCTGTTGGGCAGTAGCAACCCCACGAACCGGATCTCCCGGGAGAAGTCTTGTTCTTCACTTCTGGCTTGCCATTATTGGCCGGCCGGAGTGAACACTGACGAGGAACAGAGCTCCCACCTCTCTCTTGCCTTCATTGGCCGGTTTGAGTGAAGATTCGCAAGAGCATTCGTGTTCGGGGGAAGGAAGTATTTCAGTAAGGTGCTGGTAGGGATCTTGACCGTACTTCCGGGATTGTCCTGATAGTTAACTAAATAAAAAAAAAAAAAACACGGCAACACCTCATCAGTTGAATTTCAGTTTTATAGTCAAATAATTAATAATCTTTAAAATAACGACTGGAAAATCGAACAAAACTCTGTCCTACAAAAATATTTGGCCGCACAAAATTAAATTATATAAAATTATAAATAAAATCATAGCAATAGTGCAAAAATGTGGAATCAATCAATTATGACATATGTCATATCCTATACAATATAAAACTATGAAAAACTGAGAAAACGATGATAACCAAAGCCGCAAGCAGACGAGCACAAATATATATTTTTAAAAATGTATTTAATATGTGTTTTATTTAAATTAATGGAAAAAATCTTTTATTTTTATTTTAGGTTCCAAAGCAAAGGCTGAGTGGAGATCATTGAGAGACGGATATATTCGATATAAAAAAACAATCAGAGGACAATCTGGTTCAAGCAGGAAATATACCAATTTCACATGGCGTTCCCAGATGTCATTTTTGGACAGCACGCTCGAGTTAAGACCTGCAAGCACTAACGTAACTCCACCACAACCCGATTCCGATGCGCCACAGTCGCGATCATACATACAGTCATCGTCTGTACTAATGCCCACACCGCCTTCTCCGCAACCTGGACAATCGTGGCTTTATTCTGAACTTGAAGTGGATGACTCTTCACAATCATTATTAGAACTTGATTTACCTTCTTCAACACAATCGCAGCAGCCGCCAACAATAATTTTACAGCCATCGCCATCGCCAGCATCACGTACACCGAAAAAAAATACTGACAGCCGTAACTTGGTAGACAACACTGATAAAGTCCTTGATTATCTTAAAAATAGAAAGAAAAGAGAATTGGATGACGCTGACCACTTGTTTATGAGCTATGCTAAATCTTTCAAAAAATTATCAGTGCGGAATCAAGGTAAAATAAAAGTAGCATTAGCAAAAATCTTTGCTGATGCTGAATTGGACGAATTTGAAAATAATTCAAAAAATGAAGGACGAAACTAAACGACCAGCCAACAACCATCGCAGCTAATGTACAGTCAGCAAAAGAGATAAGTAACCAGTGTCGTGTGCGTTCGCGCAGCGGAATGTTGTTCAATTTAAAGATTTTAATTAAGTATGCAGATATTTAGTGTATGACGTCGTATAATTGTGTACGGTAAAAACAAAATTGTGCACGCAGCCATTGTGGAGAAATTCACCAAAAACTGATTCCGCTGGGCGAACGTTGTCCTGGCGGAACTTTTTTTAATCCGTAGACTTTAGAAGAAAAGAGATGTGTCCATAAATTAGTGTGTATTTGTGTGTAATTGTGTATGTATTAATAAAATTAGTGCATGCATAAACTTCGGAGAAATTCAAGATTCCGCTACGCGAACGTTTGGCCTTTAGCTAGTTTTCATATAAAGCGCTTACATAGAGAGCTGTAGAATTTTACAGACGTTGTTTTGAATTTGTTTATATTTGTTTAAAAAACAGATTTAGAAAAAATCGTAGGGCTTAAAAGATAAAAATATAAACGTAAAATACGCTTATTAGGTCTAAGTTCTTAAAGTATGCACTTTGGGGTCCAGATTTTCATGTTTATACAAACCTTGTAAGTGTCTGCAACATGTTGCCAAGTCTCAATAATGTTCCGTTAGTAATTAAAGAGTTATAGGACAATTTACCATGAATAGATCACTGTTTACAAAGCAGTCAAATATCACGACGTTCTAAAGGAATTGCATGGTAATATGTATGTCAATAATTAGTGTATTCATTCGTCTATTCACATGCAAAATTTCATGTCATTAAATTCAGTAATTAAAGAAAAACAATTATAATACTGACGAGGCATCGAAAACCTACATAACCCGACCAAGTTCGGATGGCTACAAAAAAGCGGCCGTGCCATATATTTATGTAACATCCCAAAATTTACAGTATAATACCGGTTTTTTATTGGTACAGGTGATAACACAATTGTTGTTTCGATATAATTTATAGGTCATTTATTTTTGTACACCTACTTTTTTAAATGTATTTGACTATGACAGAAAGTAAGTACTATTTACGTAGGTACTAATAACTTTAAAAAAACTACTTCTTGAATCGATTTTTTAATTGAAGTATACTGGTAGTGGCTTATGTATGTGAGCGTGTTCCCCCGCACCCCACCAAAATATGCAGAATTATTTTGTTCGAAGCGGTACGCTTAAGGCTAGTCCTTTGGTTAAATAGTCTAAGTAAATAGATAGCCCTAGTGCTGTGTTGTATGACGCGCGTTATTGCTATTTCTCTCTCTCACGCACGAACGTTTCGTAGGTAATTATAGCGTTAAGTGTTGACTTTTCTCTATAGAGTTAAGTATCTGTACTTATTTAATCTGTGGTTGAGTTTTCTCTATAGAGTGAAGTATCTGTAATTATTTAATCTGTGGCCGCGGCCCGCGCGTATTCAAAAGGCAAAAAGTCAAATCATTTATTTCAATTTGGACCATTAAAAGGCACTTTTGAACGTCAAATAATTAAAAACTATTGAATCTAGTTGCCCATTCCAAAAGGTAGCTAGGTAGGTATTCGTTTGCTGTTGAACTTGAACCTGATTTTGTTTTATCCCCAGTCACAAACAAATGTGCAGTCAAGGACAATGTGCGTATGCCCTATTGTTTTGCTCTATGCATCGCCAATTCTCTGTACTTAATAATAATATTGACAAAGTGTGTTATTAATGTTATAGTGTAACCTAATTCTACAAACCAAACCAATTCATCCAACACATCGTGCAGCGCTACCGGTGGGAGGAAAAATTTAAAATGGCCGGCAGAAAAAGTACTATACCGTTAAGTAATATGAAAGTAGTAGTACGAATACATAAAGACACATTTGTTAAATCTGTTCCTTCTGTTAGCCATGAGATGTATGACTGTATACAAAAGCAGTTAGCTGAATTATTTAATTACCAGATGAAGAAACCTGCCATACAAATGTCAATTAAACGCCATTATAATTTTTTTTTGACGACAGTGAAAACATACCCACCAGTAAACCTTATTTTGATGATTCTGATGAAAAAAATGTTGATATTATAGACGAATCTGATGAAGTTCAAGTAAAATTTCTAATGGATTATCATGAGTACAGAAATATAGAACCAACAAATCACAAGTTGTTAAAAAATAATTAGACGAATGAACTACAAGACCAAATATGGGCAAAAACGTACATTCAATGCACATTTTCATTTAAAAGCAATTACGTACCGTAGATACTGGCGTTATTATTTAAAAAAAAAAACATTCAAGAAATGCAATTGTTTTATTTTTTTCTAACGCTTGTGTACGCAACTGTACCATATTAATAAATACTATATTGGAAGGTTAAGAACGTTTCTTAGATATATGGCACGGCCGCTTTTTTGTAGCCATCCGAACTTGGTCGGGTTATGTAGGTTTTCGATGCCTCGTCAGTATTATAAATGTATTTCTTTAAATACTGAATTTAATGACATGAAATTTTGCATGTGAATAGACGAATGAATACACTAATTATTGGCATACATATTACCATGCAATTCCTTTAGAACGTCGTGATATTTGACTGCTTTGTAAACAGTGATCTATTCATGGTAAATTGTCCTATAACTCTTTAATTACTAACGGAACATTATTGAGACTTGGCACCATGTTGCAGACACTTACAAGGTTTGTATAAACGTGAAAATCTGGACCCCAAAGTGCATACTTTAAGAACTTAGACCTAATAAGCGTATTTTACGTTTATATTTTTATCTTTTAGGCCCTACGATTTTTTCTAAATCTGGTTTTTAAACAAATATAAACAAATTCAAAAAAACGTATGTAAAATTCTACAGCTCTCTATGTAAGCGCTTTATATGAAAACTAGGTAATGGCCAAACGTTCGCGTAGCGGAAACTTGAATTTCTCCGAAGTTAATGCATGCACTAATTTTATTAATACATACACAATTACACACAAATACACACTAATTTTTGGACACATCTCTTTTCTTCTAAAGTCTACGGATTAAAAAAAGTTCCGCCAAGACAACGTTCGCCCAGCGGAATCAGTTTTTGGTGAATTTCTCCACAATGGCTGCGTGCACAATTTTTTTTTTACCTTACACAATTATACGCCGTCATACACTAAATATCTGCATAATTAAAATCTTTAAATTCAATAACATTCCGCTGCGCGAACGCACACACCAGTGTCGCCTAGTAAATTCAAAGTTTTTTAAAACATAATAAAAGATTTTTATTAAATTTTGTTTTGTTTTTGTTTAAACATTAGGTTAGGTACTTTATTTTTTTTTAAAAGAAGGTAATTATTATAATCAGTTATTTTATTTTATTAGTTATTATCATTCCATTGCAAAACAAGACAATTAATAAAAAAAATATCATATTTGGTTTTAACTGACAATTCAATGTTTGATTTTAAAATGAAATGAAAAAGCAAAAGTTAGTCCTGGGAATCGAACCCAAGGGAAGACCTCTAGCGTAGCAGTCGCGCTTAGGACCACTAGGATAACGGGGCAGTCATATGGATTAAGTAATCAATATCATCTATACTAATATTATAAAGGGGTAACATTTGTTTGTAAGTTTGTATGTAGGGGGTAATCTTTGTATCTACTGGACCGATTTTGAGAATTCTTTTACCCATAGAAAGCCACGTAATTTGTGTGTGTCATAGGCTATAAAACATGACGCTACGACACACGGGAGCGGAGCAGTAATTAAAGATGTAACGTAAGGCGGGTGAAATTAGCCACGCGGATGAAGTCGCGAGCGGTTTGCTAGTTTGAAATAAAATTCTTCTACATTAAAATTAATACTTCATTCCTATAGTGTTTCTATAGAGGTACAGTCGGTTGTCAACATTATCTGACCCACCCTAAACACAAAGGAAATTGGACCCTCTGCCTATGAAAATAAGGTTTATTCAATTTATATGAGCCTCGATGAATACAGACACGCATAAACCCACCCAACGTTGTCGGAGCCACCGGCATTATATCATTTTGTTAAGCTATTTTAATCATTATCTCGTTGACATTAAAGTTAAAAACCTTTTAAGTCACCCTACATAATTAGAACCCAATCTTTAATTTCGTGGAGTCTTAACAAGTTCTTGTGGCTTGGCGGTTTGATGTTGGATTGGCGAGGAACAACATGTGGGTTCGAAAACAGTCCACCTGTTATCAGTTTCTTTTTTAATTTGAATTCATTTCTACAATATTGTTTGCATTATTAAAGAACGACCAATATGACTTACGCCTAATAACTTATCTTGTAAACAGGTGGGTAAATTAAAAAAGTTTAAGTTCACATATATTTGCTTCGTGAGGTAGATAATAAATTCGTCTACTTAAGTGACAAAAGTTACACTACGCCTATTAGCAGTGACTGCGCACACACATTTGTAAATCGTTTCGCATAACTCGTTAAGTATTTTTATGCAATTTGGTGTAAAAAAGCATCATGTCGCAGCTTAATGACTATACCAAACATAAAATCATATTTTTACATGAGCAGAATGTTGGAATTAGAGAGATTGGTCGTCGTCTTAATATAGCAGTAAGTGTTTTTTTTATACCTATTTTATTTAATTGTTTGTGATTAATGAACGCGTAGTTGGCTATTTTACTATTACATTCACTCCTTACAAATTACATAAACGGTTCCAAAAATGTTTTTTTTTTTGTTTTAGAGAAATACGACTGTAGCTAAGACGTTATGGAGACAAAGTAAATATTCAGCGGATTCGTCAAGGGGCAAAAAACATCAAGTATAGTCCCGAATGCGATTGCCCGTTAGTGTAACCGCAATAAAACACGATATTTCAGTGGAAACAGTAAGAAGGCATTTACACGCTGCTGGAATAAGGAATTATAAACCGGCACAGAAAATAGCATTGACACCTGCTCATCGCGAAGAAGGGTCCGTTTTGCCCAGGAATATTTTTTTTGGGAATTTTAATTGGGAAGAAAATGTTGTGATCTTCACTGATGAAAAAAAATCATTTAAATCGAACAAAGATGAACGTAACAAGGAACGGTGCACCATCACTCCGCTACTAATTAATCTAGGATATTTTTAAACACACCATGTAAGTAAATGCTCAATGGATAGATTGTTAAACCATTTAAATGTTGCCAATTACGTGGTGATGTTATTGTTATAAATAGATTTTTTCTATTTAAATGACATGTTTATTCACTACACATAGGCAGCTATAAATCTGTTAGGCATTTCACAGATGAATTAATTTTCTCGATAACAAACTTTTAAGCATAAACATGCCTTTTTTAATGTTTATAAATGGTTAAATTTGATTATGGCATACTCATATAAATTGTATATTAATTTGGAAATATGTGAGCATTTACTTACTTTATCTTACCTAAGTGTTATAATAAACATTTTAAATTTGCAATTGTTTAGTTTTATTTCTATACGTTGTCCATTAAAGAAATGTAAAAAAAGTATAATAAAATAATTAAAAAAGAAACATCTGAGCAGAAGCTATATTTAGGTTAAACTTGATTTCGAACGTAAACAACGATTAGTGACCACAAGACTAAAGAATTTAAACCATATGTATACTAGAATAAAGTTTATTTTTGCACAGCACAATCAGCCAACCTTATCCTAGTGCAAATAGATTATTTTGTATTTTATCCCTTCATTATTTAATCACTCCATTAAGACATGATAATAAAAAAAACTACCTATAAAATAGAAAAAAATAAATTGTAAAGAGAAGTTGTTTTTGCAATTTAGTAAGGCAAGGTAAAATATGTTTGCGCGTTGTCACTGCATACCCTTAGTCAGTAGCATTTGAATACCAGTTTTACAATGAATACAAATATTTATTTTTCAACTACCCACTTATTACAAGTATTACCATTTTAGAAACTTTATATTTGAAGATTATCCGTCTATAGAGTTCTTTACAATAATACAAGAAATACTTTTAGAAAAAAATCTAAATTGTAAGCAAAACAATAATCTTCGTCGCAGGATTTGATCTCGCAACTTGTCATTCTCAGTCTTATACACAGACCACGAGACCAGAATAACTTGTCCGAAATCATTAAAATTAGCTATTACACTAATTATATTATTAACAAGTTGTTATAATATTTAACCTAATGCTGACGTGATAAAGATCAAATTTGCGTGTGTGTATTATTATTCTATTTGTTAATTGAGTCCTCGACCACTTGACTGATAAGCTCATATAAATTGAATAAACCTTATTTTCATAGGCAGAGGGTCCAATTTCGTTTGTGTTTAGGGTGGGTCAGATAATGTTGACAACCGACTGTACAAAAACTCCGCCGACCAATATTTGGGTTAAGACAATTTATTTAGACAAAGACTGGATACGAGTCTGGATTGAATTGCTTTCATTAGTCTAACTAGTGTCTTGGCCTCAAATATATCCAAGACGTTTGTGTAGTATCTAAATCATTTACATTATACGCTACTTGTATCTTTATTCGTTATACGATAAGGTTCAATGTTGCTCAAACAGTCTTAACCTGTATATGTAATTGGCGAATAATATTATAATCTCCAATTTCTGTTTCTGACTACCCGTACTGTTTTGCAATAATGTATTTTCTTGAATTTATTTTATAGTAGAAATCAGTACCTATCATTAAATTATTGGGTAAATGTCTGTTACAAATTGTTGGAGGTGTTATTAATAGCTCAAAAATATTTTAGAAGTGAAAACTTCTTTAGCGGCGTTGCGCACTTTTGCAATTCCCATTCCAAAAAATATTTTTTGGAATGGGTAAAAAATGTTAAACTCGCGTCAGGACACGTAACCCTGATCGAAAATTCGTAAGCGGCATTGTGCACTTGTTTTGGAATGGGTAAAAAATGTATCGTACGCAAAGTGTACGTCTTTAGCGTTTCCACTTCTGCCGGCACTCCCGGAGTGCAACCCGTCGTTTTTTTATATAATTTGGAGGCATTTCCCTTTTGTATGAGATACTAGCGAATGTCCCCTACTTCGTCCGCATGGCTTATTTCACCCGCCATAAGTTACGTCTGTGGTTAATGCTCCGCTCCCGTGTGTCGCAGCATGATGTTACACAATATACAGCCTATGTTATTCAGGAATAATGTAACTATCTATAAAAAAAAATGATAAAATTGGGCCAGTAGTATCGGGGCCTATTCAGTAAAAACAAACAAAAATATCTTAACTCTTATTAAGTATAAAGAATAGACGAGAATGATTAAGCATTGGTAAAGGCCGCGGGAAATTGTTGGATGCAGGCAGCGCATATAATGTGACGCGTTCGACTGATATGATGATGAAGCATTATATTAGCACTCGGCTTACGCTGAAAACCAGCGCTGTGATTTCGTGCTGAGCGTCATATTTCCTCCTAGGACAATATATATTTAAAAAAAGAATGTGTTTTTGTTTATAATATACATATTACATATGTCTTTGTAAAAAAAAAAAAATTAAAGTTGTTTGGGTCACTTTCACCTGAATAAAAGGTTTTTCTTTTGTTTCTTTCTTTCGTAAAGTTTTTTTAGTGATATTATATTCAATCTTTTTATAATTAAAAAGGGATTTTCTGAGATAACTGGGATCTAATGCCACTCCCACACAAAACCTTCCTGGCAAAATTCCTTTATAAATTAACCCTTAAAAACCATAAAACAATGTAGGTGGCGATGTTAAGCTAACAGAATATTGTGGATTAAAATATAATATGTTCATACAGGGTTGCTGAAAATGTTCGTGCAAATATTGAAGCTTTTATTCTGTTTGTGTGGCGTAGGCTTAGGTAGGCACCTATTTCATGAACATTTTATATGGAAAATCGCTTTGGATGAAAGAAGAGAGAAGAAACAAGAGTTCACTTGATAATATATTATTGTTGTTACCACCATCGCACCTATTTCTGCCGCAAAGTTACTGTGATCTGTTATGAATGGTTTGGGTGCCGGTGAAATTACAGTTACATGAGACATTTCAACTTTGTCTCTGGGATGGCAACGGATTTGCAAGGCTTTTGGTATTGCAGATGTCTGTCTGTAGACAGAGGTGACCAATTAACATCAGGTGGGCCGCCGGATTGTTTGCCATCTAAAGATATGTAGAAAAAAAGTTATGTCCTTAAAAAGGTCGCGGTGCTGGTTTGGGGTCCTTGACTTTTTACAGAAAATCCATTTAATTGCTATATTTTATTTAAAAACTTCCAGTCATATGGATTTCCAGCGATTCATTCAAGCAAACGTCCTTAGGTGAAACGATCATTCGGGCGAACGGTCTTCGGGCAGTCGTTATTTCGGCGAACGCTTTCGGTTCAATGATCTTCGGGTAAGTGAACGTTGGTCAATCGTAACGCAGTCCAGTCATAAAGGTAGTCTCATAATATCAAAACTGTAGATAGTAAACTATTAAAATTGAGGTTAAATATGGTTTAACCAGCCAGCATCTAGATAACTACATACATGTTAACAAGTAACAAATAGATGTAATATTGTTTGTATTTGTTTTCCCATAATAAGTAGTTTATTTGATTTTATAATAATAATTTAGTATTCCTATCGTATTGAGTTGTAACTGACAGATGATTTAAAAATATGGCGGTTGTGCATAAAAATGGGAGACAAAACATTTAATAAGATTAATTATATTGTAAACTGACGTTACTCTGCCCAAATATAGATTGATTGGGAATTATAGTTTGAGTTTATTTGTTTTTAACCTGCTACTAAGCAACATACATAACCTTGTAGTAGTATGAGAGAAAGGGTGTACTCGTAAAGTGTCTCATCCCTCATTCATCAGCTCATCTGGTGAGCTACTGCCTCACGGTTGTAGTCGGGATTTTGTATACCTACATGCTAACGTCCCGTATGGCGGCTAACTTTGATAGCGTGATCTAGAACACATCATTTTGTCGTAGTAGTTAGCATGTTGAGCCATAGATGTCGCTACAACCTACTATGTATTTACTAGTAAACTCTTAGTCCCACCGGACTAAGAGAGCCAGGCAACAAGGAGTGCACCTGTGTTTGCGCACACACTTGTGCACTATAATATCTCCTGCGGCTAGTCTTTATTAAAATTAGCCGCCTTGACGGAAATCGGTCTAGCAAAAACAAAAATACGTCGTATATTTTTGCTAGATTTATGGATGATTGCCGAATTATTCCTGGAAATAATTTAACGTATAAAAAACTCAGGTTTTCTCCGATAAAGAAAGTCTTACATCAACCTGTGAATATCACGTTTTTGCTTTAGGGAAAAACATGTTAGAAGCTTTTTAGGTTCGTTGACAATCTGAGGGGATGCCATTACATGAATATAATCCGCCCGCCCGTCACGCCCACTCTAAATCCGAACACACAAAAAGATTTTCGCCAGAAATTTTAGATTACATTCTATATAACTTATAGGATTATCCGTGATTTTATCTTCATTCCTAGTGCAGTGATGAGAGAACTAATTAGTGTCGTATTTAAGAATGAAAATTACTGATCTATACAACAAAGTATTTGATAGGTCTAAATCGAGATGGTCTATTATAAGCACATGGCTACTTTTTATCCCAGAAAGTATACGGATTACGGTCCCGTTTGATAATATATCAAATTTGACGCGGATGAAGTGGGCAGAAGCTAGAATTGACATATAGTAGCAGTATAGTAGTTCTGTCGTGGGTAATAAGAATTGTACATACATACCATCACGCCTGTATTCCCCAAAGAATTAGGCAGAAGTGTACCAATGTACATCCATAGTTCGAAAAGAGAGCTATGTAATAAAAATAAAATATACCATCACGCCTGTATTCCCCGAAGGGTTAGGCAGAGGTGCACCAATTTAGGTACACCCACAGTTCGCCGGTATATTTACATACCGGTATATTTATATTTTTTATTATAGAGAGCTATGCAATGTTGAATAAGATGAGCATATTATTTAAAAAAAAAAAAAAAATACCATCACGCCTGTATTCCCCGAAGGGTTAGGCAGAGGTGTACCAATGTACACCCACAGTTCGCCGGTATATTCAGCCACCCATGTAATAGGGGGCGAGCCTATTGCCATTAACCGGGCACAAATCCAAACTCCGAGCAGCTACTGAGAATTATTAAAGTAAAAACGACTTCAGCATCCACAAATTCAGTTTGATTTATCACCTCACAATTCAAAAGGTAATGAAGACACGCATACATCTCAGCTATTCAAAGGCAGTACATTTTCCAGATTTCCATTACGATAGCTCAACCAGGAGTAGGAGTTATAACCTGTAAACGTGCCAAGTAAAGCCACATTCCATTAGATGTAATCAGTTCTGTTCGGAGATGTATTAGGACATTATTTAGTAGAATGACAATGGAAGGTTAATAGGATTCTTTGTTGGTGGTATTGAATTGGCTGTTTAGTGTTATCTTTATGTCTTGATATACTGCCTTTATATTCTTTACAAAAGAAACAGTATTCTTAAAGAACTGTTTTCCCAAATTTCAAAAACGTGAAGTCGACATTATATCTGCACAGAAACGCAACGGCAAATGTAGAGAAAATGAACTTCAAACAAGTAGCTGTTTCAGTTCCACCAAAATTCAAAAAAAAATTGCTAGCAGACTACAATGATGGGGATATTCGCTTGCTGGCTTTTTGTAAAGAAGATGCTCGCCGCCATTTATGAAACAACTAAAAATATTTTTCGGAGATGGGACTTTTAAAATCTGCCCTTTTCCTTTTTATCAAGTGTATACTATTCATGGCGATCTAGGTAGTACAGGTGAGAGCACGAATATTGTGCCATTAATATATGTATTAATGAGTGGGAAAACCGAAAAATCGTATGCAATCCTTTTCTCGGTAATTAAGGCTCAGATTGCAGAATGGCAACCACAATTTATTATACAAATGTGATTATGAAATCGCAACAATAAACGCCATTCAAACTGTATTTCCGGATGTTACAGTAAAAGGGTGCTATTTCCACTACTTGCGAGCAATTTGGAAGAAAGGACGTGCTTTAAATTTAACTAAATCCAAGGTCCAGAAAAGGCAAGTGGCGCTATCCGCTGTTCTACCTCTCTTGCCAGAAAACGAAATTATAAATGGGTGGTTTTATGTAGCCAGCCAAAGCCCAGACGATGATAACAGCAAAAAATTTCGCCAATATATGTTACAACAATGGCTAAATGATGAGAATTTCATCAAAATCTGGTGCGTCTTTGGCTACCAACCTCTTAGAAGCCTGGCATAAAAAAAAGAATGGAATTGTACCGAAAAAAAGCCCAACCTATTACAGCTATTGAATGTTCTCTTTGAAGATGCGTCAGTTAACAAAGTTCGTGCCAACAAAGTGTTAAAAAATATTCACGTGAAAAATAGGATGAAAGGAAGTATTGAGATAAATGATTTTATGTAAAAAATGAAATTCTCCAGACCGATTCCGGCCACGGCGGCTTATCTTAATGCAGACTAGCCACGTACGCAGGAGATATTATAGTGCACGAGTGTGTGCGCAAACACAGGTGCACTCCCTCTTCCCTAACTCTCATAGCCCGATGGGACGGCAATCCGACACGACCGGAGAGAGATCGGGCGCAGGACCAACGGTTTTACGTGCTTTCCGAGGCACGGGGGCGTCACACCACCAACTTCCAAACTCCGGGCTGCTACTGAGAAATTCCTAACGGAAAAACCCAATAACACTTTTTGCCCGACCTGGGAATTGAACCCAGGACCCCTTGCTCAGCGGCCGCGCTTGCGACCACGAGACCAACGGGGCAGTCAAATGATTTTATACACAAGACACAAATGGAATTAATTAGAGGAAGCATCACAATTGAACATTTCTTGGAAAAATTAAAATAATATGCATTTAATTGTTTAACCATTAATTTTTATTTTTCTTATTAAGTTCGTATGTTAATTGGACGCAGTAAGCATGGCGGTTGGGAGCTTTGTCATGCGCACTTAAATGTCTCGCTGATGGTGGCGCGTGGATTGGATCATTTGGATCCCTCTATGATGGTTGAGCTAAGTGGTGCCGAACCACGCGTCATGTTCGTGAACGGGCGCTGTCAGTTGGGATTGGTCATCTCTTAACTACCATGGTTGACTTCTTTATTATTAGGTATTATTTCTTTTTTTTTTAGTCACGTTCATTGTTTTCACTTAAAGAAGCAACAAGAATTTTGTAACCATGATTTTTTAGAAACCTTTTTGAAAAGCAATTAGCTTCTACTATAACTTCTTGACAATTCAAAACTGCCTGTAAATGGTCTAATTGAAATAAATGCTTTGACGTTGACTTAATTTATGATGAAGATAATCCTCGTTGATTTAGGCTATTAATTTTTGCCTAGCTACTTTTAGTTGTTAATATTTTTGATTGTTATTAGTGTTACTTACATAGTTGTTTTAATGTTGTAGGTACGTACAAGTATGGTTTTTTAAAGTATTCGTAAACTGTCTATTTACTAGTCAACCGAGTTGTCAACAAGTGATTGTTTTTTTTTTTTTCTTCATTATTACTTTCTGCAAATTGCCGAAAAGTTGACTGTTTTATATTTAAGTAAGTGATGCTATTAAGGAAAACTTTCAGGCGGGATATGCTAAATAATTTAGTTTTTTTAGGTTACCTACCCTTTGTTTAATCTGTTGTATTTATTATTTTAACTAAAATCAACCGATTTCTTTCATCGCTGTTGGTTTGTGATTGTTTTTACTTTTCATCATATTTTACTATAGCAAAATTCAGTAAAAAAAAAAGACTGATTAAATTATATTGTCGAATCACTATTTTTTTTATTGTCTTCGAGAGCGTAGTAATTAAAACTAAAAATAAGGGGGGAAAATGGAATAATCCAAAAAAAGAATTTCTGGATTTTTTTACATTAGGGTTCAGTTTTCCCCCCTGAGGGAGATTCTCTCAGGGGGGAATAGTGGAATAACCCCGACCGCGGCAGTTGCGTCGATCTCCAGCGACGAGTATTTCTCTCCGCCGACGACGCCACCACCTGTTCGTCGACGGGGAGGACGCCGGCCACCGACGGGCTTGGAACCCCGAGGCCCACTGGCTTCTAATAGGGTCCCCGCTACCGGTGGAAATGTGCAGCGCATGAAATGGACACAGTCTGTCAATGAAAATATCATGCGCTCATACTTTGGGGTTACAGAGGGGGAAGTAACTTGACTACGTACCGTGGTCGGATGCTCTCTCTGTTTCAGGTGCTTGAACCAACTGTCAAGGTGTCGACATAGCGACTATCGGATCAGGTACGCGCTATACAACGTAATCATAATTATGTTGTACCACTGTACTTTATCGACTTCGGCACGAATTTTTACTAATTTTACACCTACTATTTATCCCAGTAAATGTACGGTTCCTGTGGTATAGTACTCGTACATCAAATTTGACGCAGGCGAAGCCGCGGTACTGCCCGCGACTTTTTCCGTGTCAAATTTGATTGAGCCTGAAAGAGTAACAAACATCCATCCATCCATCCATCGATCCTGACAAACTGTCGCATTTATAATATTAGTAGGAATGCGAATTAGAAGGATGTATGCACATTTAAATCAAATTAAAAGCTGCCATTAGAATAACGATCCTGTTCGTAGATTAATGGCCAATTTTAGGAATGATAGCCATTTCATCTGCTTACGATCTGTTTTACGAGTATCGACAGATTTAACGTAGGGTACCTAACGTCCATCAGTTTTATGGGCAATCGACATTTTATTGTACGGGTCGTGTGTCCGAATTTCGATAATATTATAGCATTAGATTATAAAGTGAATTCGACCAATGTTATTTGCTTCTTCGTCTGTTTTGCTCGAAACTTAGAAAAACCAAATGGTCCTAAATGAGTTTTCCAAATTGTTTTCAAGACTTACTTAGCAACTTTTCTATTGCGACTTAGATTTAAAGGAGTAGGTAGCTTACATTTTGTGAGCGAGATAATACAAGGCATTAAAATAGATTAGTGAGGAATCCCAGTCATATTATATATAAAACTAGATTCTGACCACGACTTCGTCCGCGTAAATGTCGATTGTCCGCTGAAAAACTTTTACACGCGGACAACTGTTTTTTATCTGAAATAAAGCAATTTAAGTTACGTTAGTTCTTATGACATCAGCTATCTCCCAGAAAAGTCCTGCCAAAATCGATCCAGCTATTTCGGAGATTAGCCGGAACAAACAGACCGACTGACAAAATCTTATGTACCATTAGTTCATCCATTGTAATCCGTACTAATATTATAAATGCGAAAGTAACTCTGTCTGTCTGTCTGTCTGTCTCTTCTTCACGCCTAAACCACTGAACCGATTTCAATGAAATTTGGTACAGATATTGTCTGGGACCCGAGAAAGGACATAGGATAGTTTTCATCCCGGAAATCCCCCGGGAACGGGAACTATTAATCCACGTGGACGAAGTAGCGGGCAAAAGCTAGTTACCAATAAGTAAACAAATAAACAACTTCACAAACAGAACTTCAATTTTAGTTATTTATATAAACTCAATATAGATAGCAATTTGTATGAAATCCAATTTGAACTTCATAATTTCACTAAAAACTTTTTCACACTAAAATGTTCAATGTTCGAACGAGTTTAATTGGATCAATTCACCCTCTGAAGAGTTGACTGACAGTCGATTTAATTAGTTACTATGTTGAGCTCTTAGAATTTGGTCACAATTGAATCTGGAAATAAGAGCTATGGTACTATATCACTTAAATAAACTTAGTAAACTTTATAATGAAGAAGAAAATTGTCGGTTCGTCGCTTCAGTGATTTTCTTTCGCAAAGAATCAAAAGACGATAAACTCTTGCTCTGTTTTTAAAAGAAATCAAAGAATCGCTGGTAGTACCCGTCCATCAAAAACCACCATCACGCCTGTATTCCCCGCAGGGTTAGGCAGAGGTGTATCAATGTACACCCACAGTTCGCCAGTATATTTAGGTCCCATGTAATAGGGGAGCCTATTGCCATTAACCGGGCACAAATCCAAACTCTGAGCTGCTACTGTACCCGTCATTTCATCGTAACCGGAAAATTAATCAATTTATGTAGATCTTCGTCAATAAATTGATTAATTTTCCAGTTGAAACTTGAAAGCCTTTATATAAGTCTTTCAAATCTGAAATAACATTATTTTAACAAAGTAACTTCTTGTTAATTATTTTGGTATATTGGATTATTTTCTGGGAAGTATTACTGCTTGCATTTTTATGTCAGTGACTAGCTATAGGTACCACACGGTTTCACCGACGTTATGTAGCTCTAGTAACTGCTTCGCTCCCGTGGGTAATAGCCTGATAGCGTGATGTTACATAGCCTTTATAACCTTACTCAATAAACAGGCAATATAACGAAAAAGGATTTTTCAAATTGGGTTAGTCCTTCCTGAGATTAACACGTTCAAAAGAGCAAACGAACTCTTCAGCTTTTATAATATAAGTAGGTATAGATCCCACCCTTTTTCGATAATGATATATATCTACTTATATAAATAAAAAATATTAAAAAAATATAAGAATGGTATAAAAGATGAGAGAGCCTCTTTTTATGCCTCGTTTCACTTGTGGTTTCCCTTATCTACACTAATATTATAAAGAGGAAAGATTTGTATGTAACGAATAAACTTAAAAACTAAAGGACCGATTTCAACAATTATTTTGCCAAAGAAAGCTACATTATCACTGAGTAACATCGGCTATACGACCCACGGGATCGTATATAAACGGTAATGTTCTTTTTACGAAAAATAAAATGTCTTCAAACCGAATGCAAACGAATCAAAACGACCTTTTGCAGAAAAAAAAACTACACGAACCCTTGACAAATTCATGATTTGGGTACCAAACTTCACTTCAGCATAGAAGTTGTGCTCCCGACAATGCGAAGAGCATTTTTGTAACTTTTAATGAAGGTCGGCATGGAGCTGCGGTCAGGGTCAGACTTTTAATATGTGGCTTTGAATGTTTGTTTGTAAATTTGTTAAGTCTCGTGTGTCTGTTAAGTAAAAAACGTGGTTTTGTTGCATGTGGAAATTCATCGTCAGTGGTGGATTACAATATCCGATATTTGTAGATAGAAAAAAAAATAAGAATCCCTAGGTAAGCGTAAGTGTATGCTTGTGGTATGATTTTTTATGTATTAAGATGCATGTTTTAATTGTATATTATACGGTGCATTCGTCCATCTTCGATCGTTATCTTTGGAGTTGGGTATAAATATATGATATATGATTTAAACAATATAGGCAAAATAAGGAGCAAAAATTTTAGCAATCAAAGAATCTTTAGCTGGCACGTAACATCGTGGGCCGATAAAAAAAAATATAAGGAACATTAGTTCTAAGGTCAAAATAACAGTACCTAATAAACCTTTGGATCCAGCAATGTTCTTATGTTATTGTTTTCATAATTACATTTTCATTGGTTGAGCAAAATGTTATTTTAATATGATGAATATTAGATATAAAGAATTTACATCAAATATTGGTTTGGGGTTTGAGATAGATTGAATTTAAACAAAGGTCAATAAAATATTATTAAGTTTTTAGAAGTTTCGGTCATGTTAAGATAATAAGTGAAAGGCGACTTACAAAAGGAATTTATATGGCACATGTCAGTGCCAACACAGATAGGAGACGCCCTAGAAAGACCTACACTGACTTTATTGGTGAGATTCTTCAGAAAAATCGGGTGAGCAGTACTCGTAACCGGCTTGCTTGTATGAGCAGATGTACGAACGTGGACGAGGCGAAAGGAGTATGTAAGGATTGTAGCAGTGGCGTTCTGAGGTTTCTGCCTACCCCCCAAAAGAGTTTATATTATGTATTTTTAAGTTTTAGATTCGAAGTACTTGCTAACTCTAGATTTTCCTGGCGTCTAAAAGTTTTCAATTTTTTTTCTAACAATTTTAAGCTTTTACACAACATACTGGCAGAGTGCCCGGCAGTTATGCACCTGGGGGTGACGGGATGCTGGCAGCTTGCCGCCGGCTTGCGTTTAAAGGGAGGCCTTAAGGTCATAGCTCAACAAAACAACACGGCTCCGCTACAGCAAATAATTTGCCATTCAAGATACGGCTTTAAATCGTGTGCATTATAATAATTTTTATAATGACAAGACAAAAAAGGTGACGACTTGCGGGCGGCGCGCTGCAAGCTAACGGTTGGATTTTTAAGCCGATCCGAGCTAAACCGCTGCCATGTAGGAGCGATGCTACATATATACATACCAACACGCCTGTATTCCCCGAAGGGTTAGGCAGAGGTGCACCAATGCACACCCACAGTTTGCCGGTATATTTAGGTCCCAATGTAATAAGGGGGCGAGCCTATTGCCATTAACCGGGCACAAATCCAAACTCCGAGCTGCTACTAAGAATTTTACAGAAAAACCCAATAACACTTTTTGCTCGACCTGGAAACGAACCCAGTTCCTCTAGCATAGCAGTCGTGCTTCAAACCCTAGTGGTCCGAAGCCGTTAGCCTAGTGCTAACGAGGCAGGAAGGGAGGTGGGTAGGAGCGATGCTGTTAATTTGATAATTGGACAGCAAATCAAAACACGCAGCGCAAGTTTGGCATCTCGTTTCCACAAACAGTACCAACCTAATTGCTTTACTTTGATGCGCTCAATACGAACTGTGAGCCTAATTACAAACCTCAGTTTGTATTTAACACAGCCTCAGTAGCTACGTGTACAATAAAACAAACAGGTACTCAATTAGAGACCACACCTACGAATTCCTGTGAATACCTACCCAGACCTTATTGGTGAGGATTTCCAGAAAGGTCGGATACGAAGTACTCGTAACTGGCGTGCTTGTATGACCAGATGTATGAGTGTGGACGCAGTGAAAGAATTGAAAGTAGGTATGTAAGGATCGTAGCAGGTGGCGTTCCATAGTTTCTGCCTAGCACCATAGGAAAAAGGTGTGAGTTTATGTATGTATATATACCTACGAATTGAAACAGAATTCTAAACCAAATCTAGTCATCCTCTTCTAAGTGGAACGGGCTGAATGAATTCAAAATTCACACATGGATTACCAAAAGCTTAATCACAGGAGTGCTGTCATTCACCGGCACGTACGCTCGCGGTCTGAATACCATGGAAAACGGAATAAAATCGTTTATAACACCTGGTTTGAGTTAGCACGTCACGATTTTTAAATTGAGTAGAAAAAAACCATGAAAAGCATGAAAAAATGTGCAAAAATTTTCGGAATTAAAATCAAATCTGTACATAATATAAAACAAAATCGCTTTCCGGCGTTTGTACGCTTAGATCTTTTAAACGCAACGGATTTTAAAGCGTTTTTCATTAATAGATAGATAGTGATCCTGATTTAATAATTCAATATACGAAGTACTAAATATAATGTGTTTTGTTAGCAGTAGATCCCTTCAAGTCAACAGTTTTTGTAAAACTATATATTTTCCAAACCGATTCCAGATGCACACCAGCGAAGTACGCATGGAGATTTTATAGTACACAAGTGTGTGCGCAATCACACACCACCACACCAGTACATCCATTCACAGCACCCACCTACCCACTGAAGTACCGAACAAAGTTCATGACATAACAAGGTTTAACCTCGTCCAATTAATAGAACACTCCAGGCCAATTAGCTACAAAAAATATCATACCGATAAACATGAAAGAAAAAATATTTGTCAAAAACTTTACAAACATTCATTGACTGGATTTCTGTATTAAGTTACAAATAAAAGCTCGTTATGTTAGTTGAATGAACAAGGTAAAGATGCCTGAAGGCTCTGAGGGTGATTTTATAAAAAAAAACCAGTCAAGTGCTGGTCAGACCCTTACACGAATGGTTTCGTACCAAGTACAAGTACGTACTTTTTATTAATTATTGATTTGCTGTTTTAGAGGCAATAGAAATACACGCTCTGAAAATTTCAACTGTCTACCTATTACGGTTCATGAATGGTTAATGTCAATAGGCTCGCCCCCTATTACATGGGACCTAAATATACCGGCGAACTGTGGGTGTACATTGGTACACCTCTGCCTAACCCTTCGGGGAATACAGGCGTGATGGAATGGTTTCGTACCAAGAACAAGTAGGTACGTACTTTTTATTATTTGCTGTTTTAGAGGCAATAGAAATACTCACTCTGAAAAAGTCAACTGTCTACCTATTACGGTTTTTTGATACAGCTCGCTGACAGACAGAGGGACGGACTGACGGACCGAAGGACGGACAGAAGAATGGACAGACGGACAGACAGACAGAATAGACAGATAGACGGACTGGCAGAACTAAAGATGGACAGACGGGCAGACAGACAGGATGGACAGACAAAGAAAAAACCATTTATTCTTGCGAAAGCGACGCACAACACAAAAAAATAAAAAATACACATAGACACACCGATGGACAGACGGACGGACGGACAGACACACGGACAAACTGATGGACAGACACACGGACAGACTGATGGACAGACACACGGACAGACTGATGGACAGACACACGTACAGACAGATTTAAAGAAAACAAGTTCATGTGATTTAATTATATTAGATACCTTGTGAGACAGTAATGAGACTTAAGCTAAAAGTTTTAATTACGTCATTATACAAACTCTACAACTAACAATACTTAGGTACCTACTCGTGTGTCGCTAACTTTACTAATATAACTTAGTTTATAAAAAAAAACATGTCCCACACTGAGAATTACTCTTGTATCGTGGGTTTTTTTTTTTAGTCGAGCGGGAAGTCATCAAATTACTTCTGCTTTTACTGCCAGACTTTTACTGACTGCAACCGTGTTCCTTCTTGTGCTCCAGGGGCGCGAAATCTCTTTCGAACACCCCGCGGCCCCGGTTGTATTATGGGTACATTTAAAAACATATAAACTCACGCTCACAAACGACCTGTCCCAGAATTATACAAATATTTGTTCCGTGCGTGAATTGAACCCCAGACGTCATGTTCGTGAACGGACGCTGTCAACTGGGATTGGTCATTTCTTAACTGCCAGGGCCATTTTTATTACTATCTTCTAATTTGTATTGTTTTACAATCACCTTAATTGTTTTTCGAATAAACAATAATACTGTAACCAAGTTTTTATAAAAACCAGATTAAAAAGAGTGTCCGTGGAGTTTCTTGCTTGTTCTTCTCCATACGGTTTAGAACGAGCAACTAGCTTCAACTTTCTGACATAACAATTCATAGATGCTAAATGTAAATGTTCTAATTGAAATAAATTACTTTGACTTTGAAACGCAGCGTAGTAACCTATCGCTCAACCTCTGCGTCAAGCGTGCCGACAGAAATACCACCCAATTTTTTTTTTGCCGGTGTGGAATATCCTCTTGGATGTCCACCGCCCTCGGGAGGGCGAAGGGGTCTGACAGACTCTTACTGACTAAAAACCACCCCAGTGTTCCATTCCCACACTTACGCCGGGGATACCGGGAACGTACGCGCCTTCCACGATCCCTGACTGGTGCTGACCCGCCACTGCGGGCCTCTTAGGTCAGGGGGGGGGAGTGAGGTGTTAGACTCCCCCCGCGACGGCAAAAAGGGTCGCGCGTGAAACACTACGCGCCGCTACCTCAGGTCCAGTTGAATAGAGGGCGACAGACGTAGAAATACCACCCATATCCTAGCCCACATGCCTTAAACACGAACAGGAGCATATAACCGTGCTACAATTGCTTAGACAAATTTTGAAATAGTGACACGCGTGTTTAAATGATAAAAGAGACGATGTACAATGTTGGAACTTTTTCTAAAACTTGTTTTAAAACTTTATGTAAGTAAGTAGACTGGAAGCCGCAGCGTGGGAAGACGCGCCACGACAGGAACCGATGACCTGATGAAGGTTAAGAGAACTCGCTGGATGCGTGCAGCGCAGGACCGGTCATTGTGGCTATCATTAGGGGATGCCTATGTTCAGCAGTGGACGAACGTACGCCATACAGTTGTTTTTTTTTTAATTGATTTTTCTGTTTTAATATTTTGATCAGCTTTTTACAAACTATTCGTACATATTTATGTCGTAAAAATAAAAAATAAATTGTCCCTCTGACTGTTCTGGTTAATCTCCAAAATAATTAGGGTTCCTCGCAAAAAAATCTCCACGATAACCGGCATTCATTCACGGACATAATAGTTCATTTTGTATCATAAATAACTTTCTAGTCCAAACACAATACAGAAACTAAAGCTACCTATTTTTGTGTTGTGTTTGTTTCTAGTGTACAGTTTTTAATCCTGGTAATGACTGACCGCTAAGCATTGTGTGATTTTTCATTACAGCTTTTGAAATGAAAGCTGAGATTAACACAGGTATCCAGTTGAAACAGTAAGTAATAGTTATTTTTCATTTTTAGGAATGTATTTTGCTGTTAATCTGTCTATATATTATTATAATAAAGCTGAAGAGTTGTTTGTTTAAACACGCTAATATCTGGCTCCCAGTCTGATTGGAAAACTTTGTAATGAAAGCTAGATTCGTGAGGAATAGTATGGCTTCTAAGATACAGGTACATAATTTAGTTTAGAAATTAGGGTTTTCCATTCAAGAACACCAGCTTAAGTCATATTAGGATCTTAATGCAATTGCATTGGCATTTATGGAGAAAAAAAAGATTTATAGGACTATACGTATATATGTACACATGGCTATGGAGTAGTAACCAAAGACGTAACTTAATGAAGATGAAAAAACAAGCAGACGGAATCGCGTGCAGGAGCTAGTGTCATGTATATTTATATACGATCACGCCTGTATTCCCCGAACGACTAGGCAGACGTATATCAATATACACCCACAGTTCGCCGGTATATTTAGGTCCCATGTAATAGTGGGCGAGCCTATTGCCATTTTTGTTATTGCTATTGTCATGTATATTAAAACAAATTGGCACCTATTAATTTGGCACTCAATCACACTATTTTCATGAGCACGGTTCAAATTCGCTAGCATAGTACTTCTAAATGATTTTGATACTTTCAACAAGTTGCAAAGCTTCAAAATGATTCCACAAAAAACTGCACCTAACGCCTAAAATCCCATTTAAGTCGGATTTGGGTAAATTGTTCACAATCTGCTTAATGTTTTAATGCGAGAAGCGGTTAGGCTTATCTTTAATATCAGGATTAGGGTAATAGAAAAAAGTGAAAAGGATCAAGAGTATTAAATATTCAATACTTTTGTTGAATTAAATGATGGAAATCAATAAAAAATATCCTAAAATAAAAAATACCGAGTTTAAAAGGGTCGAAGTGTGGGTAGAGATGGTTTTTAAAAAGAAATATTACAATTAAAAAGGTCAGTTTTGACTGTTTGTTTTTGTGAGATTACATTTTGGTAAAGGCCACCATAATATGACAAATTCTTGGAGTAGGGGTAGGGCGCCGTTTTCTTAAAACATTGACGGAATGATGATGTTGTTGAAATAAATGAAGATTTACGATAATTATGGCTTTTATAACAAGTTAGCAATGAAAACTACTATCGGCGAAGGAAAACATCGTGAGGAAACCTGCACTTTGAATGAATATAAGTTTGAAATCGCCAATCCGCCTTGAGCGAGCATAGTGACTAGCTCGTGCCTTCTCAGTATAAGAAGAGGCCCTTGCACCGCAGTGGGATAATAATAGTCTGGTATAATATACATACCATCCATCACCATCACGCCTGTATTCCCCGAAGAGTTAGGCAGAGGTGTATTAATGTACACCCACAGTTCGCCGGTATATTTAGGTCCCATGTAATAGGGGGCGAGCCTATTGTCATTAATCGGGCACAAAATAATCCAAACTCCGAGCTGCTACTGAGAATAACAATACCAACATACACACCAAATACACATACCTAACAGTCATAATATATAGATCAGCAAACGAAATATGTGACGACCCCTGGGGGGTCTATAATCATGTACTGAATTTAGGGAAAAAGTTCCCATCACGCTGTTCCTTTAAATTACCACTATATGAATAAAGTTTGTGGAATCAACTGAAATCAAAAGCTGGTTTTACAATTTAACCATTGATTGGAAAAGCCAAGTGGCGAGTTTTCTTGCAAAAATATAAAAGTCTTTCGTTTCATCGGACGAATTTCGGACCCTTTTCGTTATCTCGTATAGCTGATTGCCTACTAAAAATAACAAAGGATTTTTTTCCTGCATATTTTAAGGTAGAATGGTTGATAGGATCTCGAGGTGTTTCAGTTTTTGATTTAAAAATATCTGCTTTTCAATTAGTGCTGTCTAATGCATAAACTGAATTCATACAATGTAATGCTCTATGCTATGACCTTTCCGTTTCTCTTTGATAAATTGTTTATAGCTTTAAATTGTATCTTTATTTACTAGCTTATGCCCGCGCCTTTGTCCGCTTGAATGTCGGTTACCTGCAGGGTTTTTTTCGGAACCCTAATTCCTTTTCTCAAATAAACCTAATCTACTGCTTCCTCTCTGCCAGTGAAAGACCTATCGAAATCGATCTAACCGTTTCAGAGGTTAGCCAGAACAAACAGAAAGACATATAAAAAACAGGTTTTGGTAGTTGTAACAATATTTTTTTGTGCTTACTACTAAATGCATTTGAATATTTACAAAGAATGTATTTTATTTTATTTTATTTTATTTTATTTATTGATAAGACACTTCAATTTTATTTATTTGCATAGACAAGAATTCAAAACCAATAGAGGTTACATTTAAACCAACCAGAATTAAAATCAAAGCCGCTCTAAAGTAAATCAATGTGAATCTAAAAAAAAACTGCCTTCACGTTTTCCCAATATAAAATTAATCCTACATTTTCCAGCCTCCGGGGACTTGCCTTCCCATTTTGATAATCCCCGACCTGTCACGAGACTGAATTATTTTGCTTTTTAATTTTTCATGTGGATTTAGGAAATTTTTGGCGCGAACGTGAGAGTTGTAAAGCGAAGCAGAAATAAGGCATCAGATTAACAACTTAGAGAAATTGAGGTTTCATGGAGGTGGAAATTAAAAATCTCTCTATTTATTTTTGAGGGCTCATATACATATAATATATAAAAAAATATACCATCACGCCTGTATTCCCCGAAGGGTTAGGCAGAGGTGTACCAATGTAAATCCACAGTTCGCCGGTATATTTAGGTCCCATGTAATAGGCGGCGAGCCTATTGCCATTAACCGGGCACAAATCCCAACTCCGAGCTGCTACTGAGAATTTCATAGAAAAACCCAATAACACTTTTTGCTCGACCTGGGAATCGAACCCGGGACCCCTTGCACAGCAGTCGCACTTGCAACCACGAGACCAACGGGGCAGTTGAGGGCTCAATATTAATGATTTTCTACGTTTAGCTACTGAGACCAAAATTGATTTATTACAAATTGCGTGGTGCTTTCTAGGACTTGTTCAAACGTTTTCGTCGATGCATCAATATCTTCAAGAGGTATATACGTATTTCATCACGCTATGGCTAACGGGAACGGAGCAGTAACCAAAGACATCACTGAACGCGGGTAATAAAGGGGTATATAGGTAATAGTTTATACAGTAGGTAATCTGAAAAAAACTCAAGAGGTATGCAGAGTATATTTCAAAAAACGATGAACGAAAAAATGATTTCTTAACTGATACAGTACACAACGCACGGGAATAAAGCCAATCTAGGTATAATAAAATGCGTAGAGGGTTGCAGGGGTGAATCGGGACAAAACTTGAATAGGGTTTTTATATATATATAGGTATATATACCATCACGCCTGTATTCCCCGAAGGGTTAGGCAGAGGTGTACCAATGTACACCCACAGTTCGCCGGTATATTTAGGTCCCATGTAATAGGGGGCGAGCCTATTGCCATTAACCGGGCACAAATCCAAACTCCGAGCTGCTACTGAGAATTTCATAGAAAAACCCAATGACACTTTTTGCTCGACCCGGGAATCGAACCCAGGACCTCTAGCGTAGCAGTCGCGCTCAGGACCACTAGGCCAACGAGGCAGTTCAGGCGAGTAGGGATTTTATCGTTAAATTTATATAATTGGCTTTCAAGAAGCGGGTCTAATGTTTCAGCTTGATTATAATTTACCATTAAGAGTGCTTTTAAGCAACAAACTAACAACTATTTTGGGATAAGATCAAACAAAAACAACACCTCTTCACCTGAAAACTGTACAGTCTATTAAAATGTGACATACCTATAAGCGTTGAAATACAAAACACCTAAAAAAAGTCCAATGCTTTTCTTATAAAATAGTCAATTTTTAATTGACGAACAGCTGCAACTTGTTTTCAGCAACAAATTCTCGCCAATGTTCGGATAATTGAGGGTTCGGATAAAGTAAGTCAGCGTTCGGATAATTGAGGGTTCGGATAATCGAGGTTCTAGTGTATTTATTCTTTTTATGTACGTAAATATAGTTCATCCGCATACCAGATGAGGAAAACAAATCCCGCCTAGTTCTGGATGCGACATGCCACGTGACCACGTGTGAAACTGTTTTATTATATCTACCTGTATGTGGGTACTGTCACGTGTTTTATTACACAAATGAACGTGTGTTTTGGATGCCGGTTTCAGAGTAACGGAATTCTGCACTTTATCAATTACGAAACAATGTAGTGACTGGATTACAATTAACAAATTAATTAAGACTAGCGATTTCGTCCGCGTGGCTTATTTCACCCGCGTTAAGTCTTTGGTTACTGCTCCGCTCCCGTAAGTCGTAGCGTGATGTTATATAACCTATGTTACTCAGTGATAATGTAGCTTTCTAAAGGAAAAATATTTTTTAAAATTGGTCCAGCAGTTTTTACGTTTATTCGTTAAGTAGGTACACACAAAAATACAAATCTTTCCTCTTTATAATATTAGTGTAGATATGCAACTTCTAATTTTTTTATTTATCCACTAGCTGCCCTGGGGTTTACGTTACTGCCCCGCTCCTGTGGATCGTAGCGTCATGAAAAGCCTTCCTCAATAAACGCTCTAAATAACAAAAAAAAACTCAAATTGAACCAGTAGTTCTTGAGATTATTGCGTTTAAACAAAGAATAAATGTTTTTTTTGACAACTTATCATTTAGATTTAGTTTCTTTTTTATTATTATTATTAAGTTTTATTTTTTATTTTAAGGCTGTAAATATGAATGATAGTTGTAAAGATATTAATAAATAACTAAGAGCATTAAAAAATACTTTTAATTTCATCATCATATCTTAGCTGGCTAATTAACAGACTTCAGAAAAAGAGAAGGTTCTACGTACCCCCGAGGTATGTATTTTTATAGCAAACAAATTAATGCTTATATAAAAAAATATGAAACGTTCATTGAAGAACATGGTGAAACAAAATGGAGCAGAAACTGGGAGGTAAAAAACTTAAAGCTGTAATATTGTATACTTTTATTTTTTTATTAATAGCGCAACAACGTACTACATAATATAATTGCATTGTGCTTAAGAACAATTAGAGAATGTGCTTGCAGATTAAGATATTTATTATTTAGAGATTTTAAAGAGTATGTATTTTTTATAATATTTTTTCTTTGATTCGCCATCGACTTTCTAAAAAGAAGAAGAAGAATAAAAAAGCTCTCTGTGAATGTGCTCGTCCAGGAACATACTACCATCGTACCCATTCCTGCAGCAAAGCATCGTTGCTGTGTTCTGGTGCGAAGGGTATGGGTGCCGTTATAATTACAAGAATATTTTAACATTGTCTCTGGGCAACGCATTTGCAAGGGCTCCGGTATTGCAGATGTTTATAGGCAGCGGTGTCCACTGAACATCAGACATGGTTATCATGACATGATATAAAAAAGACCACGTTAAAATGCTTGAACTAAAGAATGGTCATACGTGCAATTCTTCTTTTTTAGGAACTTAATCCTCTTTTTGAGCCAAAAGTGTGTAGTAACTGTAGGATCCTTTCAGAATCTGTGAAAAAAATAGAAAATATCATTATTGTATTTTTCGTAAGTTTTCAGTAGGTACTTACGCATTCTGCATACATGGCCTGCCCAAACCTATTTTAGTCTCGAAGACTAATGGCCCACATCGGCTGTTCTTATTTTGATTTGTTGAAAGAAATGAGGGAGAACTATGTCAAAAAAAAATTGTTTTAGTTTATAATGCATAAAGACAAAAATTATTTGACCGATTAAAAAAAATAATTTGTTCTGGAAAGCTACATTAAGCGAGCAATATGAGCTATATCTACAATATTTAAAAAAAAAACTATCCGTAAAGAAAATCGGACGAAGTCGCGGCGGGCACAAGCGCGAAGTTTTATCAATTTCAGTACAAAGTTTTCTACTGTTATATCTTGCCTAGCTTGAAAGGGGTTATCAACCATTACATCCCACTCGAAAATAACGAGTTTTGCAGATAAAATCGTTTTCGGTATATTTTCAAGATTTTTTTTAAAATTCGCTGCATCTGTTTTTTCTACTCACATTTGTGAAAACAGCAGTGCGCTTCTCTAAGCCTCACCTCGTAATTCGAAAGCTGAATCCACAGTGAGATTACAAAATGGTATTCTGTTAAACACGATCACGCCGGTGACGTCACCACGGCGAACGAATACTAAACCAATGACAAGTTGGTTCGTTATCGAAGTGAGCGCGATCACTTTAGTGAGACTCGTTTTCGAATTTGCATTTTAGAGAATCGCACTATTGGTGTCCATTATACTCACAAAGTATGAAGGTACCTCTTTAGAATCTTTTGTACTTTTTAATACCTACTACTTTCATCTTTTAACTGTATCAAAAGGATTTTAACAAAAGAACTGCGCTTTAAGCGTCTTAAATTCAAATTCAAATTCAAATCATTTATTTCAATTAGACCATTTACAGGCACTTTTGAATGTCAAGAAGTTATAGTTTAAAGTTGAAGCTAGTTGCTCGTTCCAAAGCGTAGATCTCTATGGAGAAGAACGAGCAAGAAACTCCATGGACACTCCTTTTCTTGTCTATGAAAAATAGTGATGAAATTTCAATTTTCCCTGCGACCTTTGTCAAAATAATCATAGCTTGAAGAATATCGAGTGTTAGTTAGTATTTACACCTAATTGATTGATAAATGATTATAACAATTAACTGTATTAGGTATTTATAGTACAAGGGTGCTCAACTTTTTTAACAGTTGGGCGAAACGGTTGATTTAGAAACTTTCGGCGGGCCACTAACGATTCATATATTTTTAGTTACTTTTGGGACTTGTGCAAAAAAAAACTAAACGTATTATGTAATATAGAATATCTACCTAAATGTAGGACAGTTAAAGTTTGTACGTTACACACCATTACTAGCAAGGGTGCTTAAGTGATGCCTAAAACTTTGGAAATACATCATCCAACTCTTGGTTGTTGCAGTTTTCAAACAATATTTTTTTGAGAATTTTCTTACCGATTCCTTTTGTTAAAAAAAATTGTCACGTCATATTTGTCCTGACGGACACGTGACCTGATCGAAAATCTTACGAATTTTTGATCAGGTCACGTGTCCTGACGCGAGTTTAAATTTTTTTACCCATTACAAAAAAGTGTACAACGCCGCTAAAGAAGTTTTCACTTCAAAAAATGAAATATACGTATACAAAGACTGCAGCACTCAGGGATAACGTAGTTTTCCATTGTCAAAAGAATTTTCAGAATCGGATCAGAAGGGACGGAAATTAATACGTCCAAACAAAACACAAACAATCTAGTATTCCAACAAACAATAATGACTGTAGATAGGGGCGTGTGTTTTTGCTCGTCTTATAATAGAAAATATGCATTTTTTTTATTCAAATAAATAATCCTCATTCATGTAATAAACAATGTAGTAATATGAAATTTAAAAAAAATACAAAAGCCATCGAAAATTTGTTTTTATCTCTTTCTAGCAAAACTAAATTAGCAAAGAGTATGGCCATAGTGATAATTATATGACATTACATTCCATACGAGTATCAGCCCCCCTAGCCAAGTCGCAAACGATAATCGTAAACGCTCGGTAGGTACCAATAGATTTTCAACTTTATACCCCAGAGCCTTAAGTTGAAAATCTATTAAAGATTTCTAAGCGGTAGCGACTGGAAAGAACGAAAACGCAATGCAATCTTCATTAGATCTTCAACTTAAAACCAAGCACATAAAGTTGAAGATCTATTAAAGCCTACTCAGCGTTTGCTTTTATCGTTTGTTACATGGCTACAGGTGCAGATCTCTCCGTCTAGTCGATACGTAATTAATACTTTTGAATGCTAATATCGGCTGTATGTTTTGGTCGATTTAAATTTCACTTTTTGTCATCTTTACTACTGTTAATTAGAAAAACAATACAAGCTGTTGATTTGCATCCTCGTCAAATTTTAGGAGCCTGTCATAGAAGAAAAGAAGTAATCAAATATAATTACGATACCTGGCCAATATTTAATAAATGCTTGTTTTTTTTAGTTGCAACTATCAAAAAACAGTATTCCAGAATACTCCTCTTGCAAAAATTAGCATCGCCCAGTTGCGTATGCGGTAGGCAGAGTTGTCGCGCGGCTATATCAATGCGTGCATAGCGCCTAAACCCTCTGGCGAGATGGCTAGTTCGAAATGGAAAATCACGTCAAAAAATATAAATTTTAAAACAAATTTATTTTATTATTGATTCGTGTTAAAAATCACGAGCATAGTTAACTCCTTGAATTTGACGAGAATGCAAATCAACAGCTTGTGTATAAGCGCTTACAGCAACAAATGTAGCCATATTCAGCATAGTGAATGGCCCAGCTGTGAACATAATCGATTTGCGAAGTTGTCCTCCCAGCAAAAGCAAGCTTCTGCGTATACGCACATTTTGAGACCACCACGCGCTGATGTACACTGCTACTTCAACTTGATTACTCTGTAAAAAGAAACATCACTTTTGAATCATTGATTTGAATAAAGACCTTCCTTATTTACTTCTTGAAAGCTATATGCTTGAGTCGTTTAGGGTTGAAACTCTAAAGCCAAAGGGGGTCCAAAGGCTCATCTTGCTTTTTGGGACATCGGCAATTGTAAGAATCAACCCCCTAATGTATTTAAATTACATATTTTAATATCAACTTTTGATTATAGTTTTTTTTGCGTAGGAATTCATCAAATAACTTCTGATTAAAACCCACTTCTCTTTACTGACTAAGACCCACCCATGTTCCTTCTTGTGCTTTTTGCGTTTCTAGGGCGCGGTATCTCTATCGAACAACTCGCAACCCCGGCAGGCATCGGCCTTGAGTGGCCCCTCCGATGTTTGCTGACATTTGGTTGAGGCGCGCGTGGAACATGAACGCGCCGTCGACACGGTCTGTCGTTATTCAACGTACGGACGGTGAGCTACCCATTTCTAACCGTCCGATTGCCCGCGTTGATTATTGTGTGTGGCAACTTTGTTCATTGAAAAGTCTATGCTGAAGTGACAGCTGACGTTTTGACATTGACACATGGATATCATTCGAACACTTTGACAGATCATTGCCACATGGCCAAAAGCGGACGTTATTTTTAAAAGTGTTACGATAAATCGAATAAAAGCGAATTAATCATATGTTGTTTTATTGAATATCGAGTAAAGCCTTCACAAGCGACTGGTCGACTCTTCGTGTGACCAGAGGGCTAACCTTTTCTTGAGCCTAAGAATCAGTATGCCCTATAACGTGGCAAAGTTACCAGCCTTTTGGCAGGCCTCCGTCACTCGTTCAAGGTTACTCTCTTAAGTGCCTACGGCTAACCTGCGCCCGGGCGCAGCGAATCCAGTCGGTCCAGACAGCCCTTGTGTGACGCGCGTTATTGCTCTCTCTCTCTCTAGCACAACACGACAGACGACGAAGTACATACTATCGGGCGTCTGCGTAAAGTACATTTTACCGCGCACGACCGTTTTGTAGGTAATTTCGTTAATTGTTGGGTTTTTTCTATGGAGTGAAGTATCTGTACTTATTTAATCTGTGCTTTTGGGCACTGGTCCTATTTGTGCTTGAGCTTGATGAGTTTTCCCATTTCTCTTTTATAAATTGCACATACCTATAATCACTATTGATCGTACAACGTACTAGTACCACTTTAAACAAAGTAGTTCTCTGAACGACTAAAAACAACTGACGGAGCAACTCTTGAACTCGACAAGGTAGGTATATAAATAGAGATGTAAGTTAAAAGATTGCAATAGTACATTAAAAAGATTGCTTACACGTAGTCCTCATCATATATGTCCCCGTTTAATGTTGACTACTCATCGAGGCATAGGCTTTTAACTGAACTTAAGAAGTAATATGAGTTTTATTTTATGAATTACTAGCATCTGTTCGCGACTTCGCCCGCGTGGCTTAATTCACCTTCATTTACATATTTGGTTACTGTTTTGCTCCGGTGTGCCGTAGCGTGATGTTATGTAGCCTATGTTAATCAGGGATAATGTAGCATACTAAAGATGAAAACATTTTTGAAATCGGTCCAGTAGTTTGTGAGTTTATGCGTTACATACATTCATACAAATATTTCCTTCTTATAACATTATTAGGTATATTATGAGATAAACTCTAGTTTAAAATAAGAGAGACTTGGCAGACCGTTAATCCATACTCTATACTTAATATTATAACAGTGAAAGTAACTCTGTCTGTTACGCTTCCACGACTAAAACCACTGAACCAATTTTGATGAAATTTGGTACGGGATAAGTTTGAACCAGGAGATGAACTACTTTTTATTTCGAGACATTTACGTGGGCGAAGACACATATTCATTACAAACATTGTAACTAAAACTTAACAAGTTACGTAATGTAGTAAAGAAGAAACATTACATTACAATGTTATTACTGAGCAGTTGCAGAACTTTGTAATGTACTCAATATATGTATTGAGCAATGGCAGAAGTTTGTAATGCACTCAATCCTATCTGGGCCTGTAGCCATGTAACAAACGATAAACGCAAACGCTGAGTAGGCTTTAATAGATCTTCAACTTTATGTGCTTGGTTTTAAGTTGATGATCTAGTGAAGATTGCATAGCGTTTTCGTTCTTTCCAGTCGCTAACGCTTAGAAATCTTTAATAGATTTTTAAGTTAAGGCTCTGGAGTATAACGTTGAAAATCTATTGGTACCAACAGAGCGTTTACGATTATCGTTTACAGCTTGGCTAGAGGGCCTGATTACATTAGACGACACGGCTGGCGCAGTGGCTAAGCGAGTGGCTGTTGCGTTGCGCGTCGCGTCTTCGATTCCAGCCCGAAACGAATATTTGTATGCTCTAGAGGTAATTCTTCTGTGTCTGGTTGTTTGTGCATGTAAGTTTGATTGTAAACGCACCCACAAAGTACCAATGTACACACATAATTTGCCGGTTTGTTTTAGGTCCCATGTAATATGGGGCGAACCTGTTGCCATTTATTGAGCACAAATCCCAACTCCGAGCTACTAGGTACTGAGAATTTAATAAAAAACCCAATAACACTTTTAACGCTTAAGACCACTAGGCTAAAGAGGTGTTTTTTTTTGTTTAAGCTATTTGGAATAGTCTATTATCCAGATTACTAATTTTGGTATAAGTAGACATGTGTAGTGTAAAATCAGAACATACGAAACGGATTAAAAGCAGCTGCTTTCATTCCCAAAGCTTTGTTTTTGTATACATTTAGACCTACTTTTGGAAACCTTTTCATGTTCGTTCCTATTTTGTCTCTTTTCAACGGTACATTACGAATGTAGTAGCAGAAAAAAGCCTGCCTTAATTACGACTTAAACAGCCATGTATGCATTCAAATTGGCTGTCAACATTCCAGCCTTCTATGAATTTTGGAATTTACCACTGCAATTCTGTATAGTTTTTACAGACTTATAAACTTGATTTTTCACTTTTGACTTCTCCGTTGGTCTGGTAGTGTGAATCACGACTGCATAGCGGAGGTTCGATTCCCAGGTCAGGCAAAGTGTTGTTGAGTTTTTTATTTAACATAATACCTACCTTTTCGCAATACACAAGTTAAACAGGACATAAATGTTCACTAACCAGAAACAACACATCGTTGCTATGCCAGCAATATAAAAATAGCTGTGCTATGAGTGCCATGAGATATTCAGCTATCCAAATTCGCTGCATACCGCCCGTGCCTTCCTGAAAATTGATATAGGTAAAGTCAAAAATGTTATTCAGATAAAACTAGAGCAAAAATACTTGCTAAATTACACCAGACAACAAAATAGCGGATGACCAATAAAAAAAATTTGAAGTATTCTACAGTGTGAAGGAATTGTCAAAATTCTAAATAATAGTCTAAGATCTTTTAAACTCCGCAACGGATTTGAATGAGGAAGGTTTATATTATAGAACATCACGGGTATATAGCTAGTTATTTATATTTTACTTTATAACCCCCCCCCCCCCCCCCCCCAACCCCGCACACAGTCAAAGCAACAAAAATTCTAAACATCGAAATCATACACGCCAGTAAATCCCGCAAACGAGAATATGAAAGTCAACAAAACACAGGGAGGATTGTCAAATTGTACATCCGTCCGAATTTTAAAATTGTCTGTCGCCCTACTGCACTGTTTCCAATTTTGCCAACGGGGTGGCGGTTGACATTTTGTTTGATATAACACTCAGCGTTATTAAAAGTGTTTGCATATTTTTGTGTAGTATTTATTTAAAATATTTTCCACTATGACTATTTGTTTTAGTTTAAATTGAAAACTAAAACTAAAAATAATTACAGTAGCCATTACATCAAGCTACCCAATCTGTCAAACTATGATAGTATTTCAATCTTTACTAATATTATAAATGCGAAAGTAACTCTGTTTGTCTGTCTCTTCTTCACGCCTAAACCACTGAACCGATTTCAATGAAATTTGGTACATAGCATAGTCTGGGACCCGAGAAAGGACATAGGATAGTTTTCATCCCGGAAATCCCCCAGGAACGGGAACTATTAATCGAGGCGGACGAAGTCGCGGGCAAAAGCTAGTTTTAATATAAAAGAATAAGGTTCATATTCAAACAAGAAAATTTTGCGAGTTTTGGATATCTTGGTAGCTAGCGTCTGTACCGATGAATATTATTTTGTGGTCGAAAGAGCCATTGTGCTTCCATTTTTTTCTTAACTCTTTAGTGGTCGGTATTTATTCAGTTATATTAGTCTCTTCTGTTCCACTCCTGGCTAAAGATCTCCCTCCACTCCTACCATCTTTCTCGGTTCCGTACTTCATTCCTCCAATTTTGGAAGAAACCATTTAGTTAGTACTAGCTTTTGCCCGCGACTTCGTCCGCGAGGATAATTAGTTCCCGTTCCCGGGGGATTTCCGGGATGAAAACTATCCGATGTCCTTTCCCGGGTCCCAGACTATATCTGTACCCATTGAAATCGGTTTAGTGGTTTAGGCGTGAAGAAGAGACAGACAGACAGACAGAGTTACTTTCGCATTTATAATATTAGTAAGGAATAAGGATTACGTGGATATTACTTTGAACAAAATAAAATGGGCATATTGCCAATACACAACTATTAAGCTTTTTAAAGTTAAACAAAGAACATTTAAGAGGTCTTACCGTAGTAAATTGAACAGCACTAGCACAAATCATAAGAGAGCATATAATGACATACATAAACATGACGGGAGACAGCAGTGAATTTAATACTGATGAAAATCTGAAAAATAAACACAGAAGGTTGAAAAGCGTTCCAAAAATGTACACAGTAGGGAATTTCATGAACAATGATACTATTTCAAAGTAATGTTAACAGGATTTTATCATAAAAAACTAGTGGCTAGGACTCCATACAACTCGATTCCTACTAGCTTCCCTTCGGAAGTTCAGTACAATAATTATCTACCGCCATTGGATAATCGCATTTAATAAACAATACGCCACTTCGCCACTAATAAACAACCTAGCTATACTTAAAGATACATGAAAAACAAAAACCTACTTCACCACGTACGAATGATGCAAATGACACTCCTTAATCCTCATTACGGCTTCATCATAATTAACTACCTCATTACCATTGCCAAAGAGTCTTTCGCAATTCACAGATAATACCTTCAGTTGTCCGGCAAAAAACGTCATTATTACAACAGCTGTAGAGTCAAAATTCGCCACAACTGTGCCTCCGTAGAAACATGCAAATATCTGGTAAAATGTAGCAAGCCAGAAGCCGGAGCCTCTGGTTCTGTCAAAAGGGATCCAAGAGCTCATTATCTCTGGATATGGCGCGGTTCCGTTTCTTACACTGTCTCGATAGGTTGGGGACGACCAGTAAATTAAGAGAGGTGCCAGAATAACAGTAAAAACTGTGGCCGTTACTAAACACCAGTAGAAGTAAGTGACTCTTCTCGCATATTTGACATATTCAAATAGGATATGATTGACCGTCTTATCGTTTTTTGATAGTTGCGATTTTTCTGTTTCAGACACATAATCAAAGATTTCTTTCCAAACGTTTTGATAGAATACTAAGTTACAAGCTTTGATTACGCAAACGGTACTCAGCATAGTTAAGGACAAATTTCTCATTGCCATTTCTAGATTATTCCTGATGATCCAAAGTTCAATATATTGAGATACCACGAAAAGAAATCCCAAGAAATGTACAAAATTATAGAATAAACTTTTCAAGCGATTTTTTTGCCACAAACCGCAACATCGAAGGATCAGAACCGTTGGCCCTAATAATGGATTATTTGAATCTTCTAAACGTTTTAAGAATTTAAACACCATTTCGGTGTCTTTATTGGACAATGGTTACAAGTTGTGACAGAAAAAAATGAAAATGTGATTTATTCGTGAAATTGGTCCCATGATACACTTGCAAGCGAATTTATTATTTATTTGTGTTAGCATTACTAAGTTAAGCCTCCGACTCTACTTGTATTAATTTAATATCAGGCAATATTGTTAGGTCAGTTATTTTAGCCGCAGCTGGAGAGCTGATGTTGAAACGTTGACGTTTAGATTGAGTTACGAAGAATGTTAAGATTGTTTCATTTAACTGAAGTTGGAATCCTGAGTTTTTAAGGTTATTAAACAATCAAAACCAAAAAAGAAAACGAAATGCCATATTTCTGGAATTCCTTTTGAATCGACATACGTAGATTTCAGAGTATTTGTTTAGTAACTTTTTTTGTATATATCATTGATGGCAAACAAGCCTTTATGAATATAGACATCTGTAATGCCAGAGATCTTGCAAATACATTTCCATCCCAGAGACAAAGTTGAAATTTCTTATGTGCCTGTAATTACACCGGCACCCACACCCTCCAAACTGGAACACAGCAACGCTGCTTTGCGGCAGAGCTAGGTGGTTTTTACGCGGACGAGCTGCTTCACAAAGACCTCTACTATCTTCCTCAATCAAGTCCCAAAATCGAAAATAGTGAAGTAGTAACTTTTCCTTATTACTATTATCTCAGTTCATTTCTTCACTGACCTCTATATTTTACGAGTTGATAGAGTTCCGAGCTACAGCGACCGAGCTACGTTATTTGTACCAGTTTGTTTCGAAAACTACAGAATGAATGAACCCACTACTATGAATGCAGATTCTAGACGAGTTTTAATCAAGTCTTTTGTGTGAAAACCTCGCTGTTTGCATGTAATTAAGAGCTACAATTCCGCTTTCATTCGGTAATTGAATTTTAGCCAAATTATGGCTCTTATTTATCGAGAAGGTTTGTTTTGTTAGGATGGGGTTTTATTGGTTTCTATGTCATCCGTACGTAGCAACATGACATGATTTCATTGATACTAAAATAATGAATCTAAAAAAATATAATTAAATGATGTTACGACACACAGTCTAAAGAAACTTAAAGAAATGGGGGAAGGTCTATGCTCAGGAGAGGGGCAGTAATAGCTAGAAAAAGAAATCGTCACTACTAACATTTTTAACTTTTTTTATGTAAATAATAGCGTAAACAAATGCTTTAATCATTTTCAACTTTTAATTACTTTCGATTCCAATTAGATACAAACAAACATTTTTAATAACGAACAAACAGTCACACAGTTGAATTGATAAGTGTCGCGGCGTGGGCGGACAGATGTCAAACAAATTGGTGCTTTGCATACAAAACAAAAGGGGTTGTTTATTAAATGGGTAATTTTTATACAGTGTGACAACTGACAATTTAGCCTTCTAAAATGTTGCCGTTTTTGCGAATGCGGCGGGGTAATTGTAGGCTTGAGACATCATGTTTGTTGGAACAGCTGTCATAAAAATATGTTCTTTTATTTGTTATTGTTAACTACTAATTGAAGTACTGCCTCGTTAGTGGCCCTAAGCGCGACTGCTACGCTGGAGGTCTTGGGTTCGATTCCTAGGTCGAGTAAAGTGTTATTGGTTTTTTTTTACAAATTCTCAGTAGCAACTCGGAGTTAGGATTTGTGTTCGGTTAATGCCAATAGGCTCGCCCCCTATTACATGGGATCTAAACATACCGGCAAACTGTGGGTGTACATTGGTACACCTCTGCCTAACCCTTCGGGGAATACAGGCGTAATGGTATATTATTATTTTATTCATTAATTGATCATTCCTTTTGTTTTGTGTATTTTTTTTTTGTTTTCACTCTCATGTAAATAGGCGATTCGCTCACTGCCCCTGATCTTAGTCCGGGGTGCGTGACGACGGAGCTCTGGTGATCTGCAACACTGCACATGAACGCATTCAGTGTGTTGCACTGCGCGTGTTTTTTATACAAACACACATACTTGCAAACAACGTAAGAACACACACTCCCGCGCCACGCTCCGTGATGCCAATCGACTTATAGTCGTGTAGTGGGCCCTTTATGAGTTTCATACAAATTCCCAAAACAAAAAAAATGTGTATAGCTTTTTAAGGAAGCAGTCTCGTTCAAATTCTGAGCTCAACAGGGTTTATACAATGTTTTAGGTAAAATCTCATGGGAATCAAAATAAACATTAAAAGGATTTGTATGTGTAATTTTTTATATATTGAATAATAAGTTTACAAAGCTGTCCAAAACGTCTAATTACATAAACAGGTGTCTTACTAAGTTCCCTTACTTTGATCTAAAGGACTATGTATATTTCGCTATCTCTCGAAAATACAATTTGTATTATAATTCCGCCAACCAACGCGATGTTTAGCCCGAATTTCCAGAATATTAAATCAGAATATAACAAACACAAATTAATTTAATTAAATCGAAAGCAGCGTGGTTCACCCTAGTGGTAAACAAGCAAAATATATTAATTAATCAGTATTTGTGTATTATTAATTGAATTGTGAGAAAACAAAATGAAATATGGCGCTTCTTGGTGGAAATCTTATTAATTAATCCTCTTGAATTTGCGAGAATAGCGTGAAGAAACTGTAGGAGCCTTTCATGATCTGAAATTAATAGAATGGGCATTGTTCATTTTTTTTTTATATGTTGTAATTGAAAACCCGTTTCGAGGAATAGCGTCACTGAGCATTATGGAGTAAATTAATAATGAAAAATATTCATATTTTTCTGATATTTTTGATAAAATACGATTGACCTTCATTGCCCTTCAAATTAGGTCAGCGCTGGCCCTACAGTTTTGTATCGTTGCCTCAGAAAATAAAAAAAAGTAAGTGGCAAGTATTGTCAACCAGTAGTCAGGTGTCAAATTATAATGCAAATGTCAAAAGTTTATGAAACATAATAACAGTTTAAAGTTTTTCAAAAATAGGTAATATTATTCCTGCGACTTTCCTAATAATCTTGTTCCATTATTCCGACACTCGACAATTTTTAAAGTGTAAGAGTTATGGAATACAGGAAGTGCTTTGTTCCAACTTGCAGTAATAATAGCAATAATAGTCCAAACAAAATTTTTGTCCGTATAAGGGAAGATTTACGACAAAAGTGGTGTCGTGATGTAGGCGCGGAATATTATAAGATTTATACAATGTATTGTTGCGAAGATCACTTTGATGTTTTCTTTTTTTTTTACTTTTTTCCAATTTTAGATTCGTTTATGTATGAGTTATGTTATGACGCCTATTGACACTTGACAGACGTTGTGTTGACAGATTTAAACTTTTAATTATGTAAATAGTTGGGCAAAGACACAATCTTTTGAGCCAATGATGACGTCATCTATCTTAAAAAAAATATATAATTAAATATTTTTTTTAAAAATGACCATAGAGCCAATCATCAAAATATTCAAATTAGTTTCTCAAAATGGTCTAAATTTTAAAAAAATAAAATAACATGTTGTGGTTAAAATTTTTAAACAATCCCCATTGGTGAATTATCAATGCCTATAACACAAAGGATTTTCACTGGATTTGCAAAAAGATTAGCTTTTGAGACTTAGATTTAAAAAACGTGACGACTATCTTTATGGGAGGTTGGACAGAGAAGAAAACGCATACGGATCACTGGAAGGAAAAGGGGGAGACCTTTGCCCAGCGGTGGGATAACAAAGGTTGAAAACAAGAAGTCAGGTTTGGTTTTGTTACAGCCTCAGTCTAGATAGTCCAACCATGACCGCTCGATTACAATAAGAAACACATCGGCTTCCGATCAGATCTAATTATTCTGTGATGGGTTCATCTTATCGATCGATGGTAGAATGGATTAGTGTCGATCGATACTTACAACGTTTCTACTACTCCAATCGATCAACTAATCCATTCTTACATTCATCGATGGCATCGATCGACGGTCCATCGATTGGTGTGGTAACGGCCTTACCATGAGTGAAAAAAGAAAGAAAAAGAAAACAGGGAAAGTTAATTTATTTGTTCTGCCTTGTAAGCCTAGTGGTCCTAAGCTCGACTGCAACGCTCGAGTTCTTGGGTTCGATTCCCAGGACTCGCAGATTTTATTGAGTTTTTCTATGAAATTCTCAGTAGCAGCTCGGAGTTAGGATTTGTGCCCGGTTAATGACAATAGGTTTGCCCCCTATTACATGGGATCTAAACATACAAGCGAACTGTTGGTGTATGTACATTAGTACACCTCTGCCTAACCCTTCGGGCATACAGGCGTGATGGTATGTAATTTATTTGTATGGACAATGCAGTGAAGGACGGTTATAAATAAATACGTACTTCAATGAATGTAGGGACGGATAGCGTAGTGTAAGGCCCAGCATCTAATATAAATGGCTGGTTTAATTTTCCAGCCAATAGAAGCAGTTGTTTGCGTACACGTACATCGCTCTGCCACCAGTCGCTGCTGTAGATTCCTCTATCTAGTTGGTTACCCTGTAAGTGATTAAACATTATCATTTTTACTATGTTCTATCATATTGTTCAATTTTTCGTCTTGGCTGTGGGTTTGCAACAAGGCGCGGGCAGGTACCAAAGTTTTCTATTTCATATAAATATACTTTCTAAGTTTATCTCTAAAATCACTCACTTCGATGTAGAAAAATAGCGCGAGGAAACCTTGACTTATAAAATAATATAAGCGTGGTGATCAATGCTCGTGCATTCTCAGTAGGAGAATACGCCACTCGATAGGTCGGAGTTTGCATACTACGTATTTTCACTCATTGAAGTGACGGTAACGCGTGACAGTTAATTTTTAGGGAGATTTTACGAAATGAGCTTGAATGTTTTTTTTTATAATGCACACTGCAAATGCATGGAATTTACTTGCGTCTGTATTTCCGAACATTATTCTACCCTAATCTCTTTAAAGTTAGAGTGAACACGCTTTTTCTGGGTTAAGCTTACTCTCTTCTTTCGACTTTGTCTTTGTAATCTCTGACCTAGACTAGAATAAAGAAAAAACTCAAATCGTATAAAAAAAAAATCATTTTATATTAATGACTTAAAAAGTATAGGTACATTAAAACAACAGTCTAAATGCTTATTAATTTTTTTGTAAGACAAGTATGTAGATAGGTACTTATTTTCGCAGTGCCAACATTTTTAGACTTAATCCATCCATCCATTCTCGATTTTACGTAGACATTACCTGAAGTGTTACTTCGTTGCTATGCCAACAGTACAAGAACAGTTGTGAAATTAAGCCCGACGTGTACTGAAAGACCCAGAGCTTTTGTGAGGCAGTAGCTTGTTTCTGAAAAAAAAAGAGGCATTATTTGAATTAAAGAAACAGAAAAAATGCGTACTTAATGCCTCGCTGCGTTTAATCCGCTACCACTATTATTATTTATTTATTAAAACTTTATGCACAAATGTAAAAAATACATCGTACAAAAGCGGACTTAATGAGGAGGTGCAAGAAAGAGGGAACCGAAACAGAAAATTTTCAATATAAAATATAATAATAAATGCATATATACATACATACAAACAAAATATACAAAGTAGAGAGAGATAAAAATACAAATGGAGATAGAAAACAAACTAATTGTGGGACGAGTCTGCCAACTCCTTAAGTAAGTGTTCGCGAGCTATTAACATTATATATATACTAATAAATTAAAATAAAAAACCATCACGCCTGTATTCCCCGAAGGGTTAGGCAGAGGTGTACCAATGTACACCCACAGTTCGCCGGTATATTTAGGTCCCATGTAATAGGGGGCGAGCCTATTGCCATTAACCGGGCACAAATCCAAACTCCGAGCTGCTACTGAGAATTTCATAGAAAAACCCAATAACACTTTTTGCTCGACCTGGGAATCGAACCCGGGACCCCTTGCACAGCAGTCGCACATGCGACCACGAGAAACAATAAAAAAAATTGACAATTTCTGTTTGGAAAATCAAAATAATTGCTATTTACTATACCTATGCATAATATGATTGTTTACACAATACTTATGTACGTTTATCATAAACCCATATTTTTATTTTTGTATGTCTATCTGTCTGGTCATTCCAGCTGCGTCGAAAACAGCTGGATCTATTTTGATAGGACTTTCACTAGAAGATAGTTAACCACACCACCACCAGTTCACCAGTTTCGCGGTAAGCCAGGGCAGTTCATACCGCGCCTACCTCCATAGGATAGATAATAATGACGGGCAATTATTATCCACGACCTATTATTAAATTTTATTGAATGTGCTGAGGGATTTTAACTGCTTACACCTACCATTTAGAGGCATTTAAATATACCCACACGCTTCATATTATAAGGAGAAACAGAGACTTCTTTTATGTTCGAAAAAAAAAAAGATTCCGCGCAAGAAAATATAAGCCGTGATTACAGACATTTACATGAACGAAGTCGTGGGACATAAGCTCAAATTAAATAATTTCAGATTAATTATTTAAAATAATTATATTCTTTTTAGTGTCATATCTAAGCCTTATTGAAAAACAAAAGACCATTCCACCAACACGCCTTTTTTCCTTGGAGGGTTAGGCAGAGGTGTAGGTACCAATGTACACCCAGAGTTCGCCGGTATATTTAGGTCCCATGTAATAGGGGGCGAGCCTTTTGCCATAAACCGGGCACAAATCCTAACTCCGAACTACTACTGAGAATTTCATAGAAAAACCCAAAAACACTTTTTGCTTTTTGTTCATGTAAAAACAAAAGAGTCCATGAAAAATATTGTGCTTAATACGTATTTAAGAAGTAATAATAGTTTGTATTTCAAACTAGTTGCTAGTTTTAAATAATTGCAAAAGTTATTTGTTACGCAACTAATAATGTCTGCAAAGTTTCCTTTCATGAATGAGTTCTGTACTTCTCTACTTCTTGTATGTGTTATTCTTCATCGGAATTTTCCATGTATAAAGAGAGCTTGTTTTTAAAGAGCATTACCATCACATTGTAAGAAAATTGTAGGGGTCAATACAGATACTTGAAACTATCTTTTTTTTGTAATTATACTGAAATAAAATCATAATAAGACACTACCACATAAAACATCGTTCTATTTCTGCCAATCGCTTCAAGTTGACAGAGACAGAATGATGATTCAAATCGTTTGATAAGAACGTTAAGCGCATAATTAGGGGCTTGAGCAGCAATAGATTTAAAAATAATAAAATAACATACCGAAGTAAATTGTACCACGCTGCCGCAAATTGTTATGGAGCACATCAACACATAAAGAAACATGGTTGGTGATAACAGTGAGTTGAAGATCAAGTGCTGTCTGTAAATAACATTGGATTAATAAACACTGTAACTACTAATGCCCGATTCCTAAAACTTACCGACCGGTATTAGTAAACCATACTAACAAACAAATGTCTCCGTATTTTCGCTGTTATTGGAGCTTATTTTAGGTTTCTATCCATAATTTTTGTAAACATTTCTACATTCAAAAGGGTTACGACTGGTAAGATATAGGAATCGAACATAAGGCAACTACCACAGAAGTACCCACAACTGCGACATATCGCACCCTTAGAATATAAATGGCACTATACGAAAATGTTAATTTTGCAGTATGGCCGTTTTAAGTTTTTAAGCCGTTTCAAGATGTTACAAATTCATAAGTGACACTAATAAGGGCATTAGAGCTATAGGGGTGTTTGCGTTAGGCGCGTTTCGTTTTATACATTTTGAGAGTATACTTAGAGAGAATATTTTTTTGTATAGTGCCACTTATGTTTTAAGGGTGCGATATGTAGTTGATTATAACAGTACTGCTCCAACACGACAACACCCAAAAAGGAATCGCCTTGAAAAACATTATATTGTTGCCCCTCGCAAGCCTTCACCTTTTTTATCTTGTCGTTATTAAATTATATATTCTTTATAGTAGATTGAATATAGTACACTCGTTGTTGAATAATATCTCAGTAATGTTTTAAAAGAAGAGCATACAGAGCACTTTACGAATTTAAAAACGCAACGCCTTACGCGTACAGTCATTTAATGAGCCAGTGCAAGAATAAGATGTATTTATTTATTAAAACTTTATGAACAAATGTAAAAATACAGCGTACAAAGGCAAATATATTGTTGTATAGTAATCCATTGAACATCCTACAGCTTTTCTCATGTTTTAAGAAGAACTATATATAGCTTTTTCAATAATCTTGTAAAACTTTTCGATTCGGAAGATATGCCTTTTGAAGATTCCGACGCGTTTTTGATTTGATCTGATTGGACTTACTTAAAAATCAAACAATGAATAAACAAAATAATTTTAGTACACCCACCGTTTTTGCATTTTAAATAGACCTGATAAAACTAGACAATCTCCTTTGAGATGATCTAGATAAAGATGCTAGTACAAGTTGATGAACTTAGGTCACAAATTAAGTTTAACGATAGCATCTAATCAAAGCCTAAAGCACTATATATAACCGTAAAAACTCAAGAAGTACTTACTTGACTAAGGCATTATGATGTCTATGACACTGTTTGATCCTATCTAAAACGTCTTCAGCCGAAGTTACTTCATCAAATAGGCTGTTACATTTCCCCTTTAGGATTATCATCTGTCCTTTAAGATAAGACATGATAGCAACAGCGTTCATGTCGTAAACGGCTAATACTCCAGAGCCTTGACTGCCCATAATTACATGAATGAAAATACTTCCCAAATACCCTGGCATTTTGGTGTTATCAAACGGAAACCAAGAACATAGAATTTGGGGTAAAGGTTCAATACCAATTTTTATGTCCTCTCTATAAGAATGCGATGATACGTATTTCAATAATGGTGTTAATATTAAAAGGAAATTTGTTATGAATACCATCACCCAAAATAAGTATGTGATTATTCTTGTATACTTCGTGTAGTCCTTCATGTGTTTCGTAATTACGGAGTCCTTTTTCTTAATTTGTATGATTTCTTCCTCAGAAATATATTGAACAAGCTTCCGCCATTCGCCTTGCCACATAACATAAGAATAACATTTTGCGAAACAAATAACGCTGAGGACGGTCAGTGACATATTGTTTAGAACTTTGTTAATATCATGTCTAACAAAGTAAAGGTCGACGAATTGGCTTATGACAAAAAGTAATGTAGAGAAATGTATCAAATTGTAAGCGACGGTCCTAAATTTGCTCCCAGTTTGCCAGAGGCCAAATAAATACAATCCTTTTAAAGTCGGCCCTAACAAAGGATGTTTTGGATCTTCTAACTTTTTAGTGTACGTAATTACTTTTCGCAAAAGCATTTTTGCTTTTATCGTATGTACATTCGAAGTTTAAAGCTCAACTGCTCCTTGATTTTAAAAGGGGTTGATTTTTATATAAATTGTCCAATTATTGAATCGGTAATTGTGTTCAATTTCATTTTTATTTCCTTCGTAAAGAGCAGTGTTTAAATTGTTAACAATTTAACCCTTTTCTGGGTTCCGTCGTAATCGTAGAACTAAGGTTATTTTTCTGTTAGACTTTTCACCGCGAACAGCGGCCTCATTAGGGAAATTATAATTAATTCTTTAAGTAAATTGTGAAAAAGTTATAATTTTACATGGGCGTAGAAATTATTGTAAGTAGCACATTTTTTACGCCGTTATTTTCAGATATTCGTTTTGATTAAGGTTTTGTTGTCTTGTAAACGTTTGTTATTAAAATTAATGAATGGTCTCTTTATCTTGCTTTATCGTGCTTGGAAAGAAAGCCGTAGATTATCATTTGAACCAATATGTTGCAAAAACCATTTTATTAGTGTTAATGTCAGACATTTTACTATTTCGCCTAACACTATTAGCTAACGGTGTTACTATTTGGTTCATACTTCAAACTTGCTTAAAATCTTTACTAATATAACAAAGCTAAAGAGATTTCTAGAGAGAGAAAGCTAGAGAGAAAGAGAGAGAGAGAGAGAGAGAACATGCTAATCTCTGAAACTAACAGTCGGTTTGTAAAAGAAAAAGAACTTTTTGTTTTTGTTTTTGTCTTTTTGTTTAAGATAGCCAAGTTCATGGTAAATAGTGTAGACTTATAACATAACGCTACGATCCGTAGGAGAAGAGCAGTAACCAAAGAGGTAACTTATCGCAGGTAAAAAAATACTGCGGACCAAGTCGCGGGCAGAAGATAGCTGAAAAATAAAATGGAAACTAAAATTGCATTATTTCTCACACAATGAGAACATATTAACTAACGCAGTAATGGTGAGTCTATTAAAATCTAGACGTTTTTTGCTTTTACCACCACTTAGTGCTTTAGCAAAAAAGTCGACAAAAAATTTCAGCGTGTTTTCAAACAAAATTGATTATGAACAACTAACGCACTTTAAATATAAAAATAATGTAAATACATTTAATGTAACGTTAAACTGGTAGGTATTTCTTAAAAAAACAAGCCTCTTTGATTTTAGTATCTTCTTTGCATTGTAACGATGAATATATTTTCAAATGCAAAAAATATGAATGAATGAACGTGAATTACTATTGAACTACCAAAATCTAAACTTAATGGATGTGGGTATGATTCAAAATATTTTATGTTACCCAAAATCAGAAGCTGCCAAAAACTGTGTCACTTATTACCTATAGTTCATCAGTAACCCTGACGCAATTTTTTTTCTTAGACCCACTTAATACATTTAGTTCGTAAACGTATTTAGAACATAATTGCATCCCTGTCACATTGTTAAAAGGTGACAAAGACAGAATGATAATTTAAACAAAAGCGCTAAATATGTTTAATGATTTGGGTGAAAGTGGACCTTAGTATCTACGGAATTGCTTGTTTTTTTTTGTTATTGTACTAAGAGTTGGTATATGTATTACGGTACGATGGGGTTGACATGTCTTGATGGGACAAAAACCCCAAATTATAAATAAGATAAAAAAAAGAAATATCGAACCGCAGCGCCCACGAGCTTTGCCTTTTTATCTTCTTGAATAGGAAATTATTTGACGATGTCCCTTAAAAGTAACAGATATGACACTATAATCTGAACTTTATCCGAAAGCTTCATGCGCGTAAAGGCTCGAGCAGATCGGATGCGCGGACGTGCACGTACCACCGAGTTGTAATGTATGGACGTGTATGTGACAGGACACACCGCTACGCTTACGTGTACGCATACGCATCCGGTCTGCTGGAACCTAAAGAACGGCCTGTGCGTAATTAAGAACGTGTCACGGATGTCAATATCTCCTATACATATAAATTGCGGTTGAGAAGCCACCAACCCTACTTGCCATTACTTGCCTTCAATAGAGATTTTAAAATCCACTTTATTGCTCCCCGTCACTATAAAACGGTACCTACCTGCATCCGTTAATAGTCGAAGAATCTTTTAAAAACGAGAACATGGAAATCACCTACGGAACCATAAAATATTAATAAAAAAACATCACACCAATTTACGCAGCCAACTAATAATTCCGCAGTAGAACAGTTTAACAAGCTAATTTTCACCTAAAGACCTGATTAAAAATGTATGAAACATGGTTTTCCAGTTTGTAGATAAAAGGTAGGCAATTTATGAATAGGATTTATTGCTGTTAAGGTTTCTTGTTAGATTGAAAAATCGGAAAAATAGCGGAAAGTTCTAGTTTGACAAATAGGTACCTTTTTTCTTGCTAAGGTATGTAGGATTTCTAAGCTATTTCTATGTGATTACCTAAGGCGGCTCTCGTTAGGCAGTTGAGCCAAAGGTTTGATCTAGAACGCGGAACTCCTAGACACAACGCGTATTGTAGATTCTTTTATCGGGAGCCTTAACCTAGTAGCTTGGACCCTGTTCCCGGTAACGGTGGGCTATTATTATTATATTTAAAAATAAAAATATGTCTTATATTAATATTTAAAAATGTATTTATTTTCTAAAGTACCCCCCGTATGTAGTAAGTATTGTCAGTAGCAGCTCGGAGTTTGGATTTGTGCCCGGTTAATGGCAATAGGCTCGCCCCCTATTACATGGGACCTATATATACCGGCGAACTGTGGGTGTACATTGGTACACCTCTGCCTAACCCTTCGGGGAATACAGGCGTGATAATATTTATATATAAAGTACCCCTCAAATGTGCTTAGGGTTAGTTCGTTTAACTTGTAATGGAAAGTAGGAAATGTATTCGGATGAAGTACCGAGTATAGTGTTAGTAGATAATAAAGTCAGAATTTTGTTTCTCAAAAGCTGTAGGTATCATCTACCTACCGTGTCGACGGCGCGTTCGTGTTCCACACGCGCCTCAAAGAGATGTTAGCAAACTTGGATGGGGCCACTGAGGGCCGATGCCTGCCGGGGCTGCGGGCTGTTCGAAAGAGATACCGCGCCCCCGGAACGCAAAGGGCACATGAAGGAACATAGACGGGTTTTAGTCAGTAAAAGTCTGACACTCTCTCCCGCCCCGCCCAGGGCAGGGGAAGTTATTTGATGATTTCCCGTCTTGAAAAAAAAAAAGGTATCATCTACCTAATCATATTATCAACGTTACAGTTTTAGACTTAAAGACTAAACAGTTAAGGCAGAATATTTTTCGTCAACTTTGCCTATTAAAATTCTCGTTGCGATAAACAGTTTAATTGGTAATTTGGCGAACTTGACATGGGTTTAGCAAATTGGTTGTTAAAACTTTGCTAAGACCCGTAATGGATATTGGGCCTCCGTCATTCCCTTGGCGTGGTTAATGTGATTAACATAACGGTGTTTTGAATTTCGTGTCGCTGTTTCTTCACGTTATGTACTTAATTTAAATATAGTTTCGTCGCTTTCTTGTTGAAGAGAATAACGTATTTTTTTTAAGATTTGCTCTTGACTCTACTCCAGGACAGAGGTAAAAAATTAAATTAAAAATTAAAAAAACCCGATGTTGCATTTAGGGACTGTCCCGAGCGGTCCCCCAACGCGACGTATTTTATTTTTTTAACTTCTTAAAGGGAACTTAGGATTTTGAGTCGGGGGTTTTTTTATTTTATACTTTTTATAGGTACATACTTATTATAATGTCGATTTTGTTAAGCTGTAAATACATAATAGGTTCCTAATAATTTAAAAACACACATCACAAATCATCTTTAGTTTTTCTTTCCCACTTTCACCCCCATAACTTTTAAACGGCTAAACCGATTTTCATCAAACATGTCTAAGAACACTCGCACATAAGTCACCTTTAATACAAAAAAAAAACTAAATTGAAATCGCTTCATCCGTTCGGGAGCTATGATGCCACAGACAGACAGACAGACACGTAAATCTTATAACACCCTTCTTTTTGCGTCGGGGGTTAATAAAGACACGACGATGGAGTGAGCTTACCCATAAGATGCCCGCCCGTTCACTCTAACTTTACAGAGATGAGGGTTAAAAGCGTGTGAAAAAGCTAAAAACATGTAAAGTTGTAAGTCCTACTAAAATATGTTTTCTTTTTTACTTTCATATTGCATTGTCATGCAATGTGCATATGTATGCAAAATTCCAGCTCAATCGAACACCTGAAAGTGGGTCAAAGGAGATGGTCCAAAAATGTATGGACCAAAAACCCAGAGTCGATTTAGACAAATCTGGTATCAATAGCTTTATTAGAATGCACAATTTACCCCACCGAAAAAATTATGCCCATATCCATGGGATATAAAAGTTATAGGCTAACAAAGTATATTGGAAAAATCATGAATAACTGATTATTTTTACCAGTTTTTGCAACAGCAATATATTAATAATGAATAACTTGTTATTTTTATCAGTTTTTTCAACAGCAATATATTAATAATAATAATCATAGGACAATAATAAATATAAGTAGCGATTATATGAACCTATCAAGTATTAAATCTTATATTTCACAGCTTGTAAATCATATGTCAAGATACTTTTGTCGTGAAATCTTTTTACAGTTGAATGTGCCTATTTTGTCTCAGATTATTTATTTTTTCAGTCGCTTATTTAAAAAAAAAACAAATACTGTGGGAAAAATATTTATTTCAATTATTTTCAATGTCTATTAACATATCATCTAAGAACCCAGCAGGTTGCATAAGGTCGTCTTGGTACCTGGCCCAGGCCAGATAATATATAATAGGATAGGAGGATAGGTAGGTAATTATGCTAGAGAACTTAAAAAATAGACGTAATCTCATTAATAAAGGACTTTGAACTTGATAGTTGCATATGATCGCTAGTTATATTTATTATTGTCCTATGATTATTATTATTATTATAATGCTGTTGAAAAAACTGGTAAAAATAACAAGATTTTCACGATTTTTCCATATATACTTTGTTCGTCTATAACTCATATACCCCATGGATATGGGCAAATTTTTTTCGGTGGGGTAAATTGTGCATTTTAATAAAGCTATTGATACCTAATTTGTCTGAATCGACTCTGGGTTTTTTTTGGACCATCTCCTTTAACTTGTAACATTTGATTAAGTTCATAAGGACACTTTCCAGCTCTATAATCAGAGCAGCTCTGTGACATCACAAATTGCATAGATATTTACGCAAGATTTCAGCTCATTCGTTCGTTGGGAGTTTGGATTTGTGCCCGGTTAATGGCAAGAGGCTCGCCTCCTATTACGTGGGACCTAAATATACCGGCGTACTGTGGGTGTACATTGGTACACCTCTGCCTAACCCTTCGGGGAATACAGGTGTGATGGTATATTTCAGCTCATTCGTAAATCTGGAAATGGCTCAAATTGAACTTTTAAGATTTGATTAGCCACAGGCACCGGGACAGCGGAAAGTAAATATGAGCTTGTAAAAAGCAAATTGGTCACATAAATCGTTTCTTTGGAAAAGTTGTTTGTAATCAGAAGTACTCATGTGTATAAATATCGGTCTCTAATTACCAGTCCCCTTATACATATGTATATTAAGGTAACATTTCACAGAGCTGGGGATTTTGTAAGTCTATATATACATATGTATACGTACTACGTACAAATAAATAAACTTGAAGTGTTTGTTTGTATTTTTTCCAATCCAAACTCCAAAAAAACCAAAATCCAAACTTCGAGCTGCTACTGAGAATTTCATAAAAAACCCAATAACACTTTTTGCTCGACCCGGGAATCGAACCCCCTCCTCCTTCCCCCCTTTCCCTTTATACGGTTCAAATAATTATGTTTTAATCGTTATCATAGTTCAATATGTATACCAACAGTTCGCCGGTATGTTTAGGTCCCATATAATAGGGGGGCAAGACCTCAAGACCAAGAACTTTTGCGTTTACAATAGTAGTAGGAGACTAGGTACCTACCTAGACATTCCTGGAAAGCTTCAAACTTTAATACGAGCAATTACATAATCTCCAACATTTATACCTACAACTAAGTTGAATTTATAGTATTAAACAAATAATTCAGGCACTCTGGGACACTAAACTGATTGTCTCCATAATATCAAACTCTATTAAATTCCATCGTTATCGACTAAAAACAGTAGCGTCGGTCTGCGAATGGCGCTGACAGCCGGCGGGTGATCATTTTACACGCCAGGTACACGCAAATTGCATGCGATGACACTGATTAGTACATGGTTTCAAAAAGATAGAGAAAGAAAAAGGTATAGACATTTTTTGCACACCATGTGAACTCGTATTTTATTTTAGGAAAGATTTTTTTCTTGATGTTCGACTTCTATAAACCAGTGCCGAAGCATTTAAAAATGGTAAAAAGAAAAACAAAATTATTACCTAATTTTCAATGGGAAATTCTGAAAAAAATAGCGTAGTAATGTTTTTTTTACATTATCGGAAAGTAGAGATTTCAGATAGCCAAAAGCTCACAGTTTTTTTTTAAAAAGCAGATATTTTGACGTGAGAATTTTCGATTGAAAATAATAGGGAGATTTTTCGATAATAAGTCAAAATAATGTGACAAAAGGTGATGGCTAAATGACTGCCCCCGGGCCAGATACATTCTGGAATGTATATGAATCTTACATAACCTCATAATATTTAAAAAATCATTCATGAATTATGTAGTGTTTAATATTTTCCTAGCACTTTCGTGAACTATTAAACATAATAAAGTATCTAAAAAAAATAAAAACTTTTTCATCACAAAAATTCGCTTATAAATATACATCCTCATTTTCGTTTTTAGTTTTATTCTTTTTCGAAAGTGTCAGTTGAAGAAAATTATATACTGTCACACACACCTTTTTTCCTTTTTAGGCAATATTATTTTACCATTATATTATTCCCAGAAAGTATCTGAAACTTTTTTACATGAAATACTAATATTTAGCCATTCAGCATTACATTGTGCTAGGTACCATATTTATACATGGTACCTGGCAGCACATGGGGCAGTGGTCTATACTTCCATTTAGCCATCTCCTTTAATAGTTTAAATCAAAAAATTATATATAATTATATATTCTATTTCATTAGTTAGCCATATTTCTTATTTTCGTACAGTAATATTGACAAATTAATCTAAACAGCGAAATATTTGACAGCTATTTGCGACGTTGCCCACTTTTTGTATACACGCTCCTAATCATATCTTCAATTACTAAGTATTTATAGCTAAGTTTTTACCAAAAAGTAACGACTTTAGTCATTTTAGCACACCGAATGAAACGAAAATTCCAACAAAATTGGTATTAAAACCGATTACGAGGGCTATAATTCCATATTACAAGTTTTATTGGACGCGTTCAAGCGTTTACCAGACGCGTATATGTTCAGGTAAAAGGAAAAGTTCAGTGAATTTACTTGAAAGCTCTTCATAATAATAGGTTTATATCAGACATTTCATGTAATATAATAGTTGGCTTTATTTATTATTATGTTTAATGATAGCTAATTACCATTAACGCCATTTATGGTGTATCACCATTTTACTGAACTGCCTCGTTGGCCTAGTGGTCCTAAGCGCGATTGCTAGGTTTATGGGTTCAATTCCCAGGTCGGGTTTTTCTATGAAATTCTCAGTAGCAGCTCGGAGTTAGGATTTGTGCCCGGTTAATGGCAATCAGCTCGCCCCCCTATAACATGGGACCTAAACATACCGGCGAACGGTGGGTGTACATTGGTACACCTCTGCTTAACCCTTAGGGGAATACGGGCGTGATGGTATATTATCCCCATGTTACTTGAGGTGTAAGTTGAGATTCTATATGGTTCTATAGTCGAAACTAGGCATGGGTTTTGCCTGCCAGGCTGCGGGTTGTTCGAAAGAGATACCGCGCCTCCGGAAAGCAAAGGGCACAAGAAGGAATATGGATGGGTTTTAGTCAGTAAAATTCTGACACTAAGGGCGGAGGAAGTCATTCGATGATTTTCCATCGGTAAAAAACTCATAAACGTTCAAAATCTCAAGTAAAAAAAAAGCTAAGTTCGCAAATTGCGATCGTTCTAAAAAGTTTGCAGAATTACCGCATAGAAAATGGCGCAGCAAACAAGCTAGTAACTACACATAACTTCTTAACTAGGTACAGATATTACAACATCTATTCTCAAAATTCCAGGCAATGAATTTCATTATGTCCCACTCTATCTAAGTAATTGCTGTGTTATATTACATCTAGTTCAAAACTTTGTGCCTAGAGAAGATAGGGGCAAAGTAATTAAGCATTATAATAAATTTTATACCTATGCAAGCTCGTAACAGTGACTTATGAGTAACATAACTGAAACTGAGAATAGCAGCTTATTATTAATTTGGGTACAACGGGCGGGTAAGTGTCGTGAAGGCCCAGTTGTTAAGACTCCCACATCTCATGCATAAGGTTGTGAGTTAGAATTTAGGCAAGTTGTAATGCGACTTTTTCAATTCATATATCTAAAATCTTAACATCATCGTTAGGAAACCTGAGGGCCTAGACAAGTAGCATTAACGCTAGTAGAATAGAATGGTTAATGAACGAATTGTCGTCACGAAATTCTAAAAAATGATCTAGCGTTTCGAACGTCAAATTAGTAGCCACGCGTATTAAATTCTATTCCATTAAACGAAACGTCAATGTCTTCAATATTCTTCATACAAATGAGTAGGCAAGTGGCCTTTTGCCCGAACGTTTGACAAGCGAATGCGACTGTGAACTTTTCTTATCTACACTTACGAAGCGTACGCTAGGACCCTGTAAAAAGACGCTACGCACCTTTAACTAATATGGCGATTGTTTGGTCAGCTGTTGGAGTGTAACGGTTGTTTTTATGGAAAATGTCATTATATTTAATAAAAGTTGTAAAAATGCAGACACGTTGATTTTTGTGGGCAGCACATAACGAAGAAGTATGACTCAGGCGTCAGCGGTTAGAGAAAATTAATGAAATGCCGGATTTATTGTTTAGAGAGAGATTTAGACTTGATAAACAAACATTGTATAAGTTGTGCGAGGATTTACGTGCTAATACATCGTTACGTGGATCTCGAGAAATTTCTTTGAAAGTAAAGGTAGATAAACCTATCAGTTTTATTATTTAATTTCATTATCAAATTCATTTTGGACTCTTCATAGAATCCGTGAATATTACGTGTATATCGTGGGTGTTACCCAACATTTGCCACAGCGAACTGGAAGTCAATGCTCATACTGTCTCTGTATGAGAAGAGGTCTTTGCCCTGTAGTTGGACAATAATAGGCTGGTATTATTAAAGGGCACCGGATAGTCGGATCAGAAAGATAATAGAGGTTGAAGGTTGTATAAAGAGCCATTTCATTTCTATCTTTGGTAATACACTTTAATTGGCTAATGTATTAATTATACCTTCATTCTTGTCATAAAACCCTGACATCCTAAGAACCTTGCTAATACCTTTTTAGCAGTTTTTGTCGTAGTTGGGTTTTAGTTTTTAAATTTATTTCTATTATCCTCTTGCTTGTTTTTTAGGAAGAGGACAAAATCGATAAAACAGGTGATCACACTTGCAGTTCGGATCAAACCCAAAATGAAATTGATGTTTTAATTAATGAAAGCATAAAGGAGGCTACAGAAGGAAGAGAACCTGCACCCAGAGTATATCGCAAATGTTTGGTGACAATAAGAAATAAGGGCCTAGATTTAGCCTCTCTCAACCCAATCCCATCATTCTCGCAAAAGAAAAGTACAATTTATCGTAAAATTCAGGAGTAGAGAAAATACGTCCTACGTCTCTTTCCGAGGTGGATGTTTCATCGTTGTTTTTTGATATATTACTAGCGGATTATTTTGATGGCGAAATCAGAATAATTATTTTTTGTAGCAGTGATGCACGGGCTCTTATGAAAAAGATCAAAGTTTACTTCATGGATGGTACGTTTAAAGCCAGCCTTATTCCATTTTTTCAACTTTTTAGTATACATGGGGATTTGGGTAGTTCCACAGAAACAATAAACGTCATACCTCTGGCATTCGCCTTCATGTCCCACAAAAACACAAAGGCATATAAAATTGGATTACGATTACGGGGATTACGAAAAAGCCACCTTGAATGCTTTAAAATCTAAATTTAAAAAGGCATCAGTGATTGGTTGCTATTTTCTATGTTTAAAGCGAAAAGCACCGGAATATAAACTAACAACAACAAAACACTAATACATTGTTAATTTATGTTCTGCGTTAGCTTTGTAGTGGCCAGCTACCACACGACATGTCAAGCTGAGTGACACTGTCAGCTCTCTTTCTATTGTTTTCTGTTTTTCCTTCTGAGACTACTGTACAAATTAATTTGATTTTATTATAACTTCTATTCATCATAAATACTTTTATTTACCGGACGAACACCCACAGCTTTGTTACCTGTGCAAGCAATAAATGACGGTTGGCAACATATAAAATCGAATGAAATCCCTTCTGACACAAAAATAACTAAATTTACAAAATATTTTGATGAGGCCGGACTTCATTCATGTATGGTCAGTCTTTTCCGAACGCCATCGGACAACAAATATTGTGGAGGGATGGAATGTCAAAATTAATGGCTTCATTAAAAAAAACCAACCTTGCTACAAATATTAAACATTTTCAAAGATGATATTATAAATATATAAATAAATATGCCATCACGCCTGTATTCCCCGAAGGGTTAGGCAGAGGTGTACCAATGTACCCCCACAGTTCGCCGGTATATTTAGGTCCCATGAAATAGGGGGCGAGCCTATTGCCATTAACCGGGCACAAATCCAAACCCCGAGCTGCTACTGAGAATTTCATAGAAAAACCCAATGACACTTTTTGCTCGACCTGGGACTCGAACCCGGGACCCCTTGCACAGCAGTCGCACTTGCGACCACGTGATTACACATTTTAAAAGATGATATTACTCTTGCTAATTTCAAAGTCGATCAGTACAAATTATTTAGAAAGAAGACATTGCCAAAAAGAAGCAAGAAGTATGTGGAAAGAGACGATTTCATTAGAGAAGCACAAGTACAATTAACTTGTGGAGAAATTTCTACAGAGATATTCCTTGTACAAAGTGGCTCTTTTTACGTGTACTTTTTAAAATGTAAATAGTTTGTACAGTCGGTTGTCAGCATTATCTGACCCACCCTAAACACAATCGAAATTGGACCTTCTGCCTATGATAATAAGGTTTAATTTCAATTTATATGAGGTTATCAGTCAAGTGCTCGAGAACTGAGAAGGAATAAATACAATAAAAATACACACACGCAAATTTGATCTTTATCACGTTAGCATTGGGTTAAATCTTATAACAACTTGTTATAATATAATAAGTGTAATAGCTTATTTTAATGAGTTCGGTCAAGTAACTCTGGTCTCGTGGTCTGTGTGTAAGACTGAGAGTGACAAGTTGCGAGATCAAATCCCGCGACGAAGATATTGTTTTGCTTTCAATTTAGAATTTATTCTAAAAGTATTTCTTGTATTATTGTAAAGAACTATAGACGGATAATCTTCAAATATAAAGTTTCTAAAATGGTAATATTTTGGCATAACTTGTATTAAGTGGGTAGTTGAAAAATAAATATTTGTATTCATTGTAAAACTGGTATTCAAATGCTACTAACTAAGGGTATGCAGTGACAACGCGCAAACATATTTTTCCTTGCCTTACTAAATTGCAAAAACAACTTCTCTTTACAATAATTTATTTTTGTCTATTTTATAGGTAGTTTTTTTATTATCATGTCTTAATGGAGTGATTAAATAATAATGAAGGGATAAAATACAAAATAATCTATTTGCACTAGGATAAGGTTGGCTGCTTGTGCTGTGCAAGAATAAACTTTATTAAAGTATATATATGGTTTAAATTCTTTAGTCTTGTGGTCACTAATCGTTGTTTACGTTCGAAATCAAGTTTAACCTAAATATAGCTTCTGCTCAGGTGTTTCTTTTTTAATTATTTTATTATACTTTTTTTACAGTTCTTTAATGGACAACGCATAGAAATAAAACTAAACAATTGCAAATTTAAAATGTTTATTATTTCATTAAAACACTTAGGTAAATAAAGTAAGTAAATGCTCACATATTTCCAAATTAATATACAATATATTATGAGGATGCCATAATCAAATCTACCCATTTATAAACATTAAAAAAGGCATGTTTTCTTGAAAGTTTGTTATCGAGAAAATTTATTTTATCTGTGAAATGCTTTAAAGATTTATAGCTGCCTATTATACGTAGTGAATAAACATGTCATTTAAATAGAAAAAAAACTATTTATGACAATAACATCACCACGTAATTGGCAACATTTTAATGGTTTAACAATCTATCCATTGAGCATTTACTTACATGGTGTGTTTAAAAATATCCTAGATTAATTAGTAGCGGAGTGATGGCGCACCGTTCCTTGTTACGTTCATCTTTGTTCGATTTAAATGTTTTTTTTTTCATCAGTGAAGATCACAACATTTTCTTCTCAATTAAAATTTAAATATTCCTGGGCAAAACGGACCCCTCTTCAGCAGGTGTCAATGCTATTTTCTGTGCCGGTTTATAATTCCTTATTCCAGCAGCGTGTAAATGCCTTCTCACTGTTTCCACTGAAATATGGTGTTTTATTGCGGTTACACTAATGGGCAATCGCATTCGGGACTATACTTGATGTTTTTTGCCCCTGGACGAATCCGCTGAATATTTACTTTGTCTCCATAACGTCTTAGCTACAGTCGTATTTCTCTAAAACAAAAAAAAAAAAACTTTTTTGGAACCGTTTATGTAACTTGTAAGGAGTGAATGTAATAGTAAAATAGCCAACTACGCGTTCATTAATCACAATCAATTAAATAAAATAGGTATAAAAAAAAACACTTACTGCTATATTAAGACGACGACCAATCTCTCTAATTCCAACATTCTGCTCATGTAAAAATATGATTTTATGTTTGGTATAGTCATTAAGCTGCGACATGATGCTTTTTTACACCAAATTGCTTAAAAATACTTAACGAGTTATGCGAAACGATTTACAAATGTGTGTGCACAGTCAATGCTAATGGGCGTAGTGTAACTTTTGTCACTTAAGTAGACGAATTTATTATCTACCTCACGAAGCAAATATATGTGAACTTAAACTTTTTTAATTTACCCACCTGTTTACAAGATAAGTTATTAGGCGTAAATCATATTGGCCGTTCTTTAATAATGCAAACAATTTTGTAGAAATGAAATCAAATTAAAAAAGAAACTGATAACAGGTGGACTGTGTTTTCGAACCCACATGTTGTTCCTCGCCAATCCAACATCAAACCGCCAAGCCACAAGAACTTGTTAAGACTCCACGAAATTCAAGATTGGGTTCTAATTATGTAAGGTGACTTAAAAGGTTTTTAACTTTAATGTCAACGAGATAATGATTAAAATAGCTTAACAAAATGATATAATGCCGGTGGCTCCGACAACGTTGGGTGGGTTTATGCGTGTCTGTATTCATCGATAAATTGAAATTAAACCTTATTATCATAGGCAGAGGGTCCAATTTTGGTTGTGTTTAGGGTGGGTCAGATAATGTTGACAACAGACTGTACATACGAGTATTAAACTTCAGTGATTCGCCCTTCGAGATTACACTTATTACTTGTAGTAGCACGGATATGTGCTGCCATCTTACACGATTTTAGAGCAACAAAAAATAAAACTATTTCATGCGCCCTAATGTGGGTATCTCATACACGTTTTGTGTGGCTGCCATCGCGCACGTAATTTTCTTATCGTAAATTAGTTTGGTTATTCTAGACTTCTTAGTGATATTTCAGTGATGGGAAAACGAAAACGCTACAACGAGGAGGAGTATTTAGCTCGGAAAATGAGAAAATTAGAGAAAAAGATGTCTCGTGTTCGTCGTAAACAACGGAGATATCACAGTACTAGTTCGGATTCCGAACAGAACCAGTATTCTGATAGTGATCATTACCCAGCAGAATCTTTGCAGGAGGCTCCGCAAAACGAGGGTCGGTAACATTTTAAATTCCGAATAATGAAAGTGTCGTCCGCGTCGGTTGGCGACGCCGGCGCCTCCAGACCGCGCGACCTTGACCTACTTTATTCTCACAGAACATTTTTGCTTAAATTATATACTCATTTTTATTTATTTGGTGCCTAGTGCTTATGAGTTTAGTCTGTAAGGCTAATACCGACATATAATGTACTTCAGTTCAACCTGTAAGGTTGATCGCTGTATAGTATGTAGCACCGAAATTCAAGAACATAATTCGAGAGATTATGTCATGAATATTACTTAGTATTTACAAGTCAATAATTCTAGAGTACAAACCGTGAGATTGTATCAAGAATTCGTAACTGTGCTTAAGATTCTAGAACATAGTCTGGAAGATTATGTCATGAATTTATACTTTCTGTTGAAAATGGATATTAAATTCTAGAGTACAAACCGTGAGTTTGTATCACGAATTTATTCAAAACTGTCGGTCTATTGTTTTCAGGAGCCCCATATGAAGTTAACATTCTATCTGATTCAACTTCACATCTAAAGCCCCCTGATAAATTGACGGCCGCGCCGACAGTAACTTCAGCCTCCGTGCCTGACCGCGATTGTGCCGTTGTACCCGAGGCTACTTCCACACCCACTTCCGCGGATGTACCGCCCCCAGAACATGCATCCACGGAAAGTATCCAAGAGTTAGAGCCTGATATTTTGTGTTTACTTGGAGAAGAGCCTACACGGGAAGAGAGGTTTGGTGAAAATGTGCACAAAGACATTGCTAACAGGTGGACTGATATTCTGGTTAATGGCTTAAAGGATGAAACAAAAAAGGATATATTGAAGATTTATAGTGTGCCTTACAATTTAAAAATGGCCCAGGCTCCAACACTTAATCCTGAAATTAAAGCAGCTGTTAATGAAGGCGCTTTGAAGAGAGACAACATATTGGCTGACAAACAAAAGGTATTATCTTCTATCATAACCTGTGTAGCCAACACAATCACTGCTGTCTTGCAAACTGGCTCTTGTGACGACAATATTAAATGTCAGACATTAAAATCTCTTAGTGATGCCGGCAGACTTTTATGTTACACTCATTACAGTGAGACACAAACAAGGAGAAACTTTTTGCTGTCCTGCCTTAACAAAGAAATTAAAGATAATGTAAAGGATCTTAAACGTGATCACTTACTATTTGGTAATGATCTCCAAGATAATTTAAAATCTATGAAAGCCATTTTAAGAGCAGGCACCGAGTTAAAACCTACAGCTGCCAAGCCGAAATTGCCATCCAAAAACATTCAACCAAAAGAAGGTATGTCGAGGGCTTTAAACTGGAGGGGCCCGCCACCGCCGCAGTCGCAACCGCGTCGCATGCCACCGAGACAGACCGCGGCGACTGGTGGGCGCAAGCAACTACCAATACGCCGTGTGACGGATCGCCGTGTTCCGCGCCAATACAACCAGACTCCACGCCGTTAGCTGAAGTGGATAATACCAACACTCAGGCGGGTACATTAAAGTTTTTTCACCATAATTGGTCGCAAATCACAAATGATCCTGTGGTGTTATCTTGGATTAACGGTTTGCAAATTCCGATTTCGAACGATATATCCCAGCCTATAACTTATCCACATAATAGTCCTAAGTCTGATGTGGATGAACTGCTCATTACCAAAGAAATTAATTATCTTGCTAGTATTGGTGCCATAAGCGTGTGTGAACCATGTGATGGTCAATTTTTATCAAATATTTTCCTTGTTAAGAAAAGTAATGGGACAAATAGATTTATTTTAAATTTAAAATCCTTAAATAGATTCATCATTGCGCCACATTTTAAACTTGAAGATTACAGAACTGCTATGAGACTCATGTCAAAACATAGTTACATGTGTTCTATTGATCTTAAGGATGCATATTTTGCTATCAATGTTCACAGCGACTCTAGAAAGTTTCTGCGATTTTGTTGGTTGGGGAAGCTGTATGAATTTCAAGTTTTACCATTTGGTCTTAATATAGCACCTTATGTATTTACAAAAATTATGCGTCCAGTAATGCAATTTCTGCGTAATCAAGGCTTATTGTCCGTCATTTATTTAGACGATCTATTGTTATTTGGAAATACTTATATGGATTGTAAACATAATTTTGAAATCACACAAGAGTTTCTTCAATCATTAGGTTTTACAGTAAACCTGAAAAAGAGTGTTAGTATACCTAGCCGAACTGCAACTTTTTTAGGTTTCGTTTTCGATTCCGAGAATCTTACGATTAGCATTCCAGTAGAAAAGAAACGTAGAATGAAGGACGAACTTTTACACTTCTCTAAATTAAAAAGATGTAAGTTACGTAATTTTGCTCATTTGATAGGATTGTTGATATCAATTTGCCCAGCAACGCAGTACGGCTGGCTATACACAAAAAAATTTGAGAGAACTAAGTATCTTAGTTTAAAACAAAAAGATGATTACAATCAATATATTAATTTACCTGTTTCTTTACGCGAAGACTTTGACTGGTGGCTTAGTAATATTGACAATTGCGCCAGTCCTATTCGTTCTGGCGATTATAAGCTGGAAATATACTCAGATGCGTCTCGAACTGGCTGGGGTGTCAGCTGCTCGGGCCAGACGGCCAGCGGACAATGGTCTAGCAAGGAATTAACTCAGCATATTAATTACTTAGAACTGACGGCAGCATTCTTTGGGTTGAAGATCTTCGCCAATGATTATCGTAACTGTGAAATACTTTTACGAATTGATAATTCCACTGCAATCTCTTATATCAATAGGATGAGCGGCATACAATTTCCCCATCTTAGTTCTGTAAGTCGTGACATTTGGCAGTGGTGCGAAGAGCGACGTTTGTTTGTCTTCGCTTCCTATATTAGTTCTAAGGACAACTATATCGCAGACGCGGAATCCCGCCGCATACATGCTGATGTTGAGTGGGAGCTCGCTGACGATGCTTTTCAAGTTATATGTAAAAAATTCAATTGGCCTGAAATTGATTTATTTGCGAGTCGATTAAATAAGAAATGTTCCAAATTTGTTTCTTGGCATAATGATCCAGAAGCATTTAGGGTAGATGCTTTCACCTTGAAATGGTCCACCTATTTTTTCTACGCATTTCCCCCATTTTGCTTAATTTTAAGGGTTTTACAGAAAATACTTCTCGATAAGGCGGAAGGCATTGTTGTAGTCCCTTTCTGGCCTACACAGCCTTGGTATCCACTTTTTAGGAAGTTGCTAATTTCTAGTCCAATTGAATTTACACCTAATAAAACATTATTGTCATCCCCTTACAGTGTGGAACACAAGTTTCAAGAGAGCCTTACCCTGGTTGCCGGAGTATTGTCAGGCAGGCATTTCTGATGCAGGGCTCCCCTCCAGATGCCGCGGATGTGATGTTGGCGTCTTTAGCTGGTAGTACTTTAAAACAATATAACACTTGTTTTAAACGTTGGTTTACCTTCTGCCAGGATAAAAACTTAAATTTATTTCAAGCATCAGTTGCTAATGTGTTAGATTTCTTAGTTACCCTTTTTAACCAGGGTCAAAAGTATGGCTCAATTAACTGTACTAAAGCAGCACTATCGCTTCTTTTAAATTCAGTAACCATGAATGACCCACAGGTCACGAGGTTCATGAAGGGAGTCTTCAAGTTGCGAACTCCACTCCCAAGATATAGTTTTACTTGGGACCCGTCTATTGTTTTAGATTATTTGAGTAATTGGTACCCTAATGAAAGTCTTTCCTTTGAAAAACTATCGAAAAAGTTGACTACACTTTTAGCTTTAGTAACTGCACACCGAGTGCAAACATTGTCGTTAATTAGGGTGTCTAATATTAAAAAATATAATAACGAAAGGTTTGTAATTAACATCACGGATTTAATCAAGACCTCGACCGTGAATCGTACCCCACCAATATTGATACTTCCTTTTTTCAACGAAAGACCTTCCATTTGTCCTGCTAGAACTTTAGAACAATATTTAACGGTATCGGCAGACAAGAGGAAACCTGAAAGTAACTCCTTATTAATTAGTTTTAAGAAGCCTTTCAATAAAGTAAGCTCACAATCTTTAAGCCGTTGGATCAAGGCGATCCTGAGTGAAAGCGGTATAAACACATCTATCTTTAGCGCCCACAGCACGAGACATGCAGCTACGTCTGCCGCCAATAGGCTCGGGGTTAGCATAGATATTATTAAAAGAACTGCGGGTTGGACCGGCAAATCAGAAACTTTTGCAAAATTTTACAATAGAGAAGTAGCTGCAGACACCTCAGATGCTTTTGCCCGGTCACTTTGTAGGATCGCCTCAATCAACGAATAATAATTATTAATTTGTCTTTGTTACATGTATGAACCTATTTGATTTTCAAACCTTGTGTTCTGATTATATTTGTAAGGTATTATTACATATATTTGAGTTTATCTTTTTTCCCTAAATAATATAGTTCTCTTTTCACTATTTCGTGAGACTCTAAACATCTACAAGTAATAAGTGTAATCTCGAAGGGCGAATCACTGAAGTTTAATAGAAAGTCAAACGAACTTACCTGTAAGTGACGTTCGATGACTATTAAACGATGTGATTCGCCCGAGAGATTACACTCCCTCCCTGACCCTGATCAAGATACTTCTAGATCCCCCCCTGACTTGCACGAAATAGTGGCTAACGATGGCCAAAGGGGAAAACGTGTATGAGATACCCACATTAGGGCGCATGAAATAGTTTTATTTTTTGTTGCTCTAAAATCGTGTAAGATGGCAGCACATATCCGTGCTACTACAAGTAATAAGTGTAATCTCTCGGGCGAATCACATCGTTTAATAGTCATCGAACGTCACTTACAGGTAAGTTCGTTTGACTTTCTATTATATAGTTTATTTGCCGAACTGGTTGCTATAGGTACAGGTATAATATACAAATACGCTCTTTTTACGAATTAAAAATATAATTAAGATATAGTTTCGTTTACCTTATACAGTAGAAACTCGATTATCCGAACTAATTGGGACAGAGACGAGTTCGGATAATGAAAAGTTGGGATAATCGAAATTTGGGTTTTTTTAAACAAGATTAAACAAAAACAACGCATTTTGACATAGCACACAGTAGTCTACTTATTGTTAACATTTGAAAAAAAAACATTAACGTTGAAATATAAAACACCTAAAAAAGTAAGTCTTCCAGCCGTTTGAGAAGGAGCGAGCAACAAATTCGCGCCAACATTCGGATAATTAGGCGTTCGGATAAACTAATTGAGCGTTCGGATAATCGAGGTTCTACGGTATGCCTAGTTTATTTGCCGAACTAAAGGGGTCTACATATTTAAGTTTCAGTACCTAGTTCGGTTCGCACTAACAACCGAACTACTGAAACTAGAGGGTTCTTTGTCATAACCGAACTATCGCAGCTGAAAGTTGCAGTAGTTTGGTCAACCGAACTAACAACCGAACTACTGAAACTAGAGGGAAATAAAGGCTAAGTTCAAACTTACTCGTACCGAATTTCATCAAACTCGGTTCAGTGGTTTAGTAGCGAAAGCGTAAAAGACAGACAGGCAGAGTTTCTTTCGCATTCATAATATAAAGAAAGCATGGATTGGGATCATTTCTAGGTACAAATTAAAATAACAGCACATAAAATACCAGCAAAAAAGCATAAAAGTCTCGAAGACCTACAAAATATTCATGAAGAACAAGCAGTAAATCCAAAAATCAAACCAATAAACTTTTATGTTTATTATATGGCAACTCTTTTATTTACCATAAAGGTTGTTTACACCTGCCACCGGCTAGTAAGTATCGAATTTATAGTAATCACAAATGTTCGGTTTCTCTGAAAAAAACATTGTATAGGTATTAAAGAGGCTCTGAATGAATGAGCCGGATACAATCTATAAAGCTGTAGAGTTTGTTTGTTTGGTTGAACGCGCAAATCTCAGGAACTACTAGTTTGTATTGAAAAATTATATTTGCGTTGGATCATTCATTTAGCGAGTAAGGCTTGTCACGCGCATCACGCTGCGACCAATAAGAGCAACGCGTCTATGAAAAATGTTGCAAAAACGGGAAATATATCCTAAATGCAAAATTCACGAATGATGGGATTATTCCTCTTTAAAAGTAAAAAAAGTCCCCGACAGCATATCACTCCCTTTGTAACGAAAACTGGAAGACCAAACTGTGGACCCAGCCAGATACACTCCTAAACACCCAGGATGCTAAGAATCCAAGTGTGGATTTAAATACCACCAGAAAGTAACGGGTAACCATGTGAAAGGCTCTTCAGGCGGTGTAATACTCCGACACTAGGATGTATGGGGTCGTTAGACCTTACTGCCCACACTATAAAGAAAGGAGACTTCCATAGTTGCTATGTATGACTATATAGTTAAAACCTGCGAGTCCAATATAATAACGCCTTCAGAGTTATGTTGGGGCTGCCGCGCTTTTGCAGTGCATCGGGGATGTTCGCAGAGAATGGAGTGTCAGATTTTTACGCACTGATGCGGACACGGATAGCATCCCTGATGCGGCGAGTGCGCGACAGCTCCAACAGCTTGGTGGCCATAGTAGCCGACAGGATGGACAGCCCAATGATGTGGAAATGGATGACCACTCATTGTGCGTCCTTCCAGTATTTAAAATAGTGTGTTTTTATGTATGTATATGTTTTGTTTTTAAAATTGTAATTATGTTTGTTTATTTATGGATTTATGGTCTGAAATAAATGTATTATTATTATTAAAACAGTTTTCAAACCCCCCAAGCTAAACCTTCTCAGAGTGAGGCAATGGAAGTTGGTGGTTCTTTCACTAGTCTCGAACTTGAACAAGCGAGGTACTATAAAAAGCGAGGTACTACTAAGTCACTATGAAAAGAAGGACTATTTGTTGCAAACAGAAGAAATTAAGAAAAAGTGGGTTGAAATATTGCCAAGTTTTGACATGCTATATAAAGACTAACTCACAGACCTTCAAAACTGGTATGGGACTATACTTGAACATGTTCTCAGCATATGCACTCAGGACGAATGAACTAAGGCTTGTTGACAACAACATGCCCATTGCAAAGGTGCAGAACAAATTAAGATAAAGTGGGTTGAAATATTGTCAAGTTTTGACATGGTACCTATATAAAGAGTATAGCTCACATACCTTCAAAACTGGCATGGGACTATGGGACCATACTTGGACATGTTCTCAGCATACGCACTCAGGGTGAATGAACTAAGGCTTGTTCACAACAGCATGACCATTGCAAAGGTGTAGAAGAAATTAAGAAAAAGTGAATTGAAATATTGTCAAGTTTTGACATGCTATATAAAGACTAAAGCCCACAGACCTTCAAAACTGGTATGGGACTATGGGGCCCTACTTGGACATGTTCTCAGCATACGCACTCAGGGTGAATGAACTAAGGCAGGTTCACAACAACATGCCCATTGCAAAGGTGTTGAAGAAATTAGGAAAAAGTAAGATGAAATATTGTCAAGTTTAGACATGGTACCTATATAAAGAGTATAGCTCACATACCTTCAAAACTGGCATGGGACTATGGGACCATACTTAGACATGTTCTCAGCATACGCACTCAGGGTGAATGAACTAATACTGGGCCACAACAACATGCCCATTGCAAAGGTGCAGAAGAAATTAAGAAAAAGTGAATTGAAATATTGTCAAGTTTTGACATGCTATATAAAGACTAAAGCCCACAGACCTTCAAAACTGGTATGGGACTATGGGGCCCTACTTGGACATGTTCTCAGCATACGCACTCAGGGTGAATGAACTAAGGCAGGTTCACAACAACATGCCCATTGCAAAGGTGTTGAAGAAATTAGGAAAAAGTAAGATGAAATATTGTCAAGTTTAGACATGGTACCTATATAAAGAGTATAGCTCACATACCTTCAAAACTGGCATGGGACTATGGGACCATACTTAGACATGTTCCCAGCATACGCACTCAGGCTGAATGTACTAATACTGGGCCACAACAACATGCCCATTGCAAAGGTGTTGAAGAAATTAAGAAAAAGTAAGATGAAATATTGACAAGTTTTGACATGCCATATAAAGATTATACCCCACAGACCTTTAAAACGGGTATGGGACTATGGGGCCGTACTTGGACATGTTCACAGGATACGCACTTAGGGCGAATGAACTAAGACTAGGTCACAACAACATGCCCATTGCAAAGGTATTCACCTTGGAGTGCACAAGAGTGTTCCGGTCTTCTAGTACGGTCTCTCTGTCGCTCATCACGTCCTACAAAAGGCACTTCTTTCCCACAGGAGAGGCGATCCTCAATAGTTCAGAGCTTAGGTCCGATGACAGCATGGCTATGCATGTTCCGTAGCGAGGGAATATATCGCAGGAAATATGCAGCAGCAGTAAAACGCGCAATGTCCCACATACTCTGCATAGGAGACCTAATAGAACTTACAAAGACTGTGAATCAAGCGTCGGAGATTTTTATGCCAACGACTCTTGTAGCAGAGATTTTGTTGGTCACCACTGTAAAACAAGCTACACGGTTTTTTTTCCCGATTACTATTTATGCAGATGTGTGGGAACAACATGAAGATAAGCGCGCTTTCTGTGTTTTCTTCAGTTCAGCAGGCGCTGGGGGGTGGTATACATATAAAACAGTATCAGAGATGAATAGAGTATACTACATTTTCAGGCGCAGTGGAAGAAGTGAAGGTCTCCCAATTTCATGGGATATTTGGCGTCTCTAAAGAATATAAGATTTAGCAATATTATCTCAAATTACAGACATTTCAACCTAGTTCACAAGAAAAGCATTGGGAGGTTGTTTCCAACAAGGCAAGGTGACCGTGTTTCAGCCACCAAAGTACAGCTCCCTAAGGTGAGATATTATGCGAATGTCCTGTGCAAATGAAACGAGCCTTTTGTCAGGAGACATCGCGCCCTGCGCCTGCTGCTTGCATTTCTGAAAGTGCCAACACTCAGGATAAAAACCTAGTTTCCAACTCACAATTTTACTACAAATAACCACTCTATCGCAACAGCCAGCTAGCTATATTAATTGATTTTAGATTTACTTTTTTCCACATCCCAAGGAAAAACGTTTGGTAGGCGCTCTGTCTACCCTAAAGTACGAAATAGCGCAAGTAATGCAATACCACTTGTACACTCAAATCCTAGCGTAGTAAATTGGCTCACCGGGTTAATTTCAGCCGTAAGTATTATGAAGGGGAACATGCAGCTCCAGATTTGCTAGCCTTGTTCCCAGCGCAATTTCTTGACTAGGCTTTGTGCCCGAGTGACATAGTAAGGCTATTTACAGAGAGCCAATTCCTTGAATATTTAGAAACGTTTACGTTAGCAAAACTTTATTTCACATCCCAAAGATTTACGACGATATTGTGAAAAAATAGAACGCTAAAAATAATAATTGCGATTTTGCAGAGCTTTCCATCTACGAAAAACAATTTACAGGACTAGAAAACACTATCGTAATGTTCCGCACCACAAGTTTTACATTGCTCAAAGACGCTTCTTACCCATTTGAGCAAATACATACCTCTACATGCTGGCACCGGCAGTTACAGTGACCAAATATCCATAATGCGGTGAATATTTGTATAGCTGCCGAACAAAGAACATAATAATATTCGAGACTCTTGAGAAATAATAAAAAAGCAGTTGGCAGTAATTAATCCAATGTATTACCGATATGTATAATTGTGTGTGGTCGTTTTGTTTTTGCAAATCACTGGCAGTAAAAGGAAAGCCAAAAAATAAGTCAACAGGCAAAAAGGTTTGAACGATGTTTGGCATACATACCCGTCTCTTATATGAAGGAAGGATTTTTGGTGGATGATGAATGTGTCATTAAATTTAAGGATTACATAAATTATTATAATTATTAAACAATGCATGAAACCAGGCACATTACACATTTTAACCTATTACAAAAGCCGTCATTGTAGTACAAACGCCGCCGAGGCATTGTCGCGCGAACGCGGGCGGTGGGCGGAATAATAGCTCTTAGCACTGCTCGTGCTGGTACTGCTCGTGCTGGCCCCAAGCAGCCGTAGAGTACCTGTTCGGCTCCATCCTGGAAGTGTGTCAGCCCTCTGGACAAATTCCTTGTCTCCTGCTCAGAATTTTACTGCAAATAACCTCACTATCATAAACAACATTTTGCGATATCCCATCGAATTCAACGTGTCAAAAGAGAAGCCTTTGGCCCATAAACATTACTGCACCAAATGAGCCTTCCTCGACTTTCATGCTGATTTCGAAGATCGTAAATGGTATAAAGAACGGGAGTGAAGTCATGAATAAGAGTGGCTTTAGTGAGTCTACTGATGTGTGAGAGTATGAGTGATTTAGGTTTGGACATGTGCCATAACAGGCGTTGCACAGGGAGGGTTCCGCTGCGGTCTTTTAAGAGAAAACGGAACGCTCTCCATGTGCTGATGGTGTCCACCGGGGAGGTTTTAGTGAGGTAAAAATCCCACACTCCCCGGTCTTCTCCCCAAAGATCGGGCGCCTTTTGAAGGTTTCCCCCCCGTAAAGAAAAAAGGTATGGACATAAGTATTATGTTATTTATATTGATTTGATATATCACAAGAGTGGCGTCATGACGCAGATAGACGGGGTCGCGCAACACCGAGGTTTAGATGGCAAGACGCCTTGCATGACTTCCTCAGAAACTGGCGAGAAGGAGCACAACACAGAGGAAATTGGAAGGAATGGAGAGGGGCCCTTGCCCAGAAGCGGGGCAGTAAATGGCTAGCAAAAAAATAATAATTTGATTCGTTAATAATAACAAGATTTATCAACAGGAGTTTGCTATGAAAAAAAAAACGCACATCCACATGCTTTTAGGTAGCTGTTACAAATTCGCGAACTCCAAAAGCGGTTTCCCGTAAAATAACGTTGCAACCTTGAGGTAACAGTCGTTTCGCAGTAATGTCATGGAACTTTATCGCAATAAGGTACTGTGGGATCCTAGGCATACTTTAATAAAATAAAATAAAAAATGCTTGGTACAATATATCTGAACAGATGAATTACATATACATCGGTAGAATACTTGATGAAAAAAATGGAAAGCAAATGGAGCCATCACCGGAGTCCGATCCCATACAAACCTCCACACTATCCGTAATAAGTCCGCCGCGATGTCACGGTGTTCGGTTCGACGAAAGGCCACTAATGTGGACGCACCTTAAGATCTTAATACCACAGCACCGATCAAAACTTTAGAAGAAAATCGATTGCGTAACAAAGTTGTAACATATTCATGCTTGTTACTATACTGACATAAGATTCTCTGTGGCGCTGACTCCACACTTAAAAGCACCTCTCGTCCGAAGGCCGAGCTCCTAACAGTCGCGTTAACCCTTGTACTTATAACCAAAGAGTTTCAAACCTTATGTCTGAAACATAGAGTTCAAGTTGCTGAGAAAATTAGTCAAATCTAAAGAACATTACGGCTCATACAATAGTGGCATTTTAGAATGACACTTGAGAATTGGAAATATCATCGGATTTCATGCGTTTTCTTTTAAGGAATTGTATTTCTTGAGTTTGTTTTATCAGCTAATGATGAAAATTAATGATGTTCCTATGAGAGTGTCACATACAGGGTGGATTTCGAGGGCGGGGAAATGGATTGATAGTAACTCTTCCACGCCTCAAACGGCTGAACGGATTTAGATGAAATTTGGCACTGATATTGATTGTAGTGTGGAATAACACATAGGATACTTTTATCCCGGAAAAATGTACGGTTCCCGCGCGATAATATATTCATAAATAATACTCCCAGCAAAAGAAACTCCTTGTCTGCCCCCTATATTTTTCGATTCGTCTGCCATAAAGAAAGAAAACGTATTGACATGAGCACTGACGTGTAAAAAAATTTTTTCATTGCGTTTTTAGGGCTCCGTACCTAAAGTGTAAAACGGAACCCTATTACTAAGACTTTGCTGTCCGTTTGTCTGTCTGTCTGTTCATCTGTCACCAATGTATCTCATGAACCGTAATAGTTAGACAGTTGAAATTTTCACAGATGATGTAGGTATTTCTGTTGCCGCTATAACAACAAATACTAAAAAACAGAATATAATAAATATTTAAGGAAGCTCCCAAACAATAAATGTGATTTTTTTTGCTCATTTTTGTTCGATATTGATAACGGCAACAGGTAGACGCTTGAGGTATTTACAAAATATTTAGTTATATATCCACTTTAAAAATAAATAATTAAATTAAAATAAAACAAATATTTAAGGGGGACTCTCAAACAACAAAAGTGTTTTTTTTTTTGGCCGTTTTTGTCGATAATGGTACGAAACCCTTCGTGCGCGAGTCCGACTCGCACTTTTTATTTTCAGTGCTCTTATTTAAATGTTTGGGTCATTTCGCGTCAAGTACTCAATAATACCAAATTTGACGCGGACAAAGTCGCGGGCAGAAGCTAGTTTTTAGATAAGAAATTGATTTACATTCTTCGATTTTGAAAGATTTGTATAAAAATATTTATGAAACTTACGGAACGTAGAATAAAATAAAAGCGGAAAAGAAATCTACACAAATATGTTATGGAGACCATCAATTTATTTAACCTCGAGAAAACGTATCAGAATACTGAAAGCCATGTAGAAATAACATAAGGTTTATAGATAGGTATCTTCGTCTCATCCATACTAAAAAGCAGCTGATGCAGATGCTTAAGTAGCTCTGTCTGTCTGTCTGTTCTGCTTTCACGCCTAAACCGATGAACCGATAGTGAAAATTGGTACAGATATCGTTGACGCATTGGAAAAGGACATTTTTTGTATGGGTGTCCCACATTATTAAGATAAAACCATATAAATAAGTAACAAAAGAGGAGTAAAAAAAAAATTCTTTATATTTAAGCACTTGATAAAAATTAACAAACACTTCGTTCAAGCGATTTTTATAAAAATGTATCCTAAAAATAAAAAGGCTGTCCAAAGTAAGTATTTCCCACCGACGTAGTCGCGAGCAAATATGCAAGTTTATCACAAATTCGTATTTACACTTTGTTACCACAGTGACAAAAAACACGGTGACAAAAAGCACAGTGACAAAAAACACAGTGACAAAAAGCACAGTGACAAAAAACACAGTGACAAAAAACACAGTGACAAAAAACACAGTGACAAAAAGCACAGTGACAAAAAGCACAAAGACAAAAAGTACAAAGACAAAAAGTACAAAGACAAAAAGTACAAAGACAAAAAGTACAAAGACAAAAAGCACAAAGACTAAAAGCATAAAGACTAAAAGCATAAAGACAAAAACACGAGACAAAAATTTATTAAACTCTGATATTCTAAGACCTTTTGAGAACAGTCCTATTCAAATACATTTATGATCATAAATCGAAGAATAGGTGCGTCATCGCTTAGAAATCTTCACACATTCTCTATTTTCAAGATATTCAATAAAGTGCAGTATGCTTTTCGCTTTATGGAGTCTGCTTTGAATTTTTCTTCACGACGAAAACCTCGAGCCCAAGCAATTTAAAAGCACTTTTCAGTTTGTTTGATAGTGAACACCACATCTTTTTACTCTCCAAAACTTTTTGTATAATTGTATCACCATGAATTAGGTAGTTAACTGTTTGCTAAGAAAGAACAAGACTACTTTTTGCATCTTAAAATAACTCTGTCTTTTTGTAACGCTTTCTCGACAAAACCACTGAACCGATTTATATGAAATTTGGTAATAGGTAAGTTTAAAACCCAAGAAAGGGCATACATTACTTTTTATTCCGCGACTACGTCCGCGATAACCGATATTTACACGGACGAACTTGAGGGCAAAAACTAGTACCTACGATGATAAAGTGTCAGAAAATTCGTTGTGAAAGGGATATTTTTTACACGTCCTTAATAGTCGATCCATCTTTTTTACTAGTCCCCTTGCTAACGCATGAAGAAGTCAACAAACCAGAGTGTGTGCTGCTGATAAAAGCTTGCCAATTTCATCACATTATGTAAGGGAACACTTTTTTAATTTATTTTTGATTTGTTTTGACGGTATGGTTTGCGCAGTGGTTTAGCGAACGACAGCAGCCAATCACTGCGTGTCACGGGATCAATTACCGCACTGAACAAACATATGTATAGCCTACCTAGCCCAGGCTGGTTGTTCCGGGTCTGCTTGTTTGTATAAATGAGTTTGTGGTACTGTGGAACAAAGTTATTTTATTAAAACATAAACTCTTGACTACTTTAATACTACTAAATGACATATAACAATAATATTAATTGCGCAGTATTCAATACTTAAACCCAGGTCAAGTGTCTTCATTAAATTGATGGCAATAAACGCAATAATTATATTTTAATTACAAAACACGAGCGGGTAGCTCGATATTCCCAAATTAATATCGTCGAGTCAAGTATTGCTTGAGCCGAGAGTGCTTGAATTAATTTGAATATTTTTTTATTATGTTACTTTCAAAGGAGAGCACTTTCAGTAGTAATACCTATATCCCGAACTTTTTCGACAAGAAAGATTGCCTGTATAATGCAAGAAAGAAGTTTTTAAATGCAAAACAATTGGTGTTTGACAAATTGGAAGATGTTTTTGTGCCGAAAGGATTAGGTAAAAAATTTCTTGTAACCGAAGTGCAATTGTAACAAAAATGTGATATTAATAGAATCTGGCCTTTATAGAATCTGGCATTATTAGAATCTGGCATTCTAAGAATCCGGCGTTTATAGAATCTGACATTTATAGAATCTGGCATTTGTAGAATCTGACATTCATAGAATCTGGCATTTTAAACTCGTCTGACATTTATAGAATCTGTCATTAATCGACTAAACCACCCTAACTAAGACTAGTTGTTTCTTTGTGTGTAGTTTATTGAAACCGATCAGCCGACTTGGAGTAGTGATGTGTAGAATTTAATTAAAAACATTAGATTTTTACTTAAACGTAATATTGTGAGTAAAAAACGTTGCTGTGTGGTTTGTTAACACTTTTGTATGTGTTCCAGGGTAGTGTGTGCGGAGAGAAATAATAGATTGTTATACGTTGTATAATCTTTACTCTGATGCCAATGTTACAAAGTTGTATTTGTAGCGCGTGTATAGTTGAAGGCGGTTTCGGGCGAACTGAACTCGCCGGGCGCTGCGCGTGCAAGGAATACAAAACAACTGCGTCAGCGCCCCTACACTATTCCTCCCCTTTTTTTAAAAAACTGTAGGTTTTTTACAATAAAATCTGTTATTTTATAAAGTATTACTAATTACAATGTCTCTGTCTAAAAGTATTACTTGTAAGTTACAATCAGCATTTTGTTTGCATAACAATGTTGTGACCGGATGTCTGGCCTGGTTGCGTCCTCTGATATTGATACCTTATACATGTTATGACTTACGTTTCTAAGTTTACATATCTTTACGCTGTTATTGTTATGGTATAAGCAGTGTACAATTTATTTGTATGAACGATTGATTAATTCTTAAAAATATAGTTGCTATTATTACAAATTAAAATAATGCGTTTTTATTTTCTGAAAGAAAACCATTTGGTAATGAAATACAAAATCATTTGGAGAAATACATCTTATATCTAATAATTTATATTAAGTAGTATTACTACGTAATCTTAAAAAAAACACACACATCAATTTCTCTACATTACACCATCTAGCACTTGCGACTTAAAAGCCACGTGTTTCTGAGTATGGAATGTAGTTCAGGTTTCACACTATGTTTTGTCGCCACTCGATTCGCTTGCAATTTTGCCAGCTCAGCGTCCGTTTCCTGTGTGGCTGCAAATTCTGCGAAATCGAGCGCTGTGGGACACGATGTATTTGTTCCCACCAGTACGTCATCAGTTTGTTTAAAATTTCTTCTCTTCTTAATCCAAAAAGTGGGTAAAAAAAAATGATGATAAGGGGGCAGGGGACTTGCCCAAGTGCTGTGACTCGGCTTGCAGCTCCCAAGCATGACCCTAAATTCACCTTTACCCTTCCGCTGGCCTCGGCTTCTCCCAATTACACGGTTGCTCCCCTTCGTGGCCCCGTCCATGGACCAGAAATGTGGTCTGCATACCCGTTGTGGTCGTCTTCCCTCGTCGCCTTGGTAGCCCTGGAGTACGATCCCGACATGGATCTGCTTCTTCTAGGTCTATCCTTTCACGAGCGACCCTGGACCCACTCGAGCCAGCTGGTTTTTTCTCTCAAACCTTCACCGTCTGATACTGCCTACGCTGCGTATAGCCGGTGGTGTCGGTTCTTCAACTTGTCTTCTCCGGTAATGTGCAGGCCTGACATAACACGCAGGAGCGTTTTCCTAGTCAGCCTGCACGTGGTCACACTATACCGCGCGGATGTTGGGATGAGTTGCCCGTTCTCGATCAACGCACACACTTTAGGATCACGTCGGGGTCACCAATTTTGTATGTGTTCCAGGGTAGTGTGTGCGGAGAGAAATAATAGATTGTTATACGTTGTATAATCTTTACTCTGATGCCAATGTTACAAAGTTGTATTTGTAGCGCGTGTATAGTTGAAGGCGGTTTCGGGCGAACTGAACTCGCCGGGCGCTGCGCGTGCAAGGAATACAAAACAACTGCGTCAGCGCGCTACAACACCAAAATAACCCGTGCCTTTGATATGTATTTGATTGTATTTCGTAACACGCTGTACAGTGGTGATACCGAGAAGTTAACGCGTGCTACTAGTGCAACCTACCTAATTTAGTGCAAACTATTCAAGTCAAAGATAACTTCAGTGTCAAACAAAATGAATCAAGTGAATAAAGTAGCAATAAAGAATATGTTTCGAGTAGGTATGCGCGTTCGGCCATTTCCACCGGAGAAACCTGCGCTTTGGTTCGCACAAATAGAAGGTCAGTTCCCGATATTCAATATTACGACGGACACAACCAAATTCAATTTCATCGTCAGTCATCTCGACTGCCGTACGCAACAGAGGTCCATGATATCATCGTGAATCCACCAGCGACCTATACTTACGAAAATTAAAGGCGGAGCTCATAAAACGACTTTCGGAATCTTTCAGAAATTAATGAATTCAATTAAAAAATCAAGCTGACAAATTAATCAGTTCATGTGACAACCAAAAATTAAAAATAAGCATTTTTGTCCCCAAATCCAAAACTCAGTTTCTGAGGGATCTTTTTTGTTCGTTCATAATAAAATTTCGCAAGAGAGGTAAAAAAAACAGCCTTCATATGAAATATTTGTTAAAAGCTGCTAAAAATATTTAATATGAAGGCTGAAATTATTAGTTCGGGCCGTTGCCGTGTTGGAGTGCTGCTGTCACCACTCCAACACGGCAACGGCCCGAAAATTCCACCTGTTAGCTACCAGTACGCCGCTCGCAAGTCGTCACCTTTCTATTTTCTCATGGTAATTATTACTTTACGCCATTCGAGATAGGGCTTTACATCGTGTGCGTTAACACGATTTATAGCCCTATCTTGACTGGCAAAATATTTGCTGTGTGCTGTAGTTTTATAATAAGCCTTTTTTTTAAGATGGGAAATCATCAAATTACTTCCCCCGCCCTGGGCGGGGCGGAAGGGAGTGTCAGACTTTTACTGACTAAAACCCGTCTATGTTCCTTCATGTGCCCTTTGCGTTCCGGGGGCGCGGTATCTCTTTAGAACAACCCGCAGTTTATAATGAGCCTAAAAAATATTTTTTGTCAGCTGATGGTAGTTTATGATCAGTCCTCACCAACTCGGCTTACTTAGGGCTGCTATTCAGCCGGGTTTCCCCGGATCTGTCCTAGTTTAAAGAGGGTCCGAGGATCGTCCGTAAGCGTTTGTCAAAAACCCGATCAAATGAAAGATAAGCGAAGAAAAAAATTAAAAACATTTGGTGATAGCAGTTACAGGCTTACTCAAAAATATCTACAATTGATGACCCCGCTCAATAGACGAGCGAGCAGTTAAGAGATGAGGAAGTGGAGTGACGCCACTCTGTCAACCATTCAGACATACAACATGTTCGAGTGGTATGCTCAAGTGCTTCGCGCACTTACGCTTGGCTTTCGGTCGATAGGCAGCTAATGAACTGCTTAGCGGTAACAGCAACTGGCTGTTCCGAGTTCATTGTTTTACATAATTTATCCCTATAGAATCTATATCTTTAACCTCGTAAGGCCCAACCTAAATTTAGGTCGCTATAAATTACGACCCAATGTACTAAAAATAAGTGCAAGTAGTTGCGGCCCAGAACTTTGATCTAGTAAAAAAGTGTTTAAATGCTTTTGGCTTAATTTTTTTAAGGGGTATTTCCTATAGGTATCTAAAGTTAACTATTTCATGCAAAAAATATGTTGAAATTATATGTCATTTTATTAGATTACTGGGCCAAAGTTACATGTACAATATTATTGTGAAAAAAATGACTAGACCTAAAATTATGTCATGTCATAATTTGGGTGGGCCGTAATTTAATGATTTTAAAAACTGTCTTGGGCCGGAACACCTACTTATTTTTGTCATTAAATTAGGTCGTTGGGCCTTACGAGGATATAGAGTCTAGTTTATAGTATAGACCATAAAATATTACGCTACGACCAACAGGAGCTGAGCAATAACCAAAGACGCAACTGAACGCAGGTACAAAATAAAAAAAGGTCAATAAGCCACATAAAAAGCACGCATATTAAATGACATCTTAAAAAGTTACCCATCCATTCGGAAAACTGAGTTATCTGTAGGTATTGACATCTGTCATCTTTGTTATAACGACCACACCCTATTACAGGGACGTCAAAGAGGGTGATATTTAAGGCACTTTCTGACAAGACCTTCTACTTACATAAGCGTAAAAAATTGCCGCCTGATATTGAGTAAAGATTGGAAACGAGAATACTGAAATGATGGACGGTTAGTTTTCCTTGAAAAAGAGAAAACTTACTCCTGAAAATAAAAATGTAACTGTGAGTTATATTTAATATCAAACTGGAATCGCCAATCTGCTTTGAGCAAGCGTTTTGATCAATGCTCGTAGGTACCTTCTCTGTATGAGAAGAGGTTTTTGCCCTGCAGTGGGACAATGAAATGCTGGTATTATAATTAATAATAATCCAATATACGCAGTAAAGAATTAAAAATCCTTTCTTAGTGGATGCCTACGTCATAACATCTACCTGCATGCCAAATTTCAGCCCGATCCGTCCAGTGGTTTGGGCTCTGCGTTGATAGATCACTATGTCAGTCAGTCAGTCAGTCACGTTTGAGTTATATACATGCAGATAGATTGAAGAAAATTATATTTGATACTCGCGAACTGCCTGCGACTTCATTCGCATGGCGTATTCCACCCGCGCTAATTTACGTCTTTGGCATGTTACTCAGTAATCATGTAGCTATCAATTGGTGTAAAAAAAATGGTGCAAATTCAGTACTTTTGAAGTTTATTCGGTACAAACAAAAAATCTTTCCGCTTTATAATATTATATTAGTATAGATAAAACAATTAAAACCGGTTTAAAGCGTGGTTCCGAAGTCCGTAACAAGATTATAATTACAAAGGTAGATGATAACACCGCGGTACAGTCAACGGCGGATCCAGGGGGGGGGGTCATGGGGGTCATGAGCTGAGCTGGTTCCAGGACTTAGGTGGACCACTAATTGAACATATAACTACATACCCTCAATATTTAATTAATTTGATATAAAATAATAGCGTTGAATGGTGGAAAACTTTCGGGAACGAACGAATTTGAATTTTACCGCGTCACACTTGCGCGCGCTCCTCGACTACTAGCGTGTTCGAGATGAAAATTCACCGCATGGTGAGTTAACCGAATGATATTAATATTTTATGCTACGAGTACATACCGTTTCTATCAAGTTATAAATTCTTAGTTTATGCACTACGGACACAGTCATTGACTTTTTATTTTTCAGGTACTACTGTATCTTTAAGCAGAATACAGCAATCGAACTCAATTGATTTAAAAAAATCTACGGACGCTATTAATGATACTTTAAGTGTTTTACAAAATAAAAGAGAAAATGTGGACGTAATCTACCGACAGCTTTTTGAAGAGGCTAAAGAAGTAGCTGAGCAGCTAGATGTAGAAATTAAATGCCCCAGAATAGTATCAAAACAAATACATAGGGCCAATAACCAATCTGCTCAATCTGCTGAAGAGTATTTCCGCAGAGCTATACAGGGTGGAAATTTATTATGTTACCTGGAGGGAAAGTACTCTAAATACTTGAGTTAGCAAATTTTACTGAAAGGAAACATTCCTTTATTTTTAAAAAGAAACAAAACTGCATTTAAATATTTTTGAAAATATTCTTGCCACAACCAGGAATCGAACCGACTAAAATTCGAAAAAATTGCATCCTGTACTTTTTTGGCACTAATCGATCGGGTCAATCATAAGGATCAAATCCCTTTTTCTGTTTTTTTTTATAGACGGGAAATCATCAAATAACTTCCCCCGCCCTGGGCGGGGCGGGAGGGAGTGTCAGACTTTTACTGACTAAAACCCGTCTATGTTCCTTCATGTGCCCTTTGCGTTCCGGGGGCGCGGTATCTCTTTCGAACAACCCGCAGCAAAACAGGACCGAAACGCATCGATCAGGATCGTAACGCGAAGACGGCATACGAAGCATGGATTAGCCTGGAGCGCGCTTATGAAGATAAAGGTAAGTAAACCTTTATCTTCATAAGCGTTACGAATATGTGGCAACGCGGTCGGGCCGACTGATAAGCATATTTTTGCCAACGCCTTTTGATTTTTCTTAGGGTCTTCGTTCCCCTTTGCAGTTTCTATGCAATCGTATAGGTCTTCGTGCATAAGGAGATTCTTCAGCATGAATTTCCACTGGTTATAGTCTTCGATGCCTCGCAGTTTCTCAATCTGCAGTCCCATTGAAGTCATGTTCATTGTTCTGAGCGACGTGATGTGACGTAAAAAGAAAAAATCTGGCTTACGATGTTTTTCTTGCGTTTAATGTAAAATAATTACGCCGCAGTGTACAGCAAACATCCTGGGCCCATAACCTGATGGATTTAGGCAGAAAACAAACAAGATTCCAAAAATATAATTAGTTATAATTCTTTAAGAGCACAGATAGTTTTTCGTTGACAATGGCCGTAGTCAGAGAGAGGGATACACATAAACTTCAAACTTAAAAGACATTTGACTTGACATGTGACACATTGTATTAGTTTATAAAGAACTATCCAATAGGTACTGTATATACTTTTATATGCATTTAGAGAAAAGCTATTAATTTTAAATTAAATTATTATAGATGTATAGCTCGATAAAAATATTATTTGCGTCACCCTATCTCACACATTTAACTGAAGCTTAATGTCATTCAAGATCAACTTTACAAAACGAAGGTGTATTGTGTCCCTATTTGAAAACTTGGTCCAAATTATCCCCTGTCAAAGGTCATTAGCGCCCTGAAACACTAGTGGGGACTAATTTTGGTAAAGTTGCTGTAACGTGGGTAATTGGGTCGAGGCTTAAACAGGAGTTAAACAGTTTGATATTAATAGGATGCCCTAAATTTGTGCCTCTTATAATTCCTTTAATTGGAATCTGTTATATTACGCTGAATAGTAAAGCAGGGAAAACGACTTATTAGAAGTTGGCAACTTTGTTAATGTGAGTTGTGGTTAACAAGGGGACTTACTTTGCCTAAGTTTCTCCATACAACGTCGGTTATCTGCTCTGCCAGTGGACATCCCGTTAAAATCGGTATAGCCGTTTTAGCCGGAACAAACAGACCGACAAACATATGATTTACATACAACGTTTCGTGCCAACCGTATGGTGTTAAATTTGTAATGTTAGTAAATTTAAAAAATACCCTATGTCCGTTTCTAGGGTAGGGTTCGTTTTTTAGGGTATTTTTTAAATTTGTAATGTTAGGACGTCGCGTGCGTTTTCTTGTTTTAGATGTTCGTGTGGTTCCCGCGAATGTGTTTGTGTATGTATATTATGCCCGGTTGATGGCAATAGGCTCGCCCCCTATTACATGGGACTTAAACATACCGGCGAACTGTGGGTGTACATTGGTACAACTGTGCTTTACTTTTCGGGGAATACAGGCGTGATGGTAAGTTGTTTGCACGTTATCAGGTGATAACGTGCCCCGTTAGTCTCGTGGTCACAAGTGCGACTGCTGTGCAAGGGGTCCCGGGTTCGATTCCCAGGTCGAGCAAAAAGTGTTATTGGGTTTTTTCTATGAAATTCTCAGTAGCAGCTCGGAGTTTGGATTTGTGCCCGGTTAATGGCAATAGGCTCGCCCCCTATTACATGGGACCTAAATATACCGGCGAACTGTGGGTGTACATTGGTACACCTCTGCCTAACCCTTCGGGGAATACAGGCGTGATGATGATATATAACGTGCAAAGTTTCAGGATGATCGGTTCAGTGGTTTAGGCGTGAAATGGTAAACAAACAACCTTACTTTCGCAGTTATAAATTAGTTGTAAAGTCAAGTCATAGTCCTGGGTTCGATTCCCAGGTCGAGCAAAAAATGCTATTGGGTTTTTCTATGAAATTCTCAGTAGCAGCTCGGTGTTTGGATTTGTGCCCGGTTAATGGCAATAGGCTCACCCCCTATTACATGGGACCTAAATATACCGGCGAACTGTGGGTGTACATTAGTACACCTCTGTCTAACCCTTCGGGGAATACAGGCGTGATGGATGGTACAAGTAGAAAATTTACGTGTTTTATTAGTTGAATAAATATTATGTAGTAGGTACATATATATAGTATATTGAATAAATCCCTCCACCTACCTAATAATTAACGTAAAAAGAAAAGAGCAACAAATTAAATAATATAATTTGCCAGGTCCAAACTTTTCTGCCGTGAAACAAACTTCTCAGGTGGAAGTAACTTATTGTATGATTTATTGGCAACTGGTTCCAGATGTGAGAATACAAGTTTGTTAGGTACAATTGCGTTGAATCAACTTATTGATATGAAAGAAATGCCTTTTATCGTTGTTATATAATTTCTAAAGCAATGAAATCCAATTATGAAAAACCAATATTTTTTATGTTTATTAAAAAGAAAATTGAGCTCTTTATGAATGAGCTCGTCTGGGGAGGTACCACCGTACCTAGTTCTGCCGCAAAGCAGCGTTGCTGTGTTCCGGTTTTAAGGGTATGGGGGCCGGTGTAATTACAGGCACTTGAGACATTTAATAGATAGATATCTTTTAGATAATGCATATGTCGTGATGACCCAGTGGTAAAAGGTCGAGCTTCACAAGTATGAGGTTATGAGTTCACAACCGGTCACGACGCAATTCATATGTATGTAACAAGTTTATCTTGGTCATCACTGACATTGGTGAAGGAAAAAATCGTGAGAAAACTTAGACTTATAATTAAAGTAAGACTAAAATGATGAATCCGTCTTGAGCAAGCATAGTGATCAATCCTCTTGCCTTTTTTGCATGAAAATACTTATTTCCTATAATAACGATGGTAGATGATGAGTTCCTCTTAGAAAAATTATTTTTTATTGTTCACTATTTTTTAATTATTAATTTTCAATAATGTCACTTATTTCTATTATAATATTTGTATGTCATTGTTGACAAAACATAGCGCTCTATTTACTATTTCTATGATCTTTAATGTACTTATGATCTGTATGTTTCACAAATAAATGATTTCTTTCTTTCTTTCGTTTTTTCTTTCTTTCAAAATGTCCCAATGGAATAGGATCATGTAACAGTCGGATACAGAAATCGTCGCGGTTTCACAGCAACTCAGCCATGATCACTGGCAACCATTAGCTTTCTTTTCTAGGAAGCTCATCAGCCCTTCGCAAACGAAGTATTCACCCTAAGACCTCTTCATTTTTAAGTCGGTTAAAAAGTATCTAAATATATCAACAGCGGCTATATCATATCTCAAATTTTGATTAAACAATTACTATTGCCATAAGAAAGTCACAATATTTTTACTTTTAAAATTCCATCAGATTCTGTTAGGCCTATAACAGTTATATTTTACTAGCTTTTGCCCGCAACTTCGTCTGCGTGGTATTTTTTCACCCGCATGTTTTTTTTACCCGCGATAAGTAACAACTTTCGTTTAAAGGCCTATTCAGACCTAAGCGGTATTCGCTGCCGCCTGCGGCAGAGAATACCCAGTGGGTATGCGGTAATATTACTGTTCACACCTAAGCGGTATTCGCTACCGTTCGTAACCCGCGCGGTATGTACCTCTACCCACAGCGGCAGCGAATATCGCTCAGGTCGCTCTAGCCGCGGTACTTGATACTAAATACCTGAGCGAAACCCGCGCGGTATGTACCTCTACCCACAGCGGCAGCGAATACCGCTTAGGTCTGAATAGGCCTTTACTGCTCTGCTCTCCAGTTGGTCGTAGCGTTGTATAACTTATACTATTCCTCATGAGTCTGATTTTTTATAATCTATTTAGTTGATTAGTAGTTCCAGCGACGCGTTTAAACAAACAAAAATAACTCTTCAACTTTATTACTCTGTCCTTACTACTGTCTCGCTGATGGTGGCGCGTGCATTGGATCGTTCGGTTCCCTTCAAGATGGTCGAGCTAAATGGTGCTGATGCACGCGTCATGCTCGTGAACGGGTGCTGTCAGTTGGGATTGGTCATCTCTTAACTGCCATGGCTTACATCTTTATTATTATATTTTATTGTTTTATATTCACCTTCATTGTTTTCACATATAGAAGCAACCACAATTTTTGTAACCAAGTTTTTGTAAAAACCAAATTGAAAGAAAAGAGTGTCCATGGAGTTTCTTGCTCGTTCTTCTCCATAGAGACCTACGTTTTGGAACGAGCAACTAGCTTCAACTTTAACTGTAACTTCTTGACAATTCAAAAGTGCCTGTTAATGGTCTAATTGAAATAAATGCTTTGACTTTTGAATTTTTGAATTTTGAATTAACTATATTAGCTTAGAGAAACTCATGACATACTTACTTAAATAAATCACTTTTTCCAACTAACCTAACACAAAATTATGTAGGTAGTGGCACACATTTTGGAATTCATTATTTGATATAGGTATAAACAAACAGACAGTTCAATCTAGGCTTTAAATACATGTTTGTACACTATAAATAGCAGCGTAAATCAAATTCAATACAAAATAATTAAACTGGGCTTATGGTATTGATACCCTCTCGCACAATGCAAATACAAACTGGAAATTGAATTTATGAAGTACTGTATCGCGGTGTTATCATCTACCTTTGTAATTATAATCTTGTTACGGACTTCGGAACCACGCTTTAAACCGGTGTAATTAATTGTTTTGTTGTGTTATTGTTTTTTAATTGTTTTATCGATACTAATATAATATTATAAAACGGAAAGTTTTTTTTTGTACCGAATAAACTCCAAAAGTACTGAACCAATTTGCACCATTTTTTTACACCAATTGATAGCTACATGATTACTGAGTAACATGCCAAAGACGTAAATTAGCGTGGGTGGAATACGCCATGCGAATGAAGTCGCAGGCAGTTCGCGAGTATCAAATATAATTTTCTTCAATCTATCTAAATGTATATGTCACCGGAAAATAACAAGATCCGTAAGTTTATCAATTTACTAGGAAGTTTATAAACTTTCGTAAGATTCTAAACGGGAGATAAATTGTAATATTTTACGTCCACATTTTCGTAAATTGATAAACTTACTGAACTCACTCGTAAAATAATAAGTAAGCAGTAACCAAACGCTACGCGCGATCTGATTGGTTGGCTGTCACGTGTCACTTCTCCTTCCTCGCGGCCGCCAGCTGGACACAAGCATTGCCACTATGAACATTGACCAATCAGAGAGCAGTGTGTTATTTTACGTATTTCAAAGATCGTATATTTAAAAGAGTTTCTGTGATTGGTCGAACCATATAAAATCTTACGAATAGATATTCGTTAGTTTATAAATTTACCGTATGACGTCGGAAATTGATAAATTTACGAAAATGTGGACGTAAAACATTACAATTTATCTCCCGTTTAGAATCTTACGAAAGTTTATAAACTTCCTAGTAAATTGATAAACTTACGGATCTTGTTATTTTCCGGTGACATATATAACTCAAACGTGACTGACTGACTGACAGTGATCTATCAACGCAGAGCCCAAATCACTGGACTGATCGGTCTGAAATTTGGCATGCAGGTAGATGTTATGACGTAGGCATTCGCTAAGAAAGGATTTTGATCAATTCTACCCCAAGGGGATAAAACAGGGGATGAAAACTTTGTCAATTTTAAACAGATCGGGCTGAGACTGTGCATGCATAAAGCTACTATGACGTAGGCATCCCCTAAGAAAGGATTTTGATAAATTCCACCCCTGACGGATAAAATAGGGGATGAAAGATAATACTTCTTAACGCGAGCGAAGCCGCGGACAAAAGCTAGTTGCGAAATAAAATGATCAAGTTTGTATGTATTAACATAAAACATTTTAGTCAATTCATCCTACAATATGAAACAGTATTTTTTGCGACTCTGTCGTATCGCTATGAAGTCCTAATTTTGCGATTTTATGGATATTAGTAAACAACTTCTCATTATATCCCCTATTACTTGGGACCTATACATACCGGCGAACTGAGGGTGTACTTTGGTACTCTGCCTAACCCTTCAGGAAATACAGTCACGATAGTACCATACCATCACGCCTGTATTCCCCGAAGGGTTAGGCAGAGGTGTACTAATGTACACCCACAGATACACACGATACATTCACGACGAAAGTACATTCTCATTATAAGATACGAGTAGAATAGAAAGCCATTGTCGGAATGTTTTTACCTCGATCTATTATTTTACCTGCAAGTTAAATGCGTCAATCAATTTCTCATTATCGTGACTATACTAGCCAAGGGTTCTTGCAGTACGCCATCATAATGCAGTCTCTATGGAACTTTTAACGAGCAATTTCCTAGTCGATGTCTGCTTGCCGGATTAATTAAATTTCCCTCTACACTCTACGCCTTATTATAATTTTTTGGTATGGCCCGACTTGTGGCGGCGAGCACCCAATTTGGCGTATATACTTTATTATTATTGTTATTTTTTATTTATTTTTTATTTTTGTGTTGTGCGTCGCTTTCGCAAGAATAAATGATTTTTCATTCTTTCTTTCTTTCTAATTTATTAGGCAGTAAAGAAACTTTTGAATCTGATAATTATTTAGCTTAATGAAATTATGTATTTACTAGCTGTTGCCCGGGGCTTCGCTCGCGTTAAAATCTAAGAAGATTAAACTTTCATCCCCAATTTTATCCCCCTAGGGGTGGAATTTATCAAAATCCTTTGTTAGGAGATGCCTAGGTCATAGTAGTTGCATGCAAAGTGTCAGCCCGATTGGTTCAAAATTGACAAAGTTTCATACAAACTTTCATCCCGTTGGGGGTAAAATTGATCAAAATCCTTTCTTAGCGGATGCCTACGTCATAACCGCATCTATCTGCATGCCAAATTTCAGCCCGATCCGTCCAGTGGTTTGGGCTGTGCGTTGATAGATCACTATATCAGTCAGTCAGTAAGGAGCATCACGGAAAGACGGACATAACACCGACCTGATATTAAACTTTTTGGGAATCCATATCCTGGCTGAGCATTGGTGACCCCTTTAGTAACCGAAGATTTTGTCTGTGCAATCATGGACAAAGTTATATAACAACAGATTTATCGTGAAAGGCGCGTTTGACATTTGTCGGGCATACCACCGGCCGGGGGAATCAACCAAATAGGTTACATTATCTGGGGATATTCTCGTCTATTTAACCAAGTGTACTTCCACATACGTATAAATTTTTAACCAGAATTGTCTTTCAACAACTTGCTCTAAAATACAGCCGTGTAGAATCAGAAGCGCCATAGGTAGGTACTACAAGCATGCCATCGACCCAATTCTCGAAAATGTCGATGTCATATTGTACTGGGAGTGATCCATCATCACTGACTGAACCATTGTAGGCAATAAGCCTGATATAGAGATGGTAGATGAATAAGAACAGTGCGCAATGATTGCTGACATAGTAATAAGTAATAATCATAGTGATAATCTTGACTTGCCTCGCGAAGTTGATATTAATACACAGCGTACATTGTGCTGATAATCGTTACAGCTAATAGCCAAAAGCCCCGATCAGCACCTAAGAAGGAGCCTTCTTAGGTGCTGATATAGAAAGTGGTACTCCATAACAATGTGATTCTTCTTTCCGTAACTGCCTGGTAGCTTGGATTATGTGACAAAGAGATCTTCTGGAGCCCTGACCACCCCGGTACCTTGCAAAACCCTGTGCTCGAGACACCGGTGTAATACTATGGGTTTTACTTATAAAAATAACGCTAATTCATACTTAGTTACCCCTTAATTGACTGACTGAACGGTGAAACACTATTTTAATCTGCCAACACTTAGACGGTCAGCATAGAGCATGACCAAATTATTCGACTAAAGAACGAAATCGAACGAACAATTGAGCATAATTGAAAAAACTTACAATAGAATCCATAGACCAAAAATGTCATCGTCACAGCTGATTGAAGCCCGCCATCTTACTTCTGAACTATACTTAAACAACGGGTCGCCGCTGTTTAAATTTTCTGTCACTGAGCTAGCACATAACAACATCTCAACGCTGATTAATGTTTATAGGTAAGATTTTTCACCTAAGACACCGTTGAAAGTAGGTTGACAAGTAGCTAAGTATTATTTAGCGTTATTTTTATAAGTAAGGCTGTATTTGTATAGTGACATTTAAAATGATGTAATGTTTAAAATTAATGAACGAAACAGTGAATATTCCATCTTCCTAATTCGGTGAGCAGTGTGCCGGCTACAGACATGCGGCGAAAGTATGGTTACTTTGCTAACAACTATATTTGAAAGCAGTTTGGAGTTGAGTCCCTCGGGCTGTGGGGTCCGAGTACCCATAAACCACCAGTGAGTAAACGGTTAGTTGACACTTCCCATGACCTTAGTCTTTCGGGCACATTTCTAGTTGAGAACGATGTTGAATTTTTTGAATGCTTTTTTTGTATGTGTTCCAGGGTAGTGTGTGCGGAGAGAAATAATAGATTGTTATACGTTGTATAATCTTTACTCTGATGCCAAAGTTACAAAGTTGTATTTGTAGCGCGTGTATAGTTGAAGGCGGTTTCGGGCGAACTGAACTCGCCGGGCGCTGCGCGTGCAAGGAATACAAAACAACTGCGTCAGCGCCCCTACACTATTCCTCCCCTTTTTTTAAAAAACTGTAGGTTTTTTTACAATAAAATCTGTTATTTTATAAAGTATTACTAATTACAATGTCTCTGTCTAAAAGTATTACTTGTAAGTTACAATCAGCATTTTGTTTGCATAACAATGTTGTGACCGGATGTCTGGCCTGGTTGCGTCCTCTGATATTGATACCTTATACATGTTATGACTTACGTTTCTAAGTTTACATATCTTTACGCTGTTATTGTTATGGTATAAGCAGTGTACAATTTATTTGTATGAACGATTGATTAATTCTTAAAAATATAGTTGCTTTTATTACAAATTAAAATAATGCGTTTTTATTTTCTAAAAGAAAACCATTTGGTAATGAAATACAAAATCATTTGGAGAAATACATCTTATATCTAATAATTTATATTAAGTAGTATTACTACGTAATCTTAAACTAGTGCGGCCACCTGCTTTTAAAGGTGCCGTCTTGACATTTGTATGTACTTAATTATATTTAGTTACACGTTAAGGGTAGTCACCATGACGATATGCTCTGCCATAAAAAGAATTTAGCACCCCTGGAGTCTACAACATTCGTCATGGTGACGCCAATTAAAAATACACACACATCAATAATTGTCAACATCACACCATCTAGCACTTGCGACTTAAAAGCCACGTGTTTCTGAGTATGGAATGTAGCTCAAGTTTCACACTATGTTTTGTCGCCACTCGATTCGCTTGCAATTTTGCCAGCTCAGCGTCCGTTTCCTGTGTGGCTGCAAATTCTGCGAAATCGAACGCTGTGGGACACGATGTATTTGTTCCCAACGGTACGTCACAGTTTGTTTAAAAATTCTTCTCTTCTAAATCCAAAAGAGTGGGTAAAAAAAATGATGATAAGGGGGCAGGGGACTTGCCCAAGTGCTGTGACTCGGCTTGCAGCTCCCAAGCATGGCCCTAAATTCACCTTTACCCTTCCGCTGGCCTCGGCTTCTCCCAATTACACGGTTGCTCCCCTTCGTGGCCCCGTCCATGGACCAGGAATGTGGTCTGCATACCCGTTGTGGTCGTCTTCCCTCGTCGCCTTGGTAGCCCTGGAGTACGATCCCGACATGGATCTGCTTCTTCTAGGTCTATCCTTTCACGAGCGACCCTGGACCCACTCGAGCCAGCTGGTTTTTTCTTCGAAGCTTCACCGTCTGATACTGCCTACGCTGCGTATAGACGGTGGTGTCGGTTCTTCAGCTTGTCTTCTCCGGTGATATGCAGGCCTGACATAACACGCAGGAGCGTTTTCCTAGTCAGCCTGCACGTGGTCACACTATACCGCGCAGATGTTGGAATGAGTTGCCCGTTCTCGATCAACGCACACACTTTAGGATCACGTCGGGGTCACCAATTTTGTATGTGTTCCAGGGTAGTGTGTGCGGAGAGAAATAATAGATTGTTATACGTTGTATAATCTTTACTCTGATGCCAAAGTTACAAAGTTGTATTTGTAGCGCGTGTATAGTTGAAGGCGGTTTCGGGCGAACTGAACTCGCCGGGCGCTGCGCGTGCAAGGAATACAAAACAACTGCGTCAGCGCCCCTACACTTTGTTTGTGAATCGGCCATTTTGGCTATCTTTAGGGAAGGAAAATGTCCGGCAGAGGACGTCTATCGGCTAATATGATGGCGATGACTTAGTTTGTTTTATTTTATTAGATACAGAATATATGTTTTTTGCTCATTTATCTTGTAAAAAAGTATTAATTAGTATTAATTCACCAATAAAAACACTTGAATTCAAATAAAACAAAATATATCTTTATTTAAGTATTATTAGGTAGCCCTCTACCGTCCACGACTGTATAATATTAAGCACAAAATTGAGAGAAAGTTTCGCGTTGCGAATAACAATTTTAGTTTATCAGCAAGTAGAGATTTTGTAGATTCACTAGACATATCTCAGAATGATATTTGCGCTGCCGGTTCAGAATTCGAGATCGAGCCAATATGACACGTGACTAAACCATTGTGATATATTGGTTAGTAACATAGCCATATTTTCTCGTTGAAAATATGGGAAAGGAAATATCGGAAAATAAATCCTAAAGCTGAGGACTGACTTGTAACATTTTGGTGTAATGGTATAATAGAGTTTTTGTAACTCAAAACCAAAGATTGTCTTGTAACGTTAGTGCAGGTCGCGTAATCGCAAGCGCAAGTCTAGTCTAAAAATGGAGCACACTTGAGCCAAGAGCTCGAATGATACATCACAATCACACGCTGCAAGTCAGTCTGTGTCGCTGTATTGTAACAAGATCGCCTCGAATGGTAAGTACATTACAAACAAACGGTACTAGTCAGTCTCCAACTTTATATTTAGTAGAAAAATAAAGAAATTATAGCTATAATGGCAAAGTTTTTTTACCTTGTGTAAGCAACAGTTGCCGTTGGGACCACACCCAGCTTGTTGAATTCCGCAAAAATTAACGTTTCACAAAATTAATTATTTCAAGAGGAACAAAATGAGGTTAAATGTATCACTGGGAAGTTGAAAGTTTAAAATAATAAAAATACCTTTAGCGTTACTCTGTACTGTAGACTTCTGGCAAGTTAAATCATTATCACCATCAACACCATCAACATCATCATCATCATCACTTCGATTTTATTACGTGAAAAAGACGAGAGAGAAAAATAAATCCTATCAGTACTCCATCTTGATTTAATATTAGACAATTATCTATATATATAAAAGAAAGTCGTGTTTGTTACAACACTTATAACTCGAGAACGGACCTGGACCGATTGCCATGGTTTTTGATTTGTTGGATTTGTTTCCGTCCCGAATAGCAGAATACATCTTAAAAACAATGAAAACTCGATATGTGTAATAAATAATTAATCATTTCAATAGATGCTGATTTGTTTATTACATGTCAAACATTTGTTGTCCAATCCTGTCAAATAGTGTAGCAACATTTTTTTTTTTTTGGAGCTTATGGCCTGTTTGCTGAGACCTTTAAGCCACAACTTTATTTTTTTCTGAAGACATCATAATTATGTGCGTTCAGAAATTTATTTTTTGTAAAATGTCTACAAAGTTCAGGTAGTGTTATATTTGTTTGTTTTTTAGACATTAATTTTCGAAAATTATTTATTAATTATTTAATTTTTAATTCCCGAAAATAATACCTAAGATTTATTCTACTGCAAAAACACAAAATCATCGGAAAGGAACGGAATTTAGGGAATAAAAAATCAGTTGGTAAAGGTTATAAGATTAAGGAAAAAAATCTACAGGTTAACAAAAGTGTAAATGTCTTTTTATAGGTTGTCTATGATTTTTCTTGATAAGCTATTCATACGTAGTGGTTATATACTCTTTGAGCTATTGTCTATGTCTCGAAAGTTCAGGCACTGGATACTTTTTATCCCGTCGGTAGGTAGGCAGGTAGGGTAGGTATGTAGGGGTAGGGTAGGTATGTAGGGGTAGGGTAGGTAGGTAAGTGTGTAGGTATGTAGGGGTAGGTTAGGTAGGTAGGTAGGGTAGGGTAGGTTTGTAGGGGTAGGATAGGAAGGTAAGTAGGTAGGTAGGGTAGGTATGTAAGGGTAGGGTAGGTAGGGTAGGGTAGGTAGGGTAGGGTAGGTAGGGTAGGGTAGGGTAGGTAGGGTAGGGTAGGTATGTAGGGGTAGGGTAGGAAGGTAAGTAGGTAGGTATGTAGGGGTAGGGTAAGTAGGTGGGTAGGTAGGGTAGGGTAGGTATGTAGGGGTAGGGTAGGAAGGTAAGTAGGTATGTAGGGGTAGGGTAGGTAGATAGGTAGGTAGAGTAAGTATGTGGGTAGGTAGGTTGATGGAGTAGTTAGGTGGGGTAGGGTAGGCAAGAACTGGACTTTCAGGGCAGGACAACGTCTGCCGGGCCCGCTAGTCTTATATATATATATAAAAGAAAGTCGTGTTTGTTACAACACTTATAACTCGAGAACGGCTGGACCGATTGCCATGGTTTTTGATTTGTTGGATTTGTTTCCGTCCCGAATAGCAGAATACATCTTAAAAACAATGAAAACTCGATATGTGTAATGAATACTTAAACATTTCAATAGATGCTGATTTGTTTATTACATGTCAAACATTTGTTGTCCAATCCTGCCAAATAGTGTAACAACATTTTTTTTTTTTGAGCTAATGGCCTGGTTGCTGAGGCCTTTAAGCCACAACTTAATTTTTTTCTGAAGACATCATGTGTGCGTTCAGAAATGTATCTATATATTATATAAAAGAAAGTCGTGTTTGTTACAACACTTATAACACGAGAACGGCTTTTTTTTTTATAGACGGGGAATCATCAAATAACTTCCCCCGCCCTGGGCGGGGCGGGGGGAGGTGTCAGACTTTTACTGACTAAAACCCGTCTATGTTCCTTCATGTGCCCTTTGCGTTCCGGGGGCGCGGTATCTCTTTCGAACAACCCGCAGGACTCGAGAACGGCTGGACCGATTTGGCGGAAAATTGGTGGGGAGGTAGCTTAGAACCAGGAGAAGGACTATACCAACGGGATACTTTGTATCCCGTTGGTAGGTAGGGTAGGTATGTAGGGTTAGGGAGGTAGGTAAGTAGGTAGGTAGGGTAGGTATGCAGGGGTAGGGTAGGTAGGTAGGTAGGGTAGGTATGTAGGGGTAGGGTAGGTAGGTAAGTAGGTAGGTAGGGTAGGTATGTAGGGGTAGGGTACGTAGATAGGTAGGAAAGGTAGGTAAGGTAGGTATGTAGGGGTAGGGTAAGTAGGTAGGTGGGGTAGAGTAGGCTGGAACTGGGTTTTTGTACCGACTTTCAGGGCAGGACAACGTCTGCCGGGCCCGCTAGTATTATATAGGTTTAAAGATATTTATTCTCAACAAAGACAAAGTCACTAACATTATATACCTATACCTAAAGACATAATAGACAGCTGGTGAAAAATTAATCTTATCACTGCTCTATCTTATATTAAGCAATGGTAGTTGACACAACTAACCAATGATTTTAAGCCACATTTGACCGATTAATTTTCAATTTATTGTAAAATTAGATTTTTACTTACTTTAAAATCAATAAATAGTTGGTCAATTGAGTAGGCCGATAAGTGACGTCACAGCGTGCTATTGCTATACAAAATCTATGGGAGAATTACGTTTTGACAGTAAGTATGTCGATTGACGGTAGTGTCAACTACCCGAATATATTATATAAGATATTTATTTTTAAAAAAGTCCCTTTAATTATACCTAAACACATTTCAACTTTATATAATTGAAATATTCCTTTTGTATCGAAAGTAAAGTTGTTCAAACGATTAAACATGAAACCAAATGGAAAATTGGCTTGAATACAAAATAACTTATTCTGAGTTATTTTATTGGACGACTTGTGATGTAGGATGACAGGGCAGACTGGATAACGTCATGAATTTTTCAGAAAGGTTATTATTTATTAGGTTATCTCGAAGAGTTCATGCCTAAATTCGCTAAGCATAAATGATAAGGTAAAAGCAAAAGTAATTTGGTTAGTAGACACTACCAATCAATTGACACACATTTTATGAGCTGTCACAACGCAATCCCTCATTGATTTTGTATGCCGTCGTACGTCACTTTTTTGCCAACACAATCTTTATTGACAGGATGTATCATTACATTAATACATAAACTCTCATACATAACCACATAACTTCGATAAACTCATGCCATTTCCCCACGGAGTAGGCAGAAAACCACAGAATGCCACCTGCTACGAACCCCACCATACTCTTTTCTGTCACATTTTTTTTTACTGGTATCCAAAAAAAAAACATGATTTAAAACACATTAAAAGGTGTTACAAGGCTTTCTTGCATAAAAGATAAGTATTTTGACGCCAAGTGTATTTTACTAAAGACAGACAAACACAAATACACGTAATAATTATGGTAAAGACTCTAATACAAATAGCATTAAAAGAAAATGAATCCCGACGAATTGAGAACCTCCTCCTTTATTTTTTGAAGTCGGTTTAAAATAAGAAAGCTTCCAGAAGACATAAGATACCATCTATCGGGGAATAGCAAAACTATATTTCTATTGTATTTACCTGGCACCTATCTTTAAGTTACAAAACGTCCATGATCCGAAGTAAATTGTGTAGTTTGGTTATTCACCGCTAGATGTCGAGGTCAGCGCCAATGGTGACGCTTTATCTGGAACCTTTAGTTCAGATTCAATGCAACAGATGTCGTGCAATGGTTTAAGATAATAAAATTGTGGTCTTGAATGCTGGGGCCTATGTGTGAGGCACAGCCTGAATTATATCTCTGTTTTTAGATTGAACCGGGTGCCGAGTGTGAGTTTTTTCATTCACGTTCGATTGCGAGCGCGTTAGAATTTTGTATGAGAAATTAGGTTTCTCCTAGTGACCACCAGTTGGCGCTATAACTTTTTCCTATACAAAATTCTAACGCGCTCGCAGTCGAACGTGAATGAAAAAACTCAACTAATTTCTGTGAGATTTCATCGACATTAATTTTTCACCAGGGGTTTATAAAAATCTGTTTGAAAAGTAACGCGGAGACAATTTGTAGGACATGACATGATCTCACTATTTCCATTCGTCGTTTCTTAACTCAATGGGTACAGTTATACTGATTTGAAAAAGAACATGCAAGCTCAGTGTATTTTATTTGAATTTCCCCAAATTTCTTCTGTATCGTGGGTGCGTAAACTCTGATACACAAATAGCCAGACCCTGAACAACTATCTGTACACCATACAAATAGGGCGCTATGCCACTGTGCCAACCGTGTCATATTACCATTGCAATTGGTAAATCGGAATAGTATCGGAAACCCAGCCGTTGGAGCTGTTATTTTACAATGATGATGACCTGGTATTTTATGATGTAGATCAAAAAATACATAGAGCCTTCGAGCCATCACGCTAGAACGTACTTGGGATATGAACCACAATTAACCTGTGTATCCTTCTGAATAATACAAATACTAACAATGATTATGAAATTGCTAAGGCTGATTGATAAAAAGGTGTGAGGCAGTAAATAAGGCAAAATGCTGTTGATTCATTCCATAATTGGCATGGAAATCTAAGCATTAAGTCAATTAGCTTACACAAACCACTTTTTATAAAAAGTATCTCAGGTGCATAGTCAGACAGACCTTGAAATTGCAATCATCGCTAACTGTCATTTAATAGTTTGCACTTATCATACTACAAAACGATGAATTTTATATGGAGAAGGTAATTTTTAAGTAATGTAATGTAACTCTCCTGACCGATTCCGGCCACAGCGGCTAATCTTATTGCAGACTAGCCAAGTACGCAGAAGATAGTGCACTATAATATCTCGTAGCCACGCCGGGCTGCTACTGAGAAACCATTAACACTTTATGCCCGACCTGGGAATAGAACCCAGGACCCCTCGCTCAGCAGTCGCCCTTGCGACCAACGAGACCAACGGAGCAGTTTTTATGTATTAGTAGCACAAAGCTGGTGCCCTTAGACAGTGAGTTGAGGTCGCCGCAGGCCACGAAGGAGATGGCGGCAGAAACTGGATAGATTCCTCTAAAACTGAAGGGATGCTTGAAGAATCGAAGGAGGCCTTTGCCTAAGAGTGCAACAGAATAGGTTAGCCAAAAAAATACTTTGTTTTTTTTTTCTCGTATTGTGCGCGCGCCCAAGTATTTTTTAGGTCGATGGCAACGCATTTGCCGCTCTTTTATTGCAAATGTCTATAGGCAGCGGTGACCACTTAACATCAGGTAGGCCGTCGAATTGTTTGCCATCAAAAGATTAAAAAAAAACAAATTTGTACAAGCCTTTATCACAATTTTTTTACAGTTTCTGTAAGTAGTACATAAGACATGGTATGATGATGCTCAGATGTTTTTTTTAAACCACACTACGAATTTCTCTTGTATCGTGGGTGCGTTTACAAACATATAGACTCACATACACAAACAGCCAGATCCGGAACAACTACATGTAGATCATAAAAATATTTGTTCGGTGCGGGAATCGAATCCGTGACAGCTAATCGTTTAACCACTGCGCCAACCGTTTTGTCAAGATGATCAAGATGATGGATCAAAGACCATTATGACGTCAATAAGATTGCGCATCCAATGTTATAAACACAGCGAGAAATAAATGTAACTCTATGAACATAAGATAAAGTTATATCATCTATACAACCATTGTGGCTTAAGCTTCCAACGAGGGTTATCGTCCGTTGACTCATAATCAAAGAGGTATGATTTTTAATTAAATATTTAATTTATAACCTACATAATTTCACAAAGAAGAAAAAATACAAATATAGAATTTGGAAAAGTCTTACCAAAAAATTACCGTTCTTATAAAATTAAATAAAAATATATTAGTAGCCAATGCCAATGTTGACTTTTTCTATTCATATGTTCTTTCTAAGTTTATTCATTTTAATTTAATTTATTTAGATATTGGTGCCGATTCCCTTGTTCACAAGCTAAACTAAAATAAGAGAATTGACATCTCTTACTAACATGCAGCGAAAGAAAAGGACGGTAATACCTTAGAACTAAGTTAGAGATGTGAAATTAGTTTTGCCTTGAACTTTTCCGTATTTTTAATCGTTAATGCGTTCTGACATGTCAACTATAAATTTTTTGTAATGGCATGTTACAGGATAGCAACAATGGTTCTAACTTTATATAAAATGGATGCGAGTCCGCCTGTGCGAGCCGTGTACATGGTGATCGAAAAACTGAAGATTCCTAATGTGAAATATGTTGAAACGGATCTTCTAGCTAATGATCATTTAAAAGAAAGTTTTTTGGAGGTAAGACATAGATTGCACTAGTACCTATTGTACTAGTAGTAGTGACATAGATTGTGTACCTAGTACATTTGTCAAAATGTTAACATGAAAAAGTTTAGGTATTGTTTGTTATCGGGTATTAGTATGGAACGGTTGGCGCAGTGGCTTAGCAATTGGCTGCTGCGCTGAGTGTCACGGGTTCGATTCCCGCACGGAATAAATATTTTTATGACCTTCAGATAGTTGTTTCGGGTCTGGCTGCTTGTAAATGTGAGTGTACGTGTTTGTAAATATGCACCCACGATACAGGAGCAATTACTAGTGTGGGCATAACATTTTAAATACAATTTTCAGATCAATCCACAGCATACGATACCTCATTTGACTGACGGAAACTTCAATCTTTGGGATAGGTGAATATTATGCCTATATTTTGTTTATTAAGTCATTTTTTATGCGTGGTTTCAAACTGCAGCCGATAGCTGGAAGCAACATGATGATTAAAATAAAAATAAACCGTATAACACACATACACACTAACATACGCGGTTGGACTTGTAAAGCGCGAGCCGCGCATCCGTCAGTAGGTCATATGGGTTTTGTTTTATCGTTGACGGTCCCATAGTAAATTTGTTAATATTATAATTTTGTATGCATTTACTGATCTTGTGTGTGTTCTCTTGTGTATTAAACAGTTTTTCGTGATAAATAACTTTCTTTTCCCTTGACTAGTAGACTACACCATTACAGTGGCGCTCCACGTTGGGCGCCACTGTAATGGTGTAGTCTAACCGTGCCGTGTTATAACCGTTGTTTTTAAATTAATACAAAAGCGGCGGGAGTTCTTTATACATTAACAGCTTTTGCTCGCGACTTCGTCGTTGATATATTCGTATTATCCACAAGACCCGTACATTTTTCCGGAATCAAAATTTGCTTATTTACTATTCCAGACTATAATCTAACTCTGTGCCAAATTTTATCTAGATCCTTACAACCGTTCTGGCATGATTGAAAAAGAAACATTCATTCAAACTTTCATTTTTTTAAATGTAATATTTTATTTATTTTCAGCCACGCAATCATAACGTATTTAATGAACAAGTATGGCAAAAACAATTCTTCTTTATACCCAAATGATCCAGAGAAGAGGGCTCTTATCGACTTGAAACTGCACTTTGACAGCGGTATCCTGTATCCGGCCCTGAGAGAGAATGATGTAAATCTATTTATTTATTTCTTTGGGCATTCAAACAGTTACATATCTAAAGTTAATAGTGTCCGTGTAACTAACGTTAACCATATGGTGACCTTTACAATTTTTTATATAAGTATTAACTAGGTATGCGAGTGTTTTTTTTTCATAATTGCTCCGGCATTGTGGCAAGATGGGATGGCAGCGGGAGACGCTTCGGGCGTCAAGAGCCTCGAGATGACTCCCGGCCTCTGTAGACGCGGGTCTGTGGACGGTGAGCAATGGGTAGCTCACCCTCCGTACGTTAACTAACGACAGACCGTGTCGACGGAGCGTTCGTGTTCCACGCGCGCCTCAAAGAGATGTCAGCAAACATTCAGAGGGGCCACTAAGGGTCGATGCCTGCTGGGGCTGCGGGTTGTTCGAAAGAGATACCATTACTTTACATTTTTTCTGTGTCTTATGGCATTATTCCACACTACAATTGATCTTAGCGCCTTTCATGCAGATCTATTCAGTCGTTTAAGCGTGAAAGAGTACCAAATATCCATCCATCTATCCTCACAAACTTTCACATTTATAATATTAGTAGGATTTTAAATGCGAAAGTGCGATTGGATAGATGGATTATTGCATAATGACATACAAATAACGGTCAACAAAACGTATAATCTAGGTGTACTCCTTAACTTATAAGAGACTACATGCATGCACAAGTAATTAAAAAAATATATATCAATAAGTACTTTTAACATATACTGTTATCACTTGTTCCATAAATAAACAATTTCACTGCTTGATAAACAAACAGTTGCAACAACGTTTTATCAACAGTTATGTAGGTACATATTGATATATTATATATCTAATATGATAAAGCTGAAGAGTTTGTTTGGTTGAACGCGCTAATCTCGGGAACTACTGGATCGAATAGAAAACGCAGTCGGATAAAAACAATTGTGTTGGATAGTCCATTTATCGAGGAAGGCTTTAGGCTGTATAACAGCACGCCACGAGCCATACGAGTGGAGCAGTAACCAAAGAAGTAACTTAAAGCGAGTGAAAACGCCACGGTCAAAGTCGCGGGAATTTGCTTGGCTCAATTAACCGTTTACAACTCATTCGAATGAAGCAAAATGCTGATAACCAATATCTGTTTATTTCCTTTTCATATGGTACTTACGAACTTTTAAGCCCACTTACACCACAACTCGATGATGGTTGCAAACACGGGGTCGTATATATTATATAGTACTTTAATAAAGGAAAGATTAGTTGTTTGTTTGTACCGAATAAGCTCTGAAACTACTGGACCGATTTTTACAATTTATTCACCAATAAATAGCTAGAAAGTAACATAGGCTATGTAACATCATGCTAGGACGAGCGAATCAGTAACAAATATTCACGCGGACGAAGTCGCGGGCAGTCTGCTAGTAGTATTATAAATGTAAAAGTTTGTAAGGCTGGATGGATGTGTGTTAGTCTGTCATGCTTAAACACTTGAACGGATCTTGACGAAATTTGGCACCAAAGTAGACTGTAGTGTGAAATACATGAGATACTTTTATCCCGGAAAAATGTACAGATTCCCTGGGATCATCATCTGCTTAACCTTTTCCCAACTGCGTTGGGGTCGGCTTCCAGTCTAACCGGATGCAGCTGAATACCAGTGTTTTGCATGGAGCGACTGCCTAACTGACCTCCACAACCCAGTAACTGGGCAACAAGATACCCCTTGGTTAGACTGGTACAGTTTCCGTGGGATAATATTTCAAATTTGACGCGGACGAAGTCGCGAGCAGAAGCTAGTTAATATGTTATACACTATCCATTCCCGGCAGTTTTACCCGAGTTTAGTTATTACGTCTTTGGTTACTGCTCCGCTCCCGTTAGCCGTAGTTGGATGAAATATAGCCTCTACCTATAAACCTCATGATTTGGCCGACTGGCCCAGAGATTAAAGCGTTTAAACAAAAAAAACCTCATCAGCTTTATTCTTCTATAATACTTGTAAAAATAAACAAATAAATGGTTCCGCAGAACAAAGAGTTGAAAGGAGTAAGGAGGTTAAAATTCGTCTTTTTACCCGACTGCGACAGAAGGAGGGTTATGTTTTTCGAGGGTATGTTTGTATGTATGTATGTATGTATGTATGTATAATTGTTTGGCACGCTCTGCAGGCTGAACGGCTCGATGGATTTTAGCTTGAGAGGTGTCGTTAGATTCGTATTTACTGTGAGAGTGACACTGGATATATAAAAATAAAAAAAACAAAATGGCGGATTTTTGGCGCCAAATTCAAATGTTTGGCTCGCTCTGCAGGCTGAACGGCTCGATGGATTTTAGCTTGAGAGGTGTCAGTAGATTCGTATTTACTGTAAGAGTGATACTGGGTATATTAATTTCTTTTTTAAAACACTAAAAAAATAAAAAATAAAAAACAGTAATTTAAAAAACTAAAAAACCCGACTGCTATTCTTTAAAAATCCCTAAAACAAGATAAATTGTAGCAGTCGGGACTCATTCGGGACCATCTGCAATGTAATATAGGTATGTGCTCTCAACTCAATTCACTAATCCTCCATTTCTAGAATGGGTCCCGACTGCTACAATTTATCTTGTTTTAGGGATTTTTAAAGAATAGCAGTCGGGTTTTTTAGTTTTTTAAATTACTGTTTTTTACAAGCTCTATTTATTTTCACTTTTCCCGATGTTTGCTTTTGTTTAATCAAATCTTGGAAGTTAAATTTGACCCACTTTCCGGTGTTCGATTAAGCTGATATTTTGCACACATGTGCACTTTGCATGACAATACAATATAATTATGTCAGGGAGTTGGTATGATGATGGAGCCGGAAGGTGGCCACGGAAACTTAATCAATGTTACAAGTAAAATTAGACCTTTTCCTAGCTGGAATTTTGAATACACATGCACATTGCATGATAATGCAATATTAAAGCGTGTTTAAAAAATATATTTTTAGATGCACTTGTTTTACTTTCAGGAGCCCATATTTTTTGGAACTGCTACATCTTTAAAACCCGAAGGTGTAGCCAAGATCAGATCAGCATATGATTTCACGGAGAAATTCCTGACGGGGGCTCAATGGCTTGCAGGTGACGAGCTCACCTTAGCTGACATTAGCTGCGTGGCTACCGTCAGCACGCTCAATGAGTTGCTGGCGATTGATGAAAAAGTGTTAGTAGTACTTTTAATATAAGAATTTAATTTATGCAAATGTCGCGATGGGCCCGTAGTTGGCGCCCGACTTTCATGTCCTCATCACAAGGTTGTGGGTTCGCAAACGGGCAAGGGCAAGTAAAAATGTTCAATTTCATATTTACTTTTTATAAAAATATTTTTTTTTTGTTTTTTCTTGGACGCCACTGTCATCGGTGATGAAGAACCATCACGCCTGTATTCCCCGAAGGGTTAGGCAGAGGTGTACCAATGTACACCCACAGTTCGCCGGTATATTTAGGTCCCATGTAATAGGGGGCGAGCCTATTGCCATTAACCGGGCACAAATCCAAACTCCGAGCTGCTACTGAGAATTTCATAGATAAACCCAATAACACTTTTTGCTCGACCTGGGAATCGAACCCGGGACCCCTTGCACAGCAGTCGTACTTGCGACCTCGAGACCAACGGGGCAGTGATGAAGAACATCGTGAGAAAACCTGGACTTATAATTAATATCACCAAAATATACCATCAAGCCTGTATTCCCCGAAGGGTTAGGCAGAGGTGTACCAATGTACACCCACAGTTCGCCGGTATAATTAATATAAGTCTGAAATCACTAAGCCTTGAGAGCAAACGTAGTGATCAATGCTCGTGACTTATCAGTACAAGAAGAGGCCTTTGTTTGCCATGCAGTGGGCCAATAATAGGCTGGTATTATTACTTTTATTTACTGAATGTTAATATTCTGAAACACCATATTAATATTCTGTATTTACGATATACAAGAGTTGGTAAACAATGTTACACAAATAATTTGTCGTTTAACTCGTGTTTATAATGCAAATGCGTTTTAAATCTATACGACGACGCACTGCTACTACTAACTAGGTGAGACGAGATTTAGGGTGTTACCACACCAATCGATCGACTGTCGAATGGATTAGTTGACATCGATCGATAATTTCTACTACACCAATCAATCAACTGATTTATTCTTATTTTACTTTTTTCAGGTACCCTAACATGATTGCTTGGATCAAACGCTGTTCTGAGTTCGAGTTCTATAAGAAAGGAAACCAGCCAGGAATTCTGGAGTTCCGCCGATTGTTGAAAGAATTTTTGGCACGCTAACCAATTAAATGTACAACCTAAACACTTTTTAACATGAAATAAAATGGTTATTTTTTACTTCAAAATTACTGATAGCAGTCTACCACTAACTGCGAACTATAACCATGTATTGGGTGACCTATGTAACAGCGTCAAAAAATACATTTGAAACCTTTCTTCCATGGATTTCCCAAAACAACCTCGTGTATGTTGTTCTGGCCTTTTTGTAGTTTAAGAGCTATCTCCATCTAAAACACTGGCATGCAAGTACATCCAGTTAGGCTGGCAGCCGACCCCAACGTACCTGGGAAAAAGCTAGGATGATGACGACATTTGTTTAATATTTTTTGGCAAACTAGCTTTGTTTTTTTTTTTTGATAAATTAAGCCTGTAAAATGTCTGCGGTCAATAAAAAAAATTACTGTCATCACCCAAATAATACAATGAATTCATACTTTTCGAGTCATTTAGTGCTCGTGGTAAGACATAAAAACAATATTTCGACACTTAAGCGAAAGCTAATGAAAATGAAATCAAATAGAACTAATATCAAGTTTCCAATGCAATGAGTTCTTTCTTTTGCGACCTTCTAAAACACCTGTGACGTTCTCACAAGGCATTCATATCGTATCATTATTTTAATAGCGTTTATTCCAATGAAATTTAATTCCTTGCAACACGTACTAATTATGTTAGCATCTAGGTTTTCTAGCTATATCCACAATAATTTAAAAATCGATAGCAGACTTGAAGGCTCCGCAGTCGTTTAAAATATTGATAAAAAAAAGGAACGGAAACGTTCGAAAACAAACATTGAGTAAATATGGCTTATTTCTCTTTTCAATTATTCAAGAAGGTGATTCTTTTCCATGGCGTGTTTCCAGTCATTTGGCCTTGCAGTGGCGATTACTGTCAGAACTGACGTGAACTGATGATAATGTATGCAGTACGGGCGCGGTGTACACTTGGTACAAACAAGACGTACAAAGGGACTTAATGGATATGGCGAATTCGTGTTTGTGCAGTTTCGAGTAGGTACCGCATAAATGTAGTGAAGCTTAGTTTTTCTTCTTTATTTGTGTTTTTGTTTAAATGCGCTAATCTTTGAAAATACCAGTCGCATTAGAATATTTTTTTTGTATACCATAGCCACATTCATAGGCCGTATATAACATCGCTCTACAACACGGGAGAGGAGCAGTAACCAAAGATGTAACTAACCGCGGGTGAAAAAAACCACACGGAGAAAGTCGCGGGTAAAAGCTAGTAATTTACACCAGTGGTTTTTATTATTAAAAAAATAATTGAAGCCTATTTGACATTTCTTGTAAGTACTAAAGAATTGAATCCTGCTGCCCTGCCGGTCCTATTTTGTTAAAACATCTCTTGGTCAGTTTAGAAAAAAAATATCGCTCCACTAAGAACCTATTTATTTTTGTGTGTTGACAATTGTTAACGTTGCGACTGGCTGATCCGCTGTGTGTTGCGGGTTCGATGCCCGTACAGAAGCAATATTTGTCTGACCCACAGATAGTAGTTCTAGGTCTGGCCGTTTGTGTGTGTGACTTTATGTGTTTGTAAACACACCCACAATGCAGAAGAAATATCACTAGCATAGTTAACTCCTTGAATTTGACGTGAATGCAAAATTGCACCGTGCATCTTTCTATACTAAATATTATAAAGAGATAGGATTTTTTTATTTGTTTGTTTGTAACGATTGGCTCTGAAACTACTGGACCGATTTTAACATTTTTTTACCAATGGATAGCTATATTATTCCTTAGTAACATAGTCTATAATAACATCACGATACGACTCACGGGAGCGGAGCATTAAGAGCGCGTATTCAGAAAGTTGGCAACGTCGCAAACAGCTGTCAAATATTTCCCTGTTTTGATTAATTTGTCAATATTACTGTATGAAAATAAGAAATATGGCTAACTAATGCACTACAATATTAATAATGAATTGCAATTAAAACACTGAATTTGATGTTGTAACCGTTTTAGGTGCAAAAAAGGCATTTGTAAAGTTTCCAAATACTTTTTTTACATCTAAAACTAAATATTCGGTGTTACGATATTAATTATTGCATTTCATAATCAATATTCTAGTGCATTAGTTAGCCATTTTTCTTATTTTCATACAGTAATATTGACAAATTAATCAAAACAGGGAAATATTTGACAGCTGTTTGCGACGTTGCCAACTTTCTGTATATGCGTTCTTAACCAAAGACGTAACTTATGGCGGGTGAAATAAGCCGACGAAGCGACGAAAGCGCAGATAGTTCGCTAGTATTAAATAATATTAAACTGCCGTATTCAAAGACGCATGGCTCCTAACGGTACGGTCTCATACGAACCGGCTGCATCGGCCTCAATGTTAGCACTTCGGCCGATAACTTGATACGGTACAGACGTGCGAGAGTGACTACTAATCACTGACCAGTTCTCCGCTACAATTTGGAACTAAGGTAGTTTACAAATATTTTTCTAAGCAGCGCGTCATTAAGATCACATATGTTTTTTTTTTGTGAAAATGGCTCCTACTTCTTTTTTTTTCAAACCATTATTATCATTTTTTTATTTATTTAAAATACGAACACAACTATTCAATATTATAGGAACCATTAGGGTATCAGTCAAAAGATCATTAAACAATTTTTTTTCAGTCTTAATTTTTAATTTGTTTTCTTTTAAAAACATAATTAACTAAAAAAATAAACATTAATAAAATATAAATATATACAAAAAAATATACATTAACAAAATTATGTTTAAATATGCCTTAAAATCTACACTGAACTATACTTTTATGATTCTTAAAGATCGCGCAACTAGTAAGCCTGGGAGCAATTTGTTTTAAACATCACTTTTACGAGAGACCATTAGGGCGCTTTCAATTTAGACGGTTGGTGCCGGACTGCTGCCGCACGGTTGTTACGACCATGAGCCGTACTGCTGCCGGACGACAGCAGTACGACGTAAATCGTCTTATTTGAAGAGATACGCGGCTGCAGTCCGGTCGCATTTCTAAGAAACACGATGCGTTCACAGCACTAGCGAACAACGACTGAGCTGAGACACTGACACAACCTGTCAGTGTCTCAGCCGTTCCGTATACGGACGTGCGCCGCACTGCTGTCGCACGACTTTGCGTCGAGACATTTTGTATGAAAAATCATAACCGCCCGTGCGCAGTACGATACCCGGACTGCAGCAGTCCGGCACCAATCGTCTAAATTGAAAGCGCCCTTATTGTTTTTATAATGAAGTGGTAGTTTATTTGGAATATTCCTATCTGTCACTCTGTTTTGACCCCTTATGGGAACAGATCGCAAAATTTGATCTGTCCCCCTGTTAGCAGCTCGGGGACTCTGTGGTTATTCACTTCTATAGAAACGAATAAAGTTTGATCTGTCTGCTCGTTGATCTGTCCCCTTGAGGGGACAAAGTCACGGGGTGACAGATCGGAATATTCCGTTTATTTCTAGGTAGTCTAGACTATCCAATTACTACGAATTTCAATTGAATTTAATGCGTCATCTAATACCTACCTAGCAATATTTTCGGGAGGTACGATTTTTTTAATATTGTTTCTCGCTGATAGTGAAGCTTTCCATAAGTGAAATAATTTTTTAAATCGGTTTATAATTAGCATTTGAGTATATTCTTTACCAAAAAAAAACAATGTTTACGTTTCGTAGTTTCTGTTTAAACCCAGGAAAAAAGGCGTGAGTTTATGTAAACAAATCTGTTTTTCCAAACTTCATCACAAACTTTCCCATTAAAATATTTGTAGGATTAATGCAAAATAGAGCGTAGATTTGTCATAAAGATAAATACTTACGCTGCAACATACGTAACAACAAGCTATTATTAAAGTTTAATACTATTGTACAGAGATAAGAGGACGGATGCGTCGACGTTTTCAATCAAACAAGCTTTGTACTACAGGAAGTTTGAGCTATGCAATCTAAACACAAGAACAGTTTAATATAACATCCGGATTGACTAGGAAATTGAATATGAAACTACAATCTTTCTTATGATTATACAAGGCGTTGATTTGCATTCTAGTCAAATTCAATGCGTTAACTATGCTCGTGATTCTTAACACGAATCAATAATTTGTTTTTTTTTTTGACGTGATTTTCAAATTCGAACTAGCCATCTCGCCAGAGGGTTTAGGCGCTATGCACACATTGATATAGCCGCGCGACAACTCTGCCTACCGCATGCGCAACTGGGCTATTCTGAATTTTGCGAGAGGAGTATTCTGGAATACTGTTATTTGATAGTTGAAACTAAAAAAACAAGTATCTATTAGATATTGACCAGGTATCGTAATTATATTTGACTAGCTTCTGCCCGCGACTTTGTTCGCGTGGCTTTTTTCACCCGCGTTTAGTTACATTTTTGGGCACTACTCAGCTCCCGTGGGTCGTAGCGTAATGTTATATACCCTTTGTTACTCAGTAATAATATGGCTATCATTGGTAAAAAAATGTTAAAATTGGTCCAGTATTTTCGGAGCCTATTAGATACAAACAAACAAACAAACAAAAAATGTTTCTTCATCATAATATTAGTATAGTTTTATATTAGTTTTAACTGCCTCGTTGGCTTAGTGGTCCTGAGCACGACTGCTACGCTAGAGGTCCCGGGTTCGATTCCCAAGTCGAGCAAAAAGTGTTATTGGGTTTTTCTATGAAATTCTCAGTAGCAGCTCGGAGTTTGGATTTGTGCCCGGTTAATGGCAATAGGCTCGCCCCCTATATCATGGGACCTAAATATACCGGCGAACTGTGGGTGTACAGTACATTGGTACACCTCTGCCTAACCCTTCGGAGAATACAGGCGTGATGGTATATAATATTAGTATAGAATAAATTAATATTAGTATTAGTGTAGTATTAGTACAGATTGTATGAGTCGAAAATAGTTACACTTCATAACTAAAATTATTGTTTTAGAATTCAATATGGTGTTGACGGTTTACAAGATAGACGCGAGTCCGCCCGTCAGATCTGTGTTCATGGTCATCGAGGCCCTGAATATTCCTGATGTGGAGTACGTGGATATTAATTTATTAGAAGGGGAACATCTACAGGAAGAATATTTGAAGGTATGCTTCACTTTTAATCAGACTTAAAAAAGGAGAAGGTTATCAATTCGATTGTATTTTTTAAAATGTTTCTAAGCTCAGAACTCCGTTGTTTGACGGTAGGGTTAACGATGGACTGCTCCGCTGCGTGTCGCGGGTTCGATTTCCGCACGGAACAAATATTTGTATAAATAAATAAATTTCTTAATTGCCATAAAAACAGGTTACAGAAAATGTGAAACCCTGGCTCCAGAGCTATTTGTATGACCTACAGATAGTCGTACCGGGTGTAGCAGTTTGTGTATGTGAGTTTATATGTTTGTAAACTTACCCACGATACAGGCGAAATGACTAGTGTCGGGCAACGTTAAAAAAAAAACGATTTGGATAATTCATTTTATTTGAAAGAATATACGTTCACACTGGCCCCTTCCAAATATCAAAATCGGTGTAGTAGCTTAGTTTTTTAAGTCAATATAAATCACTGAAACCAGTAATGTCATCTAGTGTTTAGTAGACACTAATAAAAAAAAATAAAAAAGACAACCGCTCTCAAAAACTATAAAGTGAAAAATAAGTTTTCAATACGGGAAAAAGCAGAAATAACTGTATATCCTTTATTGGAATATACCTGAGGTTAAGCGGTGAACACCGCCGCCGCCAGCAAAAATATAAAAATAAAAATAAAAAATATTATGTAGGTTTCGAATATTTTTTCCGAAAGGACACCGTAGGTGCCTATGGTATGTATGTGTAGGTATATGAATAAATAATGTATTAATTAAATACCTTTTATTAACAGAATAATCCGCAGCATACCGTCCCGATGCTGAAAGATGACGACTTTTACATATGGGATAGGTAAGGCCGTCGAAAAAATTTACGATCAACGGTATTTTTTAAAATCTATATCTATAGTAATAATATAAAGCTGAACAGTTTGTTTGTTTGAACGCGAAAAGCTCAGGAACTACTGGTCTACGTTTATCAGGTAAGAGTATAGTTTTTACAACTAATGTGTTATAAAATCTTTAATCTTACCCGCTACGACACAGAGTAAAGGATGACTCACGCTAGACCGTGTCGAGTTCGAGCCGAGTGTCGGCCGTAGCACGGTCATCTAATATAACATTATAATATTGTATGCACACACTAACGCTATACCGAGCGGCAACCGAGTGACGGCCGATTTATTATTTATTTATTTACTAGCTTCTGCCCGCGACTTCGTCCGCGTCACAGTTGATGTGTTATCCTACGGGTACCGTACATTTTCCCGGGATAAAAAGTAGCCTATGTGTTATTCCAGACTATAATCTATCTTTGTGCCAAATTTCATCCAGATCCATTCAGCCGTTTAAGCGTGAAAGAGTAACAAACATCCATCCATACATACAAACTTTCGCCTTTATAATAGTAGTAGGATAGGATTTAAACTTTATGCACAAAAAAAAAAGTACAAAGGCGGACTTAATGCCTTAGGCATTCTCTACCAGTCAACCAAAGGTGGTGAAGAGATAACACAGCAGGTGCAAATTATTGTACAAGAGTAAACAAAATTAAATGTACACAAGTACAAAATAATTTTAATACTCTAAACTTGAAAATGACTATACCTAACAATGACTTAATAATTTAAATGATTCCTAATACCGAATATAAAACAAATATACATACATAAAAATACATACACACATACATACATAAATATACAACTATATACCTACATATAAAATACATACATATCTAATGAAAAGTATAGAAAAGAGAAAAATGAGACAACTCTTACTATTGCTCTGAAAAATAAGTCCGCAACTTCTGCTTGAAAGCATACCGAGTGATGGCCGTCCTGATATCGAGAGGAAGCGCATTCCAAAGAAGAATAGCCTGAATATGAAAGGAAGAATGAATAAAATCAGAAGTATGAGAAGGACAGTTAAGAAGAAGATTATTAGAGGAACGTAGACTCCTATCATGAGTAGAACAAAGATATTGAAAATGAGAAATAAGATAAGAAGGAGGAGAGCGAGAATTGAGGAGGAAATAAAGCGTGGTTAACGCACGCAAATTTCTTCTCTTACGAATGGGCAACCACTTCAGCTCCGCTCTAAAGCTCGATACGTGGTCATATTTCCGCAAATTAAAGATAAACCGAATGCAGTTATTCAGCACCCTGTCCAACTTATCCAACAGGACTGAATGCAAGTCGAAGTAGCACACATCACCATAGTCAAGAATAGGAAAGATTAAAGTCTGCACAAGCATTGTTTTCGTCTTAGCAGGCAAAAAGTTCCTCAGACGATATAAGGAACGCAAGGTACCATTGACCCGCTGACAAACACTGGAAACTTGACTATGCCAGCTAAGCGTCGAATCAAGATATAAGCCGAGATCTTTCACACAAGGGCTCACTGGGATGACAGCACCATTAAAAACTATAGGAGGAAGAGGTAATACCGCCACTCTGCTCATCATGCGTGAACTTCCTATAACTATGGCCTGGCATTTTGTGGGGTTTACAGCCACCCCAAATCTGTTAGACCAAGTGTTGATGGCATCCAGATCCCGGTTTATATCCTGAATGGCCGCTGACAAGTTATCCACCTGCGTCGCAGTATACAGTTGAAGGTCGTCGGCATACAAATGATACGCACACTGAAGAAAGGGAGTAATGAAATTTATGAAAATAGAAAACAATAAAGGAGAGAGAATGCCGCCTTGAGGAACACCAGCGCCAAGATCACGCCAACTCGATGCACTCTCATCAACGCGAACCGACTGCTGACGTCCCCGAAGATATGAAGAGAACCATTCCAGCGCCTCAGATGAAACCTTAAGATGCGAGAGCATAGGAAGGAGAATATCATGACTGACAGCGTTGAAAGCATTGGAGAAGTCAATTAATACAAGAACAGTAACCTTTGATTTCTCCATTGCCTCCTTAACGTCGCCAGTCACTTTAAGGAGGGCAGATGTAGTACTGTGACCAGGCCTGAATCCAGACTGCAAAGAGCTCACGAGGTTGTTACGGTAAATATACCCCGAAAACTGCTTATGGACACAGGCCTCAAGCACCTTCGACAGGAACGGGAGAATGGAAATGGGCCGGAAGTGACTGGGCAGGCTGGGATTTGAGATTTTAGGGAGAGGACGGACATAAGCTTTGCGCCAAAGGGACGGGAATATGCCAGAATCTAAAGAAAAACAACAACAACGATTCAACATTTAAGTAATATTAGATGGCCTTCTTACGGCCAACACTCGGCTCGGACCCGACGCGGTCTAGCGTGAGTCATCCTTAAGGCGCGGGACAAATTCAACAGGCGTCAGGCGGTGCCGTGGCGCGGGCGCGGCGCGGGTGCGACGCCACTTCTTCGATATTTCTTACAAAATGTATAGAAGAGATGGAGCGCAAGACATACTGAGACGGCGGGACGCGGGCGGGGCGCGGTCGTGCAGCGGGTGCCACTTCCTTGCCCTCGGCGCACCCGCAGTTAGCAGTGGCAAAATCAAACACTAGAATGCCCAAATGCATGCACTGTGTTCGACCGCGCCACGCCATTTCGACACCACCGTTAGCGCGCCTGTTCTGCGCTACACCGCCGCCGCAGCGCCCGCACCAGACGCCTCTTATATTTGTCCCGCGCCTAACGGAGCAGTAATCAAAGGCGTAACTTAACGCGGGTGACGCCGCAGGGTATTGCTTTAATTAATGATAGTAATTATCTCATTTAGTTTTTCGGGATCTAAAATATTGTCTGGTTATCTACAAACATTCGCGTATATAGAGTAATATACGCGAATGTTTGTGAGGATGAATGGATGTTTATAACTCTTTAACGCTTAAACGGCTGAACGGATCTGGATGAAACGTGGCACTCAGATAGATTGTAGTGTGGAGTAACATATAGGATACTGTTTATCCTGGAAAAATAATTTTTCAAAAATGACGCGGAGGAAGTCGGGGGCAGAAACTAGTACTAATATTTATTTTTTTGATAGTGTGTTTGTTTAAACGCGGAACTTAGTCGAATTTAAAAAATCCTTCCTGTATATTTTATCATAGCCAAATTCTTGAGGAATGGTATAGGCTATATAACGTCACGCTACGAATAGTGGGATTGAAGCAATCACCAAAAACATGGCTTAATGGAGGTAAAAAATCCAACGAAGTTGCGGGCAGAAGCTAGTTATATTATTTATGTAATTATTTAACTACGTACATAGTCTTAAGTCAACGAATTTATGAACGTCATATTTGTATTGCTCTAAGTCAATTTGACATTGGCATTGTTGTTTTAACATTAGTGTAGACTAACATACAAAGCATTACATAGCTGGATTGAAATCAAAATTTAAGAAAAGATTATTCTAACTTACTGCACAACAAAGTATTGCATTTTTCAACTTGCGTGCAAAAAAATTTAGACACTAGGCCAGGGGTTCCCAACCTTTTTGAATCCGCGGCGCACTAACAAGGTTTAAAATTTGTCAGGGCGCAATGGCGCGGGGCGTTGGGGGGGGGGGGGGGGGGGTCAAACTGTAGACCAACCAAACAACGCGCCTTCCGTGTACTTCCCTTCTATAATAGCATGCATTTAAATATAATGTTAATCAATAATTTGAAAAGATATTGTTCGATGGCATTTTTAAAGATTTTTTTGTATTCTTTATTTTTCATTTGTTTTAGTTCATTATTTTAAGTTAGAGGAGCGCCTCGCGGCGCCCCTGTTTACTTTCCACGGCGCCCCAGGGCGCCGCGGCGCACAGGTTGGGAAGCTCTGCTCTAGGCAATATTCAAAAGCAATCAGATTGACTCCATTTATTTAAAGTTTGCCTATGAAAATATGGGGTGTAAGGGAGACACTATACTTAAACTGAAACCATAAATTCTCTATTCTGGGCTGAGTACCAAACAACAAGTTTTTTTTTTTAGGAAAGCCATAACTTAAGAGATATGGAGGTTTTTCGTACTTCTCCACTGAGTGAAAATACGCTCTCATTCCTTCTGTATTATCCTTAGCGGCTTGTAAGAGATTCTTTAGCCCTTGTTTTAGGCCAATAAATATCGTTATTGCTATTAGGGACGACAAGAGAAACAACAGGTCAACTTTTCAAACTTGATCTGCCGAAAAAAGGGAAAAAAGTCCTGTAAGAAATTCCACTTGTTCTGAAGTCAGAATAGTGGTCTGAGTGCACTGGCGAAGTTTAAGGATATATGTATGTCCGTTACACCCTGTATATTGCACATGTATGTCTTTATACACATACTTTCAATATTTTGTTGTAATCTAAATACTCATCGAGGAAATTGGCAATTTTTTTGACGTAAGTGTATTTCTTTCGTGTAGTAATCCTCATTGCTACTTTCACCAGGGAATAAGAGAGGGCTATGTCAGACTCCTACCTACTAAAACCCTACGATACCCCACCCATAGTTCGCCGATATATTTAGGTCCCATGCATAGGTCCCATGCATAGGTCCCAGGCATAAAGTTTGGCGGTTTTTTAAAGTCGGGCGGTTTGTGCATAAAGTTTTAATAAATAAAAAACTAAACAAACTTTTTGAATAATTAGTGAATAGCTGTTAGTAACTGCCTCGTTAGCCTAGTGGTCCTAGCGCGGCTGCTACTAGGGGGTCTTGGGTTCGATTTTCAGGTCGAGCATAAAATGTTATTGGGTTTTTCTATAAAATTCTCACTAGCAGCTCGGATTAAGGATCTGTGCCCAGTTAATGGCAATAGGCCCCTATTATAAATGGCTTAAAACATACCGGCGAGCTGTGGGTGTAAATTGATTAAACACACCTCCGCATGTCTTAAGCTGGGTACTCCACTTAGCAGTGTAGCACGTAACGTATCAGATACGGTATCAAGTGAGTACGTAGGCACGAGCCCGCTGCGAGCCGCTCGCGCGATGAGCGCTGTAAGCTCGCAGTGACCCGCCGAGTTGCGGTTTCACTGCGAACACAAAGGCGGCTAGGAAGCTCGTAGCTAGATACGCGGAGGATCGTGGAGGAGCCGTACCCACTTGCAGGTTGATACCGTACCTGATACGTTGCGTGCTACACTGCTAAATGAGTACCCAGCCTTACGTGTAAAATGAACAAAACAAGAAATATATATAAACTTCTGAATGTTTTCAGCCACGCAATTGCTACCTACTTGGTGACCCAGTATGGAGAGAATGATTCTCTATACCCAGCCGATCCGAAACAAAGGGCAATTATTGACCAACGTCTGCATTTTGACAGTGGAATACTGTTCCCGGCTTTACGAGGTTGTGTGGTACGTATTTATTCACATATTTATGTATGAAGTGAACTCTTACCCAGAACCGAGCAAAGAAGCTGACAAGAAAATGGTACCCCATTTGATTCTGCCAAGGTTGCGAAATTCCTGGTTTCCTCACGATATATTTCCTTTACCAAAGCCAGTGATGTCCAAAATAAACTTAGAAAGTACATATGAAATAGAAAAAGTCACATTGGCACGTGCCCGATTGCGAACCCACGGCTTCGTACATGAGAGGCGGGCGCCTTAACCACTGGGTCAACATGACCTGTTAAATAATACCTACTTGTATTTTTTTTTTTTTTTTTTTTTTTATAGACGGGAAATCATCAAATAACTTCCCCCGCCCTGGGCGGGGCGGGAGGGAGTGTCAGACTTTTACTGACTAAAACCCGTCTATGTTCCTTCATGTGCCCTTTGCGTTCCGGGGGCGCGGTATCTCTTTCGAACAACCCGCAGCCCCGGCAGGCATCGGCCCTCAGTGGCCCCATCCAAGTTTGCTGACATCTCTTTGAGGCGCGCGTGGAACACGAACGCGCCGTCGACACGGTCTGTCGTTAGTGAACGTACGGACGGTGAGCTACCCATTGCTCACCGTCACCTACTTGTATGTATTTAAAATCTGTCTCAAGTGAAATAAACTGAACGGAGTAATTTTTGAAAACGAAAATATCATCATCATCTGCTTAGCCTTTTCCTTACTATGTTGGGGTCGGCTTCCAGTCTATCCGGATGCAGCTGAATATCAGTGTTTTACATGGAGCGACTGCCTATCTGACCTCCACAACCCAGTAACTGGGCAACATGATACCTCTTGGTTAAGCTGGTTGTCAGAGTTCTTGGCTTCTGACCATCCGTAACGACTTACTGAGAACGAAAAAATATTAACCAAGACTCGGTAAATTTTTCAGGAACCAGTTTTCTTCTGGGGGGAGACATCATTCAGGCCAGAAAACTTGGCCAAGATCAAGAGCGCATATGAGTTTACGGAGAAGTTCTTGTCATCACCATGGCTTGCTGGTGATGAACTTACATTGGCAGACATTTGCTGTGTTTCCACACTAAGCTCCATGAATGTGGTTGTGCCAGTTGATGAAGAATTGTAAGTACACTTACACATACCATACAATGCCTGTATTCCCCGAATGGTGAGGCAGAGGTGTATCAATCTACATCCACAGGTCGCCGGTATGTTTAGGTCCCATGTAATGCCTAGCGAGCATATTGCCATTAACCGAACACAAATCCTAACTCCGAGCGGCAACTGAGAATTTCATAGAAAAACCCAACACTTTGCTCGACCTGGAAATCGAACATGATGACTTTGACTTTACTCATGATGACAAACAAATCTTTGCCAAAGAAATGTTATTTTTTTTTAAGTTACCTTTGTTACCCGAATCGTAATTAAGAGTAAAGAGTTAAATAGTTTTAAAGTGAGTAAAAAAGTATAAGTAACCAAATTAAATATGTGTGTTATTTTAGTTACTCAATATTCTATTCGGGAAAGGATCTCCAGCGCTTGGTAAAATAAAAAAAAAACAAAAAACGGTTCATTGGGGAATATTATGTTTGTTCTCATGAATGTCATGTAGGTACATAAGAATTTGACGTATATTCCCATCCCTATAATGATTTGTAAAAAAAAAACATACTTAATAGCTTACACATTGACAGATAATAGTTTGTACTGTATCTATGTATGCTTCTATGCTAATATTATAAAGAGGTAAAAATTTTATCTTGTTTGTAATAGGCTCTTAAGCCGAACGTCCACCGACGGCTAAACTAAGTTAGTTTAGCTAGTTAGCCAGTTTTTGATACATCATGCGCGTCCACTTGCGGTGGACGCACATGTATGAAAAACTGTCTCAACTATGCAAGCTAAGCTAAACTTACATAGTTTAGCCGGCGGTGGACGTTCGGCTTTAGAGTACTGGACCATTTTTTCACCAATAGATAGCTTCATTGTTCCTGAGTAACATAGGCTACGACCTCACGGGAGCGGAGCAGTATTCAAAAAACGTAATTTAACGCGGGTGAAATAAGCCACGCGGACGAAGTCGCGGGCTGTTCGCTAGTATTTGATAAAACCATCATTGCTATAGTTTTTTCATACAAAAACCCTGTTTGTACTTTTGTACGACTTGGTAAAATTCAATTTTGCGGTTTAAAAAACGAAAATTATTTTTTTTCAGTTCAAATTTCTCAATAACCATGAGATATCTAGTTTTTAAAAAAATACGCAGTTAAAGGCGACACAGGTCCGTCGTGGAAAATTGATAGGGACTCAGTTCTTCCAAAACTCTTTTACTGCGGTAATTCAAACCTGTCAATTATTTTTTTTCTAGGTATCCCAATCTGTCGGCCTGGCTGGAGCGTTCTTCACAGCAAGAGTTTTACAAGAAAGGGAACGAAGGAGGTCTGGAACAATTCCGGGGACTTGTCAAGTTGAAGTTGGGCTAGACAGAAGAAATCAACACTTTCTTTCAGCTTAGATACCTATGCAGTAGCTTGCACAATGCAAATATTGATAGAAAGATTATAGTCATATTTTTGTTGCATTTTTTACCTAATAATGTTTTTAAGTTATCCAGTCATGTTTCATTTAAAATGCGCCATACTTTTAAGATTCTATATTTAAAATCTTATTGTGAGATTGTCTACCACACATTACACGTAAAGTAGTTTTTAAATAATAAAAGTAGGACGCTTGTATTTTATTTAGAAATGTATTTTCTTTATTAAATTTGAATTAAATCATGACGCTTTTATCACTGTGCTGTTTTATTATTTTGTGCTTCTGAAATTAAAGTAAATTGGTCATAAATACTGTGAACTATAATCTATACTTATTATCAAGCTGAAGAGTTTGTTTGAACGCGCTAATCTCAGGAACGACAGATCTGATAGACAAAAATCCTTTTTGAGTCAATTAGCCCGTTTATTCAAGAAGGTTATCCAAACTAATCCAAACTAATATTATAAATGCGAAAGTAACTCTGTCTGTCTGTCTGTCTGTCTTTCTGTCTGTCTGTCTTTTCTTCACGCTTAAACCACTGAACCGATTTCAATGAAATTTGGTACAGATATAGTCTGGGACCCGAGAAAGGACATAGGATAGTTTTCATCCCGGAAATCCCCCGGGAACGGGAACTATTAATCCACGCGGACGAAGTCGCGGGCAAAAGCTACTTGTAGGCTATAAAATATCTCGGTACGACGCACGGGGGTAGAGCAGTAACTAAAGACGTAACTTAACGCGGGTAATACCGCGGTTTTACAGCGAGTAAAGAAATAAGCACGAAACGCACATAAAATATCGGGAGTAAAAAGATACTTACAGGTGCCAAAAGTTAGATGTTCGTCCCGTCATTGTGATCATTCCTTTTGTGTACGGAGATATTGCAGGTCAAAATTACAACCTTTTTCTACTTTTTGCGAAAACAAGTTTAAAATATGTATATAAATAAACTTTAAATACCTATACGACCCCTGTACATGCACCCATTTTTCTCACCAAAAAAAAAAAAAGTTGTTTCCTAGCAATAATCGTCAAAGTGGCCAAATTCTGTGCCGCAACAATATAACACCTAGAATTATTATAGTTTGTCATCGTAACGAGCAATATTTTTTGCAAAATATTACTTTGTATTGGCACTATGCGCAGTTAATAGATATGTCATGTGTTTTTGACACTCATACGTATTGGTTAAATACAAAACTATTAAAAACCGATTAAAATTGCGATAAAAATGCAAACAAGAATATGGAGAATCGTTTTAAAAGACCACTAACAGATGATATTATAAATATTTCCATTTTTATATTAACATAACTCGCTAATCAAGTCTTGCGCAATACTACTACTCGTAGTTGATAAAACACGAATATTGCCCGACCTTTTGTGTTGATAAGTTCACCGGTACAACAGTGACTGGCACAAAATTATTTTTATGTCACATCTCATTTCGGATTTTGTATTCATTATCTGTCGTGAAGAGTTGCAGAGAGTGGACAATACAATAAGTGAGTATATTTTCTCATATTTAACTTAACGTATGTACATAGGTACTATCCAGTAAAAAAATGTACCTACACTATACATGAAGTTACAAACACTTTGGTTCTAGTTATCATTATAAGTCCTACAAATCCTACCAATTCCTACTAATATTATAAAGTTAGTGAGGATGGATGGATTGATGGATGAACGGATGTTTGTTACTCCTTCACGCTTAAACGGCTGAACGGATCTGGATGGGCACATGATAGATTAAACGGCTCTCGTATGATAATATATTAATTTTGATGGAGACGAATAATAACGACGAGAAATATAGCTTGCGACTTAAGCGGGACGCTAGTATTTTATATTTTGACATTGTCTTCCTTTTGTTTTTGTTTATTTTTTTTTTTCCTTTGCAATAATTATTTCAAAGAATTCTTTGAAATACTTATGTTTATTTTGTCTAATAAATTGTGTATATTTAAGTTTAAAGTTTTTTTTATCAACCAAAGTTTTTGGCTTAACGTGTTGTGTAGGAATAGAGATTTTTATTAGCTGTGCTTTCTGTATGTAGTCATATCGTACAAGTGTGTTTCTATTTTAGGTTCCACGTTATAGTCCTCTTCCCATGAAAATAAGGATTAATATTGATTCACCAATAGCTTGGATCATATTCCCGATGCCGACCGATGAACACATTTTTTATACACACATACATAATAACCTCACGCCTTTTTCCCATAGGGGCAGACAGAAACCACAGAAAGCCACACCTGCTACGATCCTTACATAAAAATTTTATATTTTTGTTTTAATTTTTTACAAATATTTATTTTCCATCATTCCATTCTATTCATTAAGAAGGTCTCTAAGCAAAATTACCTCGGGTTTTTATATTAAATCATTTCTATTTCCAGAAAAAAATGGGGCTCACGTTATACAAGAAAGACACCAGTGCGCCTTGCCGTTCGGTCTACATGGTGCTCGAAATTTTAAACATACCCAACGTTGAACACATCAACATGAATTTAATCAAACGCGACCACTACAGTGATGAATATTTGAAGGTAAATAATATGTGTAATGGTATCAGTTTATTATCATAACCCTGTTTAAAATTATTATAAAGACGACCCGATGGCTGCATTTATATTGTGTAAAATAATAGTAATAATACAGATCAATACAACTCAGAAATCACATTTAACACGATTTACCACCAACAAAAAAAAATTAGGCAATACTTGAAAAAATTGTTATGTATCAAAATGACACCTACCAATTCGTCGGCAAGACGTGAGTGATGCCTCTGGTGTTGCAAGTGTCCATAGGCAGCGGTAACTGCTTAACATCAGGATTGTTTGCCACCTTATGTGGAATAAAACGAGTCTCACTAAAGTGATCGAGTGAACTTGTCATTGGTTTATATTCGTTCGCCGTGGTGACGTCACCACGGCGAACGAATACTAAGCCAATGACAAGTTGGTTCGTTATCGAAGTGAGACTAGTTTTCGAGCTTGCATTTTAGAGAATCGCACAGCAGGAAGTAGAGCTATACACTCAGAATTGCACATTCCAGTGCGATGAGAGGTGGGTCTATAGGGCTTGGGAGCGGCCGGACCAAGGTGTGACTGATGTTCGTTCTAGCGCAGTCACACTTAAGCGATTGGACTTGGGAGTTATCACATTTATGTTGAATCACACTGTACTTGATCACCTCTCGCACCTTCATGTCTTTAAAACAAAGTACGATTTCACTGAACACTATAGCAGTATTGTTCCAGAAAGGAGATTTTACCGCCTGCTATGAAGTGTGGCGTTGGTAATAAAAAACCAACACTCATAATTTTCTCTTGAAACGCTCTTAGAAATTTTACGGTACTTTAAAAAAGTCTTTAACAAGTTCTTTAAAAAGAAACTGATGTACGTTTTTTACTTCACTAAAAGGAAGCCGAACGGAAGAGTTATTGTTATAATAATAATTCATTTAAAAGTTTTTTTTTTACTATTTGCCTATTATTTTCCTTCAGTGTATTTTATAAATACAAAAGACCAGTCAAGGGAGACGGCCTTCGCTTCGCAACACACAGAACATAGCAGGCCAACTTATCACAATAGAAATTCCTAATAACCTGCGATCATCAATCTCATTCAATGGCTATTCTGCATAATGCAACTTGCATTATAAAGCATACTTGCATTTCAAAACTTGCTAGTTTTTAAAAAGCAATCAGATTCTATAGGAACTACGTTTTCAACTTATATTACGAGAGGAATTATGTTTACTGAAATTTAAAGGATGAATATACTAGTAGACACAGAAATTAATGAAAATAATAATATTTACTTTTAATTGCTTTCAGATGAACCCACAACATACTATACCGACATTGAAAGACGGCGATTTTGTTATTTGGGACAGGTAACATATTAAATTAATGTATTAAAAAATTAAAACCCACGACTGCCATGTGAAAAAAGAAAAGCAAAAAACAAGATTCACTCACAGACCAAACATGAAAATTCCAAAACTACTTGATCTAGCAAACTGAAATTTTCATCGCAATCAGGGGACTTCAGCTCTGTGCAATACTTTTTTATCTAAGAAGTCCCCTGAATATGACAACAATCATAATAAATACACACCCGAAACATAACAAAAACCTCTGCTGGCATAATGCGCTTTATTAGTAGTTCACTTGATGTATAACAATTAATTAACCACAAATACATAAAATTTAAGTGTATGTTTGAAATGTCAAATAGCTTTTGGCTGTCCGTTTATTTCGTCTATCTTCCGAAATAGCTGGGTCGATTGTGACGGGACTTTCACTGGCAGATAAGCTATTAGGCTTCCGCGCAATAACACCACGTGGTAACCGACGTTCAAGCGGACGAAGTCGCGGACTAAGCCTAATAATTTCATAAATTACTGTGGAGTTTCTTGCTCATTCTTCTTCATAGAGACCTACGTTTTGGAACGAGCAACTAGCTACAACTTTAAACTGTAACGTCTTGACAATTCAAAAGTGCCTGTAAATGTCTAATTGAAATAAATGCTTTGACTCTGACTTTCATTACTTTTTAATTTTCAGCCATGTGATAACTACATATTTGGTTAACCAATATGGTAAAGACGATGCACTCTACCCGAAAGAACCGAAGAAACGGGCAATAGTAGACCTGAGACTACATTTTGATAACTCCATATTGTTTGCTGCTCTAAAAGCGGCTATGGTAAGTTGTTCAGAAGTATATTTATTTTGTTTGAACGGCACTTACTCAAAATGACAATGAACAACGTTCAAAAAGAAAAATCCAAGAGAAGTACCTACACAGATTTTTTTTATGAATTTGATGATAGTTGTTCCGGGTCTGGCAGTTTGTGTATGTGAGTTTGTGTTTATAATAGCATCTACGAGATCATAATTATAAGTGACTGTAACACCTTTTTCACCTATGGACACAAATAAATTGAATTGAATTGAATTGAAAAAAAATCCTAATGTGGGGCAGTTTTATTTCGTTATCATAATAAAAAGAAAGAAAAAAAAGCTAACCTGGCCCTATTGTCAAATGACTGATCAACGTAAATATATAAAAGTTAAAAAGAAAAGAATTCCTGCTACGTGTTTTTTTTTTTTTCAAATAAATTTAATTTTAATCATGTTTAATTTTAAATTGTGAACTTTCAGATCCCCATTTTGTACGATGGCGAAAAAACATTCAGACAAGAGAATTTAAACAAAATAACGACTGGGTATGAATTTATTGAAAAATTCTTCACCGGGCCCTATCTAGCCGGAGATTCCATTACACTGGCTGATATTTGTTGTGTTGCTAACATCAGCTCTTTGAACGAGATTTTACCTATAAATAAGGCTTTGTAAGTATCTATTTTTGCACCTCAAGAATATTTAAAATGAAACAATTGGGTAGATGAAACCAATAATCAGTTGACGTACTTTTTATGAGCTGTTGAAAACCTGCTGGTGAGCCCGATTCCTCCGTAGATTTTGTATGTCAATACTAGACTATGACGCCCCTTTTTGAAATCTCAATTCACTTACTATTTATTGATTTCAAAGCAAACATAAATCGATTTTTATAGTCATTATATCATAGTAGTTATAATCAAGTTTTTAGGGCTAAAACTAATTTTAGACTGTCGCCAAAGGATAGAATTAAACCAGGTTAGAAAATGTTTAAGAGTTGTGGGCGCTATTTAGTTTAACCCATACACGCAAATTGTGATGGATTTCGAACCTAAAATCTCACACTGTAAACGAAGTTATTTTAACACTGAAGAATTATATTGAAATTACAAACTTGAATTAAAAACTGCATTAAAAAAATTAAAAGTAGTGACTTTTCGCCAGTTAGATAAAGTTGCCTATTCCATTTAACTGATTTTGCCTTAGATTACGAAGTGGTTAGCAAATAATTTAATTCAACGAACTTATACTGCTAGCACAAAATCTTAACGTCGCGATTTAGATAATTATTGCAATGGTACAACGCCATTCAGTAACGCGTTGATAAACAAAATTTGCCATTTATTTTCTTATTTATATTTTAATTTATTTATTTTCTTATCACACCACATCAAAGAAGATACTTTTGTTTTTAAGACCGACTTGTGGGGCTAATTAAAATATTAATAAAATATGTAAAAGCAGGAAATGTCTTTAGTAAGATTTTACGCACCAACCATTTTTAGTGGTTATTCTATCTTTTCAATTTTTTTTTTTTTTTTTAATATATCTTGGGGCAACTCACACACGGCTATCTGATCCCAAGCTAAGCAGAGCTTGTGTTATGGTAACCAGACAACTGATATACATACTTATAGAATTTATAAATACATACATATTATAGATAAATCACACCCAGACACAGAACAAACAATCATGCTCACCACACAAAGTTTGTCCTGGGTGGGAATCGAACCCACGACCTCCGGCTTAGCAGTCAGGGCCGCTAACCACTAGACCAACAGGCCCGTTAAAATATATTATTTAAAATATATTATTTTTTAGGTACCCCAATTTGGCCGCTTGGTTTGAGCGTTGTTCAAAACAAGAGTTCTACTTGAAAGGCAACGTACCCGGCCTGCGGAGTTTCCAAGAATTATTGAAAAGTTCATTATTATAATGAAAAATGAAAACCTACGTCAGCAACACACGGGTTGACTCAATAATTTTTTGAATACTTGAATAATATTTCACTTTTCTTATGCTGTTTTATTTACAATGACAATAATCTGTACTAGTTAGTCTATACTAGTAGTATTATAAAGAGGACAGATTTGTATTTTTATATGTAACGAAAAAACTATCAGACCGATTTCAAAAATTCATTTACCATTAGGAAGCTACATTATCACTGAGTAACATAGGCTACACAACATCACGCCACGACCCACGGGAGCGGAGCAAAAAAGCCACGCGGATGAAGTCGCAGATAGTCCGCTATAATTCGATATTTACGTAATTTAAGCCGTGCGCGAAGATTCGTCCTACGTTCAGTTCTCGGAGGCCATGTTTATATAAAAATAACCTGGCAACACTTAAATCAACACATCCTTAAAATTGACACACAGATCTCTCCGCCTACCCTGGAGTGGTGGACACCCAACCAGGATATTATACATATAAACCCGGAACTTAAAAAGAAAAAGCAAAAAAAAATGGTCACAACGTTCCGGCCCAACGATTGTCGGATTGGACACTGCGCCAAAGCAATAGAAAAAAGAAGAAAATCTTCTTTGTACTCATCTGTCTTACTTGAGACTCATCGATAAATTATCACTAGATCAGCAGAACAACACAACTTTCTTTCAGTTACAACGCAAGCAGATTTCTCAACTGCAAGACAATAACGAACGACCACCGGTTTGAGTGCAAAATTAATTAAGTTTCTTCTTGCAGCACTATTCCGTTTCTTTGAAAGAAAAGTTTAATCTTTACCAGAGAGATAACTTATCTACTCTGTGCTCTAATTGCGAACGTTGCAATTATTTTAAAGGAACTTTTTTCAAGTTGAGTTTTGTATTTAATGATTGGTATAAAACGTGCATTTTTTAAAACGGAAACGGTACTTACATACATAAACTAACGACTTTTTCCCATGAGGGTAGGCAGAAACTACAAAACGCCACCTGCTACGAATGGCTACGATCCTTAACACACTCCGGTGTTTTAGACATTATGGTAGGTGGATTTGTACCTGGTTTTTGGCAAAGGCTCGCCCCCTATTATTCGTACATTGGTACACCTCTGCCTCCCTTCAGTAAAAACAGGCGTGATGGTATGGATGGATGGTATGATAGTAGGTAATCACTTCTAACATTACAAAGACAACGAATCAGTGTGCGAGTCACACTCAAATGTAGAACTTATGTCGAAGAGAAAAATAATCAAAATAAATTACTTATATAATTAAATGAGCAAACAGTTGAATTTTGTTAACATTTGTTTTCTCGTCATTGATATGGTCCGGATATCTTTGAAACAGATGTAATTACTGATTCTATTTGTGTATCTCTTGAATTATACACTTAACACCGATTGAACCGAATATCCGGGCACGATCAGTTCAGTCCAGTCCCTCAAAGCCCCGGGCGATGGATATCTTGCAAAGGATCCTGTTTCCGGATAGATGCTTTTAAACTACATCAATAATTCAATGAACCTGATATCGGAAGCGATATCAATATTTATAGGATATTACGATGCATTATAGTTTTGAATAAATAAAAGTTAAACAGTGTTAAAATATTAGTTTTGTAATTGGTAAATTTTGTACTTTTTTGAAATATGTGGTATCTACCTACTCTGAAAATGATATAATAATAAATAATAATATTTTTATAATAACGCCGGTGGGCTACTATTTTTTATATTTTTAAATGTTTTTATATATTTTTTATATTAATATTTAAAAATGTAATTGATATGTATTAAGAATGAATAAATGAGAATAATAAATTTTATTCATGTATAAGTAAAGCTATGATTTACATTAATCGTCATAGAGGAAAATTAATTCTAACTATAATGTAGACCTGCCTGATCTAGGTTCATGAAAACCTGTTTCAGGCCATCAATTTACTTCAAACATTTTAAAAAGAGGACATTAGTAAATTTATTAGTAGCTAACTTATAGAGAAGACATATTATTTTCAATGACTTAACAAGTAACTATTTAGGTATATAATATTAAGACTTCATATTATTATGTTACATTATCGAATGTAAGATATACAACGTGTCCCAAAATTCAACGATAAGCGGGCGCCAAAAGGTTGACCTGCTCATGAGCACTTAAGGAAAAATAATAAAAAAAATATATCTAATTTTTTTTTCCCGCAGTTTTTACATAAAAAATGATCAAAATATTTTTTTTCCCTCAAATTTTTCTTCTCTTTAAGTACTAGGTTCTTGTTTACAAATGGTACGCATATTTTTTTTGTGACTAGTTATCTTAGGGTATTATACTATTTTGGAATCTTGATTAGTTGCGTCATCTTTTAAAATAACTTGCCATAGCGGTGTTCATACTTTTTTTTTGCAAGACCATGAGTCAAAGTAGACTGAAAGTAAAAATCTTTAAAAATTTGAGGGGAAAAAAATATTTTGATAATTTTTTTGTGTAAAAATTGCTAGCATTGTGGTGTTTTTAAGAGTTGTGGTGAATAGTAGTACTACTTAGGTATCCGATACAAAAAAAATCTTAAGCATATTTAAGAAATTGTGGCCGTGGTAGTTCAAAATATCATACAAGGTGTAAATTTTCAAAGATTTTTTAAATTTATTTTGTAACTAAAAAAAAAATTTTGGTATATTTTTTTTATTATTTTTCCTTAAGTGCTCATGAGCAGGTCAACCTTTTGGCGCCCGCTTATCGTTGAATTTTGGGACACGTTGTATATTATGCTAAAATAAATTAACGAATAATGTTAAATGAAAAAAATGTGTGATGTTAATGTTGAATGATGTTTTATGAATGCTTGCTGTAGCTTCTCCGTATAATAATAATTCCAGCAGGGTCACACTGCAGGGTAAAAGGCCTCTTCTCATACAAAGAAAGCGGATGGGCGATTTCACACTTATATAAGTCGAGATTTCATACGATATTTTTCTTCACAATTTTCATTAAGTCTCAATATTTCTCATCAAACGAGAGAATTTTGAGAAAAAAAATATATTTTTGTTTATAATAGAAGTAAAGTTATTTTTAATTCATTTTGTTTTATTTAGACATAAAAGTGGAGTAGTTTGTGATTATGGTTTTCTAAATTAAATTCAACCTCTGGCCCTCTGGTAGAATAGTATATTTTTGAATAGCTTGTAAGTTTTTCTATTATCAAAAATTAAAAAGTGTTTGAGTGACTCATTGTTATTGTTTTGTTTTGTTTTGAAAAAAGAACCAAACGTCTTCGGATTACTTACATTCGTAGATTGTAGTGTACTAGACTAGCCAACCTATTTTACATGGACACTATTAACGCACCTATTCTTATTAAATCGTCCTTGGATGCTGATTTCAATTACCTAATTGTCCTAAAATATCTATCCAGATAAACTATTACAACTTATTAATTGCTGCTTTTAAAACGTGTCTACAAATTTTAAAAAAAAATACTAGTTAATCAGCACAGACGCTTTTAATGGCATCAGTAGATCAAGTTCAGCTTCCTTAACTAAGCTATCACTCGTAAAACCTAGTTTAAACTAAGTTGTATTCAAAGTGAAACAAGAAAGTAAACTCTTCAAAGATAAAATGGATGCCGCTCGATGAATAAGACATGAGCTGGAACGAATTAATATTAATGAGCTAGTTACAAACTGTTTACAATTGTTTTGGCAAAGAACAAAAAAATATGTTACAAATGCCTTTATTCACTCTCAACAATCACTTCTTAAAAAAATATTTCCTTTCTTTTTTCAAACGCACTCACGATAGAGGAGAAATTCCTAGTGTCCTAGGAATTTCTCCTCTATCGTGAGTGCGTCTATAATCTCTTAAACACAAACAGCCACACCCGAATCAAGTATCTGTAGGCCATACAAATATTTTATCCGTACGGGAATCAAATCCGCGACACGCAACGCAGCAACCTTTCGCTCAAAGACCGCGTCAATCGTGTCGTCAAAAATAATAATGCTTCCAGCCTTTTGTACACCTATCAACAGCGATGCGGACGAGACTTGATGCCCTATGAGCAAATTTTATTATTTTTTATAACTTTTGTTTTGTTAATTCATGGATTTTAATTTAAACATATGTATTACGGTGTTTATTCACATCGAAAATGCCATCTCAAATGAATGGGTTAAGCTCTTATATAGATAACACAGCCGTAAAGAGATGTGGTAACTTCAAAACCACAAAAAATCCTACAGATTTTGAAAATGACTAACAAATAAGATGCATCTTCCGAAAAACCGACATATATATATATATAGCCCGTGTTGTCAGTCTTATCACGTTATACATAGCAAACTCATTTCATATTATAGCAGTTAATTTTTTCATCGTAAAAGCAAGCTTAAGCTTTTTCCAGTCCAAAAATTTGGTGAACACTCGAAATATGAGTTGAAACTCAAACCTGGCTTTCATTTAGCATCACCGCGTGTAGACGGCCTAAATGCGACGAATTTTTTTCAGTCAAAAGCTTAATTTGAATAAGACTGAATGTGAGACTCGTTAGCGGTTGGGCACGAGTGCAGCGCCCTGTCCGGGTGCCGCTGCTAGCGGGGCGGAATCAAAATGTCTCGCTCAAAAAGCCGAACATTACTTAATTTTAAAATAATTGTGTGTCAGACCATGTTTTCGGCGATCAACATAAATAAAGTAGATATGAAAAATAATATTAAAATAAATAATATTTAGTACTTCAATAAATGAAGCACACAAAATAAAGTGTTTAAATAATATCGCTTCACTTCTACAGCACCTACTTAATAAAAGCTTGCTCAGTAGCTGTGTAAAAATTATCAAATCTATACTAATATCATAAAGCTGAAAAGTTTGTTTGTTTGAACGTGTTAATCTCATAAATGAATAGATTGATTTGAAAAAAATCCTTGTGCTTTATATAGCCCGTTTGTCGAGGAAGTTTCTATAAACTTCCTCTTCTTCTGCGGGCGAAATCGCGTGGCTTATTGCACTCGCGTTAAGTTACCTCTTTGGTTACTGCTCCACTCCCGTGCGGCGTGATGTTTTATATTTTGTAACCTATGTTACTCAGGAATAATAAAGCTATCGATTGGTGAATAACCCTCCTTTTTGCTTCGCCGTAGTCGGGTAAAAAATGGTTCAAATCAGTCCAGTAGTTTCGCAGTCAATTCGGTACAAACAAACGCAAAAATCTTTTCTCTTTATTGAATAAACGGAAACTTGAATATTCTGCCAAACAGCTTGAACTTCATTAACCCACCTTAGTTAAATTAAATACATATTTATATCACGTCAGGCGGTCAAGCCGGTTGTCATTTCGGCAACTGCTTATGCCCCTTGGTTTTTTCTTATTAGTTTTGGCATTAGACACTGTTCATGATTTTTCAGTCAAATCTACAACAATAATTTTAAAAGTGTAACAAGTTTTTTATCACGCATTTTTATATTTCACGACGCTTTCAGTGCAACCTAATACTTATACCGAAACCGGTTCTGATTCATGCTGGTTCATGTTCCCTTAATGAAATCAAGGAAATTAAATGTCTGTGCAGCCTGCGAGTTCGTTAACTTAGCGAGACTGCACGTCTACCTACGATTACATGCGATGACAAAGTTATGCAAGATATTTTGCTGACTGTTGTAATTTAGCCGACTACAGAAATCTCTGCAGTCAATGGTACTAGGAGAGTAAAAACATCCCCCATGCATATGGCATGTATCGGTACAGATTGATCAGAGTGCGCGTGTAAATACAATCACATAAAGTATTTAAATTTCGTTTGTGGGCTGGTAACAGAAGATTTAGAGGAGAACCTCCACATTTCAAAGTTCGGGCCCCATTACAGTGCGGGTTTCGTATAATCCGGAGCGATGGAATATACCATGGAAGAAATACGCAGAAGCAGTGAAGAGAGCAATGTCCCACCTCACATGTATGTTTTAACGACTGCGAAGAAATTACAAAAATCTGCAAAACAGGCGTCCGAGGTAAATTATAATAATAATATCGAAATCTATATACGCGAAATATATATATCTATATACAATACACAATATAACAGTGGGAAACCACATAATCAGTATAATATTCACAATACACAACGTGTGTCGTCAGTCAACAAAGAGAACAGACACCAACATGATTAAGAAAACTGAAAAGACCTCATTTAAAATACATTATAAAGGAGACGATTACTCAATATCAAATGAAGCAATCAAAAGTGCGTGGATTGAAATACTAAAAAGAAATGGGTTGACATATAAAGATTTTGACTCTGGTGACAAGGAAAATTGGTATGGGACAATAATGGGCCCTTATTTAGATATGTTCTCCGCTTTCGCATTAAGGGTAAACGAACTGAGACTAGGCCATAACAACATGCCTATAACTAAACAAGATGGAGTCCACAAAAGTTTCCCAGTTGCAAAATATGGACTATCTGGGGCTCACCACGTATTACTTGAAGGTGTATCTTTTCCTCCTGAGAGAAGGTCTTCCATTGTTCAGAGTTTAGGGCCTATGACCTCATGGCTTTGCATGCTAAGGAGTGAAGGAGTGTATAGAAAGAAATATGCAACAGCTGTCAAGAGAGCCATGTCACATATACCATGTATAGACGATATAATTGAAATGACTAAAAACACTAAACAGGCGTCAGAGATATCAACATTAACTACTCTAGTGGCTGAGATTATACTGATAACTACATCAAGACAGGCAACTAGAATGTTCTTCCCTCTAACAATTTTCGCTAGTGTTTGGAGGCATCAGACAGATAAGAAAATGTTCTGCGATTTTTTCAGCACCACAGGAGCGGGGGGGGGGGGGGGTTGGTACACCTTTAAATATGCATCAATGAAAGGATTTCAATATACAATTTGTGGGGTGATTCAAGAGGAGATGGCAGCTAAAATTGTTTATCATGGCATATTCGGCACATACTAAGAGGACCTTTCAATTTTGGCACAAATAACCAACGTAGCCAATTGGTTCACAAAGGAGGATATGGGAAGTTGTTTTAGATAGGCAGGAAAAGGTAATCATAGCACCAGAGTAATATTGCCTATTATGAAATACTATTCTAAAATGTCTTGTGCAAACCGATCTGGTATGCTGTCTGGAGTTTATAACCAAGTAGTAACAGTACCCTGTTTTAGTGGACATAGAACTCATCTTTTTGATTTAACTTTCTTCGAACATATCGAAAAGAAGAGAATTATAAGTAACACTGGAAAAACACTAGCACAGATTATTAACATCTTGACAAGCACTTTAGAGGAATTACATGATAAAGTAAAAAAGGACAATGCACGAATTGATATGGGAACTACCCAGTGGAGGGACATGTCAACTCTGGAGTTGGGGACCCCTGGATTGGAAGTAGACATTCGCCTTGAGGGCAGAAACAAAACGTTTCTTGGAAAAAATTAGGTTTATGGTGTAGTATTGCCTGACTCGAAAAGTTCCCTGCAACATGTGGCTCGGTGTACCTCTTGGTTTAAGAGGCAATCCAAACGCTTACGGTATAGTTGAAACAATATTTGAGCTGAGGGCAAATTCAAAAGAAGTCATCCTCCAATGGATTCCTCCACATATTGGTTAGGCGGGGAACGAGAGAGTATATAAACTAGCAAAAGGGGCTTCTTGTGATGGGACGTACCAATTAATGTCTTCCCATACTTTAGTGACTATATTCCTTTAGTTAAAGAATGCTGTTTCGAATTGTGGAAAGTGCATTTTGATGAAAGATCTGTTATGAAAGGCATATGGTACAGAACATTACAAAGTGATCCTTGGAAGTTTCCGTGGTTTTAAGTCTATATTCGGTAATGTCTATCCATATTGCCGAAAAAATTAAATCAATACTGTAGACTCTGGCTGGCCAAGCCATATTTAATTTTATTTAGTTGTAATGTAATTCTCCAAACCGATTCCGGCCACGGCGGCTAACCTTAATGCAGACAGGCCATGTACGTGCACTTGTGTATGCCGCAAACACAGGTGCACTCCCCCTCTTCCCTAACTCTCGTAGCCCGATGGGCCCGCAATCCGACACGACCGGAGAGAGATCAGGCGCAGGACCAACGGCTCTACGTGCTTTTCAAGGCGCGGGGGTGTCACACCACCAACTTCCAAACTCCGGGCTGCTACTGAGAAACTCCTAATGGAAAAACCCAATAACACTTTTTGCCCGACCTGGGAATCGAACCCGGGACCCCTTGCTCAGCAGTCGCGCTTGCTACCACGAGAACGGGGCAGTTTATTTAGTTATTGCTATAAGATAAACGCTGTTTAAAATTCAAAAAAGGCAAGTTCACGAGTTCAGGTCACGATTGCTATCAAGACACGATTTAGCTTATTAAAATGTAAAATAATGCAGTTATCATAGATCAATTTTTCTTTAATTATTTCTCCCACAAGATTCGAACGCTCCCCGCAATAAAAGCGAACACTCGTCAACAGACCCGCAAGCTATTTTTTTTCGTCCGCGGTTCTCGTTCGGTTCCGTCAATATTATATAAAATAATATGTATAATTCTATAGTTACTGCAAGTTGTTTCTGTGATAAAACTGTTGTGTCGACATTAAACTTTTTTGTGATTGTTTCACTGAATAATAACCCACGCCATTATAGATACCATCACGCCTTTATTCCCCGAAGGGTTAGGCAGAGGTGGTGTACCAATGTACACCCACATTCCGCCGGTATGTTTACGTCCCATGTAATATGTATGGGGCGAGCATGTATGTATTGCCATTAATGGGGCCATTGTGGATTTTAAATACGAGATAAACGCCGTAAAATTGAAGAAAAGGAACAGACCGGGACTACGGCTGTCACCATAAATAAAAAAGCTATAAAATATAATAATATTTTGAACAGTAATAAACGAAGTACACAGGACACCCCGTTTAAATAAATAGATTCATCCATCTCTTCAGTACCAGCTATTACACTTGTTACATGTAATTAATAAGAAACGCTTACGCTCAAAACTTCGACACCCTTCGAAAGCCATCGAAATTGAAATAATGAACTTGATTGCAGCAAGTTGCCTTGATTAAAGGCTGGATTAATAGCACCTGACTAGGCGTGTTTGTGGGATCGTCTTACGTTCAACTTCGGTCTAGAACTAGCTCGATCTGATCAGCTGATTAATGAGGTTATAGATAAACACGTTTAAATATTTAAAAGGCTTTTTTAGTTTGAATCTGAACGGATCGTGAACTACTCTAAAATCAGGTAGGTAAGAGTAGTTGCTGTATCAATCTTTTAAAAAATTTAACACTGTCGCTGATATGAGATTGCACTTAGATTATTTTATGATTTTCAATTAAGACGAATGGCTTGTAAATTGTGATATAAATCCAATGGCCAAGGCTAATGGGTAAGGTCTCCACTAAAAAAAGGAAAAATAAATAAAAACGTTATCGTAGCTAATTAATTAATTTTTTTGCAGGTTTTACTATTCATATGAATGCACATTTTATATGCCGAAAACACATGTCACGGCTTTCCTTTGAAACAAGGTCAAACTCAAAAATATTTAAAAATATGAAAGTAGGTACCTAAACTGTAATACAACAATAGAGGCATAATAACAGCGAAGGGTTTAATGTAATTAAAATTTTACCAAGGCCACTATAATAATTGAATAACATGCTCTTCCCACTCCGCTAGGGATACAACTTGAAATATGACGTACTGTAATTTCATTAAAAGCTTTAATATTTAGAAGTGATCAATTACAACTTTGATGAGCGGATCATTGTGTCACAAAATTGTAAGTAGGTACCTACTGTGGAGGCTTTGGCTGAATGAGCCAAATGAAAACTCTTTGCAGGTTTACATCATGAGACGGATGTCGCTTTATAATTGATTTAGAAGTAAGTAGGTGTAAGTCCGGTTAGTTATGGCAATCTCGAGCCAACAGACTAGAAATAAAATTGAATTTAAATATTAAATATATTATTGAAACCGAAAATAAACTTAAAGTTTATAACGTGTTTTACTTATCGTTAGATCTCTCCACCGCTACAAACGCTACAAAACTTACTGTAAAGGCTCTGTGGTAGGCTGAGTCACATAAAACCTTATTTAATAACGACAAGTTCAACACCAATTTCCATTCCAACATCAGCATGAAAATCCCCAAAAGAAACAGAAAACAGTAGGTGCAGAGGGTATATCTAGCAAACCCAATTAAAATCGCGCATATAAATAGACAAATTATTTTGACACGCACAATACTGGATTACAAAGTTATTTCGTCCGTTATGATGATAAACCAGCTTTTGTGGTAGACCAGAGAACCCGATATTTTGGGTTCCGGTTCCTCGTTTATTTTATTTAAATGGCGCAGTGTGTCGAGTTTGGTAGCCGACTTCCGTGGTTTTGATTGATGCTTCGTAATATTTTTTTGTTACGGCATCTAGAAATTGATGATACAGTCTGTCAATCAATCAATCAATTGAAAATCAAATCAGTCAATTGAAAGACAGTCGTGATGGGTCAGTGGTTAGGGTGCCCGTCTCTAATGTACGACGCTGTGGGTTTGCAACCGGGCACGGGCAAGCACCAATCTGTGCTCACTCACTCTCATCACTGGCATCACTGACGACAATGAAGGAAAACAACGTGAGGAAAACTACTTGGGTGACTGTTATATAATGCCTAAGTAAGGCATTGACTCCGCCTCCTTTATATGTTTTTGTTGCATAAGTTTAAATCCTACTTTAATAAATAGGTTTTTCATTTTTCATTGTAAGGCTAAAATCGTAAATTGTTTATCACCCACCCCGCACAGGTATCAATTTAAATTCAATAAATATCACACAGAGAACTTCAATTTTAAACGAAGGCTTACAAAGATTAGAAAATCTTTAATATTAACAACTTTTTTGTTGTATTTATTGTCATCCTTTTTCCATCGCAATAATTCTCAATGTAATATTTTAATTTTATCTATAAAATCATGTTAATTTTGGTTTAAAGCCTTATTTCATTTTCAACCACAACATACACTCCACTCGTCACATACAGCTACAGTACTACTCAGACTAAACAAGGCAGCGCGTGGGAAAACTCACCAACACACAATGACTGTGACATATTGTTATAGAAAATGTCATTGACATTTAATGGTGTTTTGATATAAAATAGAGATATGGAAACGGCTGATTTGTAATCATGGAATTTCGTCCTTGTGTACAATTTCGTTGGAATGTTTATTATTAGATTTACAACCTGATACACACAGCCCTCCTCAACATCTGATAACAATCAGTAAAATATACTAACCATCGGCTGCGGGTGCTAGGACCTATGCCCGAACCCGTTTCAGAACCTGTACCTGAACCCATTCCAGTTCTAGCGGTGGAACCCATTTCAAAACCACCACACCAGAACCCATGGATGTTCTAAATGCAGATCCACTAGGAGCTTGATGTTCATGGCCGATCATGTAACAACTCCAAGTTCATCTCGGCGCTGCATTTACAGGCAATGGAAATGAAAATTGAGATTTTTTGTTTGTTTGTAACGAATAGAATAGGCTCCGAAACTATTGGATCGATTTTAACCATTTTTTCACCAAAAGCTACATTATTCCCGAGTAAAATAGGCTAAATAAAATCACGCTAAGACCCACAAGAGCAGAGCATTAAAGACATAACTTATGGCGGGTGAAATAAACAGCGCGGACGAAGTCGCGGTCAGTTCGCTAGTCTTTTATAAAATTGTACGCCATTTGTAGGGTAAAACCCGGATAGTTGCCCCACTTTTCGAAAAAGCTTTATTTTGTAGAAATATGAACTGGCTGAAAATTATTAAGTATGTATCTCAAAACATAGGTCTTTTATCTTCTATAAAAGCCTATTTTTGTATACCTAATTAACACTGGTTTTGAATAAATACTGTTTTATTTCACCTCTCAGAAAAGGGATAGTTGCCTACTATGGCGGATAGTAGCCTAGCGTGGAAAATCCTTCCGGGGATACTTGCCTCGTGTGGGGATAGTAACCTCAGTATGATTTTTATTTTGAATACAAAGAAATTTGTATCAATTATAGTAATCTTTATTATTTATTTAACAGCGTTTATAATTTCCTGAGATATTTTATTAAGTACAATTTGAAATATTAATTAACATTATTAAATAATTTTCAGTTTTAATGATTTTAATAAGATAATAAGGTTCTAAAGAATACTCCGTATGTTCGAGAAATTTAATTGAATTTTTTTTCTTGTCTTATTTCTTCCAAGGCAAGTGCTAAGCTATCTTCTGTCCAGTTGGTGTTGCTTGGCACCACGCCTGGTTTTCGCTTATATTTGCAAGGCATTTTGCTTACCTAAAATAAATATATAAAATAGTTAAATAGATTTTTATTTTATTTACCACAAGTTAGAGTCACAGTAAATTAAAAAAAAAAACAGAAAAAAATAATAATCCGGCTTTAATAATAATAATATAATAGAAGAATTTTTAGTCACACTAGGGGCAACTATCCGCGAAAGTAAGTAGGGCGACTATCCTTTTTGATACGGATACTTGCCCTTTTTATTTGCGAAATAAATAATTATTAATTAGCAATAAAACATAATAAACAATGTTACTTAAACTCTAATGCATGCAAAGAAACAAAAAGTTGACTGAAACCGCGATCAGTAATAAAAATATTCAATAGTAATTACTTACCAATATAATTATAACGCCCGTCAAAGTTACACCGCGGAAGATTTTTGCTGACACGGACAAAACAGGTGGGCCTATGCCGATGGCTTATGCTGCACTAAGGCCAGCAGGGGGATCACTACTTATTGCAGTAAAGTGCCAACACTATTTATATTCCTAACATAGTGTATTAAAAACCGGGGCATGTATCCCCCCGAGGCAACTATCCGGGTTTTACCCTAACTATCACTTATGTTTCACCGAGTGCCCGACTGTACGAAGAACATTTTGATGCACTTGGAATTGGATGATGCTATCAACGTGACCCATTATTTCGACTCACAGTTGCTTACAGACTTACAGATGTAGTGGCCAGCTACCACACGTCACGTCAAGCTGAGTGACGCTGTCAGTTATCTCGCTATTGTTTTCTGTGCTTTCCTTCTGAGACTTATAACTTCTATTCAGAATATTTACTTTTATTTACCGGACGAACACCCACACAGACATTGCAAATATGTTGGTACAAGCAGTCAATCAAATCATCATTGAACCTTGCGCTAAGGTTCAATGATGATTCCCCTACGGGATAAGATGAAAATGAGCTACATTTTTGGATCGGTCTAACCAGCCATCAATTTAATATTCTGCTGGATAAAACACCATCTATAGCAGGAAGAAACTGTCGCCCGTGAACTGTTCTTGGAATCTACCTGACAAAACTAAAGACTAGCGAAACTAACGAAAGGCTGTCAACACTATTTAAAATTTCATGTAGTAATTTAACTTGATGGAAAAACGTAATTGCGCGGGATTGTCACAGGATTTTGTTTCCAGAAATCTTGGGTTTGTCAAGGTTGCGGAGTCTGTTAGAAAGAGTTACCGCGACCCTGGAACTCAAATGGCATTATGAGGAACACGGATGGGTTTTACTCAAAGTCTGACACTCCCTTTCGCTCTGCCCAGGGCTGAAGAAGTCATCTTGGATTAAATCACATCATGTCTAGACACAGCGTTTTCGAGAGGAATTCCGAAACAGATTTACGGAAATGACGAGAACACAAAGATCATTTTGATTTGTGATGGGACGTATAGGAAAAATGTGCGATATTTTGTCTTTCAACGTTTAAGGTTTAACCTTCATAAGTTTAGAAACTTGCTAAAACCATTTTTATAGTGCGCAGTGACCGATACATCATAGATGTATAATGGGCCCATACCCTGCAACTACTTATAATGCAATTAATTAATGAATAATGTGGTTTTTTAACCTTGGTGGCGTCTTCATTCTAGATAGAGTATTTCGGAACAGCATCGTGCTTAGTTACAATTTGTTGTGGAAGCGGAGACTGGTAAAGTCAAAAACAGTTTTAATTACTCGTTTAGGCAGTTTTTTTTATATAAAACATTACCTAAAATGTTCACCGATTTTAAAATTGGTGCGGCCATAATAAATGCATTTTATTGTGTCGCTACAGATAATGTGCACGCTCCTGAGATTCAAAACATAATACACTCTCAAATGAAAAACTTAAATAGACAAAGAGTGGCCTTTTGTATCAATATTTTAAAGAATTTCCTCGTTTATTCGAAAACGATGTTTACCTTTTCGCATTAGGAAGCTATCATATCAAGCTTGCGAAATCGCATTGTGCTGAGCAATTACGCAATGGCCTCTAACACATTTAATTATACAGACAAACTGAGCAGAGTGATTTAAATCTATGTAATAAACTACTAAGAAATGTGTATATGTATATGTGTGTATATGCTCCGATAGCATAGCTCGCGTTTATTGAAATATGGTCCGTCTATCGCAGTGCACAGAGATTCAGCTTTTAAGCTGATATTTAAAGAACCTGATAATTTAAACATATCATCTCCGCCGGTATTACCCACCATTAGTGCCCTACGGAAAATTAAGTCAGATGAAAGGACTGGCAAGCAGGTTCACAATGATGAAGTTTTAGTAGTTCTTCAAGGTTCTAATAAATACATATCCAAATTTCACTGTCCAATTTTGGAGCCATGCTAATAGTAATTATGATAAGAAGATCGCTTAGAGAAGCGCGCAATGATTGTTGACATAACAATCCCACATGACGTGAACCTCGTGAAGGCCGAGAATGATAAGAAGATCTAAGAGTATCTTGACTTGGCTCGCGAGGTTGTCGACATGTGGGATGTGGACTCAGCGATCATTGTGGCGATAGTCGTTTCAGCCAATGGCTCAATTGCCAAGAGCCTCGACCAACATCTTAGGAGGCTCTCGTTGGGCAGCTGGATCAAGGGCTTGATTCAGAAAGCGGTTTTCCTAGACACGGCGCGTATCGTTAGGAGATTCCTTTCTCAGGAGCCCTGACCGCCGGTGGCTTGGACCCTATTCCCGACGCCTGTGGGGTACAATTTTTTATATTTTTAAATGTTTTATATTTTTAAATGTTTTTTATTTTTTTATAGTAATATTTAAAAATGTAATCAATATGTATTAAGAATGAATAAATCGTCAGTGAAGTTCTAACAGTACGTAAGTCAAAAATGGCTACTTGACAGGAGAGTGAAAAAACTGTATGAAATTAATGTAACTTATACTTAAGACCAATACGGAGGCGTTACTTGACAAATAATACATATTATTGATCAGGATATGGTATTTTGATTGGTCGATGCGATGCGGGTCATTAAGTTTTATCCAATGTCATTAAAATCTCAAAACACTCATAAAATGACTTACGCACTGTTAGAACTTCACTGACGAAATGAGAATTATGATAATATATGAACTTTGACGCGAACGAAGTCGCGGGCAGTAGCTAGTGAGCTCTAAATCTAACTACTGGCATACATTGTTGGCACAAAGAGAAACACTATCACATTGCAAAAGCGTGTATGCAAAGCTTTGTTACACAAAAGTTACAAAGGGAAGCTTAAGACTAGGACTTAGGCAACACATGCTATGTGCCAAACAGTACTAAAGTTAGATATGCGAAAATGTCTTGTGCAAATCAAACAGGGCTGGTCTCAAGAGTTTACAACCAAGTCGCGACTGTTGCATGTTACTGTGGCAGTAGAGTTCAGACGTTTGATGAAGCGTTCTTCGAACACACTGAGAAGCGTCGGATCGCCAGCACGGCAAGAAAAACCTTACCCCTACTTGTAAACATCCAGCTACTATTAACAAATTAGAAATGGGAATCCCATCTATGTTGTTATTAATAACATTATTCACTCAATCCAGCAAAGAAACATTTGGTCTTTATTAAGCAAGTTTGTTAGGGAGACGAGGCGAGGAGTCATTAAGCCCTTAGCTAAACAAGTTTACACATTGAAGGAACTCGTCTCGTTGTACAATTTGCCAACAAGCCATGCAGTGACAACTTAAATTTAATTTCACTTTAGACCCTTACCATTAAAAAGATTCTCATTATTCTGAGTTTAATCTTCTTCTTTTTGAATCGAGGTTAAGTAAATCCTTATTTATTCGACTACGGCATAGCAAAAAAAAGGGGTTATGATTTTGACCGGAATCTACTTATTTCTAATATTATACATTATAATTATAACTAATATTATAAAGAGTTTATTTGCTTGGTTGGTTGAACGAGCAAATCTCAAGAACTACTTGTTCTAATTGAAAAATCTTCTTGTGTTGGATAGTCCATTTATCGTGGAAGGCACATGCTATTAAGACAAGAAATAAGCCAAGCAGACAAAGTCGCGGATGGATCGCTAGTGTATGTATGTATGTGGGCATGTTCATCTGTTTCCTAATAACTTTTAGAATACTTATCATAAATCGACAAATGAGGTATTGTTTTTATTGTCCGCTGGATAAAGGCTACCCATGAACTACATACTGGTCCGATTTAAATAAATACTTTTGCGTTATATAGCCCGTTTATGACGGAAGGTTTATAGGCTATAAATGCATGACGCTACGAACACACGGGAACGGAGCAGTAACCAAAACCAAGTCATAACTTAATGCGGGCAAAACGCAGGGTACAGCTTGTTTTTATATGGTTTTATGAACACAAGGCAAATAGTAGTGGTGAAAACAATAGCGGATTACGCCTTACTTGAGTCGGAACCAACCAGAGGGTAGCAAACTAACTTTTGTTCTTTGTGTCTTAACAGCCTGCCACATGATTAATGTCCCGTTAATTTGGAACATTATTAACGAACATTGTATTAAATAATTATGATAATGGAAAATAACAACAACAACATATCAACACGTCTGTATCCCCCGAAGGGTTAGGCAGAGGTGTACCAATTATACCCGCAGTTCGCCGGTATGTTTAGGCCCTATGTAATAGGGGCGAGTCTATTACCAACCGGGCACAAATCCTAACTCCGAGCTGTTACTGAGAATTCCATAGATAAACCCAATAACACTTTGCTCAGCAGTCGTACTTAGGACCACTAGGCTAACGGGGCAGTTAAGCAGTTAAAAGTTTTGGTAATCATTAGAAATTACTGTTTTCTGCGCAAATTTAAATCGCAATCTAGCCTTAGTGTCAAGAAGGCTAATTCGTTATCGTAACTAAAAACTTTCAAAATCAAGAAATATTCGCAATCTCATCTTAACGAACTCAATCAATGACAAAAAATGTAAATAAAGAAAAATTATAAGAAATTTAAATCCTAGTGAGATTGTGTATCTTGCGTGAATAGATTTGGTTTCATTTTTAACCGTCTTCAAAAAAGGAGGTTATTTTACACAACCTTTTAAAACTTGTAGACTAGCTTTTGGGAAAGTTATTCATATTCCTAAAAAAAATGGATCTAAAGATCTCTAGAGAAGATTTCATTAAAACACAAAAACAACACGACTGCATTCGACATGTGTGGAAAATATAAAGGAATCAATCAAATTGGTGCAAAAACATAGTTAGATATTTTGGTAGGGCAACAAAATAATGTTGAAATACTCGTACCTGAAAAATAAAAGTTTCAATTTTTTGCCGACTTCAATAATGATAGTAAAAGTCGTATCTTTGGCGACGATAACATGAAATATTTCTGTTGAGGGATTTTAGGTTCAATTCCTAGGTCGACCAAAACAATAAATAGTTTCAAATGAGATTGACTCGACCATATCCACTGGTAGCTTTGAACAATACATGCTTTTTTTTAATGTACTTATCAATATGTTGGTACAAAAAAGTTAGATTTGGAAAGGCAACAGCTGATGTTGAAATACCTGAAAAATATAAGTTTCAACTATTCGCCGACTGTAATGATGATAAAAGTCGTTTCCTAGTCCGTGGCGACGAGAAAATTAAATATTTCTGTTGAGAGGTTAGATTCGTAGCTCGGCCAAAAAAGTAATAAATGTCTCCAATGAGATTTGCTTTATTTTAACTAAAAAAATTTGCGCTCTTCTATATCCACTGGTAGCTTTGAACAAAAGATGCTTTTTTTATTGAATGTGGGGGCCAGTTAGCCAATAAAAATACAGAAAATAAATTATGTGGTGAAGTGGACCCGCGGGTCGAGTACCGAGCGGGTCCGGCTGACCGAAGACTCTTCACTGCATTAAAAAAATGTAAACAGACTGTTTTCCAACATAGTAACCTCTGGAGGCCAAGACTAGTTTGTGAGATTACAAACATTTTCAGTTATTTTTTTCAGAAAAGTCTACACTATAAAAAAAGAGGATTCTCATAAAATAACTTTTTCAAATAAGGATTTTTGGGTTCTGGCTGTGAATGATATTAACTACCAGAATTCGTACATTACTTGATAAATGACTTGAATTATTTAAGTTACCTCATAAAGAAACTTAAATTCACACTTTTAACCTTTTGAACGCCACGGACGTTTATAGACGTCTAACGAAATCGTGCCAAACACGCCACCGACGTCTATAGACGTCAAGAAAACGAAATTTTTAAGTACTTATTTTCTACTTAAAAATGTCCTAAATTAAGTTTTTTGTGTTTCTCTTTCCTATTATTTAAAACTACATTAATGAAATATTGTAAAATAGCACAAAGATATATTGATTTCTTACATTTCACTAGAAAAAACAATAATCAAAAATTGCTAATCGAAATGCTGAATTGGTAGCTTGGCGTAGCAGTGGCGCCGATGTGTTTACGCTCTGGCGGTCAAAAGGTTAAAAAAGCAAATAAACAATGGTATCATTTTTCCACGAATAATGTGGTCAACTCACTTATCGACGAATCCACGATACACTATAATGCAGTCATACTCGAAAGTATTATTCGCAGAACCCTAGAACACCGCTCAGCCTATACGGGGTCTCTACGAAGATACTGGTCATAATGACAAAACCCGACGTTTCGTAGGTACCTTTCAATAGATGCAAATGTAAATTTCAAGTATAAAAATATAAATATTGATTTTTTATTATGAGTTGGACCGACGGACGGGAAATCGCTGGATGCGGGCAAAACAGGACCGGGCTTTATGACTGTCTTTAGGGGTGGCCCTCCTCCAGCAGTGGACATTCGGCTGATATGATGATGACGATTAGGCATTATTAATAAAGAATATAATATAAAAACTAGTTTTTGACTATTTAAGTGATCCCGTTTTCCAAAAGGGGTTCCATCGCCAAGAAAGTTTGAGAGCCGCTGCACTAACGCTTTCATCCCATCAAATCCGAGGTGATAATGACCAACACATTCATTAAATATGTAAACACTACTAAAATTCAGAAACTCCGAGTATAAAACAGTAATGAGGTTCCTGATAAATCCCGTTAAATTGACGTCACTACTGATTTCGGTACTGTTTGTTTGGCTACATTAATTTGGGCATCATCGCTACTCGTAATTGGCGACTGTTCATTAACTCTTGTTTCGTTTTAAATTGCAGTTTTCAAAAATGGATTTATTTAATGGGTTGGTTATATTATATTGGTGAAGGCCCTACAAGACAAATACTTTTAATTTGGAGCTGTTATAGTATTAGTGTTTTTTATGTTATTTTATGTGCATTGTCCTCACATTTTTATAATTATTTAATTAAAGTACTTACCTGTACAAATTAGGTATTGTGGGACATTTTTTTCTATCGAATTTTTGCCGGAATATCGGTTATCGGTATTCAGAAATACCAGGATCCCGGTATTGGAAGCACTTGCGGCTCCGTTAAACAATCTTATCGGTTAACAAAATTACTTAAGTCGAACTTAAATTTTAAGAAAATCAAATGTTTTGGAAGTTTATGTGAAATATTCTATTATATTTTTGAGTTAGTATATCGTATCTGTAAAGCCTGTACCACCAAAATCAAACAAATAAATGCTTCGACTTTGACAAAAAATATTACAAGTAGGTACCTACACGTCAGAATTATCATCACTACAGAATCGACAAGAAAACAAAAACAACTTCACAAAATATTGTAAGAATTAATTATACCTACTTAATCAAATCATACTTTTCATCTCACCCAATAGGTACTAGCTAGGTATCCACGACCCACGGTGATACCAGCGTTCATTTTCGTCTTTGGTAACTGCTCCGCTCCCATTGATCGTACCTACCGTGATGTTCTACACATATACCTTAATCTTGAATTATTCTACATATTATTGATGAAAACGGCATTAAAAACCGTTGCAAAGTTTGAAAAATCTAAGTTTACAGAGGAACAGAAGGCGGATAGGTAGCGACTTTGTTTTATATTATGAGATGGACTAGAGATACCTACATTGCAAGCATTTTTGAATTAGAATGACCCTTAAAAACTACCAAACAACGAAACCTAACAAAGTTCGTAAAACATACCTAAACGAATAGTTTTTTCCAACCGAACAAACTCTTTTTACCATAAAGTAGGTACCTACCGATTAGAAGTCAAGAACAATACCTACCTATTATACAACAAATTCAAAGACGCCAAAGAGATACCTAAACCGACCCACCCTACTGACCAAATATTTGCCTAAACACAATAAAATAGAATAAGCATAATTATTTGTTTGGAAAAGAAAATGGCTCCAAAAATTGAACAAAACTAACCTGATAAACCTGAGTAGAACAGAATTGTACCTACCACAGAATTCATTGAACACAATGACAGCTAATCGAAACTTCATCACACGGAAAACTTTTGATATAAAACAAATATAAAATCCATCGTACTCAATTACCCATTGTATTTACCCGGCGCTAAGCTTCGTGGAGCTGATAGGTCGCAATCCATTTCTGATTACAGTGCGGATTCAATTGGCGTGTTCCAACAATGCAGTGTGTCAACACTGCGTACCGCTTCCATGCAACGTATCGAGAATTTATAGCGACACTGTGTTGGAATTGGACAGTGGCGGTTAAAGCTAGATTACAAATACTTTAGTGCCACAATAGAATTTCACAATCGCAGCACAGATCTGGATGCAATTGGTACGCAATCGGAAAGCCATGCAAAAGACAGGAAGTGTGTACGTATTTCCTCGTCCATTATATTTCCGTTTTATTTTCGATAAACTAAAATAGATAGAAAAGTTGTCGATTCAAATCTGTTAAAATATTCTATCAAATAACTAATCAGATTAAAAAGCAATAAATCTGATATCTAGTTGAAAACCACAAAAAAACAAAAGCAGCACAAGAGTTTGGTTCATAGACAAATTCCTCTATAGTAAGTAAACATTAGCACAGACAATCTCAACAAATAAAATAAAATTAATGACAAGCATCTGTTTGACTTTCAAAATAAAATGGAGTACCGACTCTATCACAAAATTTACTAAAGTTGATGGAAACTGATATTCAATTCGATAAATACGAACGAATTACTCACACGTGGATAACACAAACTAGTTAATAGAGATTAAAGTAGACGAACTGTTTCAAAGTGATGGAAATCTATACTAATACAGGTAATATTATAAAGCTGAAGAGTTTTTTGTTCATAGGATTAAAAACGCTTATATTAAATAGTGGGATTGGAAAAATAGTTTATGTGGGTTTAAGATAATTATGATAGCAAGATTCATAATGAATGAGGAATACCTGTAGGTACTCTGTATAACCTTACGATAGGATTCACGGGAGCGGACAGTAACCAAAGACGGAACTTAACGCGGGTGATAGAATAGAAATGAGAATTAGGCATCTGCGTTCGACAACATTGTTGAAATTAGTAAAACTGGACAAAATTGGATACATTCTCTGACAACGGTAAGTTGTCAACTGCCTTTATTTTTGTGGTGTAGGTAAGTACCTACACCAAAAAATATATGTATAGGCAGTTGAAAGAAGCTAAAAGAAAATGGTTATTTAATTTGTGGGAAAAAGACGTTTATCCACTTACAATGAAAACGACTTTCCTAGAAAATAAAAACAAGAATTGATTACCCTTCAATGTTTGATCAACATCATAAAAACTAACTAAAAACTTAGAAAACACTTTTCACTTACTATCTTATTATAATAATTATATTAATGGTGATTTTATTTTTTATTACCTACCAACATAGATAAATCTATGCCTACCAATAAATATTTTTAGTGAAACACACAAAGTATTTGACGGGCCGAAGACGCCTTATTTTTATTATACTCTTGTTTCCAACTTTCAAATAACGAAGTGGATCTGCATAATTTATTTTTAAATTTGATTTTAATTTATGCCATGTACAATAACTATATCACAACCTAATAGGATAGCATAAAAACAATAATAACAATAAAAATTTATTCATATTTTTAAGTCGTAAAAAAATCCTCCGCATCGTCGTCAACTGGAAATGTGCCCAAAACACGAAGCATTGCCACGTTGGGCGGCAATGCTAAAGAAAAAGCCAAGTCTTGGGTCACGAGAACTGTCCATTAACCGTTTGGCCAATACCACGGTTCGAGGGTTTCCACCTCAAACGGCAGCACCAAAATATACTTACCAATAGGGCCTACTATTACTTATGTTTTTCGCAGCAACAGCGCCAGCACAGCACGCAGAATTAGAAAGATGGGATAGCGCAAGAGTGTCAACACAACATGTAGTTTCCACACTGAAGCCCTAACCAACTTCCAAGGAAATAGAGAGTGATAGAGCCATACCGGCCGGTCTCGTTTCAAATGAAATAAAGATCAACCAAAATCAGAATGGCTGTGACTTGCTGGGTAAACAACAAGTTATCGAATAATGAAATCAGTATAAAAAAAATATTTGAATTAAAGTTAAATTATTGATTATAAAAGCGAAATGTACATTATCTGTGCAAAAAAAAAAAAATAGAAAACCAATAAATCTGTTAAACTGTCAAATCAAGTGTCTATAGTCTACGCCCTGACACAGACAGCGACAGGACAGGTGACATATAGACACTGACACTGACATACATAATGCTCTTATTATGCATGCAACTTGTTCTACTTGTATTTCAGGGTGTGTAAGTATATAAAATATATTTTATATAGCGATAGGTAGCGCCCGGGAGGCGCAGGAGTGTGCGCGGTATAAAGCGCGTACGCGGACTACGGGCGATCATGACCAACTGCCACGCAGTCGCGGCAGGCATACCGGACGAAGTTGCGGATCCGTGTCGGCAAACGATGCAATCTAGAGGGGCGGGGAGTTGTGTGTGGCATTCGCACTATAAGTTCCAACAAAATCTTTGACAATTTTACATACAAAACTCCTGAAAAGACATGGTGTGGAACAAAACCAAAGTATCAGTCACCTGTGAGAAGTTTGTGAAGCCATGATGTACCTTTTATAAGAGGACAAAGAACTCCGCCTCTAAGGTGACCCACTGACCAATTGGGAGCCTGAAACAAAAAATAAAAGTAAAATATGTACTTACTGGTTACTGTTGTAATTCCAAAGACTACAAGTTTATGATTTATCTATTTCTGGTTTGACTGTGATAAGCGAAGATACTGTTTTTCTGGAGCCACCTGCAAGCAACAACAATATTGTAACCAAATTTTCTAAAAAACCAAATTGAAAAGAATGTCAACTGAGTTTCTTGCTTGTTCTTCTCTACAGAGACCTACATTTTGGAATAAGCAAATAGCTTCAACTTTTTTTATAACTTCTTGATACTGCAAAAGTGCCTGTAAATGGTCTAATTGAAATTCAAAATGCTTTGACTTGACTGAAAAAGTTAAGATACCAGTGTCACATAAAGTCAAAGTCAAAGTCAAATCATTTATTCCAATTAGACCATTAAAAGGCACTTTTGGTTGTTAATTAACTAAAATTATTGAATCTAGTTGCCCATTCCAAAAGGTAGTTTTGTATGGAGAAGAACGGGCAAGAAACTCCATAAATACTGTTTTAAAAATAAAAGTGTATTACATTATAAGGTACAGTTACATTCGTTGCATAAAAAAAATATGCTAATGTATGTGCATAAAACATTAAGGCCCATAAACAAACTGTTATTTTTTACAGATAGTAAACAATATAAGTACTAAAGTATTTAAAAGGTACCAAATAATTTGGTACTTATATATTATTAATCTGAGCTGCAGACAATTGATTTGATCAGCTACAGCGGTGCAGTTCATGCCAACAACATTACATAAAGGCATTCTATAACAGGATGTGTTCTTATAAAGAATAGAGTTCCCATCACTTGGCCAACGCCAGCAAAGTGTACCAGTTACCTCAACACCACCAAAGAATTAATGTAGTTAAAACAAATATTATGTGAGTTCGGAGTGTTCAAGCAAAGTTCTTCTTCAAAGACAAGGTGGATGGACAATCTGATTCAGACTGCAGGAAAGTTTCTGGATGCAGGCCGTTTTCCAACCAGTCCTTTTGGATATCTATGCGGCCTGCGGGAGGCCTATGTATGAGGTGGACGTCCAGTGCTAATCCGTACTAATATTATAAATGCGAAAGTAACTCTGTCTCTCTGTCTGTCTGTCTCTTCTTCACGTCTAAACCACTGAACCGATTTCAATAAAATTTGGCACAGATATAGTCTGGGACCCGAGAAAGGACAGGATAGTTTTCATCCCGGAAATCCCCCAGGAACGGGAACTATTAATCAAAAGCAAAAGCTAGTATAAATATAAATAAAAAATAAATAAATAAAAAGATTTATTTGGTAACATGTGTATTTAGTGAAGCCTCCTTTTAAGCAAAAGGAGGCTTCACGCTTCCTTTTGTATTAGGGGAACAGAAGATGATGAAGCAAAGTTGTGTGCTCAAATATTTATTTATTTAGGATCTCCAAAAGATAAGTACACAAATCATGACATACAAACAATACTTAAGATAAGGTATTATTTTGTGTATTCCTTCACTTATAGGGGACCATAGCATGCACAACTAGCAAACAAAGTACTTACCTACAATTTAGAGTAAAATTTTGTAAAATATACAAACATTATAAAATAATAAAGTAATAGTATGACTAATATTGACAATAATTGTGATTAATAACAATAATTGTGATTAATAAAAAACGTTTTTGCCTCGTTGGCCTAGTGGTCCAAAGCACGACTGCTACGCTAGAGGTCCTGGGTTCGATTCCCAGGTCGAGCAAAAAGTGTTATTGGGTATTTCTATGAAATTCTCAGTAGCAGCTCGGAGATAGGATTTGTGTCCGGTTAATGGCAATAAGCTCGCCCCCTATTACATGGGACTTGATGACCAAACTGAGTGTACATTGCTTACACCAATGCATAACCCTTCGGGGAATACAGGTGTGATGGTATGTAGTATACATATTGTATAAAATAACTATGCTAGCTAACCCGATTATGTTCTTTTGCAAAAAAATTAAAGTACCTACGTAATCGGAGGCATGCACAATATTGGATTAATCTGAATTACACTTAAGGTTCAGTTGAACGAACGTTTTTTGTACCTTTGTTCGTACATCCTCAAGAAGATTAATAAATTCGGTACTTAAACGATTTTTTGAATAGAAAATACTATTACCTATTGAGATGGAACTCTAAATAATATTAGTATAAAAGTTCCAAACCTGTATGAAAAAAATCTCTACAACATTTTGCCCAACCTAGTGAGTTACCATTATGACATTTAGTTTACCTGCCTCGTTAGTCTCGTGGTGGCAAGCACGACTGTTGAGCCTGGGGTCCTGGGTTCGATTCCCAGGTCGGGCAAAAAGTGTTATTGGGTTTTTTCATTTTGAATTTGTTAGTAACAACTTTGAGTTTGGAGTTGGTGGTGTGACACGCACGTAAAGCCGTCGGTCCTGCGCCTAATCATTGTCCGGTCGTATCGGATTGCTTGTGCACTATAATATCTCCTGTGTACTTGGTTAGTCTGCATTAAGATTAGCCGCTGTAGCGGGTATCGGTCTGGAGAATACATGAACAGAAATCAGAAAAAAAAATACACAATCTATATACATTACACATACACACATCAACATTACATTTATTCATACATTCATTTCATTTTTTTTATTTTTTTTTTATTTTCATTTTTGTATTCATTACATTTTTTTTTGTACTATGGGTGTACATTGGTACACCTCTGCCTAACCCTTCGGGGAATACAGGCGTGATGGTACAATCTATATCAAATCCAAAGAATCCCGTACCATAAACCAGAAAGCGATAGTCGCATGTAATAGGTAAAATTTAATTTTCTTGTTCTACTACATATTGTATGCGTTTGTATAATATCAATCTAGGGTTGGCATATAGGTATTTAGACAGATTCAGAGCAATGGATTTACACATTTCCCAAGTATAAGGCTTTTAATTGTATGCCGCCCTTACCTCCACCATTGTTAGTTTGAGTTATGAAAGTTTCTTACAAAATTTTGAAAAAAAAATATGGAGAGGCCTATTACTGGTAGCGGGCCGTGAATTAAGGTGTTTACCATAGAATACAGAAGCTTACGGTACCGTTGAATGTACAATCAAAGGGAAGAGGGAAAATCGGTAAGAAGTCTTGTAGAATTCCTTCTTCAATACATCAGAAAACCGCCTAAAAAAGGGAAAAAAACTGTATCCATATTTGCTGCCCCTAAAATCTGCCGCCCTAGGATCAAGCTTATGTGCTCAGCCTTTTTAAATAAAAAATCTCACGAATTTTCGATCAGGTCACGTGTCCTGACGCGAGTTTAACATTTTTTACCCATTACAAAAAAGTGTACAACGCCGCTAAAGAGGTTTTCACTTCAAAAAGTTTATTAAGTTTTTTATACACATAATATATTTGTATACATTACTATGCAAATACCATATCCTATAGGTATATGGACCTCCTTAACCAGGGGGACCTCCCCCTCTTTTCAGGAGTGGGAAATCATCAAATGACTTCTTACGCTCTGGGTGGAGCGAAAGGAGTGTTAGACTCATACTGACTAAAACTCATTCATGATCCTCCTAATGCCCTTTGCGTTCCAGGGCCGCGGTAACTCTTTCGAACAAATTCCGCAACCCTGGCAGAAGCTTACTCAAATACTCAGCCTGCTGGTATGAGAGAGATTCAGAGTGAGATTAGAATGTGAATGTTCTTTGCAGCTGCATTGCAGTCAGTTCTAGTCAATAGTGCCTATTGATATGTAGTAACATAGACCCTTCACATATATGACAGTGACAATTACTAGGTACCGTCGCCCTATGTTTCTTTTTCGTATTTAAAACCTCATGAATGACAGTCTATGCCTTCTGATCGCCCCTATTTGTAAGACTTACTGTCCCCCCAATTTCCTTTGAATAGAGGACTCCACATAAAAGACTTGACTCTATTATTAATTGGTAATCCGTTTAGTACATGCATACATACATCACGCCTGTATTCCCCGAAGGGTTAGGCAGAGGTGTACGAATGTACGTATACACCCCACATATGTTTAGGTCCCATGTAATAGGGGACGAGCTTATTGCCATTAACCGGGCAAATCCTAACTCCGAGCTGCTACTGAGAATTTCATAGAAAAACCCAATAATACTTTTTGCTCGACCTGGGAATCGAACCCAAGACCTTCAGTGAAGCAGTCGCGCTTAGTCCCGCTTAGCTAACGAGGCAGTTTGTAAGGAATCATTATAACTCACATGGTTAGGATGTCAAAGGATTTTAGTACGAAGAATCCTTCATAAGCAACCCCCCGCCCCCCGAACTGCCCCGTTGGTCTCGTGGTCGCAAGTGTGACTGCTGTGCAAGGGGTCCCGGGTTCGATTCCCAGGTCGAGCAAAAAGTGTTATTGGGTTTTTCTATGAAATTCTCAGTAGCAGCTCGGAGTTTGGATTTGTGCCCGGTTAATGGCAATAGGCTCGCCCCCTATTACATGGGACATAAATATACCGGCGAACTGTGGGTGTACATTGGTACACCTCTGCCTAACCCTTCGGGGAATACAGGCGTGATGGTGATGGTAATCCTTCATATTTTCTTCTGATGATAGCTCGAGTCAGTTAGGCACAGATGAGAGAGAGACAGCCCTGATCACCTCAATAGGTCCAATTTACTTTGGGGTATATTGGGCAGTGAAATAAATGAGAATTACGAATACGAGTATTTATGTAAAACAGGGCAGCTTTTGCCCCATATCCCTTACCTTTATGTCTCGTAAATTTTCAGGTACTACCGTCTGTGATTTAGTTTTATGTCGTTACATTGTGAACTAGATTAGGTATATTGATTGCACTATCTCGGTTTACAAAATTGTTAAAAAGCGGAAATGTAAAGAACTTTTAATATTGTAGGTAGTGTTGAAAATATATTTTGTAAAGAAGGTTCATGCTTCGTTATTGGGCATGTAGCATTGTAACTTTTCATGTATACTTTCGTGCCTTTGACGTCTTCATCAAACAGCGTTGAATGAAAAACATAGTGGGGAAACCCGAGGCTTCCGAGGCACGGGGGTGTCACACCACCAACTTCCAAACTCCGGTCTGCTACTGAGAAATTCTCAATGGAAAAACCCAATAACACTTTTTTGCCCGACATGGGAATCGAACCCAGGACCCCTCGCTCAGCAGTCGTGATTGCGACCACGAGACCAACGGGGCAGTAAATTTCTATATGTAGATAGTATAAAAACAATCACTTCCCGCCGTCTGTCCTTCAGTACGCTTCGATCATTCTGATCCATAAATTTATGTGCACGTAAAACTGAAAATTTTCAACTTTGCCTCTGGTATGGCAACGTATCTGCAAGGCCTCTGGTATTGCAGATGTCTATAGGCAGAGGTGGCAACTTAACATCAGGTGGGACGTCGGCTTGTTTGCTATTCAATTATATGAAAAAAAAAGAAACTTGTGATTGGCAAAATATTAAACGTTAAGAGTAGATACCTATTATACAATTGCATAACATATCCGATATAAGCAAAGATAATCCTAATCCTTCAAAAGCCACTACGCAAGCATACAAGCCTACTTACGACAAACTTATGTTAATTTCTTTCTTTCTACTGAGACTTAACCAGATAACACTTTCTACTTCGTAAAAAGAAGGAAAAATAAAGCTGAAATTCGCTACGATACATACACATCTGGAGAATGTATACCCAGGGCTGGACTAAGTCGGGGCCGGGGCGCCTTTATCCCTTTCTAACTTCCAATAAATATTCTTTTTCTACCGCATTTGTTTATTATATTACAATGGTTTAAATGTCAACACCTTATTTATTAAAAACAAATTAAAATAAGCAAAGTGTTATTGGGTTTTTCTATGAATTTCTCAGTAGCAGCTCGGAGTTTGGATTTGTGCCTGATTAATGGCAATAGGCTCGCCCCCTATTACAAGGGACCTAAATATATCGGCGAACTGTGGGTGTACATTGGTACACCTCTGCCTAACCCTTCGGGGACTACAGGCGTGATGGTATATATAAAATAAATACAATCATACTTAATGCCTTTTTTTTCTTGATGGGTTTTGTTACCATTTTCAGGCCAGTGCTCGAGCAGGGGCCTCCAGGCAATTGCCTACGCTGCCTAATGGATAATTCGGCCCTGTGCTCACATAAATTGCTTATGGGGGGGGGGGGGGGGGTGAAGAAACCAGGCAGAACTAATGCACCTGTCGGACTCACGTATAACGAAACTATGTTCTTATTTATCTTGACGATATTTCTTTAGGTAGGGCAGATTAAGCTACAAGTTATACTAGTTCTTAAATGAAAAGTTTGACTCTAAATTTAAATTGGACGACGACTTGCCCTTACACTTATGATTGAATTGAATTTAATACTATGTGACATTGTTTTGAATTACTATATACATTGTATTTACTCATTCCTGACATATTTTATATTCCTTGACATTTTATCTGAGAACCCTTGATATTATAATTTAGATTGCCTTGACATTGTATTTAATAACTCCTGACAAATTATCTAGTACCGTTAATATTGTATTCGATAACTCTTGACATTCTAATTAGTATGCATTTGACATTGTACCTATGTAATTCCTTAAAATTGATTTAATTCCTGAAAAATATTTGTACGCTGGAAACAGCAGAATACTTTGGACATAAAATTTCGTGTAACATCTTGTATAACAATATTCTTACAAATAAATTTATTATTATTATGTTACGCATCTCGGGACCCTAGGGTCCCGGACCTTTGAAAGGCGTACGAGGAGCCGAAGCCAACTCGCAGAGGCCCCTTACAAGGCTTTACACTGAAATGGAACACCAACCGGCAATTATCCCTGTTTGCACTATGCAAATGCACCCAAGGACAATCCCCGGCTGGCGCAGGACTATTGCAGAATATGGAAACAAAGAATAGGGCTATGGGTTTGGGTAGCTTAGATGGACTAGTTTCCTGACACTATGGAAAGACTATGGCCCCTGCCAATCAATGTTTTTATGACACAGATAAAATGGCAGGGGGTGACTAGCACACTCGATAAATGGGCCCCCTAAACGGCCGCTAGCACGTAGTGACGTAGCGACAAGAGGGCAACACAGACTGAGGTGCTTGAGGATTGGAGAGGTGTTTCAAGGCTATCAGGACAATCCCGGAAGTACGGTCAAGATCCCTACCAGCACCTTAGTGAAACACTTCCTTCCCCCGAACACGAATGCTCTTGCGAATCTCCACTCAAACCGGCCAATGAAGGCAAGAGAGAGGTGGGAGCTCTGTTCCTCGTCAGTGTTCACTCCGGCCGGCCAATAAAGGCAAGCCAGAGATGAAGAACGAGACTTCTCCCGGGAGGTCAGGTCCGTGGGGTCGCTACTGCCCAACAGCTCGCCACAAGCTGCCCTGCGGATTTATTTATTATTATTATTATTATAGTTTGAAGAAGTGCTTTCTGTGCCGATAAGGTTGCGTGTTATGAGGTGGTTCATAGGGTTTTTTTTGAGTGGCAAATGAGCTAGTGGCTTATCTGATGGTAGGAAGTCGCTGCCACTTCTGCAATATTAGAGGCTCCGCAAGTGTTGTTATTCCAGAGAAAAAGGTACAGTAGTAGCTCCGCTGCTTATCTCGGGATCGATTGCAGCGCGGAGCAAATATTTTGATATCCTGCGAATAGTTAGCCCGGGTGTAGTTGTTGGTAAATGTTGTTTATATGTTTATGAACGCACCCCCTGTACAGGAGAAATTCCTTGTAAGGGGCAACGCTTTTAACAAAAAAAAAACCGGCCAAGTGCGAGTCGGACTCGCTCACTAAGAGTTCCGTACTATTTATTATCTATAACGGTTTAAAAAGGTGGGTGTGACATACGGACGGACAGACAGACAGACATGACGAATCTATAAGGGTTCCGTTTTTTGTCTCATGTGCTTTTAACTTCTTACGTAGGTAGTATCTAGTAGGTAGCGCAAAAATTAATATTGTTTCTTTTTTAAATTAGTGGAAAAATCACAAAGTACTAAATAAATTATCACCAGAGCCTTAATACAAAAAAAGTTTTTAAGTAAACAGCCAATATCAATAATGAACGGAATTTGACACCACAAAATGACGTGCATCAAAATTAAGTAAAATCGTACACTGCCGTTTTTCAACGTCAAGTATCACAAGTCATCGGTATAAAGCCGTCAGTGTACGAGATACTTTATGGAAACGTGTTTGTATCGCAATGATTTTCCTCGTAGAGGTGCTGTAGTATCTTCAGTACGGCTTCAGCTTTCGAGCTGAGCGGATGTGCGCGGAAACGAGGCGATTTTGTCCCTCAAACTTTTGAATGCAACACACGCGATGGTATTTTTCTGAGAAAAAGAAACAGTTTTTAGTGATTTTTGACTGTGAATGGATTCAAAAGTAATAAATGTGTGGTGTTTGACTTGTGTTTCGTTAATTTTTATAAAATAGTGATGAAAGAAAAATATTTGTTTTATAAAGAGTCCCGGAACGACGTTTCGGGGTATCCCGGTTTAGGTAAATACCTCCTCTTTATTAATTTTCTTTTTCGTTTAGTTATAAACTTAGAAGTTTGGAATTACTTTTGTAATATTAAAAGGGACAATATTCACCTGGTTTTTAATTGAAATTGTTACCATTCGTTTTACTTAACAAATAATTACCTTTTATAGTTGCGTCTTAAGTTAACCTATACGAGTTTGAATTTATTTAACTTACTTTTCGAAAATAATGTTTATTCTTTTCGTTTATTTTTTATTGTAAAAAAGCGTGAAATTTTCCCAATTTTCTTTTTCAACAGTTCCAATAAAATACCTGCGTGGTCTATCCTGTTGGTCCCTGAAAATTCAAAAGAATATAGCCTGGTTATCTTACCTACTAGCTAAGTCGATTGCAGTTCGAATTATAAAAATATCTAATGCTGCATTTCTCAGCATCACCTAGGCAAGCGTCAGATTCCTAGGCTGTTTAAATATGAAGTTTTATCATGTAGGCAGGTAATGTAAGTCCGACACACGAATGACTACGCAGTATATAGTAGTAGACACACCCACCCAGTTCTTGGCTCATAATTTTCCATTTTGCTGTCATAGAGTAACTTGATTTAATCTTTATAACTCTTACTGCTCTAAAATTCTGATTTTGAACTTTGAATTATAATTCATATTTTCTTTTCCTACTTAGGTGATTGAAAACTCTTGTTTTAATTATTTTTTTACTAGCTTTTGCCCGCAACTTCGTCTGCGTAAATGTGGGTTATTGAGGAGGCAGACGAAGTCCGTAAATAAAAATTGGATTGTGTTCTTTCTTGGGGTTCAAACTTAACTCATACGAATTGTCATTAAAATCTGTTCAGTTCTTTGGTCGTGAACGCGTAGCACACAGAAGGACAGACGGAGTTTATTTAGCATTTATAACATTAAGAATAGATAAATGGATTAGTATCATGTAATTAATTCATTCATGTAATTCTTCGTAGTTTTTATTTGCGCCGTAAAGTAGAGCCAAAGTTAAGTCATTTATTTCAATTAAACCATGAAAAGGCACTTTTGAACGTCAATTAAATGAGAAAATAATAATATTGAATCTATTTGCCTATTCTAAAAGGTAGTTTCGTATGGAGAAGAATAGGCAAGAAACTCCATCAAAAATAAAATTCCCTCAAAGTACTACATTGCGTACACAGTGCAAATAACAAATAAAAGCTGAATTAATTATAATATTAAATGCCAACATTGTGATCGCAGATGATCACTTCTAACATTTCAAATACAACGAGTCAGTGTGTGAGTCAAACTCAAATAGAATTAATGTCGAAGAGAAAAATAATAATTTGCCAAAACCAATTACTTATTATAATTAAATTAGCAACCAGTTCAATTTGTCAATACACACACTACATAGGTACTTGCATCATCTAGGTTAGTAAGTAAATATTAGCTTTCTCATAACCACCACGATTTAGCGAAACATAAATTCTTTAAGCGCCACTCTTAGCAAGCGAACAGCTGATGGCGCAAAGTGTCTTGCGCCATTTACTCCTGCCAATCACTCATACTCATGAGTACTTGTGAAATGGCGTATTTATTAACATGAAGGAGATGAGACTGACAACATACATACGTACATAAACTCACGCCTTTTTCCAATGGGGGTAGACAGAAACCATAGACCGACAACAATATTCTTATTGTTTGCCAGAAACTTTAAAAATCATGTTGGCAAATTAAATACCATACAACTCGGTACGTAATTAGCAACTAACTATCAGTGTTCAACAGTTGGGTTAAAGTATATTTCTGGCAAAGAGGTGTCACCATGTTTTTTTCGTTTGAGGGTCACCCTATTATCCTACTACTATTAGTAAAGCGGCAGTTGATGAGAATGTACGAAGGATGGGTTGATGAAAGTTTGTAAACTGCTGAACGAAATCAGCTGCAATTTGACACACAAAAAAATACTAATACAATTTATATTCTGGTTTTGTGTTCCTGTGGGATCCTGATTTAGGGGCTACATTCTGAAGTTTCCGCAGACAAAGTCGTGGTTAATAGTTAGTACTGTTTTCCCTATTCACCGTTTGTCTGAGGCTTTTATCATGTTGTAAAACTTTTTTCGAAAATGTTACGTGGAGACGTTAACGAACCCAATTTCTTCTGCAGACTCGATCGCCCCTTAACCTTTGAGAGGATGATACCATCCCACGTATATTCAGACATTTCGGAGATGAATTCCTGGTAAAATAATCAAACAACGAGATTGAAAGACAATATTTTGGTTGTTGTTACGATAAACATCTGTCGACTTGAAATATCCTTTGTATTAAACTATGGACTAGTTGATATAACTATGACTTGACTTGAAAAGGGGTTACATTGAGAGGATGACAGATAAACGTATAGAAAATAAGTAAGAAAGTAAACATTTTTTTTTTTTTTTTGTAATTACGGCTCTCTGTGAATTAGGTTGTCCGGGGAAGTACAACTACCATATCAATTTCTGCCGCAAAATAGCATTGCTGTAATCCGGGTTGAAGGGTATGATTGCCGGTGTAGTTACAGGCACATGAGACATTTCAACATTGTCTCTGGGATGGCAACGCATTTGCAAGGCATCTGGTATTGCAGATCTATAGGCAGCGGTAACCATTTAAAATGACGTGGGTCATCATCGGCTTGTTTGCCATCTAATGGCATAAAAAAATTAATACATTTGGAATATGAAGCCTGATAAAATAAAAGTGTGATGTTTTATATTTTGTTTAATATGAAGACTATGTTAAGGATATTATCTACTACGGTTCAAAAGATACGGCCCTGTGGCAGATAGACGAACACACGGATATTTAAGCAGCGGAATCTTAGCAATAGGCCAATACGAACTGAGAGTTTCCAAACGTCTTTTATAATGTGCATAGCAATCTTTATTTATTTTAAGGGGTTTTATCACTTAGTGATAATGTGATGTGTAATGTAATAAAAGGAGTGGAACTCTCTACCTGCGTTTGTATTTCCAAAATTTAAATCTAATCTAATTTTCTAATCTCTTCAAAGTTAGACTGAAGAGGCTTCTTCTGGGTAAGCTCACTCCAAGTAGACTTAGTCTCTGTTCTCTCTGAACTAGACTAGAGTCAAGAACAAACCAATCTCATTGAACTCTAAGCAGATAAACATTATGTTCCAAATAACTTAACAAAAATTATATCTTAAATGACTCTGTATTTTAAGTCTATTAATTACGGAAGTGTTTCATGAATACCGATAAATAGGTTTCAAACCAGATATCACGTCAGAATTTATCGTTTGAGTATAGAGTATGAGTTTATATTACAGAACTAGTTAAAATAACAATAATAACAGCCTATTATTGTTAGACTGCAGGAAAAGGCCTCTTCTCTTACAGAGAAGGCACGAGCATTGATCACCACGCATGCTGAATGTGGATTGGTGATTTCAGACTTACATTAATTACTTATAAGTAAGGAACACGTATGGGTTTTAGTCAGTAAGAGTCTGACACTCCCTTCCGCTCCGCCCAGAGCGGAAGAAGTAATTTGATAATTTCCAAGCATTAAAAAAAGAAATTTCTTCACCGTTGTCAGTGATAATAAGATAAAATTAGGAAGTACATATTGAATGGAAATATTTTACATTAACCTTTTGACCGCCAGAGCGTAAACACATCGGCGCCACTGCTACGCCAAGCTACAAATTCAGCATTTCGATTAGCAATTTTTGATTATTGTTTTTTTCTAGTGAAATGTAAGAAATGAATATATATTTGTGCTATTTTACAATATTTCATTAATGTAGTTTTAAATAATAGGAAAGAGAAACACAAAAAACTTTATTTAGGACATTTTTAAGTAGAAAATAAGTACTTAAAAATTTCGTGTTTTTGACGGCTGTAGACGTCGGTGGCGTGTTTGACACGTTTTCGTTTGTCGGCTATAGCCGTCCGTGGCGGTCCAGTGCCCGATTGTGAACCCACAACCTCGTGCATCAGAGGCGGGCGTCTAAACCACTGTGGTATCACGGCAAATAACTACAGAACTAGTTATTTTGTTCAAAATATTGTATGTGGAATTCTAGTGTAGTTAGTAGCGATAGTTTGACAGTACAGTTGCAAACCCGACAGACCACTAGGCTAGTCATGCGTAGTTAGAATACTGATATCTCCCGAATAATTGAACTGTGGACTGAAGTTCTGACGACAGGTGACCGACCACCAGAAGGCCAATTCTACTAATTAGAAACGTTCAAAATCTAGTCGCAATTTCATCTAAGCGGCAATCAATGTCAAAATCCTGTCAAAGATATACGTAAACAAACATTTTTGACAGATTGACACTGAGGTTACAATTCGATTGTTGCTATACGAGGGCGAATCAAAAAGTAATGAGAATGAAGATAAAACGCGGTAATTAAAGTTAAAATAATAATTTATTCTTCTACATAGTCTCCTTACAAATCAATACATTTATTCCATCTTTTTTCTAAACCCAGGATTCCCTTTGAAAAAAATATTTTTCTTGACCCTCCCAAAACGCCTCAAAAGTGACCATCACTTCGCTATCGTCTTCAAATTTTTTTACCTCGGAGGTGTTCCTTGAGCCGAGGAAAGAGGTAGAAGTCACTAGGAGCCAGATCTAGCGAATAGGGAGGGTGTTCGGGCAGTTCGAATCCCGTTTCTTGAATGGCAGCCATCGCAACTGCGGCTTTGTGAACCGCTGCTCTTGCTCATCGGTTAACATCCTGGGTACCCAACGCGCGGAGACCTTTTTCATATGCAACTCGTTCGCAAGGATTTTTTGAATGCTGCCATATGAGATCCCTGTGACCTCAGCTACATGCCTGATGCTCACTCTTCGATCTGGCAACACAACATCTTCGACTTTTTTCACGTTGTCTTCAGTGAGGGACGTGGATGGGCGTCCTTCGCGATGTTCATCTTCAGTGGATGCTCTGCCCAGTTTAAATTCCTTGGTCCAGCGTGCAACTGTAGAATATGGAGGAGCAGAGTCCCCCAATTTTCCCACTAAGTCACTGTGTATGTCTATTGTAGAATTTTTTTTCAAACAGAGGTACTTGATGACTGCTCTAATTTCGTTTTTCTCCAAGTTGGTGTTATCTCTTCGACAGTTCGTATTCAAATGAATATAACACCCGGAAATCGTGATATATGTATATGATTTTTTTAGGCTGAAGTAGTGAGTACATAAGCAAGCAAAAAAAACTTTTTTTGCGTTTTTATGCGGACCTGAAGTAACCGATTCTCATTACTTTTTGATCTCCCCTCGTAGTTGCGATTGTTGCATACAAGAATTTCTTTCTTTTCGTTCTTTTTTTTAACTTTGCCTCACACTAGGAATTTCTCCTGTGTCGTGGGTGCGTTTACAAACATATAAACTTACATACAGAAACAGCCAGACCCGGAACATCTATCTATACGCCATACAAATATTTGTTCCGTGCGGGAATCGAACCTGAGACACGTAGCGCAGCAGCCAATCTTTCGGCCACTGGGCCAACCGTGCTGTTAATTGGCACTTTAATATCTATGAAGTTTACAAGATGGGAAATCATCAAATAACTTCCCTCGTCCTGGGCGGGACGGGAGGGAGCGTCAGATTTTTACTGACTAAAACCCATCTATGTTCAAATCAAATCAAATCAAATCAAAGCATTTATTTCAATTAGACCATTTACAGGCACTTTTGAATTGTCAAGAAGTTACAGTTTAAAATTGAAGCTAGTTGCTCGTTCCAAAACGTAGGTCTCTATGGAGAAGAACGAGCAAAAAACTCCATGGACACTCTTTTCCTTCCATTTGGTTTTTACAAAGTCTTGGTTACAATATTCTTGTTGCTTCTATATGTGAAAACAATGAAGGTGAATATAAAAAATAACAAAATTATAATAACGATGTAAGACATGGCAGTTAAGAGATGACCAATCCCAACTGACAGCACCCGTTCACGAATATGACGCGTGCATCAGCATAGCTCAACCATCTTGAAGGGAACCAAATGATCCAACCCACGCGCCACCGTCAGCAAGACATTAAAGTGAGCATGACAAAGCTCTCAACTGCCATGCTCAGTGTCCAACACATAGTTCCTTCATGCCTTTTGCGTTCCGGGGGCGCAGTATCTCTTTCGGACCGCAGAATCCGCAGCCCCGGCAGGCATTGGCCCTTAGTGGCCCCTTCAAAGTTGCTGACATCTCTTTGAGGCGCGCGTGGAACACGAACGTGCCGTCGACACGGTCTGTCGTTAGTTAACGTACGGACGGTGAGCTACCCATTGCTCAACGTCCACAGACCCGCGTGTAGGGTTAAAAAAAAAAATAAACAAAATAATACCTAGGCTAGATTATGATTTTTTCTTTGTCTGCCAAATCTAATTAGTACCTACATAAGATTGCTTATAGTTTCTTAGTATTAAGGCACATATAAAGAGAAGACTATCTAACGCTTAGAGTTTTTTATATAATAAAACGTAATAGAAGATATAACAACCTTCTTGGAAGCTATATGTTTGACCTATTTGGGGTTGAAACACTAGGGCTATGGGGCCCGAACGTTCATCTAGTAGGTACATATAATTCGGGACATTGCCAAGCGATTGATACGTGCCGGAGGGCAATTATTAGCATTGCCATACGACGTGGCAATACTGCCAGCCTTTTGGGCACTTGCCCCATTGCTTCCTTTTCTTAGAAATTGTACATACTTTGTTAATTAATTATTATTTATAAACTTTGTGTTTAGGTTAATCCTACTAATATTATAAATGTTGAAGTTTGTGAGGATGGATGGATGTTTGTTACTCTTTCACGCTTAAGCGGCTGAACGGATCTGTATAGATTTGGCGCTGAGATAGATTGTAGTGTGGAATAACACATAGGTTACTTTTTATCCAGTAAAATGTACGGTTTCCGTGGGATAAACATAAAATTTCTAGTTAACTTGCTAGTTTTTCTCAAATTAGTTTTCGTTCTTTCAAATAAATTGCAAAAACCTACAAGAAGATATTACAAAATTAATTATTCGTTAAAATATATCTTGGGATACCGGTCTCATTTTTTACATTACACTTAATGAACGCCCTCTTTGTCGTCTAATTAAAAGAACTTCTCCAAGAAAAGTATTAGTACAAAAACTTTAAAGAAACACTAGAACCCGGTACCTTCTTCATTAGAAACTTGAGAAATCTTTTTAATTTCTATCAACTGATTACAATTACGAGTACAATTAGTATTTTTTCAACTTTGAAGGCGAATTTCTTGCGTCACGTTTAAATGTGCAGTGCGTTCAGTCTTCTGATATTTAAATGTAATTCATTGCTTTATTTTTCACTAGCGAACTGCGGTTCCGTCCGCGTGGCTTATTTTACCAGCAGCGTTATGTTACGTCTGTAGTTACTACTCCGCTCCCATGTGTCGTAGCATGATGTTATATAGCAATGTGCAATCTGTTTGTCCCAGACAGTTACTGTCGTGGCAGAAAACACCGCCTACTGGCTGTTCCAACTTGCCGTACTATTGCACACTCGAAGTCGCCTATAGGTACCTCGGACATTAGCCGCTATTAACGCTCTCCTGAACTCAAACCCAGGCCTTGATATATTCACGGATGAATGGAAGATGATATTGTCAGAATGTTTGAATTTTTGTGAGAAGAATGTATGACTGAGTTAAATAAATTATATGTTTAAATAGTGTAATTGGCTTCGGCCGTTCTATTTAAAATAAAATAAATAAATAAATAGCCTATACTTTCTTTCCCTACTTCATTTTCCTCAGGAATAATGTGGCTATCTATTGGTGAAAAAATCGCTGATATCTGTCCAGTAGTTTCGGAGCGAATACGGCTCAAACAAGTAATAAAACTTTCCTCTTTTTAATATTAGTATAGATAGAAAAGCACTTAAATGCTTTTAGTTCAAAACATAATATAATATGCAGGTAGATTTTAAATAAAATATTTTATAAAACGTATTCAGAGTGCCAAGTGTATTTTCATTCACGTTCGATTGCGAACGCGTTAGAATTTTGTATAGGAAAACGGTATAGCGCCACCTGGTGGTCACTGGAGAAACCTAATTTCTCATACAAAATTCAAACGCGCTCGCAATCGAACGTGAGTCGAAAAAACTCACACTGAGCACTAGATTATAAATTCATATCTTTATATTTTTTTCTACCTTCAGATTGATGTTTAATGAAACAAAAGCTTTTAAAAAAGATATCTGGAGGATTTAATTCGAAACGGTTTAACATTCCTTACGTCAACTGTTATATTACATTCGATTTTTATATTTTCCTTCGTTCTTACGCTTGATTTCGTTCAAACATTTTTCGTATACATTTAACGAGTTAAACAGAATTTTACGAGGCCCCGAAATATTTGCATAGCCCACTATAGAAAAAATCCATACGCCATAGGTACATTAATTTAATATTGTTAGGAATCAGAAGTGAAAAAAGAGAAAATGAAGAATTTTTAATTATATGAGAGTGAAAAGAATTCATTTCATCAAGGATTAATTCATGGTGTTTCAAGTGTCCATAGGCAGCGGTAACCGCGTAACATCAGGCGGGCCATTAGATTGTCTGCCTCCTTTAGTGGTATAAAAAAACACACACCTACGCAGAAAATAAATTGTCTGGGCTGATAAATTCTATTTGCAGACACCAAATTTTGTGGACGGTGGATTGTATAAAAAACTAAAGTTGTTTATTGGGTCTAAGAGTAATGAATTTAAGTAATATGACGATGTCATTAATATTAAATCTTTTAAAAAACCCAATAACCCAATAAAACTTTTTGCCCGACCAGGGAATCGAACCCAGGACCCTCGCTCAGCAGTCGCGCTTGCGACCACGAGACCAACGGGGCAGTCTCCCCCCCCCCCCCCCTCGATATGTTGCTATCTATTGGTGAAAAAAAATGGTTAAAATCGGTCCCGTAGTTGCGGAGCTTATTCGTTACAAAGAAACACATTTTACCTCTTATTAATTAGTATAGATATCACGTTACAACTAACGGGAGCGCAGCAATAACTAAAGTCGTAGAACGGGTGACAACGTGTGGAAAATCTAGCTACATTTATAAAACCCCCCGTATATCTATTCTGAAATCCTTAAAAGCTCTTTCTGATGTGCAGAAACCAACTACAATCCAATATCTGTCATTACAAACTGCAAACGAAAATCCGATGGAATTGCGTACGGTTGAAGAATGGTGTTAAACGAAACGTCACCAGGCAGACGTCGCCGTGTCGGCAAAAATAAAAAGTGTATCCATTCACGCCGGCGCGGGCGTTTCATTCTTTGCTGCTAATTGGAATTGCTTTGCAGGGGTAGCAAACTTGATTAGACCCACGATGTTCTACTGTTTACTAAGTAGAATCTGTGTGACGTCGTGTGGTGTGTGATTAATACTTTTTTTACTCTTTTTACATCGAATCATGTTTTTGGAAATTCACATGGAATTTAGAAAACTTAAAAAACAGACCATTACGTTTATATTCCCCAAAGGGTTAACTAAAACAAGGGTTTACTAAAACACTAAACTACGTATAAAATGTAAATGTAATTCTCCTAATCAATGTAATTCCCCTAATCTTGCAGACTAGCTAGGTATGCAGGAGATATTATAGTGCACAAGTGTGTGCGCAAACACAGGTGCACTCCCTCTTCTCTAACTTTCACAGCCCGATGGGACGGAAATCCGACACGACCGGAGAGAGCTCAGGCGCAGGACCAACGGCTTTACGTGCTTCCCGACCCACGTGGGTGTCACACCACCAACTTCCAAACTCCGGGCTGCTACTAAGAAATTCCAAATGGAAAAACCCAATGACACTTTTTGCCTGACCTGGGAATCGAACCCAGGACCCCTCACTTAGCAGTCGTGCTTGAGACCACGTGACCAACGGGGCAGTTCACTTATAAATAAAATACATACGGTTATGCATGTATTTTATAAGTGAACTGCCCCGGTGAGCAATGAGTAGCTTACCGTACGTACGTTAACTAACGACAGACCGTGTCGACGGCGCATTCGTACTCCACGCGCGTCTCAAAGAGATGTCAGCTAACATTCGGAGGAGCCACTCAGGACCAATGCCTGCCGGGGCTGCGAGATACCGCGCCCCCGGAACGCAAAGGGCATAAGAAGGAACATGGATGGGTTTTTGTCAGTAAAAGTCTGACACTCCCTCCGAGAAGTCATTTGATGATTTTTCATCCAAAAAATAAATAAAAAATGCATGTTGCTCTTTGCATTACGGGGCCGCGGTGACGCTTTCAAACAAATTGCGCAACAGTGGAGTTGGCCACCCCTGCTTTACGGTTTCAGATGGCGGCGAATTTACTGCTTTCAGTATCTTCATACCCGTTTTCTATAAAGGGATAAGTTCGGTTTGTGGTTTAGACAGTTTATATCGACTTGGCTTTTTATTTTTAGATATCGAATTGAGTCAGGATTTTCGTAGATGAACGTTGAAAAATATGCCGAGGTTTTTCCACTATCGGGTCCTTAGAGATGGGAGTAAGTTGTTTTTTGAGGATCGGCAACGCGTTTGTTATACTCCTAATGTTGCTAGGTGCGCCGTAAGCTTGTATGCCACCAGATTGGTTAAAAAAATGTGTTGTTGTGTTGATAGTAAGAAATGAGTTACATAAAAAGGTTTATGATAGATTTACAGTCAGATTAGAATGCGAACGTTTCTAAAAGTGTCTAGAATTGCCTCCCTGATTGTCAAAAGGTCACTAACCCCATTTTATTCCAAACTAACCCTTTCCTCTATACTTTCGAAAATATAAGAACCGATGGAATATTTTTTTTGTTTTCCAAAACCAGCGTGGAAACACGCCAACGCTTCATTCTTTTTCACTAATTGGAATTGCTTTACGTCTCCGTCGGCCTCGACTTTTTAAATTGAATTCTTTTTTGGGGTTCCGTACCCAAATTGTGCTAACGAGACTCTATTTCTAAGCCTCCGTTGTCCATTTATCTGTCTATCAGCGGGCAGTATCTTAAGAACAGTAATAGGTAGTCCAGGGAGTTAAAATTTCGCAGAATGTGCTATACCAAAAAATAATGAAAACATACAAAAGTAAAAAGTTCGTGTTAAGTATCATACGATTTCTTTTTCATATCATTGATTGTCAATCCAGCCGACGGCTCACATGATGTTGAGTAGTCACTGCTAATTAAAGACATCTGCTAAACCAGTGGTCTTGCAAGTACGTTGCCATCCCAGAGATAAAGTTGCAATGTCTCATATGCCCGTAATTACACCAGCATCGAAATAATGGAACTCTCTACCTGCGTCTGTATTTCCGAACGCATTTAACCCTAGTCTTTTCAAAGTTAGAGCGAACAGGCTTCTTCTGGGTAAGCTTACTCTTTTGTTGACTTTGTGTATGTCACCTCTGACCAAGACTAGACTCAAGAGCTTAAGTGTTGGACCATATCTGACGGATAATGCGTCGCGTATTATCGGTCGCGTAACGCCAAAACAGTCAAATACAAATAAAACATTCAACCTTTCACACCTAACCGATGATGCGTTAGCGCGTCTACCTAAGAGTGACGATACGCTCGACGCATTTTCCGTCAGATATGTGCCGACCCTAACCATACCGAATAAAAAATAAATGTATGATGGTAGTACTTCCCCGGATGAGGTTTTTCACAAAGAGCACTACTTAACCCTTCGTGTGTGAGGTCGACTCGCACTTGGCCAGTTTTTCGACATAATAATATGTAGCTGATGTTTTACTTGGTACGTGTTGTATAAAGCCATTCAAGAACGGCGTATATATGCTATTAGTAAAATGAAAACATAAATTTTGTAAAGTGAATTTCGTCGTGTGAATGTGAAATGGACTTGTTTTTTAGACAAAACTTGATGTTTTTAACGAGGTGCGGTCTTGTTTTATGTTTTATTTAGATATTCGTTGAAACTTTTACCCGTATGTTCTTTTTATTTATCATTTCAAATATTTTGCCACTATATTTTGTCCGGAACACGATAATTACTAAGTTGTTTTTTTTTTGTACTATGTTTGACAGTATTTTTGAATACATACATGTCATAATACATAAATGCCTCGTTAGCCTAGTTCCTAAGCACGACTGCTAAGCTAGAGGTCCCGGGTTCGATTCCCAGGTCGAGCAAAAATGTTGTTGGGTTTTTCTATGAAATTCTCAGTAGCAGCTCGGAGTTTGGATTCGTGCCTGGTTAATCGCAATAGGCTCGCCTCCTATTACATGGGACCTAAATATACCGGCGAACTGTGGGTGTACATTGGTACACCTCTGCCTAACCCTTAGGGGAATACAGGCGTGATAGTATATTATATATTATTATTATATACATACATGTCTTTCAAAGTAAAGAATCGCCCCTTTGCGTTTGCAGGCAGTGTCGCATGGCTATATTACTGTGTGCGTGCGAGTCTTCGCCCTGCCTACCTAAACCCGGCAGTGAGATGGCTAGTTCAAATTCGTAAAAACCCTATTTATTTGATTTTTGATTCGTGTTGATAATCGCTAGATTTTTTTTAAGTCGTTGAATTTGACGAGGATGTATAACTGCGCTTTAAACTGTGCTTGTATAATATGCTCATTTACCATCATCATCATCATACCACCACGCCTGTGATCCCCCAAGGGCTAGTCAGTGTACTAATTACACTCACAGTTCGCCGGTATGTTTAGGTCCGATGTAATAGGGGTCGACCGTCGAGCCTATTGTCATAAATACTAACTCCGATCTGCTACTGAGAATTTCATAGAAAAACCCACTAACACTTTGCTCGGCCTGGGATCGAACCCAAGACTTTTAGCGTAGCAGTCGCGTTTAGGACCACTAGGCTTACAAGGCAGTCCATACATACCTATAGTAAGTCAATAAACTCAATGAAGCAGAAACATTTCCTGACAAAAATAACATTTCCTTCGATTCCGATAAACTACATCAGATAGGTAGACAAGATAAACTGTCATAGAGAATTTGTTCCACAACCCTCAACACTAGATGAAAAGTAGAACTGCCGGTTCCACAACAAATTCCTGAGGTTTTGCGGATAAAACTTTCGATGGATTTTGTTCAGAGTTTAAAACGTAACATTTGGTGGTTAGCAACCCACCTATGTAAATTTCGTGGTAAACCGGACTCCTGCTTTGTAATACTGTTACAGTTTGAAGTTAGATGGGTTTGCAAATTAATATATATATGTCACCGGAAAATAACAAGATCCGTAAGTTTATCAATTTACTAGGAAGTTTATAAACTTTCGTAAGATTCTAAACGGGAGATAAATTGTAATATTTTACGTCCACATTTTCGTAAATTTATCAATTTCCGACGTCATACGGTAAATTTATAAACTAACGAATATCTATTCGTAAGATTTTATATGGATCGACCAATCACAGAAACTCTTTTAAATATACGATCTTTGAAATACGTAAAATAACACACTGCTCTCTGATTGGTCAATGTTCATAGTGGCAATGCTTGTGTCCAGCTGGCGGCCGCGAGGAAGGAGAAGTGACACGTGACAGCCAACCAATCAGATCGCGCTTAGCGTTTGGTTACTGCTTACTTATTATTTTACGAGTGAGTTCAGTAAGTTTATCAATTTACGAAAATGTGGACGTAAAATATTACAATTTATCTCCCGTTTAGAATCTTACGAAAGTTTATAAACTTCCTAGTAAATTGATAAACTTACGGATCTTGTTATTTTCCGGTGACATATATATACCATCACGCCTGTATTCCCCGAAGGGTTAGGCAGAGGTGTACTAATGTACACCCACAGTTCGCCGGTATATTTTAGGTCCCATGTAATAGGGGGCGAGCCTATTGCCAATAACCGGGCACAAATCCAAACTCCGAGCTGCTACTGAGAATTTCATAGAAAAACCCAATAACACTTTTTGCTCGACCTGGGAATCGAACCCAGGACCTCTAGCGTAGCAGTCGTGCTTACAACTACTAGGCTAACGAGGCAGTTTGCAAATTAAATCATGTAAAATAAGGATTGAAAATAATAATTGGGTAGTAAGTAGACTCCATTAAACATTAATTTTTCCAAGATACAACTTCTAAAAAAAGAACCCTTTTTTACTTCTGAAAACCCGATTAATATTATGACGAAGAAATTGTAACAAAAAAAAATTTTTTTTTTTTATGGTTTGTGTTTGTTATTTTTTTTTTTCGCGCGGTAGTGGCGCATATAGATTATTGTATTTGTTATTTTTTAATTTTATTTTTGTGTTGTGCGTCGCTTTCGCGGGAATAAATGGTTTTTCTTTCTTTCTTTTCTTTATAACGTACCTACACTACCTACTAGCAAACGTGTGGTTTATTATACCCGCCTTACGTTACGTCTTTGATTACTGCTCCGCTCCCGTGTGTCGTAGCGTAAAGTTATATAGCCTATGACACTCACAAATAATGTGGCTTTCTATGGGTAAAAAAAATTTCAAAATCGGTTCTGTGGATCCAGAGATTACTCTCTAACCTCACACACTTTACTTTTTTATAATATTAAAATCTAGACTAACTTCTGTTCGCTTCTACGATTGCGAGGTATATTTCACCAGTCTTCGGCTCGCCCCCTATTACATAGGACTATAAAACTTACCGGTGATCTGTGAATGTACATTGGTTACACCTCTGCCTAACCCTTCGGGGAATACATAACAGGCGTGATCGTACGATGGTAAAAAAAAACAATACAATTTGTATTATTTTAGACCGAATACTCCTGTAAACAAATCCAGTACCAATCCTAGTTCCAAATAGAAGTGTCAACTGTTCCTGTCATCCGCGTTTGAGGATTAGATTTGTTCGTCGTCCCTATTCGTTCGTACCGACTGTGTTACGCGAAGGAAAACGAAACTATTCCGGATAACTTACCGATGTGTGACACGGAGGACATTTTTCTCTATTCCCCTTTTTTTGGGTGATAATCTCTTGTGGGTTTCGAGGGAACTTTCCTGTTTTCGTAAAGGATTCCTGGAGTTTGTTTCGTTGTTAAGTTTTGATATTCTGGAAATAAAGTTCTTCAGAATTTAGGAAAGTACTCGTTTATATCATTGAATTGCTTATTGCGTAGATTTGGAATTGAGAAGGATATTTTTTTGATATCATTCGAGGGTAAACAAGCCGACTGTCCACCTGATGAGAAGTGGTCACCGTTGCCTATAGACATCTGCAATACCAGAGGCCTTGCAAATGCATTGCCATCCCAGAGACAATGTTGAAATGTCTAAAGTGTCTGTAGTAACACCGGCACCCATACACTTCAAATCGGAATACAGCAACGCCGCTTTGCAGCAGAAATAGATATTGTTGCATTTATATTGTAACAGATAAATGAAATACACCTAAAAACAAAAACATCAACTTTGATTACATCATGAATTCTTGTGTCAATCTCTCCTATCCGATCATAATTATAGAATAGAATAGAATAGAATAGAATACTTATTTATTTCATTGGTTAGGAGATAGGAAAGGTTACATGTCACTTACAAATCAGCATTTAACAATGTACATTCGGAGTAGGTATTTTATCTGGCGCAGTTTGTCCGGGAGGGGATCTTTTGCAACCTAATATGTAATTCTTTTCACACACATTTGAATTAGATAAAGCAAGTGTGAGAAGTTTTGGATTTAAGATCCCATCAGGTCCTAAACCTGAAATTACTTATAAAATAGGAGTGACTCTGCGAGTCAAAGCCTATGCTGACGGGGGAGGGCCGTTCTCTTGTGGAGCGGTTTGCCTCTCTCGGATTTGTTTAAATATTCTATGTCGCCTATTCTATTTGAGAAAAGGAACGGGTTGAATTGACCATATTTCGTGTAGGCGGGACCGGGATCTTCTAGGCCGCTGATCGTTAGTGAGGTTAATTTTTCAATCATATCGTAATGGAGGTCGTGTGCTCTGAGATGCCATGGGTCTTGTCCAAGCATTTCCCAGAGGGTTTTGGTTTCAGTGCGACGTGGGAAGTCACCTGCAGCTTTTAGTGCCATCCTATACTGTCTTTCCAGTTGCGTCAGGTTGCTTTTGCTGTATCTCGGTAGAAGTTGAATGACTCCATAGTCGAGTACTGGCAGGAGGCATGTCTGTATGATGAGTAATTTCGTTTCAATGTTCACTTTGGATCGGTACCCTATGATGGAGTTTAGGGCACCTCTTACTCGTTTTAACTTTTCTACTCTTTCATAATTTCATAATTATAGATTACTAGCTTTTGCCCGCGAATTCGTCCGCGTGGATTAATAGTTCCCGTTCCCGGGGGATTTAGGCGTGAAGAAGAGACAGACAGACAGACAGAGTTACTTTCGCATTTAAGCTTATTATCGTAACAACCTTTAATTATGATCAATTAATAGTATCTCGAACGGGGATTTCGCCTCAAAACCAAAGCTATTTCCTGACAGATATTAATACTTTAAATGTGTCATTGGGTACGTATTTGAATATCGAAGATTAAAATACCTACTGTTAAAATATCGATGTTCATAACATCGAAAATGGAAATATCGAACGACCATAAAACCGAAAATTAAAATAACGAAAGTTTATAGTATCGAATGGTTAAATATCCTACGTCCAATATATCTAAAATCTAAATATCTACAAAAGTTACATCGAAAGATCCAAATATCGAAATACAGATTATCGAATGTCCTAAATATCGAAGTACAAACTATCGAACGTCCTAAATATCGATGGGTACATATTATAATATTTGAACATCGAAAATTAATATACCTACGTGTAAAAATGGGTTAATTTTCAACATTTAATACATTCATTAATTCACCCTAAAAATACGTACCTACAAGTTAAAATATCGAAAAAAAATTGATATAAGTAGTATGAGTGGAAAAAGGTTGCTTCTGCAACGTCTCCGGCGCTACGGGAAGTGCAACCCCTTCGCCCTTGCGTAACAAAGAATAGGCACCCATGATCACCTCCGCAGCTTCGGCTTGCTGGTCGCCGGAGGCGACCAGCCTCAGCCGCTACGGCTCCCATGGGTGCCTATGCTTTGTTACAGCGGGCGGGGGTTGCCCTCCCTTCACGCCTCCGGATTTTTATATACACTCTAGGGGTAACAGCCAAAAGACTACGTAAATTCGGGGTGCCCCAATTCGGTTTTGGAACAATTTCGACCTATTTTATCCATGAAAATCAGTGTCTAGTGTACAAGCATAGGTCAATCGTGAAGGTATTATTTAGGTCTTTAAATTAAAATATTTTCTTGAAAGGCAATTTATGTTGTGCTACTAAAGTTAGTGACAGAAACGTATCGCTGCAAAACCGACTCCACGTAGTCTTGTCTGCCCTACCCCTAGAGTGTAATTTAGAATCGCGTAGGGGCGGAGGGGCGAGGCAGCCCGCGAGCTGAGGAGCAGCTGGTTTTAACACCCGCCGCCGCAGCTGAGGTTGGCCGGCGAAGCCGGCCAACAAGCCGAAGCTGCGGTGGTGAGCGTTTAGACCATCTGCGACGTTAAGCTCGCGTGGGACTGCCGGAGCCCTGCAGCGCCGGAGCCGTGACAGAAACCATGCTTGCTTGCATGTTGCATGATTACGTTACATTTACGCAGTAAACAGACTAATGACTACTTAATAGCAACGGGTTTGCAGGGTGTGACAATTTCACATCTACCTACATTTATGAATACACTCATACTGCCTATATAATTTTTTTTCGGTATTTCAACTAGTAGGTATTTTAAACGTAGATATTATGAATTTAGATGTATGAAATGTTGATATTTTGAACTTAGGCATAATGTCATTCGATATTTTGAATCATTCGAAATTTTAATCACTCGGCATTTCAATCTTCGACGTTTTAAGCTTAGGTATAACAATTTTCGACATTTTGATATAAGCGATATTTAAATTTTCGATGTTTTGAACATTGGTATTTTAAGCGTAGGTATTTTAATCTTCGATATTCAAATACGTACCCGTGTCATTTCATTCTTTTAGACTTTATGTTTCGCTTGTGTAATATTTTCTGGTTCTTTATGCTTTTTCTTGGAGTGCGACCTAAAATTGATTTAGAAAATGATCTCATTTTGAAGGCATTAAATCAAACGCTTCTGTTTGATGTCCCGTCTTATTGATGAGATGAAAAATGATCCAGTTTCATTTTCGTAAAATTGGATATTAGATGGGATTTATTTTAGAGGCTAACTAGGTACTTAAAAGTTTGAATATAGTAAGTAAGTGAAAAAAATAGACATTGGTAATAAAAAGAAAAAAAAATGTAGTGATGAAATGAAATTGTCGACACGGTTACCGTAGTGGCTGAGCGATTGGTATCGCGGGTTCGATTCCCGCACGAAGCGAAATTTGTCTACAGACTACACACAGTTATTTCGAATCAGTTTGTTTGTGAAACATTAATTAGTATTTAATAAATTTATATATATGAAAACGCACCCATAATACAGGGAAAATTGCTAGCATGAGACAACTTTTTTTTAAATAAAGATGAATGGAACAAAACCTCTCGCTAAAAACGCAGTAACGTAACCATAATTGTAAGTACCGCACTGCATTGGTATTGTACTGCATACATATTTTTACTAAATAATGTACAAAACATGTACCACCCGCGTCAACGTTGAAATACACGTGCAACTGAAATATGTTCTGTGAAAAAAATATACTTCTAAAAAGACCAAAAATATTTCCAGAAATTTAATTTCTGTTTGTGTAAAAAGATACAGTGGGTTACCAACATGCACTCAGTATTTTACTTAACTCTCTAACGTAGGTACTGTCAAGCGATTTTAAACTTTGTGCAGTGCATCTACGTATTACTGTCAATTTGACATGCCCTGCATTTACACTGAGTTGAAAATAGCAATAGTACTTCGATACAAAATCAATTTTATTTAAGTAATAGTTTAAACCCCTCAAAGGCCCTACTTAATATATATTTTTTGAATTCATGAAATTAATACATAGATAACATCACGCCTGTTTTCCCCGAAGGGTTAGGCAGAGGTGTACCAATGTACACCTACAGTTCGCTGGTATGTTTCTAGGTCCCATGTAATAGGGGGCAAGCCTATTGCCATTAACCGGGCACAAATCCATACTCCGAGCTGCTACTGAGAATTTCGTAGAAAAAACCCAATAACACTTTTTGCTCGACCTGGGAATCCAACCCAAGACCATGAAATTAATTTGTCTAATTATTTAAATGTTTTTAGTTTAATCCCAAAAAGGACTGCCTCAAAAAGAGAAATTATTACACCATCATTATATGTTGCAATATAAATAAATACCCTCAAAGCACTTAACCCCTTTTCGCAGTCAAGTAAAGATATTGAAGACAAACAACATAAACAAAGTCAACCCTCCAACTGCAGCGCGGGTACGAAAATACCACGGCATAAAAACGATTTTGAAACTGGAATCGAATCTCCCCGAGAGTCGCTAGATTGAATTGTTACAGCTATATCTTGCAGACACGGGGTAACTAGAGCCCCGACACTTGCGACATTTCCGTGTGAAACTAGTTGATAAAGTCGGCACGCTTGAAATGTTGCTTGAACAACTTCCTTTTTGGTTTGTTGATTTTTTATGCGTCAACAATAAATAAACGCAAAAGATTTTGATGTATTCTATAAGATTTAGTGGATTTTAACCTTGGTAATAAAATTAAGATAAGAATTAGAAGATTATTGTTTCATTATCTGTACTAATATTATGAAGAGGGAAAGTTTGTGAGGGTGTGAAGAAGATCTACTGAACCGGTTTTGAAAATTATTTCACTCATATAAAGCCACGTTATTTGTTAGTGTCATAGGCTTTATAACATCACGCTACGATCCACGAGAGCGGAGCAGTAAACAAAGATGTAACTTAATACGGGTTAAGTAAGCCAGAAGTCGCAGGCGGTTTGCTAGTTTATTATTATAATTTAAATATCTTTAACTATCAAACTAAAATTGTAGTTCCTGCTATTATTATAATCGAAAAAGTTTGTGAGGATGGATGGATGGATGGATGGATGGACAAATATTATAAATAAACAAGTGTTTGTTACTGTTTCAAACTTAAAAGGCTAAACGTAATTAGTAGTATTTTGCCACACGTAATAAAAATTTACCACACAGGATAATTTATATTCCGCGTGATAATTTAGGTTTTTAATAATCTCATACTGCTTTTCTTATCACATTTTATTCCCGTGGCTTTATTGAACACGTCCAAAAAACAACCTTTAAAGTTAAATTAACTCCTACACACCTGTGCTCCGTTCGATGTCAGTTATAAAATTCATCCGTGGCACGTTGGAAGCACTATTACCGACTGCCTTTACTAAACCCGACACCTCATTACTGTACGTCACTGTACGCCGAACAAAGGCAATTCCTGCCATCTGGGGTACTTTCCTGTGGTAAACACGTTTTTCAGTTAACCTCGAGGTTTTTTAAAGGTAATAATCGTTTTTGTAGTGAACACTTTAATCGCTTTGAGCGATTTTTGGTACGGGCAAAAAATATGGGTTCGCGTCACCGACATACGAATGTGGTCGCGTCACCGATATGCTAATGTCATGGCGTCACCGACATTATTACGTGGCCGCATCAACGACATGCTAATGTGACCGCGTCACCGACATGCAAATGTCATCACCGACATTATTACGTGGCCGCATCAACGACATGCTAATGTCATGCCGTCACCGACATTATTACGTGACCGCATCAACGACATGCAGAAATCATGCCGTCACCGACATTATTACGTGCCCGCATCAATGACATGTTAATTTGACCGCGTCACTGACATGTAAACATTGGGTTGTATTTTACTTCAGTCTGCAGTCTCCATGTTTGCCTAAATTTTTATACGACGAATGACCCAATTTTTATCATCATACATATCAACCGCAGGACGTACAAAGTCAAAGTCAAATCATTTATTCCAATTAGACCAGAGGTAGTTTCGTATGGAGAAGAAGGGGCAAGAAACTCCATACATACTCTTTAAAAAAACGAAGGGTTGCACTCCGGAGTGCCGGCAGAAGTGAAAACGCTAAAGATGTACAAAAATATGACGTAGTACGAAGAATATTTGTGTACGATAAATTCGTAAGATTTTCGATCAGGTCACGTGTCCTGACGCGAGTTTAACATTTTTTACCCATTCCAAAAAAAGTACACAACGCCGCTAAAGAAGTTTTCACAGTTTACCCTAAAGGTCCTGGGTTCGATTCCTGGGTCGAGCAAAAAGTGTTATTGGGTTTTTCTATGAAATTCTCAGTAGCAGCTCGAAGTCTGGATTTGTGCCCGGTTAATGGCAATAGGCTCGCCCCCTATTACATGGGACCTAAAATATACCGGCGAACTGTGGGTGTACATTGGTACACCTCTGCCTAACCCTTCGGGGAATACAGGCGTGATGATATTATTTATATAAAATACGAAACAGATCCAACATAAATAATAATATTTAACTCCCAAAAAGCCTTAGCAATAAATTAACCTTTTAATCGTGAAATTATTCACATTTTCACAATTAAACTTTAATGATTTCCTTTGTGAATGTTTAATTGATACTTACCAACTTACTGAAGCCGAAAGTAGCTTCACTCAGATGTTTAATATTAGTTAAATGGACGTGATAATGTACAAGATTATTAATGGTTGCAAAGATTTTAAAATAAAAAAACGTTATTAAAGTGTATGTAATTGCTTTGTTTAGCGTAGTGGTCCTAAGCGCGACTGCTACGCTAGGGGTATTAGGTTCGATTCCCAGGTCGAGCAAAAAGGGTTATTGGGTTTTCTATGTAATTCTCAGTAGCAGCTCGGAATTTGGATTTGTGCTCGGTTAATGACAATCGGCTTGCCCCTTATTACATGGGACCTTTACATACCGGCGAACTGTGTGTATACATTGACACTTAACCCATCATTGCTTAACCCTTCGGCGAATACAGGCGTGATGGTAAATGTTATGAATATAATGATTTTGGTGAAAGTCCGTCTAAGAAGAAGACCACGAGAATCCCTAGAATCGCCTCTACGCTGAAAAAGATAGCCAAAGCAGGTACCGTAATTACGTATCCATCAACACTTAAGTAGGTTATCTTGTTACTTGTACATTACGGGCCCTAAAATTTCACCTGAGCGAGGTTGCTCGTAAAAAATATTCAAACTTACAACTTTACTGTTAATAAAACCTTGGCATAGTTTGTAACGAGACTAGGTAGTTGCATTTCTGAATGCGTGCATGTGTATGTTTATTATTTAAGTACTAGTTTCTACTCGCGATTTCGTCCGCATCAAAATCGATATATCATCCCTTGAGAATAGCACATATTTTTTTTGTATTCCATACTACAATGTATCTCAGTGCCAGATTTCATCTAGATCCGTTCAGCCGTTTAATAAAATCAAATCAAATCATTTATTTCGGACACAAATCCATAGGTACAATGAAATCAATATAAATTAAAATATAAAAATTATTAGCATTTACAAATAAATTAAATAGAATAAAATCCAAAACAATAATCAAAATTAAAATAATGAATGTTTAGTAATAAAATTAATAAATTAAATCAGAAGATAAAAACAAATAAATAAATAAATAAAGCAAGTTTAAGCGTGAGAGAGTAGAGTAACAAACATCCATCCGTTCATCCATCCATCCTCGTAAACTATCACGTTTATAATATTCGTATTTTGTGACATAGATACACATCTTGTCTAGACCAGCTTTCTTTTTGAGGTATTATAATTTCATAATACGTGCTAACTTCTTTATAAAGGGTAAGTTTAATCCCCAAGAAAAGGCATTGGCCTCTTTTATTCTGCGACATCGTGTGCGTCGGCATGCGGCCAAACAAAACATTTCATTGGGTTTTTCTATGAAATTCTCAGTAGCATCTCGGAGTTAGGATTTGTGTCCGGTTAATGGCAATAGGCTCGCCCCCTATTACGTGGGACCAAAGCATACAGACGAACTGTATGTTTTGGTCACGCCTGTATTCCCCGAAGGATTAGGCAGAGGTGTACCTCTGCCTAATCCTTCGGGGAATACAGGCGTGATGGTAAATGCGTAAATAAAATAAGATAAAAAATATATAATTATCTAGAAAGAATGTTCTATACTTCGTAGTACGCAACTTTGAAGGTTGCATTAAAACAGAAATTGATTGATTGAGACATTCTCTAAAGCCGATGTTGCCACGTCAGTCATTGTTAGAGATAATGTATGGTAACAAACTTTCTCTTTGTATTTTATGATGATGAAGCATGTGTAAGAGTGTAAAAGGAACGAGGTTTATTTGGTACTTGTTATATTTTTGGCACATAATGAGGCCAGGAAGGAGATCGGTAACAAAGGGGATCCGAAACCGGGTTTTGCAGATAATGCTAAAAGAGTTTGTGTTTGAGTGTACGCTTCCAAAATGTTGGCACTATGCTGGTGACTTTGTTCGACTGACTGACAAAAACTCGTGCCTTTTTAGTATGAGAAGGCCTTGCCCTGCATGGGGATAATTTACATTTATTATTATTTTATTTTTAAAATATGAGATTCTTTTTTGCCACCAAACTACTTTAAATTTTAATGTTAAAGTTTATTTTATAGTTTCGTTGTGATTCATCCTTGCATCGCTATTTACCCCTTTTTATGAAATGTAATAAAAAATGTTTTCCTATAAAAATGCCTCCTAGACATACATACCATCACGCCTCTATTCCCCGAAGGGTTAAGCAGAAGTGTACCAATGTACACCCACAGTTCGCCGGTATATTTAGGTCCCATGTAATAGGGGGCGAGCCTATGGCCATTAATCGGGCACAAATCCGAACTCCGAGCTGCTACTGAGAATTTCATAGAAAAACCCAATAACACTTTTTGCTCGACCTGGGAATCGAACCCAGGACCTCTAGCGTAGCAGTCGTGCTTAGGACCACTAGGGTAACGAGGCAGTCACCTAGGGTGCCTCCTAGAAACCACTCTTATTAAATATCTTAACACTCTTTGATAAAACTTTGCTTATTTTATTAAATAAGCAAGCATAATTAAGTTATTATGTTAACATCGGTTATCTAATAATAGGCATCCCTAATGACCTCAGTCGAGCATATTTTTCGCAAAAAATAGGTCATTAAATTTTTCCCTAGGGTCACATAAGAGGAAACTCCATTAGTATAATAAAAATATCGATATGACGTAAGTGAGTATCTCAAGGGATATCGGAGAAGGTAAAATGTCGTCGTAATTACCTATCTGAGTGCTTATAATTATCGTGAAAGGGTGTGAGAATGTTGTTTTGAACGTGGTAAACTGTTACTTTTATTTAGACTACAATTATTTTAAAGACGAATTATTTTTGTTTGTAATGAATGGGCTCCGATAATACCTACTGTACGTCGATTCTGTAAAACTCGCATCCCACGTCGCTATTGACCCTCACTTTGCTTAAGGTTTAAAATGACATTGATTTATTTGACACTTTGAAGTGCAAAGTGAGCGTGGAAGTGACGGTGGAATTACCGTATAGAATGCCGCTTCTTACGTGATCTCACACTTTATCTGTTAAAATTTCCCCGTCAATTTAGTTCAACTCGCTGACACGGTCGCAAGAGTGGCGCTAGTGTTCATTCGATTTATCAACCGAGTTTTTAGAATGCCAATCAAGAAAGTCACAGCGGATTCAGATTCGAAGTTTAGAACGAGGTCTTACAGAATCACACAGCAGGACTGATTAAAAGCATTTTTTCACCAAAAAAATGGCGGTTGAAATAAGCCACGTGAACGAAGTCGCGGGCTGTTCGCTAGTTTATTATAATATAGTTGTGAAATACCCGTGACTTCGTCCACGTGGCGTACTTCACCCGCGTTAAGTTACATCATTCGACCTGGGAATCGAACCCAAGACCTCAAGCGTAGCAGTCGCACTTAGGACCAATAGGCTAACGAGGTAGTAAACGTATAGTATAAACTGAAGAAGTCTTTTGCAACTCCTTAAAAATTCTTTCATAAAGTCAATTCATCATTCATTTTACTACATAGTTACGTAAGCAGGTACGTCTTTGTCTTTATTGTTTAAAGCAGAGAGAACAATACACATTTTATGTTCTCCTGGTACTTCGTATACAAATTACAAGAATAAAAAAATGTATAAACTCCAGAACGACTTGTCGTCACGCAAAAATCGTTGGCTGTAACAACAATATTATAGTAAAAAATACCTTTTAGTAAGTATGTAATTTTAGAAAAATGTTTTATGTTGGAGAAGCTATAGGTACGTGGGTACATACGTTGATAGCTCGAATCTAAGTAGGAATAGAGTGAGTAGTAGTAGAGCTCTTTGTGAAGGAGCTCGTCCAGGGAAGTACTACCACCATTCCAATTTTTGCCGCAAAGCAGCGTTTGTGTGTTCCGGTGTGAAAGGTATGAATGCCAGTGAAATTGCCAGGCAAATAAGACAAGGCAAATAAGTAAAGCATTTGCATGGCCCCTGGTACTGCAGATGTCTATAGGCAGAGCTAGGTGACCATTTAACTTTAAATGGGTCTTTTTTTTTATAGACGGGAAATCATCAAATAACTTCCCCCGCCCTGGGCGGGGCGGGAGAGAGTGTCAGACTTTTACTGACTAAAACCCGTCTATGTTCCTTCATGTGCCCTTTGCGTTCCGGGGGCGCGGTATCTCTTTCGAACAACCCGCAGCCCCGGCAGGCATCGGCCCTCAGTGGCCCCATCCAATTTTGCTGACATCTCTTTGAGGCGCGCGTGGAACACGAACGCGCCGTCGACACGGTCTGTCGTTGTTTAGTGAACGTACGGACGGTGAGCTACCAATTGCTCACCGTCCACAGACCCGCGCCTACGGTGGCCGGGAGTTGTCTCGCGGCTCCCGACGCCCGGAGCGTCTACCGCGGCGGCCGCTGGGACGGGGGACCCTCCTTTCCCTCTCCCGTCCCGCCGCCTCCTTTTCCAGCATAACTTTAAATGGGTCTGTCGTCAGCTTGTTTGCCATCCTATGAAAATTAGAAGAAAAACGAAAGATCGAAAGTTTTTGGGTTATCGCGAGTGATTATTTTGACCATGCCTCAATATTTAACTGGCGAAAAAATTGTTATAATGGGTCCAGTAGTTTGGAAGCAAATCTTTACAAACAAACAAACCAACAAATAAAAAAATCTTTCCTCTTTATTATAATTTTAGTATAGATAATGTCGCTGGTGTTCTCCGCCCTTCGCCGAAGTCTGGTGCGCCTGCTGCGGACCAGAAGAGAGATCCTGATTTCCCTCTCCCTATTTGCTTCTGCGAGATGACCTTTTTGCGAGTTTCCCGGTTTGTACGAAAGAGGTACTTCTCGAATCAGCCATGCCCCGAATGCATCTATGTCATTCAAAACTCGCATCCGCTCTTCCTTGCCCTCTAGAGTGATGTGGGGTACTTTCGCCTCCAGGCCCCAGGGCACAATCCAGCCAATACATGTTTCAAACCCCTGATCTAACTGCCTAACAAGAGCCTCCTCCGGTATTGGCTGAAGCTCTTGGCTATTGAGCTAATGGCTGAAATTACTATCGGCGTAATGGTCGCAGAGTCCACATCTTACATATTGATAACCTTGCGGGCCAAGTCAATATACTTTATCTTTAGGAGATTTTCTACACATTTTTCGGGACCCTAGGACCCCGGGACCTTTGAAAGGCGTACGAGGAGCCGAACCAACTCGCGGAGGCCCCTTAGACGGCTTTTAAATGAAATGAAACACCAACCAACACTTATTAACCTTGTATGTACTATGCTAGTGCACCCAAGGACAATCCCCGGCTGGCTATAGACTATTGCAGAATATGGGGACCAAAAATAGGACTATGGGTTTGGGCCGCTTTAATGGACTAGTTTCTTTAGGAGATTTATTATTAACATACCTAATTTTGTCACTTCTTATCTATTTCTAACGGATGTGTTTTGTAAAACTGAAGACCGCACTGCGACTATAACTTGAAATTGCTGCCATCTTTTTAGGCATTCGGCCATCTTCGGGTATCATCGGCAAATTCACGAAGGCAACCGAATAAACCTCGTTACAGCTGTAATGAAATTAGTCGCAATTTGTTAGACTTGTTCACGATCGCTCTATTTCGTTATATAGTTTTTTTATTGGATCGTAGTAATTGAGATAGATCCCGAATTGCTTTTAATAATTAAGTTGTAGTTTTTCGTTGATTTAATTTTCTCAAACCGAATAAGGGGAATGGAGTTGTGTCCCCGCTGCGTTAAAAATTGGATGATCAATTGCCGCATCGAGGGAATTTCTAATAAAACTTTTTCCTTGCCTTAATAATTAACCACTCTGCTCGACAAGATTTTGACATTTGACACATCCGTTGACTCGGAGGGTTGTAACGGATCATGTCATGAAATTCATGAAATTACATGAACTTTCAGCATTCAAATTAACATGATAAAAAAATGTTCGCAGCTATTTTATAGAATAAGTTGGTGGCAAATATCTTCAATTATGACTTGAGGTCAGTCAAACCGCTTCAAATCTCCGCCAAATTTGTGTAAATTTGGTATTACTACACCCTATCCAAAAGGTAGGCCACTTAGATTAGCTGAAACTAAGTACAAAAACGACATTCTTGCTTGCTAGAAAGATGCAAAAGGACAAAATAAAGATATTTTCATTCCAACTGCATTATTATTTTAAGCATTATCCATACTTAGGTACTTAAAAACTACGAGCAAATCTTGACAAAATTTACACAAAATTGTGTTGCAACTTGACACTTCTTAGTGTTGACCGTCTACCTAAGTTTCTTATTTCGATTTCAAAGTTGCGGTAAGCCTAATCGATACTCGAAATAAAATCGAGGTCGGCAAAAAAGAGTAGGAACTGAATAAAAACTCTTTGATTAATCAGGATTTATAATTCAAAATTTTAATAAACGTAAATATTGTCCGGAGATTTAATTTACTTAGATAACTTTAACTGACTTGAAAAAGGAGGATGTATATACTTAATTAAAAAAATATATAATTATACATATCTGCCAAAATTTCAACAGAACCTTTTTTTTTCGTTTTACTTAGTCCTACGAGTAACTTTTAAAATTTCCTCATGAAAAGCTGTTTGTCTGTCTGTCTCAACTCGTCAAATTCTAGTTCAAGTTAATTTGGACCAGCTACGTTAGTGAGTCAACACGAAATTTGTAGGTAGGGAATTCGTACAGAAGCTGAGACGGATAGCAGCACGGAGTTTACGTGACAAGCTGCTGTACTGCAGCTTGGGATATTTAATTGCAAGGACTGTCACTTTTTTGGGTTCCGTACCCAAAGGGTAAAACGGTACCCTATTACTAAGACTTGTTTTTGCTCGATATTAATATCGGCAACAGCTAGACGCTAGATATATTTACAAAATATTTAGTAATATATTCACTTTAAAATTAAATACTTAATTAAATTTAAATAATTATTTCCTTCTTTTTCCTTTTCATAGATAATGGTACGGAACCCTTCGTGCGCGAGTCCAACTCGCACTTGGCCGGTTTTTTCAAACTAGCTAAATAACGAGTATTCACTTGAACGAAGTCGCTGGCCTAACCGCGACTTCGCGCGAAGGTTCGTTATCTGCGAGGTTTTATTTAATAGCGCGGAACCCTATTTGTATTCTAAAAGAAAGGTAGCCCAAGTTATTGCTTCTAACAATAGATATTTGCAAATCCAAGATAATTATGTATTTCCCATCAAAATCGTTGCAGACGTTTTGGAGATTAGCCGGAACAAACGGATAAATAAACAGACAGACAAAAAAAAGTTTTGTTTATGTACCGTGTATCAAACTTTCTCAAAGTAGGTAATGCATTAAAATTAAAATTCGCAATAAAATGTTACAATATTGAATAATGCACGCTAATGAAAAATTAGAAAACTAAAAAAAAACTATGTGGTCTTACCACAGTCTTACGTCAATGGTCCTGTCCGCTGCGCCATGTATAAATAATAAAGAATTGCAATGGCTAACATTTATAATACTTGTTTTTAATATACTAATATTAATTAATAATGTGATTTAAGCTTAAAATATAATTTATTAATTTTTTTAAGAATAGATTTCTAATATTCGTAATTATCAGTACCTACTCGAGTCGAACCAAAAACAAAAAATCGATTAGCATAATTACAGTTGCACATCACTGCAATTTTAAAAAAAACAACAATGGTCAACATTTCGTCAATTTCTAACATAAATGAGTTGTGGTAATGAATATTCCGTGTAATTAGACCCGTGTTTGTAAATAACGTTAAAACCTGGGCATTTTCTTGTTGTTTACTATATTTTGGATGACATTTGTCATGTTTTTAATTTCAACTTAATGTTTTTATGTGATATTTGTATAAAGTAAAAAGTAAACACGCGCGATTGGCGCGAAGTTTCGACTTTGTGTATCAAAAACTTTGTTACCATTACTGATTTATGTTAAAATACGGATGAAATCGACGTACAATTAAATGATGAGTTATTTACTTCTCTTGTAGAGGAGAATGGATGTCAGAAATCAGTCTTTTTTATGTTTTTTAGCCTCGACTTCAACAGTCATCAAAATGGCGGTAACTGTGTTTTCACACATGTATTTTTAAGAGGTAAATTTATATAATCGCATGCTAAAACGAAAAGATTGAATGCCGCTATCATGTAGGCTTTTTATCAAACCGTCCTAATTAATGCTAACTCGTGAGATTCGACGACTAGCATGATCAATATTTACACTAATTGACTAGGATGGCGATACATCAATTCTCGGGTCCAAGTGGACGCGTTACCGAGCCGGCGGAGGTTTCTGTTTTCGGGTCCAATCGGATGCGCTCCCGAACTATACGGTTAAATCGGCATCGCATCGGCAGACGCTTTCGACGCATTTTACATAACGAGAGTGTTTATTACTAAAGGCAAAGGTATACCTACAAGGTTTGCTAAAACGAAATCTTTGTCTGGTTTATTATTAAAGTTCTCTACATTATTTATTCCTAGTGACTTCCTTCGCATCAAATTTAGTACATTATCCGAAGGGAACAGTTCATTTTTCCGAAATAAAAAAAGTAAACTTTATTCCAGACTATAATCTATCTCTGTGCTAAATTTCATCCAAATCTGACGTTCTGGCATGATTCGGTAACAAACATCCATCCATCGAAACCTTCGCAATAATAATAATAAATTATAATAGTAGTAAAATTAATAAATTGCGTATTTAAAAATACAGAATGAGAAGGAAATATAGACAAACATATATATCGGGGCCTAAAAATAGTCTTCTTCTTCTTATCGTGTGGGCAGTAAGGTCTAAGTAAGTAAGGTAACACCCTAGTGACAGAGTTTCTAAACCGCCTCAACGGCCTCTGACATGGTTACTGATGTCAGTGATGTCCAAGATAAACTTAGAAAGTACATATGAATTAGAAAAAGTCACATTGGTACTGGCCCGGTTGTGAACCCACATCCTCATGCACGAGAGGCGGGTGCCTTAACCACTGGGCCATCACGACACTCTTGACTCTTTTCGAATCAACTACCGTTTGCCTGCGACTTCGCCCACGTTGTTGCCGGTTTTCACCGGAAAAAAAGTAGGAAATCGCGGAAAAAAAGTAGCTTATATGGTCCTTTCTTGGGATTCAAACTTGACCCGTACCAATTTTCATCAAAATCGTTTCAGTGGTTTAGTCGCGAAAGACAGACAGACAGAATTACTTTCGCATTTTCGCATTTTTGGACAAAATATTTTTTTCTATTCATTCATTTTGAAATGAAAACAATAGGCCAAAACATTATTGACAGATGAAGTTAAAAAAAAAAACAAGAGAAGTAAGAGAAAAAGACAGAAGAGTAATGAAAGAAAACAAAAAAAGAGAGAGAGGTTAAAAAAGGTTTTCCGTAGTTATAAAAACCCCTTTGATAACAGAAAGGATTATTATTCTTAAACAGTTTATAAAATACCTGTCAGTTTACGAAATCTGCTCAATATTAGAAAGTCCGTAAGATAGGAAATCAAAATCCACAGTATTATTGTGAATACTGAAATAATTCTGTCTGTTGCGAACCCACAACCTCGTGCATGGGAGGCACCACTGGGCCATCACGACACTTCTTCAATTCTTCTTCTTTTTTCTTTCTTCTAAAAATAGTATAAGACTGCTATAACGAGCAACTAGCTTCAACTTTCTGACTAATTGACCGACTCTTTGAAATTCAAAAGTACCTGTAAGTGGTTCAATTACAATAAGTAAGTTAAGTTAAGAAAAGTTTATTAACCATTATTACAAAGTTTCCTTATAATTAGGTTAACATAATACAAACAAATCGGTAACTGTTAGCAGTTCGCATTTGTAGTAAAAAACAGTGGTCCCCAAACTTGGCGGTGCCTGTATCTTGGAGGCCAGATACCAAACCAGTGATACTTTGACTTGAACTACATCCAAAATGAATTAAACAAAAACCTCAGAATTAATAAGATTCTAAGCCGAGTTATATTTCTCAATGCAAGACGAATTTGTATAGGTATCTTACTCCAAGCTTAAGGCCTCATAACTATTTAATACCGTGGCTTACAGCTAATCCCACTCGATATTACGTAATACCAAACGTATAACATTCTCACATAAATAAACATAACATTAATTGCGAGCCAACTTGATATCACAGAGTAGCAGGCACGTGGAGTGCTAAGTCTCTTTTTCACTATAATTAATATCGAAGCCATACTGATGTTATTATGCTACGGGTTTTTCGAAAGAGATCGCTCGCCCCTGGAACGCAAAGGGCACAAGAAAGAACATGGATAGGTTTTTGTCAGTAAAAGTCGGAAACTCCCTCAAAAACGATGTGATGATTTACCATAAAAAAAATATTGATCTTATTATTTCTAGCACTGCAGATGTGCCTGAATTAGTTAGTTTTGAGTCCAAGGCGAATTTATTTATTTAAACTTTATGCAACAAAAACTACAAAGGCGGACTTAATGCCTTAGGCATTTTCTACCAGTCAACCAAATAATTGACTTTAGGAATTTTATATTATTGGGAATGGACTGGTGCAATGACGATGGAAAAAAAATCTGGTGGAGGTGTGTGCCTTGCACGCAGCCCCACCCGATTTTTTTTTTTCACTACTTTAACATGAAACGTTCATGTGTGCGAGGCGCTTTTAGTGTTAAAGACTAAAACCAATTTTTCGTATCAGTCCTAATTTTGTTTAACGTCGAAAAACATCTTTTTCTTTTTTTAAATAAGTGGGGTTATGCACTTCTTATAAAATTTGAACTTACCTAGTTACTTTCTAATGTAATCGTGGATTTATGTCAGTCTTCTACATCATTTTGTATTGTCACTCCATGAATTATCTCCTCAATGTACGTAACCAACGAAATTGACGTGACGTAGCTTATTTGTCATCAAACTATCCGCCATTGTGTTATGGCGTGATACGAACACACCCTGTATTTAACCTCGCCCTATACAGCGTGTAATTATGTTAGGCGTACAAAATTAGGCTCGAGTTGGAAAGTTTATTGATATTGTACCTAATAATAATAGGCCAAATTACACATACATGATGTCAGGCTTGTAGTCTCAAAGGATTTGACAGGAGCGTAGCTATCTGTTTGTAGTAATGTACCGCGGCCCTGGAACCCAAAGGGAGAACACAGATGGGTTATAGTCATTAAGAGTCTGACACTCCCTTCCGCTCCCAGAGCGCCCAGAGCGAAAGAAGTCATTTGATGATTTCCATCAATTAGAAAATTAAACTGTAGTAGTAGTAATATATGAGAAATATTGAACGTATTTGCCAGTACTACCTTCTGTTTGCGACTTCGTCCGCGTGAATGGTTTACTTCGGACGCTGACAAAGACGCGTTTTGAATAGTAACCTATGTCGTTGTTTAGATCCCCCTCTCTCTCTCTCTTTTTTTCTTGTTATTTTTTCTTACTCTTCTGTCTTCTTCTCTTACTTCTCTTCTTTTTTTTTAACTACTTTTGTCAATAATGTTTTGGCATAAATTGTTTTCATTTCAAAATGAATGTATAGAAAAAAATATTTTGTCCAAAAATGCGAAAGTAATTCTATCTCTCTGTCTGTCTTTCGCGACTAAACCACTGAAACGGTTTTGATGAAAATTGGTACGGGTCAAGTTTGAATCCCAAGAAAGGACCATATAAGCTACTTTTTTTCGCCAAACATTTACGTGGGCGAAGTCGCGGGCAAACGGTAGTAGATACGAAAAGAGTCGAGAGTGTCGTGATGGCCCAGTGGTTAAGGCGGCCGCCTCTCGTGCACGAGGATGTGGGTTCACAACCGGGCCAGTACCAATGTGACTTTTTCTAATTCATATGTACTTTCTAAGTTCGTTCGTATGGTCGCTCCATGTAAAACACTGGTATTCGGCTGCGGTTCCGGTTAGACTGGAAGCCGACCCCAACATAGTTGGGAAAAGGCTAAGCAGATGATGATGTACTTTCTAAGTTTATCTTGGACCATCGCTGACATCGGTAACCATGTCAGAGGCCCTTGAGGCGGTTTGGAAACTCTGATGCTAGGGTGTGTGGGGTCGTTAGACCTTCTGCTTACATGATAAAGAAGAAGACGAAAAGAGTTGTAATAGATACCTATTTATTTAATGACGCTGTTTTTCCAGAAATATTTTGGTAGTTATTTGCGTGCTACCAAAGTAAAGTAGGACTATTGTATTATATTCTGCTAGGTGATCTACTTACATACATAAATGTGGAACGTGAACATACATTATTTGCAAAAAGTATGTTATGTGCATATATGTAGGTCTACGTATCCATTTTCATGTTGGTTGGTAAACAAAAACTAAAGCCCGCAGTGTGTTGTACAATCCTGACACACTTTTTGCTTTAAAAACATTTCTATCCATACCATTTATGTATATATTTATTATTAGGTATATGTTAAGTATCTGCACTTTAATACGGTGTGTAAGGGACCATACACCATCACGTCTGTATTCCCCGAAGGGTTAGGCAGAGGTGTACCAATGTTCACCCACAGTTTGCCGGTATATTTAGGTCCCATGTAATAGGGGGCGAGCCTATTGCCATTAACCAGGCACAAATCCAAACTCCGAGCTGCTACTGAGATTTTCATAGAAAAACCCAATAACACTTTTTGCTCGACCTGGGAATCGAACCTAGGACCTCTAGCGTAGCAGTCGTGCTTAGGACCACTAGGCTAACGAGGCAGTTAGGTGTAAGGGATATCTATCCTTAAACTTCGTCAGTGTACTCAGAACACTACTCTGACTTCAGAACAAGTGGAATTTCTTGCAGGAAAATTTTGTATTTTTTCCTTTTCGGCAGATCAAGTTTGAAAAATTGGCCTGTTACTTTTTTAGTCGTCCCTAATGGCAATAACGATATTTGTTGACCTAAAACAAGGGCAAAATACTTTTTTTTACCAGCCGCTGAAGACGATACAATAAGAATAAGAGCAATTTTTCATTTAGCAGAAAAGTTTTAAAAACCTCCATATCGATTTACTCGTGTTTTTCATATAAAAATCTTGTTGTCTGGTACTCAGTCCGGAATAAAGAATTCATGGTTTCAGTTAGGCATAGATGTCCCTTACACCCAATATATTAAAGCTGAAGATTAAGATTTTGGCTGTTTGTATAAACGAGAAATCTTTAGAACTTATAGTCGAATTGGGAAAAAAACTTTTTTTATACCTATGATAGCCACATTCATGAGATGTATCATAGGCTATAACATCACGCTGCAACACATGGGTGCGGAGCAGTAACCAAAAACTTAACCTAACGCGGGTAAAATCGCGGTGTATCGTAACCCATAAAATCTAGTGATTTTCCGATAAATCCCTGGATTTAATAACGGAATAATAATGAGGATCCATTTTAGTATAGTTGTAAATAAACTGCTGACTCCATATCTGGCAGATACGACAAAAAAAACCCAACACTTGACTTATAAGCCTTGAAATTGCTGATCGAGGCAAAATATTCAACACCTAGTATGCAAAAAAATCTAGTGGATCTGCGCAATGGCGCGGGAAATCGCTCTTGAAGTAATTCTTGCGATACTGTTGCCTACTTGATATCAAGAGGGTAACTTATTTTGCAAGAAGGAAAGGAAGGAATAAGGTTTATATTTGTGTGGTATTTATTAAGTGTGTAGTAGATTTTATAATAATATATTAGCATTGTGTTCTAGGTTAATTATTGTAATTGGTGTGTAACCGTTTTAATCCTTACTAATATTATAAATGCGAAAGTAACTCTGTGTGTCTGTCTCTTCTTCACGCCTAAACCACTGAACCGATTTCAATGAAATTTGGTACAGATATAGTAGTAGTAGTCTGGGACCCGAGAAAGGACATAGGATAGTTTTCATCCCGGAAATCCCCAGGGAACGGGAACTATTATTCCACGCGGACGAAGTCGAGGGCAAAAGCTAGTTAACTATAAATAAATAAAACATAAATAAATTTGATGGAGGATTTAGAGCATAAGTGAACCTATTAATTAATCTTACTACTATAACAAATGCGAAAGTTTGTTTGGATGGATGTTTGTTACTCAGTCACCTAATAGTAGTAGTGCCCTTTGTGAAGGAGCCCGTCCGGGGAAGAACTACCATCATATCTATTTCTGCCACAAAGCAGCGTTGATGTGTTCCTTTTTGAACGGTATAGGTGCACGTGGGTCATTACAACTTTGACGCTGGGATGGCAACACATTTGCAAGGCCTCTGGTATTGCAGATGTCTATAGGCAGCGGTGACCACTTAACATCATGTGGGCCGTCGGCTTGTAAGCCATATAACGATATAAAAAATAATGAAACCTTTCTGCTATTATAAATGTGAAAGCTTGGAAGTTTTTTGCCAGAATAAAATTTTTACTAATGAAAGATCGAACCCAGCACCTCACGCGCAGCAGTCGCGCTTGTAACCCCGAAACCAACGAGGTAGTCACTAGCTATTCAACTTAGCATTAGCTAAACTTTAATTACATTAGCCTCTAGTAAGGTAGGAAGCATTAGTCAGCAAAAAGCCAAACCGTGTTCAATGGAGCAGTAAATCACAGTTCATAAAGTAAGCTCACTAGGTAAGCGATTGGTGAAGTTTGCAAAGTTTGAAACACTGAACTTAAGTACTAAATACGTACGTGAACTTGCTCGTTAATATTTTATACTTGGTATTAGTGGCGTTTATCCCTGAGGTTGGGCAAAAAGTGTTATTGGGTATTTCCATTACGATTTTCTCAATAGCAGCCTGGATTTTAGAAGTTGGTGGTGTGATGCCCCCATGTCTTGGAAAGCACATAAAGCCGTTGGTCTTCCGCCTGATCTTTCCTCGGTTATGTCTGGTTGCCGTCCCATCGGACTGTGAGGCTGGACCGGTTTTGACAAGACTTTCACCTGGTGTTGACATCATCATCATCATATCAGTCGCAGGTCGTCCACTGCTGGACATAGGCTTCCCCAGAGATTTCCAAAAGGACCGGCTGGAAGTGGCCTTCATCCAACTAATATAGAAAGGAGCAATTTAGGCTATTTTTTATTTTAGAAAAAATAATTTAGGTTTCACTTAAAAATAACCCTGTGATAACCGAAATTAACGCGAACTGCAATGGTTTAGATATGAACGTTTCGTTGAATATTGTTTGATTACAAAGACAGTTCTATAGAATCATTAGTACAGCATGTTTGCTAACCAAAAATCAAGTGTTTCATCATCGTACACCACAGACAAGTCGCTTCAGCTATTTTCACAGCTTTGTTATCTATTACCCAACCATGATAATAATTATAATGATGACAGTCACAAATTGTCATTAAATTTAAGTAAATTTTAGGAGTCAGCCATGTCGAAAATCGTTTCTGATCAGCCTTATTTAGTTGATTTGTGGTTGTCCCCAAACGGGGAGGGCTTTTGTAACAAAGCGCTGTGTCATCAAAAGGAGGACTTGTGAAAGTGACTACAATTGGAATTCGAATAGTATCTTGTAATTAAGTCCGATAATAATAATATCTGTTCATTACCAATAAGTATATTTATTTTAAACTTACTAAGTATATTATTATAATAATTAAATTACAAACTACGTACCTACAGTTTATTAAAAAAAAGGGAAGCTCATAGGGCATCAAAAAACTCTTCAGCATCGCTGTCAATGGTACAAGTGCCCAAAAGGCTGGCAGTATTGTCACGTAGTATACCATAATATCTCTTTAGTTCGTTTGTAAGAATATAAACGCAGGATGATTGAGAAAATTTGTGTTTAAATTAATTAGTCCTAGAATGACGGCATGGTCTAGCTAGTGGTTGGTTGATGGTTTAGGCGCTAGCCTCTCATGCTTGACGTTGTGTGTTCAAAACCGGGCAAGTACCAATGTGACCCTATTTCATATGTAATTTCTAAGTTTATCTTGGACATCTCTGACTTCGGTAAAGGGAAACATCGTGAGGAAACCTGGACTTATAATGAATATAAGTCTGAAATTCCCAATTTGCCCTAAGCAAGCATGTTGATAAATGCCCGTGCATTCTCTGTATGAGAATAGGCCTTTGCCCTGCAGTGGGATAATAATAGGCTGGTGTTATTCATTTAGTCCTATTTACGACTTTTGTAAATTCAATCAATATTCCATTCATATTCAGTTTTTTAGTACACTATAATATCTCCTGCGTACTTGTCCAGTGACCTTATTGGTGAGGTTCTTCAGAAAGGTCAGGTGCGCAGCACTCGTAACCGACGTGCTTGTATGACCAGATATATGAATGTGGACGAGGCGAAAGGAGTAAGAATCGTAGCAGGTAGCGTTCGGTGGTTTCTGCCTACCCCCATGGGAAAAAGGCGTGAGTTTATGTATGTATGTACTTGTCTAGTCTTCATTAAGATTAGTCGCCGTCACTGAAATTGGTATGAGAATATTACACAGACGCCTTTAAAATAACAAAACCAATTCATTTCCATTTAAACAAAAGTTGCAAAGTCACACTTTTGATTAGCAGATTGCCGCTTTCTTCCCCAACGGCTTAATAGTACGAAATTATTTCAAGTTAATTCCACGTAACCGACCAACGATTCATTAGTTTTGATTGACGCTATCGGTGCTGTCTTACCTTTGTAAATTGTATGCTTCAGCGAATAGAGTTCGTTATTCATTGCTATGTTTTATTATTTTTCTTTTCTGTTACAAATAATCATGATTTCGTTTCTACTTAAGTGGGTAAGTAATGAGTGCGGTTATCGTCAGTGACTACTTCATTTATTAGGTAGTTATGTGGTTGGATAAACAATTTTATTGTAATTTATGTATTCGTTTGGAAAAAAAATATTTCTATAACTGTTCATATCGGTTATAAATAACCTTTGTGTTAGATTTAGTTATTTGATTATATTTACATCTAAAGTTTTAGTTGTACGAATTTGATATTGGAAACCATTGTGAAAAAAAGGAATTAAAAGGAGCGTAGATTTTCTGTGTCGGCGAGAACGGTCCTAAGCGTGACTGCTGCGCTAGAGGTCTTGGGTTCGATTCCCGGGTCGAGCAAAAAGTGTTATTGGGTTTTTCTATGAAATTCTCACTACCTGCTCGGAGTTTGGATTTGTGTTCGGTTAATAGCAATAGGCTTGCCCCTATTACATGGGATCTAAAAGATCATACTGGCGAACTGTGAGTGTATGTATATTGGTACACCTCTGCCTAACCCTTCGGGAAATACAGGCGTGATGGTATGTATGTATTTAAAATCCAGACTTCACAGACTTCCTACGTGGCGAACTTGACCGCACAAAAAGCAGACGTCTGCGCAAGTCCTACCTACAACTAAAGACAGTACTAGAATAGAATAGTTCTTTATTTGCACAGAAAGTAGGTACAAGTTGTAGATAGAAGTTAAGTTTAAAATAATCCTTAACTGCCCCGTTGGTCTCGTGGTCGCAAGTGCGACTGCTGTGCAAGGGGTCCCGGGTTCGATTCCCAGGTCGAGCAAAAAGTTATAGGGTTTTTCTATGAAATTCTCAGTAGCAGCTCGGAGTTTGGATTTGTGCCAGGTTAATTGCAATAGGCTCTCCCCCTATTACATGGGACCTAAATATACCGGCGAACTGTAGGTGTAAAATGGTACACCTCTGCCTGACCCTTCGGGGAAAACAGGCGTGATGGTATATGATCCTTATACTAACTACATTTGTATTGAATGCTCGCAGTTTCTTCAAACAACTCTCAAACAACAATAGCACTCCAAACACATAATTGGCAAATCTTTATCTTCCACTTCCCGTTATCGTCAAAAAACAGCAAATTGTCAAACACTTACCGAAACCATTTCAGTTCCAATGTAAACAGCAAATACTTGAAGGAAAACGCTCAAAAAAGTTAAGGTACGAAGTGTCATGCAAAACTCAGTCCCATAGGGCAATGTTCCATTTCTTATAAATGAAGTTAAAAGGGTACCTCAGTCCCTTGAGGTGCAACTTGGTCGCAAACATCGAAGGGTCCAAAGGATCCGCGAAACGTTATCTAAATTAAAAAATTGGGTACACTTTGTGTGAAGCTGTTTGATTTGTATTTTTGGAGAGGTTCCTGGGAAAGTAGGAAGTTTTTTTTATTATTTACTAGCTTTTGCCCGCGACTTCGTCCGCGTGGATTAATAGTTTCCGTTCCCGTCGGATTTCCGGGATGAAAACTATCCTATGTCCTTTCTAGGGTGCCAGACTATATCTGTACCAAATTTCATTGAAATCAGTTCAGTGGTTTAGGCGTGAAGAAGAGACAGGCAGACAGAGAGACAGACAGAGTTACTTTCGCATTTATAACATTAGTACGGATTTATTTAAACTTTAAAAAAAGTACAAACACGGAGTTAATGCATCTAATATCATTGGTTGGCAAATAAGCTGTCAGCCACCTGATGTTAAGTGGTGACAGCTGTCTATAGATATCTACAATACCATAGGCCTTGCAAATGCGTTGCCATCCCAGAGACAGAGTTGAAATGGCTCACGTGCCTATAATTACATTGGCACCCTTCAAACCGGAACACAACAACGCCGCTTTGTGGCAGAAACAGTAATGGTGGTCGTACTTCCCCGGACAAGGTTCTTTACAATGAGCTCTAATATACTACTACTACTACTACTGAGAATTATTATTTTGTGTTCTTTTCAGCTAATTCCATTCAGCCGTTAAATTGTAAAAGAGTAATAAACTGCCCCGTTGGTCTAGTGGTCGCAAGTGCGACTGCTGTGCAAGGGGTCCCGGGTTCGATTCCCAGGTCGAGCAAAAAGTGTTATTGTGTTTTTCTATGAAATTCGCAGTAGCAGCTCAGAGTTTGGATTTGTGCCCGGTTAATGGCAATAGGCTCGCCCCCTATTACATGGGACCTAAAATATACCGGCGAACTGTAGGTGTACATTGGTACACCTCTGCCTAACCCTTCGGGGAATACAGGCGTGATGGTATGTTATAGTAACAAACATCCATCTATCCAACCTCACAAACGTTCGCATTTACAATAGTAATGCGATATTACAACATAATAAAGCCATAGGACTCTCTAGTACAAAAATGCTACATTTATTGCAAATATCTCTGTGTGCCTCCACATCTAGGTTGCATAGCGGAACAAATTGCAACACGAGACTAACACTTACGCCACAATTTATGTCGCAGACTAAAAGCTTCGAATGTGTGCGTGAAGTATTCTCAAGATGACAAACGTTAGTGAACTGGAAAAATATGTCAAGAAGATAGAACCAAATGGCTTTCGATTATAGAAAAAAAAAAGTGTGTTATGTTTGACATCCTTGTTCCTTTTGTAAAAGAATATTCCTGAGGTCGTTGAGGAAAAGTGTGTCTAGGTACCTACTTGGTATTCGCCTCATGCTTTGACTGTCATTCCTGAGACGTAAAGACATTATACTTATGTTACACACTAGGTTTTTATGTGTATCACTAGGTAGGTATAGTTTTATAAGCGCGGCTATTGCGCGTGTGGTCCTGGGTTTTCAAGGGCGGGCAAAACGTGTTATTAGGTTTTCTATTAGGAATTTGTCAGTAACAGCTTGGAGTATGGAAGTTGGTGGTGTGATACCACTGATCATAATTAATTTAGGTCAAAAATTTTCACCCGTATGACGAATCTTTTCTTTGTTTTTTTTTTACTTTTGCGTACGTAGCGGGATAGTGCAAATAATAATTGTCATCGGTAAATCCTTACTAATATTATAAATGCGAAAGTAACTCTGTCTGTCTGTCCGTCTGTCTGTCTGTCTGTCTCTTCTTCACGCCTAAACCACTGAACCGATTTCAATGAAATTTGGTACAGATATAGTCTGGGACTCGAGAAAGGACATAGGATAGTTTTCATCCCGGAAATCCCCCGGGAACGGGAACTATTAATCCACGCGGACGAAGTCGCGGGCAAAAGCTAGTCATTCATAATTTAAAGCTATGAAAGTGCGATGTTATTATATTTCACATAAGAGTGCTTTACATTCATAAATGAGTGTGTTACGATTACGTAACATTATGTTATTGAATTATTTTGTATGAAAAATGAAAATATGCCAGTTGATTTATAGATACCCTAGAGTTATGGGATATAAAAAAAAAACAGGTATATGTATTCATGTATATTTGACGTGTATTTTGTATATTCATGTTTTTACAGAGATAAAAAGTGACCTTATTTTGTACTATACAGAATGCATTTTTGAGACGGGTCACTAAGGGCTGGTATCTTAGCCGTTGTAGTTAAAGGAAAACTTTCCTAGGAGATCCATAACTTTTTAAAATATTCTATTTATCTGCATTCACAGATTTTGGGAAATGTAGACAGAGAAAAACAAGAAAAAAAAAACGACGGGTTGCACTCCGGGAGTGCGGGCAGAAGTGAAAACTTGAATATTAACGTTGTGCATTTTTGATATTTTGGAATGGTTAGGGAATAATTTTGCACGAATTGCTTTAATTATCAGTATAAAAGTACTATCATTTATGTGGTATAATACAATATCTATTCATTGCGCTATCGTACACAAATATTTGATCAGGTGACGTGTCCTGACGCGAGTTTAATTTTTTTTTACCCATTACAAAAAAAGTGTACAACGCCGCTAAAGAAGTTTTCACTTCAATTTTTTTTTTTACCGGTCAATGCTTTTTCATACTGTGATCAAAATACTCTATGAGACCATTTAAGGTATGAGTAGGTACTGATTTTGTACGAAAAAATGTTGGTCACCACACTCAAAATTCCATCCTATTTATAGAAACTCTGTATAATCGCATAATGTGTGGGCTCTACCTGATAAGCTCGTTCCCAATGTGACGACCCGGCCATTCACCTTGGCTTCATAATCCTTTTTGCGGACGCCTCCTAAACACAAAGGAGTATCCTATTCAAAATCGAGATCCGAATACTAATATGATATTCGAATACTAAATTAATATTCTAATGTTAATAATTCCTTTTAGTATTTCCAACGTGCCAAATGCAACACCTACTTCCAATTAGAGTAATTAACAAACTCCTAGGAACTATCAATTTAAATAATGTTTCCAGTTAATAATATCGTGACCTACATTTTGTTTAATTATGGCTAGGTAATTACCGTCTCACTTCAACACCCGACTAATTTGTCCAACAACTATGTTATAATTAGTTCAGAAAAAAATCTGGTAATATGTCGTTGAACGTGTGAGTTCGTATGATTAATGATTTTGTTGGAGTACTGAATTGAAATGTTGTTTTAGTACCTACATTGTTTCATTTAGTGAAAATGTAACAAAAAAAACCAGGTTCGTTACTTGAACTTGTTTTGTTATCACGTCTCGTGAGTAAAGCAAATAGTTTGTTTAGAATTAAAAGAATGATTGGTACATATTTATACTGCCCCGTTGGTCTTGTGGTCGCAACATGCGACTGATGAGCATGGGGTCCCGGGTTCCATTCCCAGGTCGGGCAAAAAGTGTTATTGGGTTTTTCCATTAGGAATTTCTCAGTAGCAGCCCGGAATTTGGAAGTTGGTGGTGTGACACCCCCGTGCCTCGGAAAGCAAGTAAAGCCGTTGGTCCCGGCTGTCATTCGTAGATCTTTAACAGTCGTTACGGATAGTCAGAAGCCAAAAAATCTGTCAACCAGTCTAACCAAGAGGTATCGTGTTGCCTAGTTACTGGGTTGTGGAGGTCGGATAGGCAGTCGCTCCATGTAAAACACTGGTATTCAGCTGCATCCGGTTAAGCTGGAAGCCGACCCCAACACAGTTGGGAAAAGGTTAAGCAGATGATGATTCGTACATATTTCATATTAATGCGAAATACGAGCCTCTACCCACGATTTCGTTTGCGTCACATTTAATATATTATAACATCTTTATGCACGTTATATAAAATACACAGTACAATGGCGGAGTTAATGTCTTGGGCATTTTCTACCAATCTCACTTAAGGTGATGCAGAGACAAAACGTTATAATTTATGTAAAAAAAAACACTAAACATATTTAGCGCTAAATGTGTTTAAATTATAATTTTATGTCTGTCAACCTCTAACAATGTGACAGGGATGCAATGATGTTCTAAATACGTTTAGGCACTAAATGTATTTAGTGATTTTGGTGAAAGTGGGCCTTAATATTATAGGTAGGTTAGTATTATAGGTAGGTGCTGTTCAAGGGGTCTCGGGTTCGATTCCCGGGTCGAGCAAAAAGTATTATTGGGTTTTTCTATGAAATTCTCAGTAGCGGCTCGGAGTTTGGATTTGTGCCCGGTTAATGGCAATAGGCTCGCCCCCTATTACATGGGACCAAAATATACCGGCGAACTGTGGGTATATATTGGTACACCTCTGCCTAACCCTTTGGGGAATACAGGCGTGATGGTATTTGGTAGGTAAGTACCTGCTCACTATTTATCATTACACAAACTACTTAGGCTAGTTAAACAGTGGAATTCTGCGGAGTTTTGTAAAGTGAGCGTAAAATAATGCTTCATGAAAATTAATGAACTCGTGCCTAAGTGATTTATTTCATAATGTATTTCTATTTACTTCCGAGAACTTTATGAATATTATGATAAATCTTGTCTTTTATTAAAAATGTTTTTGCAAAGTTTTGTCGTCAGCCAAAGTATTTGCATACTTATGCTATGTAACACTTGTTTAATTTTGTTTCTTATTTAATATAACGGTCATTATGCGGTAAAGATGGGTACTGAGTAGAGTAATATGCAATTTAATTATTTTGGAACATTTTTGTAATGAGTTGACAAACACTAACACCATAATGGCTAAAGAGAAAAACATGGTAAATAGGAAATACTAGCTTTTTCCCGCAACTTAATCCGCGTAAATGTCGTTATAATTAAAATTCAAACATGACTCGAAAGACACGTGGCGCCATCTATTATCATAAGAATGTTATCGTTGTTTTTCTCGGGAACACTACGTTTTTTCGAGGTGAAAGGTACCTTATGCCCGTTTCTGTTCACTTAACAACGTATTTGCACAATTTCAGGTCGTTCGCTTCAGCGATTTATGCATGAAAAGGTTACAAACAAATAAAGAAACTGACAACAACTAGTTTGAATGTTCCTATTGAAACATTACCCTAATTATCCACGCAATTCTCTTCCTATTTTTTTTTCGTTTTATACGCGTTCCTGATTTTTATGTTACTCATAGAAGGAATTGGTTCCAATCGCAGTTTGCCATACAAATGAACAACCGAATTTTAGTTGTATATTTAGAGCTTTTAGTAAATACAAAAAATATAGTACCTACGGATTTTATTTATGCGGGCAGCTGAATATTGCAAATACTTTGAGCAAACAACGACGAAGCTTTTCAATGGGTGTAGATTGATTGAGCATTTTATTTGCACGCTCACGTTGCATTATTATATCGAAAGAGCAATGGGCTACGAGGCAGGGTGAAAACTCAAACACGTAAAACGGTACAACACAAAAGCCAAGCTATACGTAATATTGTGCTTGATACAAAAGGAATATAAAAATGGTAGTATAAAAATGATAGTTCTAGAGAAAAAGTATACGAGTACAATACTAGGTTGTACCCGCGACTTCGTCCTAGTAAATGTCGGTTCTCGCGAATAAAAAGTAGCCTATGTTCTTTCTCGAGGCTTAAACTTCTTACCCCGTACCAAATTTCATCAAAATCGGTTTAGTTGTTTAGTCGTGACAGCTGAACAGACAGACAGAGTTACTTTCCCATTTATAATATTAGTATGGATTATTATATTGCTGTCCGTCAGACGCACCATGGATGGACCAATCAATGCTGCTATATCTCCTCGCTAGCTTTTTCTCATTTTTGCCACGACCAATATTTTTTAATTGCAGGCGTGAAAAATATTTCTATTTTACTTTTTTAAATCAACTAAAAATGTCACAAAAACGAAATTCCGAGTCACAATCTAAATCTCCCAAATCTAAAACACAATTCCATTAAACAATGAATTACTTTTTAATCGTTCTGTGCAAAGTAAAAAGGTTTTTGTACAAGGTTACACAACAAAAAAAGAGGAAGAAAAACCTTTTTAAATGCTCTGAACACATTAGTGTAATAGGGGTTAGGTCACGCTCCGCGCGAGACACCGGAATTGTAATGAAACCTTCAATTAGGAACACAAATAAATGAAACACGTAAATATATGTAGGAATCAGCTTTTAATATAATTTGGTGATATTGTTGGCAAAGCACCTTGGCAAGCGTAACACCTCCATCGACAAGGTGGATGGGCGACCTGATTAAGACCTCAGGAACACGCTGGATGCAGACCACTTCCAACCGATTTTTTTGGAAATCTATGGGGGAGGCCTATGTCCAGCAGTGGACGTCCTGCGGCTAATAAGATGATGATGATGATGACGATTTCAATGATCAGAATGAATGGAATGAAACTGAAGTAAATAAACTGGTTGATGAATGTAAAAAATAGGGTCAAGTGTTAAGTAATAAATAATTAAAAGGCTTATAATTATTTTTGTTTGCTAGAGGTAAACTCTGGAAGTCCTATCTCGATTCCAAAAAAATTTTCATTGATAGAAGGGTATGCCGGTTGTCATAGGCCCTAAAAAAAAAGTGAAAGTAGAATGATTAAACCAATTAATTCAAGTTATCATAACCAATTCAATCTCGGAACAGTCATCATCTGCCTAGGCTTTTCCCAACTATGTGTGGGTCGGCTTCCAGTCGAACCAGATGCAGCTGAATATCAGTATTTTACATGGAGCGACTGCCTATCAGACCTCCACAACCCAGTAATGGGTAATACGATACTCTTGGTAAGACTGGTTGTCAGACTTTCGGGCTTCTGACTAACAGTAACGACTGTCAAAGATCTACAAATGACAGCCGGGACCAACGGCTTTACGTGCTTTCCGAGGTACGGAGGAAACTCGCTATGATAAATGGTCACCCATCCACAGACCAACCTCGGCAAGCGTGGCTTAACCCGGAAGATCGGTCTATGCGGCTGTAATTATTTAGCCACGAGCTTTTACTATTGCCGATTGTCATGGGCCGTAAAAACAAAGGAAAGTAGAATGATTAAACCAATTAATTCAAGTTATCATAACCAATTCAATCTCGGAACAGTAAAGCCATACAATTAAATTCTCGTACAGATAAACACGCAAGTCAATCTTCTCCACGAAAACTTTCCCCAGAAAACTTCCTAAGGTTTTTCTTTACCTTTTAATTCGGGAGCTGTCAACCTGATTCCTACCTTGAGAAAGGATGAAGTTTTGATAAAAATGGATTGAGATCGACCCTCAGAGGTACTCGTAACCGATCGACGCCAATAGGGTTGTTACTTCGAAAATAAAAATAGATATTGGTTATTTTATGAGATAAAATTTGTTGATAGATTTTTGCGTTGTTGGTAAATAGCTTGAAGAATATTTTGTGTCATGAATGTATGTACTCGTAAGTAGCGTGCTTGTATGAACGTGGACGAGGCGAAAGGAGTATGTAAGGGTCGAAACAGGTGGCGTTCTGTGTTTCTGCCTACCCGCATTGGAAAAAGGCGTGATTTTTAATTAAAATACTTGTATTTTATTTTCTAACTTAAACCTAATTCCAAAATTGACTATATTATTATGCAAAGAAGAAATAAACAAACAAATATACAATATTATGTATCGAATACACCTTTTAAAAATATCATATCTTGAAAAATATAGTACCTATGTGAAGTATTTTGAAAAAGGAATACCAAAAAGAGCAACATCCGTCCAAGCTTATTTTAATTATCTCATTTTAGCATAATTAAAAAAAACTAATCAAGTTAGTTGAGTCTCCGTCCACAGACTAAATACATAAAAGGTTCAAAATGGCTTTTGAACCCTGTCCGAGCCTTTTATGTATTAAGTAAAAGAGTTGATTTTCAATGTAACACAGTAGAGCCCACTTTTACGTTGCGGAATTTCTTCGAAAGAGTTACCGCGGCCCTGGAACGCAAAGGGCACTAGGAGGAACACGGATGGGTTTTAGTCAGTAAGAGTCTGACACTCCCTTCCGCTCCGCCTAGGGTGGAAGAAGTCATTAGATGATTTCCCATCCTTAAAAAAGAAGGGCCCATTTTTATCGAATCACTAAATACATTTAGTGCCTAAATGTATTTAGAACATCATTGCATCCCTGTCACATTGTTAGAAAATGACAGAGACAGAATGATAATTTAAACACATTTAACGCTAAATATGTTTAGTTATAAACCGGCCGGTCTATTTAGGCCGGCCGGCCTAAAAATACCGGCGAACTGTGGGTGTACATTGGTACACCTCTGCCTAACCCTTCGGGGAATACAGGCGTGATGGTGATGGTATGTTTAGTGATTTTGGTGAAAGTGGGCCTAAGAGAGACAGAAAGTGAGTTGGCAGATTTGTCTCACACTTAATTTGTTACATTTCTCCACATAAGTATTTATAACAATATTTTAGTTTTGTTCCTGAATCTACTGCGTTTTGTCAATGCATCACCCTAAGGTAGACTGGTAAAAAATTCCTAAGACATTAAATCCGCCTTTATACAGTGTATTTTTTATATTATGTTCATAAAGTTTAATAAATAACTAATATTTTCGTACCTTTAATGTTTAACAGCTAGACCCTAGCAAAAGCCGGGATTATTAACGCCCGGCAGAAGGCGTTCATGAATAGGCTTTAGAATACAGACTTTAATATCTTAAAATAAAATCAGATTTTAGATTGAACTCATTCATAAAAATAATTTTGAAGATTTATTGAAATTGGAATCAAATAGTCTTGACTTGTCAAAATATTAAAATTCGAAGACCGTTCGTTGTTTGACAAAGAAAAGAAAAAAATTATATTAAGCCAGTTGCTTTTCTGATGGGTACCGATTTACTGCCCGATCTTATAGAAATCGGTCAAAAATCGGCTCGATAATCGGCCAAAAAATTGGTCATGTGCGGAGACGCTTAGACTGGTTTAACAAAATACCACTCGTGTACACAACAAGGTCAAAATACATTATTTTCCATTAAAAACGAGTCAAAAACTTTGCCACACACATCTCAACTGCATACACGTTTAAATGAAAAACGAATGGTTTTCAAGAGCTTTTAAACTTTATATATTCGCCGGCACAAGTTGCCAGTGAAGTTTTAAAATGTTGCCATATATTAATTTACGTTTCGGCTACTCAGTACAGTGAGTGTGAAAACTGTTTCGGTCTATTCTATTTTTGAACATTTTATTTTTTTATAGTGTGTTTTGTCTGGTTTTGCTTTTAAGTTAATAGTTTTTTTTAACATTTCTAAATATTTATTTCATTTGGACCATCAAAGTTAAAACTAAATAATAATTAAATTAAAACTATGTACAGTTAAAATAAAAAAAGTAAGGTCATAGGGCGTCAAAAAACTCATCATCAGTTAATAGTTGTTTTATTTTATTTTCTTTTCTAAAAATTAGGTACATCTATACAATCGTGATAGTATAATACTGACAGTTTTTTTAATTAAAAAAGAAAAATTTCTACTATTATAACCGCGTAAGTTTGTGAGAATGGTTGGATGTTTGTAACTCATTCACGCTTAAACGGCTGAACAAAATTAGGTGAAATTTAGCACGCAAAAAGATATTAATTTAGCTAAAAATATAGAAATGTAAGTCCTATTTTTGTGTTCCAGTGGGATTGTTTAGAATTTTTACTACAATCTGAATTCTACGCACACAACGAATAAGGTGAAGCTTTTTTTTTTTTTTTTTTATAGACGGGAAATCATCAAATAACTTCCCCCGCCCTGGGCGGGGCGGGAGGGAGTGTCAGACTTTTACTGACTAAAACCCGTCTATGTTCCTTCATGTGCCCTTTGCGTTCCGGGGGCATGGTATCTCTTTCGAACAACCCGCAGCCCCGACAGATAAGGTGAAGCTGCGGGTAGAAGCCAGAAAAAAATAGTGTATACATACCATCACGTCTGTATTCCCCGAAGGGTTAGGCAGAGATGTTCCAATGTACACTCACAGTTCGCCGGTATGTTTAGGTCCCATGTAATTGGGGGCGAGCCTATAGCCATTAACCGGGCACAAATCGTAACTCCGAGCTGCCATTGAGAATTTCATAAAAAACCCAACAACAATTGCTCGACCTGGGAATTGAACCCAAGACCTCTAGCGTAGCTGTCGCTCTCAGGAGCAAATGGCTAACGTGTCAGTCCCAGAGTCAGTCAGACAGTTTGAAGAAAAGCATTTAAAAAGCTTGTCTGCTGAAACGATAGACAGTTATAAATAGATCAGCCGAGTTTAAAATGGCGCAAAGGTGAGTTCGGGATGTCCGTCTGCAAACGGCTTTATTTATAAACTCATCGTATTTTGTACCGCGAGGAGTGCCTGAAATAAAGCCTATATTTAGCCCGGTATTTCGCTTATAAACTGTTTTGGTTGACTGCCTCGGTAGCCTAGTGGTTCTAAGCGCGACTGCTACGCTAGAGGCATTGGGTTCGATTCCCAGGTCGAGGAAAAGTGTTATTGGGTTTTTCTATGAAATTCTCAGTAGCAGCTCGGTGTTAGAATTTGTGCCCGGTTAATGGCAATAGGCTCGCCGTATATTACATGGGACCTAAAACATACCGGCGAACTGTGGGTGTACATTGGTACACCTCTGCCTAACCCTTCGGGGAATACAGGCGTGATGGTATGGATGTAACCCATCAACACTTTGCTCGACCTGGAAATCGAACCTAAGACCTCTAGCGTAACAGTCGCGCTTAGGTCCATACAAGCTAACTAAACAAACAAGTGAACAAATATTTGTTTACAACCAAATACTGCGTTAACCGTGTCCTAATTATTTTTTTATAAAAAATAATATGAGAAATGTAATATTCTATCCGAGTTAGTCACATGTACTTCGTAGCGGCCGATATCTGCTACGACAACGTAGCGGTTACGCCTGGTACGGCGTAGAAGCCGCGTAGCAAATTCATTTAATTTTCAAAGTAGAAAGCATTTAGCTTATTATTTTTGTTTTATCATAGAACCAAACATTGAATTTGTAATATTTGTTAATTTGTGTAACCTCACATTTATTTATTTTGTACTTTTTGTAAATTTTTCAAACACTGAAAAAACAATATCACCTTACAACAAAATTTTAATTGACCTTATTTGTTTACTTATTCAAAAATAGGACTTGCAAAAATACCTTAAAACGTCAAATAATAAAGCTTCATTGTAACCGTATTTCGGGCACAGTCTATCAAAATATTACTCACAAAGAACTACACGCAAGAACTTAGAATTAATTAAACGAACAGGGCGTGATCAGTTCCCGAGGGATTACAAAGGGAGCTCTGTACATGCATAGCTATAGAATTATATTTACTGTTAAGCTTGAGGCAGACGAGCGATTTTAAGTCGGTTAATGTTTTTTGTATGACACGTGTACAAAAAAACACATGTGACTAAAAGAGTAATAAATATAAGTGTGGATGGATGGAGAGGAAGAGGGAGGCCAAAGAAAAGATGGATGGATTGTGTGAAGAATGATATGAAAGATGTTAAACTAATTTTAAATTTGCCGCCTTTTCTTAGTCGATGTTTAACTGATCTATGACAATCAATGGTCAATGTAGTCTATGACAGCTCTATAGAATAAACTCTCTATGATTGTGTGGTACAACGAGTGTGGTTTGATTTCCTACAAATCCTTAGAAATAATATCAAAGTCAACAAAAGAGAAAGGAATGAGTGATAGCGTGACGGTTGACAGGATGGTATGGAAGAAGAAAACGTGTTGCGCCGACCCCAAGTAACATGGGATAAGGGCAGGAAGATGATGATGATGTACGACACGTGTGTTTTGTAAACGCTGTCGCGCAGTCTTGCATAATAATAATCGTTATTCGAACAATTTTGTGGGCTCATATTGTTTACAATTTTCTATATTTTCAACATCTAATAATATTCATACCTTCACGCCTGTATTCCCCGAAGGTTTAGGCAGAGGTGTACCAATGTACACCCACAGTTCGCCGGTATATTTAGGTCCCATGTAATAGGGGGCGAGCCTATTGCCATTAACCGGGCACAAATCCAAACTCCGAGCTGCCACTGAGAATTTTATAGAAAAACCCAATAACACTTTTTGCTCGACCCGGTAATCGAACCCAGGACCTCTAGCGTAGCAGTCGCGCTCAGGACCACTAGGCCAACGAGGCAGGCCTAATAATATATCATTCATATAAAAATAATTGAGGATCATTATTGTTACACCAGACTTTTCAGAACACTCAACATTATGCTAAATAATAATTGTAAGGTCTTGACAGCGAAATATGGTGCTGGTGGCAAAGAATCTTAACGACATAAGTTGCTCGTCCGTTGCTCGTCTACAAGCACTTGGGAATTAATTTAACATTGTTACCTTTATCGATGGCGATATTGTTATGAATGTTCGGCTAAATTCTATCGGCGAGTAATTAAAAGTTTGATCTTCGTAACTTAGATTAAGCGGCTCTCGAAGGAACGTGTTTTGGGAGTTTTCTCCGTGTGATTTATAAGACGACTCTCTGGGTTCATCTTTTACGTGGAAGTCAACTTATGTTGTTAAAACTGTAAGCAGATGGCTTCTTTGTCTACTGTTTTTTAGAGTTCCGTACATAGACGGTCCAATAGGAGCTTTATTGCTTTCGTTCCTCCGTTTGTCTGTCTTTCTGTCACGAGGCTGCATCTTTTCAACCTTAAGGTTGAACCTCCACGGTCGCGGGCATAAGAAGTATGTATTTTCAGAATAATAACCATTTAAGTCAGCAATAAAACTCCATAGGGCCAGGTAAACCCAAAGAATGACTATTTCATGAAATCTTGACATTTTGGAATTATACCGACTTATTGATACTATACTTGAAACTTATAGTGTGTGTATTACTATGGCCGTTAAAACGAAACAAATTTAGGTTCAAAATTAAAAGGGCGTCATATAAGAAACTTGTCATTCGTATGTCGCATATCTACCAACGGGACGAGTACCCAAAAGACTGGAACTTTGCCACGGCGTCGTATGACAATGCTGATTATTTGGTTTTGAATGGTTTCATTAAAAGTTTGGTTGCTTGGAATTATTTGGTTGATATAAGTATTCAATAAAGTACGCCAACAAATCTACAAGCTTACTTTTACATTGTTCTGAAACCGAAAGCCATAAGCTCTAACTTAGTAACAGAAAACCATTGGCACTATTATTTTTAAAAAATAACAAAAAAAAAAACGCAAAAATTTAATTTGTGAAATAGTGAGAACTCGAAGTACCGTCATTTGTGTGTAAACCTTATCGACTGCAAATGCAAATGGTAGCCTATGAAAAATCCATTCATCGCGAGGACAGAAACGCTACTAACATATAACTCGCTTTTTTTTTTAAGTTATAAACAGTTAAGGTCTTAGAGACGTCTTAAAAAAAATATAAGTCTGAAATCGCCCCTTGAACAAGCGTGGTGATCAATACTCGTGTCTTTTCTGTACAGAATCAGGCCTTGGTCCTGCAATAGAACAATCATAGTCTGGTATTATCCAGTTCGTTATTATAACATTTCAAGAATATTGAAAGCGTTCGATATTGATTTGAATACCAAACTTAGGAACGCAAAATCTCAATTTCCTCTAACCGTTTCGAAACATCAAATCCACATCTAAAATTCTACGTCAGTTACAAACTATAACAGTACGTACATTTGAATTGAAGCAGTCTTAACCGTCGGGTAACTTCCAACCACTTCTAAGACACAACTTTGGAGTTGTATGTAAATGATTTATTGTGAAGACTATAAGTTACTGTACCAAGATGTTGGAATTTAAGAAAAACAAGCATCTGTTTGTTTAACGCAAATTGTGGGAACTCACACACGTTTCGTTTCTTGTACAAATCCTGCAATAAATAAAAGATATGATGTTTTCTTCTGAGTCGTACAAAGCTCAGCTGTGACGAATGTTTTCACACATGGTTTAATTCGTTTATTTTATTTAAACACCTCCTTTGTTATTGGGGTTTTCTGTGAAATTGTCAGTAGCAGCTTGGAGACAGAAGTTGTGACTGGTTTATGGCGTAACCCTCTGGGAAATACAGGCATGGTGGTATGTTGTTTATTTAAACGTAGATGATGAACTAGTAAAGATTGCGGGAAATGGCTGGATGCGGGCATCGTAAGACCGGTAATTGTGGCTATCTTTAGACGATGCTTGGACGTCATTGAGCTAATACGATGATAATGATGATGAACAAGCTCGAGCAGAAGTATTACGGTTACCTCTCATTACAACAGAACCGCATTTACACGATCACGGCTTGGCCAGAAACACCAACAATATTTTTATACTCATTTATTTACTAACATACACACAATTAGAACATCATAATAGTAAAACAAAAGCCAAGCTATGAGTTGTCATCTTTTATCTTGTCATTATAAAACTTACTTTAACGCACACGATTAAAAACCTTAATTTGAATGGCAAATTATTTTCTGTGTCGGAGCGACGACGTTCACACATGGCTTACAAAGTTCAAATTTGCGAAAAACAGTCAAGTAGGTATAACAAATGAAGCAAGATGATTAAACGATGTGTGGAGTAAAACAAAAGTGTATGTCGATAAGAGTGATTGACAATTGAACATAAAACATGAGCCATTTGAGCAATGCCCTTTTCTCGTCTTCTCCAAGTACGAACGTTGATAGCAATCAACCTTTGCGTGAAGGACGCAGACGGTACCTAACCAATGCATTCAATAAAATCAACGGTTGAACGCTTCCAAACGGAATAATGGATAGAATTGGAACTTAATACTAGGGGCGAGAGATTTGTGTCTAAATATAATCGTATTGATCATTCAAGGAGGTTTTTTTTTGTATTTCTGGATGGCAAACTAGCTCACGGCCTACGTGATGTGAAGTGGTCACCGCTGCCTATAGACATCTGCAATACCATAGACCTTGAAAATGCGTTCCCATCCCAGAAACCATCACCATCATCCATCACGCCTGTATTCCCCGAAGGGTTAGGCAGAGGTGTACCAATGTACACCCACAGTTCGCCGGTATATTTAGGTCCCATGTAATAAGGGGCGAGCCTATTGCCATCCCAGAAATAAAGTTCAAATGCCTCATGTGCCTGTAGTTACATCGGCACCCATACTCTTTAAACCGGAACAAAGCAAAACTGCTTCGCAGCAGAAATAGGTATGGTGGAAGTACTTCCCTGGACGAGCTCTTTCATAAAGAGATTTACTATTACTAAATATCATGAAACGTACTTAACATTAGTGAAACATGAAATAATGATTAATAATTCTCTTAAGTAAGGCATGGCATGAAAAACAGGAAAGTGTAAAAAAGTATCTGGAAAAAAACCCTCTCTCAGGTTTTGTAATCTAATAACAAAGAGTTAAAAAGAGCCATTAGCCTTGGTCTTTTTTCAATAAAAATGTATTTTTAAATAAAGTAGGTACACCTTTTTGCTTCATTAATAAAGCGAGGATACAAAATTCTGATAAATTAAGGTCATTAAATTTTAATAAAGGCTAAGTGCGACGCTTCAAAGATAACCCTGAAATACTCCAAACAAAATACCAAACATTTTATAAATTCATGTAGAGCTTTCGAATTCTTAATTGATGGTCTTAATTTAGGGATCAACTGTTCACAAACAATTAGCCCTTTTAAGATTTTATTCTGCGTAAACAAATTAAATATTTAGTTACAGTTTCTGACGGGGTAATACCCAAATTTTACGAGGGATTCGCATCAGATCCTGAAGAATACCTGAGGGTTATTTGTCTTATTTCTTTTGAACTCGACAGAGCACTTGTTTTAATATTTAAATAATTTATTTCAAAGACTGTTTGGTTTCTTTCCTTACCTTATTCAGTTTCTTTGGCAGTTTCAATTTAATGTTAACTTTATGTATATAACTGTAGGTTTAATTTTTGCATGCAAACAGTGACCTGTATTATTTTCTAGTACTGCCAAACACTTCTTGGTATACAAAATTATGAAGGACAGATTATACTGTCGATAGAAGTCTAGTGTACGATGTACGGTCAGCAACAAAACTCGATCAATACCTACTACAGATATTAAAATCCTAATTAATTAACAAAATGGATGAATTCCTTCAAAACTAAAGGTATGAGACACTGAAACGTAAAGGATGGAAGGAGTGGCTCCTTTGCCTGACTGAAAATTCGTTAGTAAAAAAATAGACACAATAAGAAATGAATGTACAATACCATACCATCATCACGCCCGTATTCCCCGAAGGGTTAGGCAGAGGTGTACCAATGTACACCCACAGTTCACAATAATACACAGTACAGTACAATTAAGATAGATAAACACTTAATTATTACTTGAAAGAAGAAGAAGTGCAATGTATTATTTGGCTTTAATTTAAATGGTATATAAAAGAAAGTGTACAAGCATTTTTACAATCTTCAAACATACCACACAAACCATCGCGGGTTTAACAGCGGTATGGCCAGACACGGCAACTCGGTGCTGCATTACATGTTAACAAATAGGTAGATATATATATTACTTATACACGCTTACTTTTACATCGTTCTGGAACCGAAAGCCATAATCTCTAACATAGTAATAAAAACTACTGGCACTATTATTTTATAAAAATAACAAAAAATAATAATACTCGAATATTTGATTTGTGAAATAGTGAGAACTCGAAGTAACGCTTCCTTGCAGGCAATTCATATTTGTGTGTAAACCTTATTGACTATACATGCGAACGGTAGCCTTTGGAAAAGCCATTCATCGATCAGACAGAAGAGCTACCAACATTTAAATCGAAATTCAAAAATAATGTGATAAGTTTAAAAGGCCTTGGAGCGAAAAAGCGACCGCGTATATGTATTAAAGAGACCTTCTCTAGATCGCATTGCAATCTAGTAGTCAAAAAAGTCAAAAGTCAAAGCATTTATTTCAATTAGACCTTTTGAATTGTCAAGAAGTTACAGTAAGTTGAAGCTAGTTGCTAGTTCCAAAACGTAGATCTCTATGGAGAAGAACGAGCAAGAAACTCCATGGACACTCTTTTCAAAATGATTTTTACAAAATAATGGTTACAAAATTCTTGTTGGTTCTATATGTGTGTGATGTCTTTCTAAAACCGACTTCTTCTATCGCTAACTGTACCTTCCTAAAACGTCCATCGAGCGATGTATCACTTTAGCGAGCTTGTAGGTTGTCACATTCTATTTTAATACCTAAACACGACGTAGGTCAGACAGCTGCCAAAACTGCCAAATCAAAGTGGAAATAGGACGGCCGGATGACCAACAGGTCAAAGTAACAACAGAATTTTGCCGGATAAGAACACCGTACCGCAATTGGTGGAAAATGATAAGCTAATGTAGGTGACACACTACAGGCTAATATTAATTTTATAAGCTAACTTTCAGGGGTTGAAAGTTCACATAAATATGGACAGGTATTTTTAAATAAGTAGTGTTTTGTAGTACGAAATAGATTAATTTTACAATTTGAGCGTAAAACTAGTTTACATTCGTGATAATTTGTGACCTCTAGATGGATGACAATTAGATGAGTTTAACGCGAGCCGAAATAGGTGGCAATAATAATAATAATATCGGCCTAATTTCCACCATGGCAGCGTATTAAGGGACTAGTCAAGACTATACTATAGTGCACTAATGTGTGCGTAATCATAGGCGTGATCTTTTCTTACTCAGAATCAATCAACCAAGGAGAAATAGACCACAAGACCAACGGTCACAATGAACTTTTCGAAGCACGAGGGTGTCACACCATCGACTCCCAAACTACGGGTTGGTGCTGAGAAAAAGGGAATATGCATGATTTTCTTTTATTTAATAAATTAATCGTCATTATGTAAGAAACAGTTTAATAAAAGAATTATTCGAATAACTATAAAATTTTAAAAGATATAAGCCATTTGTTTCTATCTCTTTCTAGCAAAACGAAATTTAACAAGTAGTTTAAATATGGCTGTCGTAACCAATGTCGTCATTGGTCATGTCGGAGGTCTCTGTCTAATCGGTGTGTAATTAATGGTTTGATATGCTTATAACGACCGTATTTCTGGGCCGATTTTAATTTCACTTTTTGTCATATCTACTACAGTATTTTCATGTTTTGTTAACAAAAGCGAATAAAAAAAAACATGCATATTCCTTATTGCAAATGGACAATCCAAAAACACTTTACCTTAGGAGTTCTACGCATAATAACGCCTAATTGCATTTGCAACCACGAGACGAACGGAGCACGGCAAAATTAGGAAGACATCCAATTTATATGTCACTTCGTACGGACGTAAAACAACGTAATTTGTTTGGTTTACAGAAAACCTGCTGAGCGGGTAGGATGCGGCGGCATGCACCGCATCGTGCTGCTAATGGCGGTGCTCACGAGGGCCATCGCCCCCCATGCGAACGTTACAGGTAAATAATTCCTTTCTTTCTTATCTTTTTAGGAAAACATTGCCCCACACTAGGAATTTCTCTGGTGTCCTGTGCTTTTACATACATATAAACTCACTAGCTTCTGCCTGCGGATCCCCACGGGACCCGTACATTTTTCATAGGTAAAAAATATCCTATGTGTTATCCCACACTACAATCGATCTCAGTGCCAAATTTCATTCAGATCCGTTCAGCCGTTTAAGTGTGAAAGTCTAACAAACATCCATCCATTCATCCATTCTCACAAAATTATAGAATAAAAAAAAAACTACAAAAAATCATTTTTTTTAATTTTCTATCTGTTGGTTTCGGTTAATCTCTAAAACGGCTGGACCGATTTTGACGGGTTTTCACTCGCAGATAGTTAACGTTACAAGAAGTAACTAAGTCTACTTTTATTTTAGAACGCGAACGAAGTCGCGGGCAACAGCTAGTGCTAAATAAATACTTACATATCAACAGCTACTAATCCAATATATTTAACGTCAACAGATATCAGAATACTAACCCATCTAAGCCCTATAATAATGAGTATTATGATTAATTAATGTTATCGTCGCGACAATTATATTAATTCAACTGCTATTGTCTAGTATTCATTAATAACGGCGCTTAGAGGAATAATAGCAACGCGAGTATGATAATTTAGTGCGATAGTTGCATTTCAATGTGATGACAGTATACAATAATGTTGGTGATTTAACCTACAAATATTCATGAAATTTCATTGTGGTGAGTTAAGCTGATTATTTCTTATTAAAATGTTGCTTTTGGTTGATGTTTACTGTGTAACTACAAATAATATTATTTGCAGTTCTTATACCTTTTTTTTTATAGACGGGAAATCATCAAATAACTTCCCCCGCCCTGGGCGGGGCGGGAGGGAGTGTCAGACTTTTACTGACTAAAACCCTTCTATGTGCCCTTTGCGATCCGGGGGCGCGCGAACAACCCGCAGCCCCGGAGTTCTAATACCTGTGAGGATATTCCGTACATTTATACTTTATCCTACTACTATTATAAAGGCGAAAGTTTGTATGTATGGATGTATGGATGGATGTTTGTTACTCTTTCACGCTTAAACGGCTGAATGGATCTGGATGAAATTTGGCACAAAGATAGATTATAGTCTGGAATAACACATAGGCTACTTTTTATCCCGGGAAAATGTACGGTACCCGTAGGATAACACATCAACTGTGACGCGGACGAAGTCGCGGGCAGAAGCTAGTCTAAAATAATATACAAAAGCTGAAGAGTGTTTTTTAACAGACTTCAAAAAGGTTCTTAATTTGTCTGTATGTTTTTTTAGACTAAGACCCACTTTCACCAAAATCACTAAATAAATGTTCCTAAACATATTTGGAACATCATTGCATTCCTATCACATTGTTAGAAGGTGACAGAGACAGAATGATAATTAGAAAACATTTAGTGCTAAATAATATGTTTAGTGATTTTTCGTGAAAGTGGGCCTTAGTCTCTGACCTAAAGATAACTTACCCACCTTAAAAACCGTCTGAAGAAATAATTCATTAAGGTTCAAAATGACATAACTATGTTTGAATATGCATGAAGGAAGTACAAAATTGTCTGTACAAACACTTAGGTAATGAGTATACAGCGTAATGAAGCAGTATGCGCATATCAAACGCAGACGTTTATCCGCTTAAAACCTTCGCACATTTAGAAGTCACAGTGGGAACATTCTCAGTAATAAATCAGATGGGTTTGCAAAAGACATTCAATTTGTCCCTTTCAACTTCAGAGGGTTAATTTTTTTCACGTGAACGAAGTTATACCTTGTATTTGTAGGGACGTACTTGTAACTGTAACGGGTGTAGAAACTTAACGTAGTCGGAAGTTTTTCCTATCATTGGGTTTTCTTTTCGACTGGCCTGTTGGTCTAGTGGTTAGTGGCCCTGACCGCTAAGCCGGAGGTCGTGGGTTCGATTCCCACCCAGGACAAACTTTGTGTGATGAGCATGATTGTTTGTTCTGTGTCTGGGTGTGATTTATCTATAATATGTATGTATTTATAAAAATTATATAAGTATGTATATCAGTTGCCTGGTTACCATAACACAAGCTCTGCTTAGCTTGGGATCAGATAGCCGTGTGTGAGTTGTCCCAAGAATTTTTTATTTTTATTTTGTTTTCGACTATACCTGGCAACGTTTATTGAGGCGTTAAAGGTCAATGTTCCGAAAACGGGTTTTAAACGTTATAACTAAACATTGAATACTCCCACGACCCTTAAAGTACTGTTTTCACCCGTAAATACATTTTTTTTGCGTTCTTTACATTACGCGCTCATTACAATAAACAATGATGAAAGTGGTTTTTCAGCCATCATTTTTACTAAATCTATTTTCTTAGGCCATAAATGGCTATGTACTGTGTTTTTCTTTACCCTGTATTTTCAATTGAAATTTAAATCCAGTTTAGGATGCTGTATTACATAAAATACCATCACGCCTGTATATCCCGAAGGGTTAGGCAGAGGTGTACCAATGTACACCCACAGTTCGCCGTTATGTTTAGGTGCCATATAATAGGGGCCGAGCCTATTACCATTGACCAGGCATAACTCTTAGGAGTTATTCCCTAGGTCTAGCAAAGGGTGATTGGGTTTTTTTTAAATTCACAGTAGTCACCTAGGGAATCTCTAGCGTAGCAGTCGCGCTTAGAACCACAAGGCTAATGTGGCAGTATTAAATTATATCTAATACAAAATCTTTGCACGCAGGATCACCAGGCACTGAACCAAGCAACCCGCCATCGTCAACGATGCTGACGCCGCCCCCCACTGTCTTCCGGAACCTCAGGGTCACCAGCAAGCCACGGAAAGGGCTGAAGCATGGAAAAGTGGATTCTCCTATGCTCAACTATATATTCGATTCATATGCGACAAGCAATAAGCATTTCCATGACAAGTAAGTTTGAAATTTTATTTATTGTATTCATCACTCATTTTAGTGTCGTGATGGCCCAGTGGTTAGGGCGCCCGCCTCCGTTGCACGAGGTTGTGGGTTCGCAACCGGGTACAGGCAAGTACCAATGTGACTTTTTCTAATTCATATGTACTTTCTAAGTTTATCTTGGACATCACTGACATCGGTAACCATGTCCCCTTGAGGCGGTTTAGAAACTCTGACACTAGGGTGTGTGGGGTCGTAAGACCTTACTGCCCACACGATAAAGAAGAAAGATTCATTTTATTTTATAAAAACCTGCCCAGGAATTTCTTCTGTATCGTGGGTGCGTTTACAAACACATAAACTGACATACACAAACAGCCAGACCCGGAACAACTATCTGTAGATCATATAAATATTTGTTCCTTGAGAGAATCGAACCCGCGACACACACCGCAGCAGTCGATCACTCGGCCACTGCGCCAACCGTGTCGTTGAAATTTAGTTTATACATATAATTTATTTTCATAAAAAAAATTGTGAGTACATTTTAATAATGTAATTTCTATTAGGGTATCACCGGGATAAATGGTACACTTTTTAAAATAATTTTGTATGTCAGAACAAAAATCTAAATTTGTTATTTGCAAAGCTAGCAAGTACCTACTTTGGTTTTTTATCTTCAAAACGAAAAAAAGTAAAAAACGTTAGCTTCGATATTTCTAGCGTATTACGCGATTCTTTCGTGAAATTAGAGTAATTAAAATCGGGGTATCTACACTCCTGAGGCGTCTATCCTATCCTAATGAAAAAGCATGAATACACTTTTTGAGGCCTCTTCAATTATATTGAGAGACAAAGGTCATGATTCATTTTATCTGTTCAAATATAAATTTGGTTTGTTCCCATTTTCACAATGGTTTCAAATACTAATAACTCATTTTTTCTGCTGACATTTTTCTCATTTTCTTTTTTCATACTAATACTTAATCAGCATCGTGCAATTTAATTAAAATCGTGCCTCATCTACAATTCTATTCATAAATCCTTCACGAAATTGCATTCTCAGATGCTCTCATTTCTTGGCCTAGAAAATTTGCATTTGCAAATCATAAGAACAAAATGGAACGCCTAATAAGGAAATTTGGTCATGGGATTCCGTAGTCTGCATTATACCAGTATTAAACTCGTAATTTATACATTAAGGTACGGCTTAGTTGACTGCCCTTTTGGTCTTGTGGTCGCAACGTGGGCGTCTGGGCTTGATTCCTAGGTCGGGAAAAGTTATATTAGGTTTTTTCGACCACAAAATTTTGCAGTAGCACCCCAAAGTATGGAAGTTTATGGTGTGACAAACCCGTGTCTCGGAAAGTACGTAAAGCTGTTGAGCCGGCTGTCATTCGTAGATTTTACCATACAATTTTAGCCGAACATTTATACAATTACCGACCATTAAGACACTGAAAGGGCATCTCTGCCATTAAATCCGTATTCCGTACTAATATTATAAATGCGAAAGTAACTCTGTCTGTCTCTTCTTCACGCCTAAACCACTGAACCGATTTTAATGAAATTTGGTACAGATAAAGTCTGGGACCCGAGAAAGGACATAGGATAGTTTTCATCCCGGAAATCCCCCGGGAACGGGAACTATTAATCAACGCGGACGAAGTCGCGGGCAAAAGCTAGTTGCACAATAAAAACGATTGCAATAAACAGAATTATCATCATAAGACATTTTGTTGCAAACATTTTGTTTTATGAATACCAGGAGAGTTTGAAAGCTATTCATTGTGAATTTTTATGGCTCATTTCAAACACTTTTTAGGCATGCTTTGGCCGAAAATGAACACTTAAAATGTTAATGTGATTTAGGATCAAAGTTAGGTTTTACGTTTGTCTAGAAAAACTAGTGGAGCAGATGTTAGGGTTTAAATTTTAAGCTCTCTCCTTTCTAGTTTTAAGTTTAGAACCGGATAAGCATTTTGATCATTTTTACCAGTAGATGATACCTATAATATTTTTTTAAGATACGTTTTTACAACTGATTTGTGCAAAGTAGTTTTGTAAAGCAATCGGTTTTAACTCTCTACGAAAAAATCTTTTTTAGGTTACCTAAAAAAGCCAGTGCCACGAGGTTGCTAGTTCCGGGCAAATATCAATGTGACTTTTTCAATTCATAATAATTATGTACTTTCTAAGTTTACCTTGAATATCTCTAACATCGGTGAAAAAAAACACTGTGAGGAAACCTGGATTTATAATTAACTAGCTTTTGCCCGCGGCTTCGCTCGCTTTAAGAAGTATTATCTTCATCCCTATTTTATCCTCTTAGGGGTGGAATTTATCAAAATCCTTTCTTAGTGGATGCCTACGTCATAATATCTACCTGCATGCCAAACAGCCCGATCCGTCCAGTGGTTTGGGCTGTACGTTGATAGATCACTATGTCAGTCAGTCAGTCAGTCAGTCACCTTTGAGTTATATATATTTAGATTAGATGTAAATCTGAAATCGTGAATCTGCCTTGAGCAAGCATGGTTCAATGCTTGTGCCTTCTCTGTATGAGAAGAGGTCTATGCTCTGCAGTAGAACAATAATAGGCTGGTATTCTTTTTAAAAAGCTTAATGCTAAAAAGATCAGACATTACTGTAGAATGTACGCTATGATCGAAGATCAAATCTTTTAGATATGAACTGCAGTAATATTCTTTTTACGGCTTTCTTACACGCCATTTATTTCTGTTCCAAGATTTATTTTTATAACGTCTGCTGTGTTCTAGTAACCGTATCAAAATGTGTTGCAAAGAGAGACTTAAGGAATACCGGGACTGTTCGTTTTTAGGTTGTTGTTTAGCTGTAAGTAGTACATAACCTATTCAGTATTTTATTTTTTGATGTTGTTTTGTTCTAATTTATTATCATACCATCACGCCTGTATTCCCTAAAAGGTTGGGCAGAAGTGTATCAATGTACACCCACAGACCGCCGGAATATTTAGGTCCCACGTAAAAGGGGGCGAGACTAATGCCATTGATCGGGCACAAATCCTAATTCCGATCTGTTATTGAGAATTTCATAGAACAACCCAATAACACTGCGCGACCTGGGAATCGAACCCAAGACCTTTAGCGTAGCAGTCGCTCTTAGGGAAACTAGGCCAACGAGGCAGTAAAGAGGTTATATTTTATTTATACTTTATAATATTCATAATAATGTCTAAGATTTTAGAAAGTAAATTATAAAATGGAGTTGTCACATTGGTAATTGCCCGCGCCCGGTTGCGAGCCCACATACTCGAGCATGAGAGACAGACGCCTTAGCCACTGGGCCATCACGACTTAAACTTTATGCAACAAAAAAGTACAGAGGCTAACTTAATACCTAAGAGGCACTCTCTCTATTCTCGTTCTTGTTGTCTACTGAAATTCACAAATAGAATAATAGTATTGTTCTGTGTTCTATATATAAGTAAAGACCTGTAATTGGCTGCCAGTATTATTTACTGTTCATAGTTTGGTCTTTCTTTACCTTACCGTAAAATATGTCAGCAAACATTGGAAGGGCCACTAAGGGCCGATGCCTGCCGGGGCTGCGGGTAGTTCGAAAAAGATACCGCGCCCCCGGAACGCAAAGGGCACATCAAGGAACATAGATGGGTTTTTTCCATCTATAAAAAAAACCTTCCATTTTATTTAAAAAATATACAGTGCGCCGGTATTTCTGATTTTAATTAAAAAAAAATCTTTTTAATAAAATCTATTCATCAGTGATCAGAGCATCAGTGACATTTTTATTGCCGTGCAACGTGAAAACAGCTTTATAAAAAGTTCTGTAGAATTATTCCAGCTGTGTGATTCTATAAGACCTCGTTCTAAACTTCGAATCTGAATCCGCTGTGACTTTCTTGATTGGCATTCTAAAAACTCGGTTGATAATTCGAATATACACTAGCGCCACTCTTGCGAGCGTGTCAGCGAGTTGAACTAAAGATAAAGTATGAGATCACGTAAGAAGTGGCATTCTATACGGTAATTCCACCGTCACTTCGACGCTCACTTCGCACTTCAAAGTGTCAAATGAATCAATGTCATTTTGAACCTTAAGCGAAGTGAGGGTGAATAGCGACGTGTGATGCGAGTTCATGTCTGAATTTTACAGAATCGACGTACAGGGCTCGCCGTCCTATATGATACTTGTAACAGGTGGCTCTTCAATGTTTGATCTAAGGAAAGAATGTTAGTGGGTTTGTTCACCAACAAACAACAAGAAAACTCCTGAACAACTAAAAAACTTCACTAATCAACAAAGAGCTTCCAAAATCACTACCAATCAAATAAAAACATTTGGTGTGAAGGAACACGTTCTGTTAAACACTGAAACTAATTTCAGTAATACCGGCCAACGGTATCTCATTTGTCCGCCCTAATGAAGTTCCTTTTCAGGCCCAAGTCAAAGGCTTTTGTTACACCGAACACTAATCTGGTTAGTCTGCGTTAGATGTCCCTGTTTTGTGTATTCAAGTGATATGGGACGTGTGACTGCCCCGTTGGCCTAGTGGTCCTGAGCGCGACTGCTACGCTAGAGGTCCTGGGTTCGATTCCCAGGTCGAGCAAAAAGTGTTATTGGGTTTTTCTATGAAATTCTCAGTAGCAGCTCGGAGTTTGGATTTGTGCCCGGTTAATGGCAATAGGCTCGCCCCCTATTACATGGGACCTAAATATACCGGCGGACTGTGGGTGTACATTGGTACACCTCTGCCTAACCCTTCGGGGAAAACAGGCGTGATGGTATATATGGGACGTGTTTTTGAATGAAATTGTTCGGTGTTGGTTTTTTACCGACTTCAAAAAATAGCATAAATCCTCCTGATTTATGCTATTTTATGTTTGTTACCTCAGAAATCTGTAATTTATCAGCGGATTTGGTTTTTTTAAAGGAATTTAGAAGCATATATTCTTTCTGATTGGCCTGAATTTGAGTTTTATTATTAAAAATAAATGGAATTTAATGAGTTTTGTATTTTTTTTTGCTTAGCCTGTATTTGCTTAAATTAAACTTTCAAGATTTTCTGAAATAGTCTGTTTAAGAAAATCTTGGAAGTCCAATGCAAGGTCTAATTATTGCAACGACAAAATTATTGATTTACATACATACATACATACACAAACTCGCGCCTTTTTCCCATGGGGGTAGGCAGAAACCACAGAATTATTGATTTATTTATTTCGATAATGATTGTATCATGACAGTACAAATAAATGGCTCAATCCGATGTCCTAGTTGTGTTTAGGCTCGTTAGTATCGTCTTGTCTATTTGTCAAAATTACGTTGCTCTGAGTAAAAGCAGCACACGTTTTTAGTATTTTATTTTTCTTTTTAGTACTAGGTACTAGGCTACCTACACAAGAGTACCTTTTTATTTTTGTTATTTTTTTTTGTGCAGTTATTGGGTTTTTGTGTGAAATTTTCAGTAGCAGCTTGGAGTTAGGATTTGTGCCCTAAACATACCGGCGAACTGTAAGTGTATATTAATACCTACACTTCTGCCTAACCCTTCATGTTTTACTTGTAACGTGATTAGCCTAGTACAAGAAATATTACTTGGGAAAAGTTCTTTTAATTGTTTGTATTTTTGTGTTAACAGTTCTTTTTGTCAGTCTGTAATATCTTCAGCAGTCTGAAACAATATGAAACATGAAACTTAATATATTACTATGTTGCTTAAACTTATGTACATAGTACGTTGTTGGACGTCAAGTTGTATATAACTGTACACACAGATCTCAAACTGCTGTCCCTAACATAATAATATGCAACTTACTCAGGACTCATGTTACTACCTATTATTTTACTACCTCATTTAAACAGTCCCGAATGTTGAAATATTAATTCGTATATCAAAAAGAGAGCTCCTGGCCTCCTGGGCTAGAGGTCCTGGGTTTGAATCCCAGGTCGAGCAAAAAGTGTTATTGGGTTTTTCTATCAAATCCTCGGAGTGTGGATTTGTGCCCGGTTAATGGCAATAGGCTCATCCACTATTACATGTGACCTAAATATACAGGAACTGTGGGTGAACATTGGTCCACCTCTGCCTAAACCTTCGGAGAATACAGGCGTGATGGTATATAATTATAATCTCAAGAACTGCTGGTTCAATTTGCGAAAATCCTTTTGCGTTATATAGCTCTCCATGGGAAAGGTTATAATTATAATATTACGCAAGTAAACCGCAGGATATAACTACACATAAAAACCATCACGCCCATATTCCCCGAAGCGTTAGGCAGAGGTGTACCAATGCACACCCACAGACCGCCGGTGTAACTATAACTAATCAAACAAAATTACATTAAAACCTCTAACTAGCAATTAGACGAACAGTACCCCAAAAATAATTAAATAACACCCTTTAGTTTACGCTTCGGTGTGACGTGCATCCCTTTAATTTGAAAGCGTGTCACGTTCATACAAAAGTTACCAGTTTGAATAAAACGAGGCTCGTTGGGTCACACTTTTTCTTTTGTGAAAAAATATACTACGTCTCGACCTAACATGTGTTAGAGTTGTTCCTTTTTGTAAATTAGACTCGGTATAATATCATAACTCTCTCTTTATTCGTTTGCTGGGTACTTTTTCTTTGCTGTTTAGTTCGGGAATGGGGAAAACGAATCTTCGTATTTTTTTTCGTTTTTTAGATTAGGTATTAGACTTTCTTTGTATTTGTTTTCGATTAAATTATGTAGCTTTATGTGACTGCCTTGTTGAGCGTGGGGGCCTTAGGTTCGATTTCCAGGCTGGGAAAAAGTGATATTTTTTTCTATTAAGAATTTCTTGAATTTGGAATGCCGGCGGCTTCCAACCGCCCTTTTGGATATCTATGGGGGATGCCTTTGTCTAGCAGTGGACGTCCTGCGGCTGATAAGATGATGATGATGATGATTAGGAATTTCTGAGTAACACAGAGTTTGGAAGTTGGTGGTGTGACATCCTCGTTGCCCGAAAAGCACTAAATTCCTGCGACTAATCGCTCCCATTATCTAAACATTGTTAAAAAAAAATTAAACTAAATTACAAAGCACCTGCTTCTTTTAGTTCCCAACAATCCTAAACAACCTAAATTAAATATATCTAGTGCTAGTTACCTACTCCAATTTAAGTTCTTGAAAGGAGACCACACCCCGGCAAGCGCAGCTAGGACGTCCACCCACAACGTGGACATACGACCTGATAAAGACCGCAGGAAAACGCTGGATGCAGGCCGCTTCCAACCGGTCCTTTTGGAAATCTAAGGGTGAGGCCTATGTCCAACAGTGGAAGGCCTACGGCTGATATGATGATGAAAGAACTAATTCGACATTAGAAACAGAGACTTCAATTTGATTTATTTGTATACCTAGATTTTGATGGATAAATTTGCATCCATCACTTGTATTCAAATAGAGCAATCTCCTACGAGTATTTGAATACAAGTGATGGATGCAAAAATATCTAGATTGTTTCATAGATTATTATCTTATTCGAGTTATTATTTCGAACTCTGTTTAAACGATTATAAATAAATAAATAAATAAATATCTTGGGACAACTCACACACGGCTATCTGATCCCAAGCTAAGCAGAGCTTGTGTTATGGTAACCAGACAACTGATATACATACTTATATAATTTATAAATACATACATATTATAGATAAATCACACCCAGACACAGAACAAACAATCATGCTCATCACACAAAGTTTGTCCTGGGTGGGAATCGAACCCACGACCTCCGGCTTAGCAGTCAGGGCCACTAACCACTAGACCAACAGGCCCGTCAATTATTTACTAGTTACTTACCGTGGCAATAAAGTATAGCTTAAGATAAATAATAAACATAGCTTAAGGCACTTACCAATAATGTAGCTTTCTACTAGTAAAAGAATAATTGTAATTGGACTAGTTACCCGACACTATCTCTTACAAACGAAAAATGAAAGATGATCTTTACCTCTTTGTCATATTAATATAATAAATAATAGCATTAGTATAGAAAATTATCAACATAACTATGGAATGAATGAATTAATAGATGAAAATGGTATGAATGTATGAGTACCTACGTTGGTAGGTACATTCTTTCGTCGTTGTTGGTATGAATCATTATAAAACACAGTCGCTCCTCTGTTGTTACAATTCAATTTGAATAAAACAATTATCTTGTCACACGTAAATTAGCAAAAAAAGAAATAAAACACAAAGAATTGTAGCAATCAAAGTACTTTGAATACAAATGTATAAAATGTTTTTCGTTTAATGCAATAAGAAAAGTTTGTTGGACAAAATTGTTTATTATTTTCCTCTTTGTGTGTAGTCCGTCCCGTATCCTAAATATTAGGTTGGCAACCTAATTAGCTAACGAAACTAGAACGTGCGTGTGCGGGAGTGTACTCGAGGTTGTCACCTGTTATAATTAGGTACCTGAGGTACACTTGCCAACAAAAGTGATATTACAAATGTATTTATCCACAACCTGGTTTACTTATCCACTGTGGTATCGCTTACATTTTAAATATCTAAACAATATTCTTACTTCACAATTGTTTACAGAAAATATTTGTGGCTGTTGATTTACTTTACTAACCGACTGTACGGATTCCAGAAAGCTGATTAAGCTAGTTAATTTTCCGGAATTTAACGAAGGAAATTCCTGGCGAATTTCGGGATTTTAATCATCAAACTTAAACAGAATTTATGTGGAGTTTAAAATTGGGGCCTGATCTCTGCTCCCACGTTATTGGACCTTAGAACACGTAACTTAGCAGAAACATAAGTAACTTAATAACTTATTGACGAATCGTGACGGTTTGCGTTGGAACCTTTTGGACCCTTGCTCTTTCTGTCTTAAGACAAGTACCTTACGTTTGTTTTAAGCTATTTATACTCATCATCTAAACTAATATTATAAAGAGAAAATATTGTTTTGTTTGTTTGTTTGTAATGAATAGACTCCGAAACTACTGGATCAGTTTTTGACTATATTTTCTTGAGTATCGTAAGTTATATAACATACTGTGCGACACATAAACGGAGTAGTCACGAAGGACATAACGCGGACGAAGCCGCGGGCAGTTCTCTAGCTATAGTATAATATTGGAAAAAAACGTTACAATGCAATCGTTATTTCAATATTAGTAGTAAGTTTAGTTATTTCATGACAAATATAACAGGTATTAGACCTGACAACAATTATATTTATTTTTCCAATACTCGCTATATTCTTTACTTCGTTTTGGAACGTTGCCCTCTCTATTTGTCATGGGTGCCTGTACCTGTAGAGATTAAAAGTCACTTACACAGACAACTAGACCGGGAGGCTATACAATTTTTGCGGGGATCGAACTCGCGACACACAGCGCAAAAGCCAATCGCTCACCCTCTGCGCCAACCGCCTCAACAATCTATATTTAAATAAAAAACCATTTAATTACATGCTAGTCTTATTAACTGAAATATTGACAAACCGTTCACCGCAATACACAAATAAACATAATATTCGAGCAGTACCGGGAATCGGAACATCTAAACAACAATAATAATTATGTCATCAAACCGAAATTCTCTAACGGGTCCCATACGTAATATCTGAGACAGACAACATTTTAGAATAAAGCCAAAATCTAGGTATTCAAATAAATAAAATTGAAGTATCTGTTTCTAATGTCAAAATAGTTCTTTCTTCATCATATCAGCTGCAGAATGTCCACTGTTGAACATGGCCTCCATAGATTTCCAGAAGGACCGGTTGGAAGCGGCCTGCATCCAGCGTTTTCTTGCGGTCTTTATCAGGTGGTATGTCCACATTGTGGGTGAACGTCCTACGCTGCGCTTGCCGGGGTGTGGTCTCCTTTCAAGAACTTTGGGGCTAAATAGTTCTTTAATATATAAATATTAATGTTCACACGGTAATACCCGGAAGTCTACTGGTTTCGGAAAAACGGCTTTTTTTTTATTTTTTTTGTCTGTCTGTTTGTATCGGCTAATCTGCGAAACGGCTTAACAGATTTTGATAGAACTTCCACTGTTATAAGGAGTAACTTAGGTTTTTATTCCAGAAAAAAAATAAGGGTTTCGCGCAATATAGATCCCCGTGAAAACCGACATTTAGCGAACGAAGTTGCGGGCATAAGCTAGTCCGAAATGAATCCTTGTTTTATGCAAATATTGATCCACATTGAATTACCCTTCGTACACTTAGTTGAATAAACAAGAGCTAGGTTACCTAATAAGGGGACCTTTAATCCCTTTGTGTTAAAAGCTTTTACGATAATATATTATATTGGGTTGAATAAAAATATTCTGATTGGTTCCGTTGATGAAATTTCTGGATTAGATTGATTTTATGTTTGCTTTGTCATTCAAATGATAAAGTAGAATTCTTGTCATCAGCAGATGTTTTTGGAAATATTGTTTTTTTCATCTAATTAATGATGATAAAAAGATCGCAGGTAAATGGATGCAGGCTGCTTCCAACCGGTCCTTTTAAAACTCGATGGGGTAGGCTTATGTCCAGTTGTGGATGTCCTAAGGCTGATACGATGATGATGTGTTAGTATAAACATATTTTTTTTTTTAAATAAATACAACCCAAGGGCTGGCTTTTACCTTGGCCATAGGCTTAGAATTGCCACCCAACGGCAATGCTGCCAGTCTTTTGGGCCTATGTCCTATTGACGGCGGTGCGGAGGAAATTTTTGATGACATATAGTTTTTTCTGTTTCTTCTTATTATTATTGCTATGTTTGGTGTTATCTTATTTTAAATCTGCAAATATTATATAAATAAAAGAAAAAAAGATACTACGAGTATCGAAATTCGGTTAAAAAATGTTATATTGATAAATCAAGCCTTTTCTCCATATCTCTCAAATAAAATCTACGAAATACTATGACACGGGTCACTGAGCATTAAAGCTGGAACAAAAAAACCCTAAAAAGGTTGAATTATTTCTGCCGTAAGGTTCCAATAGAGCCTTGTGAAATATTTGAATTGTCCTATGTAAATGCTAGCATCGACTGAGTAACCAAATGTCGATGAAATGCTGTGGAATGTCTAGACTTGAAATTTACATAATATGACATTGTGAGAAAGAAGTAATAAGTACATTTACTACTAATATACAAGGCGTTGATTTGCAACCTCGTCAAATTCCAGGAGTTAACTATGCTCGTGATTCTTAACACGACTCAATAATAAAATAAATAGCCATACTATCACGCCTGTTTTCCCCGAAGGGTTAGGCAGAGGTGTACCAAAATAAATAAATAGAAAAAAAAACAAAAAAAAAATAGAAAAAAAAAATAGGTTTTAAAAAAAATTTTTTTTCGTGATTTTCAAATTTGAGCTATGCATCTCACCAGAGGGTTTAGGCGCTATGCACGCATTGATATAGCCGCGTGACAACTCTGCCTAGCGCATACGAAACTGGGTGATTCTGAATTTTGCAAGAGGAGTATTCTGGAATACTGTTATTTGATAGTTGCAACTAAAAAAACAAGTATTTATTAGATATTGGCCAGGTATCGTAATTATATTTGATTAATTCTATTTTTTATGACAAGTTCCTAAAATTTGACGAGGATGCAAATCAACAGCTTGTAGATACTAAGTTTGTTTCATTTTCTTTTGTATAATGGGATTTCTGAAACGATTGGTCTGATTGTAAAACTTTTTTTACTGGAGGAAAGTTACACTATTACCAAATGTATAGGATATAATTTATGGTATTCTTAAATTTTTTGGAACTCAGTTTAGAGAACAAGAAATAGATCTATCCTTTTCGTGATTATTTATGCGATTTTTATAACCAAAACAAACACACCGGTACACACAACACAACATACCAGTGAACTGTGGAAGACATTGGTACACCTCTGCCTAACCCTTCGGGGAATACAGGCGTTATGGTATGTGTAGTATTATTATAATCATATATACCACCACGCCTGCATTTCCCGAAGGGCTAGGCAGACGCGCACCAAAATCATGAGTACTATTACTCCCTCAGAGATGTTTAACAAATTCAAAGTCAATGTAGTCAAGATCTCTCCTAGAAATTACGAGAATTCATTTAGTAATCCTATTTCTTTTTGATCCAGATTTCGTCCACCATCATTCGAAGGCACCGCTTCAGAGGACACTATCATCGACGCTGATACTGGATCAACTGTTATATTTGATTGCAAAGTGACTGCTTTGAGAGATAAAACGGTAACTAATCTTCTTACTTTAGGATTATAATTTAATTCTACCGACCACCGCATTGGTTTGAGCGTCGGTCTTGGGTTCGATTCCCAGGTCAGGCAAAAAGTGTAATATCATTTTTCAGGAATTTCTCAATTGCAGCCTGGAGTTCGGAAGTTGGTGGCACTCGGTTGTGACACTCCTGAGTCTCGGAAAGTACGTGAGGCCGTTGGTCCTGCGTCTAATCTGTCCCAGGTAGTGTCGGATTGCCGTCCCATCGGACTATGAGAGTAAGGGAAGTGGGAGTGCACCTATGTTTGTGCACACACTAGTGGACTATAATATCTCCTGCGTACTCCATTGACATTGGTTGCTCTGACCGAAATTGGTTTAGAGAATATATTTGTATAATTTAATTTTGGAGAAGAAAAAATGAATCAGACATTTTGTTATAGGTTTCTTGGATTAGAGTATCGGAAGATGAAAATTTGGAGCTTCTAACAATAGATCTGGATACACATACGACAGATTTTAGGTAAGTAACAATAAGATAGTTCATAGCTTTATCGCTTGTCATTTGTATCAAGGCCTTGTGGCATTCCCAGATATAGTATGTAGGTATAGATTAGAGCTCGTATGGGGAAAACTTACCATCATACGTATTACTACCGCGAAGCAGCGTTCCTGTGTTTCGGTTTTAAGGGTACCTATGACAATTACAGACACTTCAGCTTTGTCTCTGGGATGGTAACGCATTTGCAAGGCCTCTGGTATTGTAGATGTCTATAGGCAGTGGTGACCGCCTAACATATGGTGGGCCGTAGGTTGGTTTGTTATCCAAAGATATTAAAAAAAAAATAAGAAGAATGTCAACATAGTTCATTAACATTATTGAAGCATTACCTACTTGGTATAATTTTGTATACCGGGTGTAAAAATACCCTCAAAGTTGCCGAATGTTACATTTTGTTCCTATCATTGCAATCATTTTTATGATCTGGACCATACCTGGGAACCTTCTGGAAAAGGAGATTCTGAAGTTCAAAGACCAACTTTATTTACGGTAACATTAAAAATGCTCAAAATAATGTGTGTATAATTTTTTGATCACCATTCAAAAACTTGTGTACTATAGCTTTATTATGCATCTAAGAAATAGACTATAGATGAGAAACATAAAAAGATGTTTCCTGTTTTAGGGCACCATCATAATGTTGTCACCGTCCACTATTGTCAGCCATATTTCCCAATTCAAGTTCAACCCTAATAATATGCTCAAAATTCAGTACCATTGAAAACCGGAGTCCATTCACGGATCCACAATACTCGGGTTCCGTTGCGACTCGTCCATAAATATAACTTCTTATTTACGCATGCCACAATCCGAATAGGATGTGTGTTCGTGTTAAAATATTGGTTGCGTTCGGAATGGCTTGTTGGTATCACTTGGTTTTGCGAAAAACATTGTTTTGTGGTAACTTTACTACAAGCAACAAAACAAATCGAGTTTTTGTTAGCCGTGTGCGTTGTTGTATTTAATTGGAATTCGCAAGTTTTATTCTTGCTGCCAAAAAAAAACTGTAAAAAAATCAGTCAAATGTCGGTCGTGGGCAAAAATCCTTAGAAAAAAAAAACTAAATAATAAGTAAACAACTGTCATCACAGCGACTGGTCGACTCTTTACATGACCAGTGAGCTGGCCTTTTCTTGAAGACTCAGTATTGCCATATAACGTGGCAATGCTGCCAGCCTTTGGGGACTTTCCCCATTGACAGCGAGTTTTTGATGCCCTATGAGCTCTACCTTATTTTATTTTATTAATTGTATATTATTCTTTGTAATTTTATTATTTAAAATGTGTGTTTAGGTTAGTTATAATCTTAAACTATTATTACAATAAACATATTATTCTGAATATCGATGGGTCCTATGTATATGGGCCAAACTAACAATTTGGACATTTTCACTTTTTTATGGTAAACTTCAGATTTTGGTCCTATATATGCACATATAAAATACCATAGTATAAATAAGGAGGATAGTTGTCTTAGCAAACAAGTAAATAATCGTAAAGTTCGGTTTATCAATCTGAAGTTATACTGAATTGAAACATTGGAAACCTCTCCTGTAAAGTTGTAATTTGCATTTTGGCCCATATACATAGAACACATCGATATACAAAAAAATACATCAAAATTTTTAAGTTGGTTAAAATATGACCTACTAGCTTTTGCCCTCGACTTCGTCCGCGTGGATTAATAGTTCCCGTTCCCGGAGGATTTCCGGGATGAAAACTATCCTATGTCCTTTCTCGGGTCCCAGACTATATCTGTGCCAAATTTCATTGAAATTGGTTCAGTGGTTTAGGCGTGAAGAAGAGACAGACAGACAGACAGACGGACAGACAGACAGACAGAGTTACTTTCGCATTTATAATAATAGTACGGAAAGTACGGACGTCAGAGAGAGTTGACGATCTTTGTTCGACGAAAGGTCAGTTTGATGAGGGTAAAGTTATGGCAGACAAGAACGGTACTCATAAGAGCTGTGGTGATCTTCAAGTTGCTGTTTTATGCACATATTTTCCCCCCCATCAAACTAAGTAACATAACGCAAAAATATTACTGACACGACTTTTATGTTTGGTGTAAAAAAATCACTGTTTATGAAAGCGCGCAATGTAAAGCACGCAAAATATTCTCCTCATTTTTAAAAGTTAAGTTATAATATTGCAATATTGTTTCTGTAAAAAAAAACATATGATACGTTAAACATTTACCTTTAATATTTCTTATCCAGAAGGTTCCCAGTCCCGGGATCATTGGACCAAAACTAAAAATTGTAATTATCTAAAGAATATGTGCATTTCGACTTGAAATTTCTTTCTTTAGCGTTGGCTCATTGTATAAGGATTTTTGCTCCTAAAATGTCATCATCATCTGCTTAGCCTTTTCCCAACAATGTTGGCGTCGGCTTCCAGTCTAACCGGATGCAGCTGAATACCAGAATTTTTCATGAGCGACTGCCTTTGTGACCTCCACAACCCTGTTACTGGGCAACACGATACCTCCTGGCAAGACTGGTTGTCAGACTTCCTGGCTTCTGACTATCTGTAAAAAACATATAACTTTTATTAATACAATGTTCCTTCTCCAGGTACAGGGTAGATTTAGCTGGTGAGAATTGGAAGCTGGCACTGGCAGATGCGAAGGTCCAAGACTCTGGTGTATACTGTTGTCATGTTTCTACACATCCCCCAATGCTGAGGCGGTACAAATTGACTGTGCATCGTAAGTACTTGGTATTCTTAATTTCTTTAAACTTTATGCAACAAAAAAGTGTAAACGCAGACCTAAGGCGATTGGCACACTGTACCGTATCACGGAGCGTAGCGCGGGAGTGCGTGTTCTTACATTGTTTGCAAGTATCTGTGGTTGTATTGAAAACATGCGTATTGCAGTGTCAGCGCTAAGTGGCCACGCACCTCGGAGCGTAGCGCGGGGTAGTGTGTGCTTCGCCTAATGCCTGATGGTATTACCATACCAATCGATTGTTCGTCGATTGACACCATCGATCAATAGCAGAATGGATTAGTCGATCGATTGGTGTGGCAAGACCCGTAGGGATTCTCTACCAGTCAACCAAAGGTGGTGAAGAGATATTATGGCATGGGTTTATTAATGAAAGTCTAACTAATGCATTAAAATTATAATACAACTAGATTTTGACCGCAACTTCGCTCGCGTAAATGTCGTTGATCGTGGACGCAGACGATGTCGTGGAATACAAGTGCCCATAAAATAAGTTTCGTAAACAATGACTTAATTATTTATTACTTTACTACGTATATCAAAATAAAATTTAAAAAAAAAAATGATATATATGAAGTCAAAATTTAATCACTTATATAAAGCTTGTCCTGTACAAATAGATTAATATTTAAGTAACAAAAGTATCTACCCTATAAAGAACCTATCTAAGAATAATATACTACAGTTTGTATCTTTGTCCACAGCGCCTTCAATAAAGATGAGTAAAGAAGCGTTTCTAGAAACTGGAGAGACGTTATCTCTTAAATGTGCCATACTCCACCTGCATCCTGGTGAAGCAGTTCCAGAGATGCACTGGTTTCGAGGGAACAGCTCCGTGTCCCTGGATGAGGTCCGAGGAGGAGTGCTCATTGAAACTGATCAATTGACCTTGACCAGTCATTTACAGGTAACTTGCAAATATATTATACCTTATGCACTACATCATCCCCAACTCGTGAGAGCCTTATCTACGTTTTCATCAACAGTGCCGCACCGGAGCGCATTTTAAGAAAATTCAAGCTTCTAGGGAATAGTTAAGGTTCAAATTTGCATGGAATTTATACTGCCTGGAACTTGGTCCGTGTGTATGTGTATGATATCAAGCAGTATAGCTTGTTTGCCACCTCCAGGGGTATAAAAAAAAAATAGTATATTTTCCATTTTTCAATTTGACAATTTTCCTGTCTCTTAATAAGGTACTTAAGAAGTCAGACAAAGGGTTAGGCAAAGGTAGACTTAAGACCTCGTTCAAAAATACGGTTACTTAATTATATCAATTCAATTTAGTTTTTGTAGTGATAACCTTAAAATATACACATTTGTATGCATTGGTACACCTCTGCCTAATCCTTAGAGAAATATAGGCGTGATGGTATACACATACCATACACACACGTGAACCATATAGTGCTTCTGGAGTAGATTTGTTACTTTGAGTATTTTTATCGTGAACATTTTCAGTAGTACTTTGAAAACGTTTTCAATTTTTCCCTGGAAACCTTCTAAATTGTCACATTTCGCTTCGCAACCATTCTAGGTCTTGCCCCTAGCTGACTCCGCATTGAAGCAACGCCTATAATGAAGCGTTTTTTGACCTCGACCTCTTTTCAGAACACCTGTAAGAAAATCTCCAGTTTATTGCGTTTCAGGGAACATTGTTTCCCTTCTAAACAAGACTTTATAGGCTTTTCTCGCAACACAGTATAAATAAAATATCGAAAAACCATTGAGACTTGGAAAGAATTGAGGATGGTGCTTTTGAAAATCGGTCAAATGCCGCGGGCGCCGAGTTAGTGTAGACAAGAGATTTTAACAAAATAAAACGTTCTTTTTTATCTATATACTTTGTTATTAAAGCTGTTTTCTTCTTAATTAATAGGGCGGTAGTATTTCTTTTTTTTTTAAACTTTGTGATCATTAGGTCTTTGATATAGTTTGGTTTGAATTGCCTGAAATGGACTAAAATGTTCACTAGTTTTATAGTTGTGTAGATATTAATTTTGGCGGCCAAAAAAAGTAAGTTTTAATATACGGGGTGTAAAAATATATATCACATACCAGTTAGCTCAGTTAAACTGAGCAAAATTGAGTAAAAATTATGGCTGGGAAATAACTTTTATATTTGGTGTGAAAAGCACCGTTTATTATAGTGCACAAAATGGCTCACACATAATAGTGTGCATTTAACATTACAGGGGTTATTTAAAGTTTATTTAGAATATTTTCAACATTTTTTTTTAATTTACCTTTTACCTTTAATATCTCAGGTTTGATGGTATGGTCCAGAACCAAATAAATCAACTATATAATAGTCTGAATATTTTACTTTCGGCTAAGTTTAGTGTCTTCTTTCACCCGTTTCAGAAGGTACTAATAACATTTTAGAAGCAAACAATTAATTGCCACATACATAATCATCTCGCCTGTATTCCCCGAAGGGTTAGGCAGAGGCACAGAGCAGGCAGAGGTGTTCCAATGTACACCCACAGTTCGCCGGTATGTTTAGGTCCCATGTAATAGGGGGCGAGCCTATTGCCATTAGCCGGGCACAAATCTAAACTCCGAGCTGCCACTGAGAATTCCATAGAAAAACCCATTAACATTTTTTGCTCGACCTGGGAATCGAACCCAAGACCTCTAGCGTAGCAGTCGCGCTTAGTACCACTACGCCAACGAGGCAGTTTACATTAGTTTAAATTGCCACATTTCTAAAAAATAACCAAGTTAGGTACTTCGTGCGGCACCCCCGAGAAAAGATTCCTATTACCTATTCCAAACCAGTATAAAAATAACTTAGTTAATTCGACGTGCCCATTTTCCATTACCAAATGCCTAAGGGCAAAGTATATCTTTCTGAAAATCTCATTGCTTATTTACATTTCATCAACTGTTTTTCCTAAATTCTGAGGCGGTTAGAAAAAATTGTGTTTAACGGTCCAAATGAGAGTTACTTAGTGAGGCTGTCCCTCACGGGGATGCTGTAATTATGCCTGTAAACGTTTATAGTCAGGGAGATAACAGAGCGTATGATATTTACCGTATGATAGCCATGAGTTAAGTGGTACGGTGGGGTGGGGGCGCACTGTTAGCGGTAATGGAAGTACTCTCTGGCAATGGGCTGTACGATGTTCATTTGTTGTTATGGTAATAGCGAAGAATTAGAACTAGTATTAGTAGGTATTTTAATATAATTACAAGTATATCTTCTTTTGTTATGCTTTTATTTATTTAACTGCTTCTATTATTTGTTTTAAATAGCTCGCGTGGTTTGGTTGTGTGGGTGCCTTAATTATTTAGAGACTAGCTCTTGCCAGCGAATTATATTTTGTGCCGCTGTTTTTTTTTAAATGAAACCTATATTGTCTATGTTTCTCGCTGATAATGCAACTTTTCATGGGTGAAAGAATTTTATAAAAAGGTTAAGTTGTTTTTGAGTCTATTCATTACAAACAAAAATACGAATCTTTTCTCTTTATAATATTAATTTAGATAAATTAGTAAAACCACTTTCAGACAAGCTTCAACTGACTCTAAAAGTTCCATTAGAACACATACATAGAAAATACTCGAAATCTTATAAAACCTCTTTTATCATTGCAGTTTCGGGCTTCTTGCCAACACTCGCTCTATTTCAAAGAATGGCCTAACTATAGCCTATTCATTTTCCTAAATCCTCACAGCTATCATTGCCACCCGAACCTGCAACTACACCCCCAAGGCCCAGCAATTCTACCTCCCCGTTTGGTCTAAATTGCCGCAATATATTTGCGGGCTAAAGTGTAAGTGAGACTTAAATATTCTCCCTTACTTACTGCCTGAGAGGAGATACAAAAATGCAATCTTAAAAAAAATAGTTAAGATAAAATGTAATGGCAGAGCCTTAAGATATTCGCAATTAGATGGAGTTTTATTAAAAACTTTACCTGTATTTTTTTACATTTAATCATAATAATCATACATACGACAAGGTTGGCACAGTTGATGAGCGACTGACTGCTGCACTGTGATTTCGATTCCCGTACGGAACAAATATTTGTATGGCCTACAGATAGTTGTCCCAGGTCTCGCGGTTTGTGTATGAGAGTTTATAAATTTGTAAACACAGGCACGATACAGAAGAAATAGTGCTGACCTTTTTTTTTCTATAACTAAACCATAAATAATTCTGGCCTATTATTATCTCAATGCTGGGTAAAGGCCTCTTCTCATACAGAGAAGGCACGAGCTTTGATCACCACGCTTGTTCAAGGCGGATTGGTGAATTGAGACTTATATTAATTACAAGTTCTGGTTTCCTCACGATGTTTTTCTTGACCGCTGTCAGTGAAATCTAAAATACTTTAGAAAGTACATTTGGATTGAAAATGTCATATTGATATCTGTCTGGTATCGAACCCGCGATCTGTGGACGAGTTAACCATTGAGTCAGAGCGCTTTTTTTAAAACATTTGTTATATTAGTCCTTGTTTTTTTGTATCACTTCTATCTCGGCTTATTACCGAGGTCTGTTTAATGCAAATTGTCCCGTGGATGCTGATAAACGCTATTGGGGTTTATAATAAAGTCCAAGAGCCCAGTCGTCAATCCTACGTCAATTCAGCATGGGAGAACATTACAGGTAGAAACATAATTATTTAGCTAAAAGTGAGTAAGGTACCTTTTTTCCTGCTAACTTAAAAGGGGTCAGCATTTTGGCACGCGCACGCTTGCTTTGCGATCTATATATACCTCTAACTATTTATAAATCATAATGATTGCGATCGTTCCTTAAAAAATAGTATAATTGTCCCCCAAAAAACACTTTAGAAGTGATGTATAACCATCAGTCATGTATATCATCAGAGCATTGGGGTCATGATGTCCTAGTGGTTAAGGCGCCCACCTCTCGCAAAAGGTTATGGGCTCGCAACCGGGCACGGGCAAGTACCAATGTGTCTTTTTTCTAATTCATATGTACTTTCTTAGTTTTTTTTGGACATCACTGACATCGGTAACCATGTCAGAAGCCCTTGGGGTGGTTTAGAAATTCTGACACTAGGGTGTGTGGGGCCGCTAGACCTCAGAACAATCAAATCTATAGAAATATATTTAATAATTGAGGTGTCTGTTTATAATGTCAAAACAACACGAAAAAAAAACATACCTATTATAAAATTTTTGTTTGTTTGTCTATTCCGGCTAATAATAATAATAATATACCATTTATTTCAGGCAACAAAGACCCATAACATAAATACCTTACAGACTAACATACATAATTATAATAACAAACACAAACATATAAACTATTTGACACGAAGTGACGGCGTCGTATCACGCTGCGTGGTGTCGCGTAACCTCCCGCGGAATCTCCGAAACACGACACCCTTCGGCCAAAACTCTTCCTTAAGGAAGGTCTCGAGTGAATGAGAAACAAAAAAAAAAAATCGAAAACCAAAACAACTGGTCTGATGATACGTTAGTTTTAACGACGATACGTCCTACGCATATTCAATAAGATAGGTTCCCCAGTGCAAACACTAATATTTCTATAGCTACAGCATTAATCGGAGAGTCACTAATGAAATAATACATTTCCACTAGGTACGAAATTAATATCACATCCTATATCTCCCAATATACAAACTTGGGTATTATTTACCATGTGTATCACATCTGGGGGGAAGAATCGAATAAGAATCATGCGAGTTTTCCTGTTCCGGAATATATTCACATATTCCTAAAATTCTATAGGTACTTATGTTTATTGTGCCTTATTCACTGGGTATGCTTGGTCGGAATACAAATACTAATGTGGAAAGTAAATACACGTAGGTATTTGTCATGTCAACGGAAATATATATTTACGTGTGAGCTGTAAAAGTCACACATACCATCACGCCTGCATTCCCCGAAGGGTAAGGCAGAGGCGTACCAATGTACACTTACAGTTTGCCGGTATTCTTAGGTCCCGTGAGGAAGCAAGCCTATTGCCATTAACCGGGCACTAATTCTTACACCGAGTTGCTACTGAGAATTTCATAGAAAAACCCAATAACAGTTTGCTCGACCTGGGCAACGAACCCAAGACATCCAGCGTAAAAACTGTAAAAGACAGTGTGTTAATAAAGCCATAGCCAGAAATAGATCATATATTTAGGGCACATTTTTAGTTGTGAACTGCCTCGATAGCCTAGTTGTCCTAAGCACGACTGCTACGTCAGATGTCCTGGGTTCGATTTCCAGGTCGAGCAAAAAGTGTTATTAAGTTTTCTACATACATACATATGTAGGCACAAGATAGGAAATTCACAAAATATGCTATGAGGTAATTAGCTTACTTAGTAATAATGTTTAATCATATACCCACAAATTTATATATTAATCAGAAATACAGACTTCATGATTAAAAAGTAGGTATTTTCCTGATTTGATCCTTGATGTAGGTAGCTAACATGTATCAAAATCAAATATTTTCATAAGCCTTCAGAATGTTAAGTGATCATAAGATTAGATGATTAACGATAATATACATCATTAATTTTCACTTAATACTCCAGTGACCTAATTTTTGAGGGCTTGAAAATTATGTACTGCTAGTCATATGAATCTACGACCCGTATAAAATGTATGTAAATTCAGCCTGATTTGATCAAATATTTACACACCAAAACACCCCAAGTATTTGTAACAGTTCGCGTATTTTAATCATAATAAGTTTGTTTTATTAACAAAACGGAATACGTAGTTACTCGTTGTGAAATTAGTTTTCTAATAAATATTTAACGAAACGGAAATGTATACAAATATTTTTCATTTACAGAATAATAGGAAGCCAGAATTTCAGTAATAATAATTATTTTATTTAAATTGTAGACATTAAAAAATAATTCTTTCCCAGTGAGTTATTTTACAAAAATAATCTTTGAATCTACACCACTATTTACCAAGAGAAATGTATTTTCAAGAAGCTACGTTTCTTTTTCTACCCTTCAGGGAATACAGGCGTGATGGCATATATATACCTATATTTTTTTTGATGGTTGTTTCTATTTCTAATTTCACAGGACGTTAGGACCAAAAGTATTAAGAAACACATCACACATCATCACGCCTATATTCCCCGAAGGGTTAGACAGAGGTGTACCAATGTACACCCACAGAAACAAAAGACCAAAAAAAAGACCAAATTCAAGTTTCCAACTTGTAAAGCACATTCTACGACAGGGTCGATTTCACAGACGTAAAGATGCATCTTTGTGCAGGTGGCGCGTCTCAAAGTGGAGGATGCAGGCAACTACACCTGCGCCCTGGTATCACCGGTGCAGATGAAGGCAACTACTAGAGTACACGTTTTGCAAGGTTAGTACAACCAACATAAAAGTAGGTCATAAAAAAACATGATAGCACTCGTAAGCATCATGATTTGCGTGCGTTATTGCCATTAGCATTGATTTTTCACGCAAAACATAAAAGTTGTTTTGCAGTAGTAATTTTTAGTCTATGTTACGTAGTTTGAGAGGTAGTATATGTACTTAACGGTTATGTCATGTGACTTTTCATATCCCGTATGTTGATAAAAGTTCATATAGGTATAACTGGGTAGTTGACACCACTTACCAATAATTTCAGCTACTCTAAAAAAGTACTTTATTTTATCCATGAAAACCGATTAATTTTCAATTTATTACAAAATAAGATTTTTACTTACTTTAAAATCAATAAATAGTTAGTCAATTGAATAGGCCGGTAAGTGACGTCACAGCGTGCTATTGCCATACAAAATCTATGAGAGAATCGCGTTTTGACAGTTCAGAAAAAGTATGTCAATTGTTGATCGTTTCAACTACTCAATTCCTCATTGAAATTAGAAGTACTTTGTAGAATTTGGCTATATTAGTAGGAAGTTACATTAACGCTAACAACGCTACAAAATAGCAAATACCTGTGCTAAAATAGCTTAAACAAATGAAGCGACTACTAGCCTCCACGTTTTGGAAGATTAGACACCTGTGCCAAAAGTGGGCGATAAAATAAACAAAATGTTACTTTGTTGCAAGGAATTTGGTCGAGTTCCAAACGATAGAGTCTTTATATTACTTTTTGTCCTAAATAGGGTTATTTAGAACAATAAATTGGTCCTTTGAGTCGAATTCACACGTTCATGAGTACAAAAAGTAGAATATTTCTTTGTGTATTCTTTAAAAGAATATTTTGGTAGAATGAAATGAAGGAAAAAAAGGTCTATTATCTTCACAAGATGTAAAAGACCACAATTTCCTGTGAAATGAAAAATAAGACTAGATTCAGCAACTATGTCAAAATACTTGCCATTGTTGTAGTAGTGACAGCTTAGACTTTATATCATTCGTATGCAACTATTTACCTAACGCAATGGCAAATAGTATCATGTATCACAACATTGGTCCTTAAGACGCTGCCTAGAATAAGGACCACCATTGTAATTAAACTGCGTACAGCCAAATGTTACTAAATTATATTATATTAACTTAATTATAAGACAACTAATGAAACAATGGTTTATAAACTTTATTATTTTTAATTAAAGCTTATCGTTACCGAACTGCCTCGTTGGTCTAGTGGTCCTGAGTGCGACTGCTACACTAGATAGAGGTCCTGGGTTCGATTCCCAGGTCGAGCAAAAAGTGTTATTGGGTTTTCTATGAAATTCTCAGTAGCAGCGGTATACCTCTGCCTAACCCTTTCGGGAATACAGGCGCGATGGTATATATACTAATCGTTATTTACAATAGCTTTTGCCGCAACTCCGTCCGAGTAAATGTTGGTTATCGTAAACACAGATGAAGTCGCGGAATAAATAGTGGCCTATGTCCTTTCTTGGGGTATAAACTTATCCTGTACCAAATTTCATTAAAATCGGTTTAGTGGTTTAGTCGTGAAAGCGTAACATACAGACAGAGTTACTATCGCATTTATAATATTAGTAAGGAGTAATGATTAGTATAGATACGGGTTATTTCACCAGCTTTACAAAGAGATGGCTTGCGGAATTTGCCATCAACAAAACCTGACCCATTTAATTCATCAATAGCACAAATCTGTGAAATAAATCAAGCTCCTTTCTCAGCACTAGAAGGCGACAGGCAACAACAGCAGTAATTTATTTCGTTGCCTTTAAAGAGCAACAGAAAACACCATCCGATTCCAGAATTCGCGTTTACAAATGAGAGCTACAACGGTTTCACGTTTTGCAGTTTTAGTGCACCTGTTCCAAGATTGAGTCATAAAGTATTTTCATGCTTATATTCGCTGGTAGAGTGTATAACTGGATAGTATTACTGAGTATTCACTGTATTGCATCTCATATAATGTTCATGGATGCTGTTGAGAAAGGTTACAATGATGTAGCAACGTCTATTTTGTAGTTTGAGTAGGTGTTCGTTTTTATATCAACTGAAGAAACCAACTGCTCTAAACATTTATGTTGGCATAACTAGACAACACTTATGCATCAGCAGATTTTGTCGCGATTTCAGCGTTGGCCCCATAGTAATGATGAGTACAATAATTATCCTTCAGGCTTCTGGTAAACAACAAATAAGATTAAAGAAACGCTTTATGGTTAAAGCAAGGAGATACAGTTATTAATTATAATGATGGCGGCTCATTACGTCGTCTCTAACTCTTAATTAATCGCCCATCATTCAGCCACCAATATTGGTACGAAGGACCATAATTATCTTCAATCAATCACCGGGTTTCGCAGGTTGATTGGTAATACAGCTCCTGCCTGTCTTCCCGACATGATCCCCTCCTCCCACTACTTCAAGTACCAAAGGACCATTATATACAGGGTTAATATTTTTATATTCAAGACCACAAAATTACGAATCGTCACGTCTTGCATTATTTAAAACTTTATTAGTTCGCAAGAAACGTACAACGAAAATGGTTCATCGAGGACATTATTAAGAAATGTCTAAGCTTAATGAGCTTTTTAATGCTATGTAAATTCGGCTCCAACTAGACTCGACTGTAATACTCAGTAATAAAGGCAGTCATTTATAACTGGAGAGTTCTAATATCATGTCATTAAGTTAGTCAAAATATACAACTGGCATCTGCTTTGTTTTGCAAGTATTTTCTCTCATACAATTTAGGGAATATCTTCTATCGCTGTACAGTCTTGTTTATTAAGGATTGCGGTAATTAATACCATCCATAAGTTGTCCCTAGCGATCTGGGTCACTAGTTCGTCCGTGGGACACATTTGGAGGCATGTCGTGTAGAGATCAGATAGCGTAACATCGATCTTTTTTTCTTCCGTATTTTTTGAAGGATGTGTTACGAAAGATTTCTGCACAGATTAACATCAGCCCTACTTTTATACAGGCCGATTTTTACTGTCCATCTTTCGCAGGACGAAAGTACCTATTCATGAATATGAACAAGTTTTATGATGGGACCAACACGGAGCTATGAAAAAAAATATCTATTACTTACAAAAATGCACTACGACACGATCAAAATGAATGGAATAGGTGTTTTTTTTTTCATATTTCGGGATTGATCCTATATTTTTCTTTCTGTATTCATGGGTTCTGAAATGGCTAGTAAATTAAAAATCAAAACAATCCCTACTAATATTATAAATGCAAAAATAAACTTCGTCTGTCCGTCTTTTACACTTCCAAGCCTAAACTACTGAACCGATTTTGATGAAATTTGGATAAAGATAGATTAGACCTTGGAAAAGAACATAGGCTATCTTTTGCCACGCAAAAAAGGCTTGAAGGGGTTGAAATAGGAGATAAAACTTTGTATCGTAGTCCGTCATTATTGAAGATAAATTAATCATGAAATTTTGTACACCTTTTGCTAACTTTGTCTTTGACGGGCCTGTCGGTCTAGTGGTTAGCGGCCCTGACTGCTAAGCCGGAGGTCGTGGGTTCGATTCCCACCCAGGACAAACTTTGTGTGATGAGCATGATTGTTGGTTCTGTGTCTGGGTGTGATTTATCTATAATATGTATGTATGTATAAATGATATAAGTATGTATATCAGTTGTCTGGTTACCATAACACAAGCTCTGCTTAGCTTGGGATCAGATAGCCGTGTGTGAGTTGTCCCAAGATATTTATTATTATTTATTTGTATTATAAACTAGCTTCTGCCCGCGACTTCGCCCGCGTGGATATTTTCACCCGTATTAAGTTATCTGTTATTGCTCCACTCCCGTGTGTCGTAGCATGATAACTTACTGATAATTTAGGTATCTATTTTTGAAAAAACGGTGAAAAACAATCCAGTTATTTCGAAGCATATTCGGTATAAACAAACCAACAAAATAATCTGTCCTCTTTATAATATTAGTACATAGATAGATAAAACTAAATGTAGCGCTTTTAAGTTATTTGTTATTGCTCCACTCCCGTGTGTCGTAGCATGATGTTATATAGCCTATATAACTTACTGATAATTTAGCTATATATTTGTGAAAAGATGGCCAAAACGGTTCAGTAATTTCGAAGCATATTCGGTATAAACAAACCAACAAAATAATCTTTCCTCTTTATAATATTAGTACTTAGATAGATAAAACTAAATGTAGCGCTAAGTGCAGTGTAGTATAGATTACGTACACAGAGCTATAAAATAACAACGGTACGTCTAGTAAAGGAACTATACTTTGAAGTTTTACTCGAGTACTTTATCTTGTAATATCATCTTAAATGGTGTGAAACGAGCGGTAACATCTCGGTGCGTTAGAGGTTCACAATAGCCTATAGAAATTCACAGCATCCGCAATCCTAGTTTTGATACTTTCACATTGATAATCTATACTATAATATAATAAAACTGAAGAGATTTTTTGAACGCACAAACTTTTGGAACTCTCAGTCGGATTAGAAAAAATCTTTGAGTTACGTCTTTGGTTACTGCTCCGCTCTTATGGTTCATAGCGTTATGTTATACAGGCATAACCTTCCTTGATTATTAAGCTACATAACGCAAAATGATTTTTTATAATCGGACAAGTAGTTTCTGAGATTTGCACGTTCAAACAAAGTATCTCTTAAATTAAAATAAAAAGCAGTTAAGCTTTACTATTTTTGGAGCTCCTTTGCGGAAGACCGGTTTTTACTGAAATACAATAGTTTTTCTTGCACCTCCTTGGTAAATAAAGTCATAAATAGCTCATCAATTTAATACAAAAAAGAAATTGTCCCACCATATTTAATTAAAGGTCATAAAACTACTTTTCGTACAACTAAACAACCGTCGCGTCTTAGATAAATGGTTGGTTGTTCCAAAGTAATGGAGGATAGGTCGTTAATTTGTTAAGAAGTGTACCTATGTCCCATAATTTTACCAAATGAGGTCCCTTGCTAAAGGTTGAAAAACATCTGAAAAACACTCTCGTATATTACGTACATATGTGCTTTCTCTTGGGCGTCACTGACATCGGTGAAGGAAAATATCGTAAGGAAACCTGGAATTATCTACAGTAGAAAGTCAATTATCCGAACCCTCAATTATCCCAACATTGGAAGAATTCGTTGCTGAAAACGCGCAGCAGCTGTTCGTCAATTAAAAATTTATAAGAAAAGCATTTGACTTTTTTTAGGCGTTTTGTATTTCAACGTTAATATTATGTATGTACAATTTTAATAGGCTGTACAGTTTTAGGTGAAAATATGTTGTTTTTGTTTGATCTTGTCCCACGAAACCTACATTTCGATTATCTGAACTTTCGATTATCCGAACTAGTCTCGTTCTCAATTAGTTCGTATAATCGAGGTCCAACTGAATACTTAATCTTACTAAAATTATAAAGTCGAAAGTTTGTGTGCATGTATATGTTTGTCTCTTCTTCACGCTCAATCGGCTAATCGGATCTGGATGAAATTCGGCACTGAGATACATTGTAATGTGGAATAACACACAGGATACTTTTCATCCCGGAAAAATGTACGGTTCCCGTGGTATAATATTTCAAATTTGACGCGGAGGAAGTCGCGGGCAGAAGCTAGTTTTATATTAAAGCTAGATAGGTTTTTGTTTGTTTAAACGCGCTAATCTCTGGAACTGCCAGTCAAATTTTTATTGTATATGATAGCTAGATTCATGAGGGGTACCTACTATAGGCTATATAATATCACGCTACGACTCTCGAGAGCGGAGCAGTAGAACACGTAGGTAACTGAAAGCGAATGAAACCGCTAAGTGTAGATATAAAAAAAAAATATATATATATACCATCACGCCTGTATTCCCCGAAGGGTTAGACAGAGGTGTACCAATTTACACCCACAGTTCGTCGGTATATTTAGGTACCATGTAATAGGGGGGAGCCTATTGCCATTAACCGGGCGCAAATCCAAACTCCGAGCTGCTACTGAGAATTTCATAGAAAAACCCAATAACACTTTTTGCTCGACCTGGGAATCGAACCCAGGACCTCTAGCGTAGCAGTCGCGCTTAGGACCACTAGGCCACCGAGGCAGTGGCATTTACTGATTTCAAAGAAACTGTAAATAGATTTTTATACATTTTTCAAAATTCATTTTGGACTTATTTGTTAAAGGTGTCTAATACCCAATCCGCCTTCAGCAGGCGTGGTGAACGATACTCGTGCCTTCTCTGTACGAGAAGACGCCTTTGCCCTGCAGATCATCCGTATTATTTATTTTATATTTTGCAGGCACGGAGGCAAGATTATTTAAAAGAATAATTATGACTTGGCATCCTTCCATAACGATTTACATCTACGTGTCGTACTAATGCATAGCTAATGTAGCGTAGCATGCATTACTCATATATAGTGCACTATATTTACAGCATACCTCGATTTTATAGATTCTTCACATGAAAAGTGAGTATATAGGTACTAAAAAAGCAGTTATTTCTCATTTTACAACAAATAAGTAACAAATTCTATTGAAAAATATACGTACATACATAAACTCACGCCTTTTTCCCATGGGGATAAGCAGAAACCACAGAACGCCACCTGCTACGATCCTTACATACTCCTTTCGCCTCGTTTACATTCATACATCTGGTCATACAAGCACGCCAGTTACGAGTACTGCGCACCCGACCTTTCTGAAGAACCTTACCAATAAGGTCAGGGTGGGTCTTTTTGGGGCGTCCCATCCCGGCCTTGCCACTCATTTCTGCCACATAAATTCCTTTTGTTAGTCGCCTTTCACTCATCCTTTCAACATGACCGGACCATCTAAGCATACTCTTTTTCAACCTTTTTTTTATTTTTTAAAATAAAAAATATATGTTTTAGAAACAAGCTTTTATGTTGCATTGTCATTCAAATTGCACATTAACGCAAAATTTTAGCTCAATCGAACATGGAGAAGTGGCTCTATCTAAATATATATGTTGCAGTCAAACTCTTAACCAGTCAAAAGTACTTTTGACCGTATGCTTTAGTCAATAATACTTTTGACTAAAATAACAGTTAAAAGTACTTTTGCCCAATGGAGCTGGTTAAAAGTACTTTTGACTGAGTGATTCCGTCAAAAGTGGTTTTGACTGCTCGAATCAGTCAAAACTCTTAAAAATCAGTCACTAATCTGCAATAATAATTAATAATATCTATTCTTTATAAAAGTAAATTACAGGATGAAAGAGCGAGCGAAGCGAGCTCGGGACTTGGGGCACCCCGACTCGGACAGGTTAGGTTAGAAGGGGATGGCGGGGTCTAGAGAGCGAGCGAAGCGAGCGAACAGACCCCGCCATCCACTTCGTGGTTATTTTTTTTTGTAAACCCTTGAGCCCCGCGTAGCGGGGCTCCTCGACTATGCTTTTTAATCATTATTCACATCTGACCAGTTAATAGTGCTTTTGACTGATGCTTTATTGCAGTTAAAACTACTTTTGACGAAGAGCGTTAGTCAAAAGTACTTTTAACCGCAAATTTGCAGTCAAAAGTACTAATAACCAATATTTTTCAGTCAAAACCACATTTGACCAACCTGTTCAGTCAAAAGTAGTTTTGACTGATTTTGCTAGTCAATAGTACTTTTGACTGGTTAAGAGTTTTGACTGCAACATATATAACTCAAAGGTGAATGACTGACTGACATAGTGATCTATCAACGCACAGCCCAAACCACTGGACGGATCGGGCTGAAATTTGGCATGCAGGTAGATGTTATGACGTAGGCATCCGCTAAGAAAGGATTTTGATTAATTCTACCCCCAAGAGGATACAATAGGGGATGAAAGTTTGTATGAAACTTTGTCAATTTTAAACCGATCGGGCTGAGACTTTGCATTCATAAAGCTACTATAACGTAAGCATCACCTAAGAAAGGATTTTGATAAATTCCACCCCTAAGGGGATAAAATAGGGGATGATAATAGAATGATGGGAAAGATACTTCTTAACGCGAGCGAAGTCGCGGTCAAAAGCTAGTGACTTATAAGATTTGATTAGCCACACCGCCACTGGAAAAGGTTAAGTAAATAAAAGCTTATAATAATAATACCATCCTATTATTGTCCCACTGCTAAGCAAAGGCCTCTTGTAAACACAGAAAGCACGAGTATCGATCACCTTGTTCAAAGCAATTTGTCAATTTCAGACGTATATTAATTATGAGTCCAGGTTTCCTCACGATGTTTTCCTTCACCAATATCACTTAAGAATATCTAGGTGTATCTATCTATACTAATATTATAAAGCTGAAGAGTTTGTTTGTTTGGTTGAGCGAGCTAACCTCAGGAACTTCTTTTTTTAATTGAAAATTCTTGTGTTGGATAGTCCATTTATCGAGGAAGGCTTTAGGCTATATTATCATCACGTGTTGACTGCCCCGTTGGTCTCGTGGCCGCAAGCGCGACTGCTGAGCAAGGGGTCCCGGGTTCGATTCCCAGGTCGGGCAAAAAGTGTTATTGGGTTTTTCCATTAGGAATTTCTCAGTAGCAGCCCGGACTTTCGAAGATGGTGGTGTGACGCCCCCGTGCCTCGGAAAGCACGTAAAGCCTTTGGTCCTGCGCCTGATCTCTCTCCGGTCGTGTCGGATTGCCGTCCCATCGGGCTATGAGAGTTAGGGAAGAGGGAGTGCACCTGTGTTTGCGCACACACTTGTGCACTAAAATATCTCCTGCGTACGTGGCTAGTCTGCATTAAGATTAGCCGCCGTGGCCGTAATCGGTCTGGAGGATTACATTTTACATCATCACGGCACGAGCCATAGGAGCGGAGCAGTAACTAAAGACGTTACCTAACGCGGGCGAGCGAAGTCGCGGATAGAAGCTAGTATACGAAATATTCTCTGCTGTTCGCTCAATCCCCATGACACTTCATTGTAACGTAATGAGCGAGAACTGGTTTATTTGATCGGCTAGTGTTCGGGACATACAACCAGTGTAGTGTATTGCAAATATCGATTTCTCGTGATTACAAATGTACGGTGAATATTTTGAATTCACGATACCGTATAGTGTGTGTTTTTTTGCCTTCTCGTTACGATGGAATGCTTTTTAGGGTTCCGTGCCCAAGAGGGTAAAACGGGACCCTATTACTAAGACTTCGCTGTCCGTCTGTCTGTCCGTCCGTCCGTCTGTCACCAGGCTGCATCTCATGAACCGTGATAGTTAGACAGTTGAAATTTTCACAGATGATGTAGTTCTGTTGCCGATATAACCACAAGTTCTAAAAACCAGAATACAATAAATATTTAGGGGGGCTCTCATACAACAAACGTATTTTTTTTGCCGTTTCTGTAGATAATGGTACGGAACCCTTCGTGCGCGAGTCCGACTCGCACTTGTCCGGTTTTTTCATTAGAAATTGCCTCGTGTTGATTGGAGTGTGTAGGTGTATTTCGAAATATTCCTATAGAATTTTAATTGAAATCAGTTTAGTAGCTCAGTTTTTAATTCAACATAACACATACCGATTCATTCCATAGAGTCGTTGATCGCCTCCGAAAGATTTTCGAAATTGTCCTAAATACTGCCCCGTTCTCGGGTCAGGTGATTAAGTTAGGATCTAACTAATATCTTTTTGCTCGGTTTTCACTACTAAATTGAGAGGAATTAGTAGCATAGGTCAATGACTTTAGTTCCTAGGGAAATTGGTGATCTAAAATCATCTAGCTAGGTAAGTATTATTGAAACTGACTGTACTGTGTAGTCTTGTTCAACCTCATGTTAATAATTTTCTAACAGAGTAATGAGCCTGATAGGGTATTGCCTATTGCCATGTGTGGGCACAGTATTGAAAATTGTTACAAAGTCACATACATTATTATATATTTGATATGAACTCGGGATTCTAGCGTCCCGGACCTTTAAAAGGCGATCAAGGAGCCGAAGTCAACTCAGAGGCCCCTTAGACGGCTTTAAGATGAAATTAAACACTATTATAACTAGCACATACTGTTCCACTGTTGGGCAAGGCCTCCCTACATTTCTCCCATGTCTTGCCAATCCTCAAGAAAACCGTCAAAATCGTCCCGCCATCTCCTTCATGCTCTGCCGCGTCCCCGTCTCGCTAAACCGCAACCACATAACATATACCATCACGCTTGTATTCCCCGAAAGGTACGGCAGAAGTGTTCCATGTACACCTACCGCTCGCCGGTATGTGGTCCCATGAATAGGATGTGTAATATTCGCTGGGTTAGGTAATAAAAACACCTTGATACTTAGATAACGTAGGTAAAGTAGTATATGCGGCCAGCGCACGTCTGCACTCGCTCACGGTTGGCGCTCGACTCCCCCGTCTCCCGCGTGCCGCTCAGGCGCATACACTACATCCCTTCTTTATTTTATAAATAATTAAGTTACAATAGACGTCAATTAATTAAAGCTATTGAATCTAGTTGCCCATTCCAAGAGGTAGTTTCGTATGGATAAGAACGGGCAAGAAACTCCATACTTACTCTTTTAAAAAAAGTATTAATATAATATAATATAATATACTTAATAAAGATTTATTTTCAGAACATTAAATTCCATACTGAAACTACAAATTACAAAAATTTCAAAATAAAATAAAATTACAAAATAAAATAAAATACATAATAAAAATAATACAATTAATAATACAATGCACAATATAATTACTTTATATTGTACAGTTCCATTCATTTCATAAAAAATGTGCTAATGTCAAAACGATCTATTAACAATAAAAGTCACTCAAGGTACTACAATACGTACTAAGTGCTACGAATTAAGAAATGAAAGCTAAACCAATTGTAATAATACCAATATTGTGATCGTAGATGATCACTTTTAACATTTCAAATCACAACGCATTATTGCCTTACAGAAATAAGAAATAGCAATAATAATCAAAACAATTTACTTATATACTTAATTAAATTAGCAACTAGTTGATTTTGTCAAATTGTCTAGTGGAGCAAGACCATGTTTCCAAGCATTATTATCTTGAATATAATCCTCTAACTTGTAATATGCTTGTTTACAAAGTGTACTCTTAATATATATTTTAAATTTTGTTTTATTTAGTATTAATATATTGCAAGGTATTTTATTGTAACTATAAACTAGTGAATCAGGCATAAAACATTATCTCATCAACAAAGTGACAGACAGATAATCATTCTAATTGCATAAAGCTATATTGCAATACTTTAGTCCTCATTGTTCAATGACCCTGTGTCCTTATTATCATTATCCACAACCTGCCAAGAATCATTAATTTTCTTTAAATGTACTATATTTCCACGATACTCTTTACCTGTTTCGTCGTTCCGTACATGAACATCACCATTGGTGACTCCCGTCACTGTGTGAGAGGTAGGGTTATAGTTAGGTGTCAATTTGTTATCTTTAGTTATATTTTTAAACATTACCTTTTCCCCTATTTCTTTCCTTTTTCTTTCATTAGCATATCCCTATCTCTCACATCGGAATTAATGAGTTTATTTTCTACATCTGGAGCGAAAGGAACTTTATCTCGAAAGCGTCTTTTAAAAAATAACTCAAATGGCGATGTACCATTTTTTGAGTTTCGAAATTTCCTCGTCTTCCGTAGAGCATCCTTCAATTTCGTTCAATGGAACCGCTATAGGTCTGCTGTAACTTACAATTTTGTTTTATCACAGGGATTATAATAGCCTAAAGTTTGAATATTGGATAACTTGTCTTTAGAGCTTCAAACACCTCATCTTGCTTATGTGTCCAAAAATTCCATTTCCATTAGCAAGACATAAACCAAATAAATACAATACATCTACTACAACCACAACTATACAATATATATATATATATTTTAACTGCCTCGTTAGCCTAGTTGTCCTAAGCACGACTGCTACGCTAGAGGTCCTGGGTTCGATTCCCAGGTCGAGCAAAAAATGTTATTGGGTTTTTTTTTATGAAATTCTCAGTAGCAGCTCGGAGTTTAGACTTGTGCCCGGTTAATGGCAACAAGCTCGCCCCCTACTACATGGGACCCAAATATACCAGCGAACTGCGGGTGTACACTGGCACACCACTGCCCAACCCCTCGGGAAATACAGGCGTGATGGTAATTACCATTATGTATTTTCTACTGCTATTCTCGTCATTTTCTGATGACTTGTCAATTTAATGACCAGTAGATATATTCTATTGTTATTATTGTCATTCACGGAGAACTTGTCAATTTAATGACCAGTAGATATATTCTATTGCTATTATTGTCATTCACGGATAACTTGTCAATTTAATGACCAATAGATGTATTCTATTGCTATTATTGTCATTCACAGATAACTTGTCAATTTAATGACCAGTAGATATATTCTATTGCTATTATTGTCATTCACGGATAACTTGTCAATTTAATGACCAATAGATATATTCTATTGCTATTATTGTCGTTCACTGATGACTTGTCAATTTAATGACCAGTAGATAATATATTCTACTGCTATTACTGTCATTCACTGATGACTTGCCAGTTTAATGACCAGTAGTTATATTTTACTGCTATTACCGTCATTCACTAATGACTTGTCAATTTAATCGATTATTTTTACAGGTGTGTCGATGTTGGCAGCCAGTAAATGAATTTCAGGTGCTCTTTGCCGCGAGTGCCGACGGATGTCGGATCGCTTTCGCAATCAAAATGGTCTATTATATATATATACATTGACTCTTATTTTTTGCGTGGCTTTTTCTGAAAATCAGTAACAGTATACTACTGCATAGCCCTTTTTAATTTTTGCAAGCACTTATTGCGTGGATTTTATTATTATTTTTGTGAATATGTCATTCAAACATATACAGTCCCTTAAAATGTTTCTGAATTAATTTGCGTGGCCCTTCGTTATTTCCTCATTGCGTGGCCTTTAAGTGAACCTTTCGTATATCTATGATTATGTCAATATAATTTGTGCAAGCATGCGAATATATAAGTACCTTATTTAAATATTGCGGTGTAATTGTTGTTCGTAGTAAAATAATAAAACTAAACATAAACGCATATAGGTACACCTATTATGTATGGCGTCCAAACTCAACAAAATTTGTATTCGACTGTTACTATTTCAAACCGCCCAAACACCAGTACTGACCGTATTTTCAATAACAGAATGATAAATACAACATTTAAAACAAATTTAAAATGTTAGTAGATACTATATCTTTACGAGAGCTGTAATAGGCTACACTCGACCTTTCACAGATTAACTAATACCTAGTTCCTACGGAACAGATAATTCACTCCATAGAGAAAACGATGGTTACCTACAAAATATTACGCGTAATAGGTAGCGTTTGTGCGCGCCGCGCGGTAAAGCGTACTTTACGCAGACTCCTAATAGTATCTTCCGTCGTCTGCGAAACAAGTCACAAAAGGATAAACTTTTGTTACCTATTTGTTCTGTTTTGACAGCCATCTACATTGCACACTGCACGAGATTTAGCCCATAATACAGGCGCGGACATCGTAATTAACTACTTAGTAAGCAATTACTAATTATTTTGTGGCGGTATGTACCTACACTCGAGCGAGCGCGTGGTAACCTACTGGATTTTGTTCGTCCGGGCGAACGCAAGCTGCAAGTACGTAAGCGCGACCTTGAACAAGTATCGGAGGCCTGACCTTGAACATGTAGGTATAGATTAAGATGCAACTATAAATTGTACACCGAAAGATATAATAATTATAATGTTGGGTTGGGTAGGCTAGGTAGTCTTCATTATGTCGATCATAAATAACACATTATGTAGGTTAAACTTTGTAACTAATTGTGGTACCGTTAGTTTGTATACGTGCACAATATATACCTATTTTAGTAATGTAAAACCATAGTTTTGCGTGGCCTTTATTTCTTTTCATCTGATACCTACAATGCATGGCCATTAGCAATAAAGGATAGTAGGTAGCATGGATTGCTTATCAGAGTAACATTTGCTTATTATGCCAATATTTACATTTTATTATAATTCTAACGATTCTATTTATTAGGCATTTTGGAACGAAACTACACACATACAAGTGATAGGCAATTAACAATTATCACTTATTTGTTCAATCTCCTGTAGTGCTAATCCACCAACATGGAGAAGAGTAGCTATCGCTTTGTATTAGGGGAATCAATATTAGCAGCTAAAAGATAAATTTCAGGGCCCGTTTCCATTTCTCCCATCGGGTACAAACCGATGTCGTGTCACCCTCACAATCAAAGTGATCTAAAGTTGTCAACGTTGAAGTTGCGTGAGTCATTGTTTGGGGCGACCTGCAGTGCGATTCTCCAAGCCTCACTTCGTAATTCGAAAGCTGAACCCGCAGTGAGATTACAAAATGGTATTCTGTTAGACACGATCACGCTGGTGACGTCACCACGGCGAACGAATACTAAACCAATGACAAGTTGGTTCGTTATCGAAGTGAGCGCGATCACTTTAGTGAAACTAGTTTTCGAGTTTGTATTTTAGAGAATCGCACTGTTGTAACAGTATTTTGAGACTCTTAAGCGTGCGTGGCCGTTTACCCTATAGCGCATAGCCTTAGGGTACTTGTTAGTATTTGCGTGCCCATTAGAGCATTTCGGATTCGGCATGACCTTTAACGTAAGCATGTGATTAACTAAATATACAAAATAACTTTATTCAATAGCGTTACTTTACTATTATTATGGAACTTGACTGATAATAACCTTTATCTATTAACAAATTATTACATTTACTAACTGGTTAGCAAATATGCTAGTAATTAAGCCATTATTGATGCTTACGCTAACGTTACCTGGTCTTTTCTCTCATTTAATCTTTAGGCATGGTCGTTTGTGCGTATAGTATTTGCGTGACCTTGATATTTCTGTGTCGAAATGCAAACGATTGATCCTAGCAAAACCAGTGACCTGTTTAAAATAGTATCTACTGATTTTGTTTTATATTTACAATAAGTGGGTATGTAGGTTATTTACAACAGAAAAGTTAAGTATGTCCAAGATTTATGATAATAGTAGTTGGTTATTATTTTTATTTAGAATAAGAAGTGTGTAAATAACTCAATTATCTTGTTATTTAAATGAAAGCACTTACTCAATAATTTACCGTTTGCATTACCGCACATTTAAAATAATTACGTACTATTCAGGCGTGGCCGCATGGCCCTTTGTTTTGTTGTAAACAACACTCATTGCATGGCCGCATGGCCCTTTGTTTTGTTGTAACCAACACTCATTGCATGGCCGCATGGCCCTTTGTTTTGTTGTAACCAACACTCATTGCATGGCCGCATGGCCCTTTGTTTTGTTGTAAACAACACTCATTGCATGGCCGGCATGGCCCTTGTAACATTTACGCTTATCAGTTGTTTACATCAATCGAAGCGGGATTTATTTCCGTTAATCACACGAAACTGAGGCAACAAAGTACTCATCAGCTGTAAACATCTACCTTGGTAATGGTTTATTAACGTTTATGTAGGTAGGTACAGCGTGACTACGTTCCGTTTTTACCTTAGTATCTAAACTACCAACGATCCTTATCGAAATAATAATATAGTCACTTACTGATCGTAAACAACTTGCATTATTTTTCAGCGTGCATTCTTCCCCTTTTTTGGTAAATGTTTTCAGTACTTATTTTTATCCTCGTCGCCAGATGTAATATTCGCTGGGTTAGGTAATAAAAACACCTTGATACTTAGATAACGTAGGTAAAGTAGTATATGCGGCCAGCGCACGTCTGCACTCGCTCACGGTTGGCGCTCGACTCCCCCGTCTCCCGCGTGCCGCTCAGGCGCATACACTACAGGATGCCTATTGCCATTAACCAGGCACAAATCCTAACTGTTACTGAGAATTTAATAGAAAAACCCAATAAAGCTTTGCTCGACCTGGGAATCGAACCCAAAGCCTCTTGCAAAAAAAAAAAAAATAGTAAGTGAATAAAAATATGTCATCCAAGTAAACGAAATTGTGTATTTTAATTTCTTCGGACTTTTTGAATAACACATTTCATTTTCAATTCCATATTTAGTTTGTTGAACAAATAGTTTGAGAGAGTCGATAAATTCGTGCTAAGTATTACAAATGTACGGTTTGCGTTCGACATTTTTGTTTTAGCGTTCATATACAGGAAAAGTTTTTAACCAGTGCGTAAATTTTTTTTTTGGTAGTTTAGTGCCAGTAATAGTACACATTTCTGTGTTTAGTTAAAAAAAAAGTTTCATCCTTATCCGAGTTTGAAATAAGCAAAACATGGACACAATCTATTCGCCATACTATCAATGAAAACTCGCGGCCGCCGCCCGGGCACATGGCTGGGGTGAGGGGGTGGGGAATGCGCTAGCGCCGAGTGACAATAAAATATGGTTTTTAAGTAAACATGTTTCGTAAGCGATAACTTTTTTTTTTAGTACTAAAACATATCAAAATAAAATATACGTGTTTAATAAAATTGTGTTGAAGTTTATTATGGCAAAATTTACGCACTGGTTAAATTTTTTTCCTTCCTTATAAGATTTGTCTCGAAGTGTTTTTGTGTTTTATCAGAATTGACGTTAAGAGGGCGTCGTAATATTTGTCTAAATAATAAAAAGAAAAGGAAAAACTGACAATTTTTAGTTTTCCATTTATTATTACACGAGCTAAACGTACACGTGTTCTATAGAAGGTAATTCTCCAGGCCGATTCCAGCCACGGCGGCTAACCTTAATGCAGACTAGCCACGTACGCAGGAGATATTATAGTGCACAAGTGTGTGCGCAAACACAGGTGCACTCCCTCTTCCCTAACTCTCATAGCCCGATGGGACGGCAATCCGACACGACGGGAGAGAGATCAGGCGCAGGACCAACGGCTTTACGTGCTTTCCGAGGCACGGGGGTGTCACACCACCAACTTCTAAACTCCGGGCTGCTACTGAGAAATTCCTAATGGAAAAACCCATTAACACTTTTTGCCCGACCTGGGAATCGAACCCGGGACCCCTTGCTCAGCAGTCGCCCTTGCGACCACGACATAGAAGTCTATAAAAAGGTAGAATAGGTATTAAATGTTGATAAACTCCACAAAATTTATTATTTTGTAACAAAGGAAATGTTTTTTTCTATTTCTGGGAGTACCTACTTCAAAGTCAAAGTCAAATCGTTTATTTCAATTAGAAGGCATTGAAAGGCTCTTTTGAACGTCAATTACAAGAAAGAAAAATATAATAATATTGAATCTAGTTGTCCATTCGAAAAGGTAATTCTGTACGGAGAAGAATAGGCAAGAAACTTACTCTTTAAAAAAAATATATTACGATAAGTTGTACACGTAGGTACTGTACTTACTGTAAGTACTCAGGGTATAACTAATCTTGAATAGTCTTTTTAGAAAGTAGGCTACTAATTATTCTTAATATAGTAGTCAAACTGCCCCGTTGGTCTCGTGGTCGCAAGTGCGACTGCTGTGCTAGGGGTCCCGGGTTCGATTCCCAGGTCGAGCAAAAAGTGATATTGGGTTTTTCTATGAAATTCTCAGTAGTAGCTCGGAGTTTGGATTTGTGCCCGGTTAATGGCAATAGGCTCGCCCCCTATTTACATGGGACCTAAATATACCGGCGAACTGTGGGTGCACATTGGTACACCTCTGCCTAACCCTTCGGAGAATACAGGCGTGATGGTATATTATTATTATTTTATAGTAGTCAAAACCGAGCAAAAGATAAAAGACCCTGACTTATGCTCGGTTCCTATAATTATGCATAACGGATAGTTTAACTTACCAGTCGTAATTGCATTGGATGCTTGACTGTGAAATTTTTTGGAACAATTTTGAATGTAAAAAATGTTTACAAAAATTATAAATGAAACCTACCCGTATACTGAAAAATAAACTTTAATAACAATGACAATACGAAAGTTTTTTTTGTTACTGTGGTTACAAAATACCGGTCGGTAAGTTATAGGAATCGGGCATTAATCACCTGACCCGAGAACGGTAGTATTTAGGACAGGTTCGGAATTCTTTCAGAGGCAATCAACGACTCTATCGATTAACTCACGTCGTTCCATCTCTATTTAGCGCTCTGCAGGCTTATTCTGTAAGAAATCTCCCTCAGTGAATTAAGGTGAAGTGAGCTAAAACTGTGCTGTCACTATACGATGCTAGGGATTGACAGGTCGCCACACGCTCACTTCACGGAAGGAGGGTTTTACAGAATAACACCGCTGTTCATTTTTTGTACTGACACCTGATTTTCTGTCGCGGATAACTCGCTAAATGTAATGAGCGAATTAATTTAATGAAGCAGCCTGTCAAAATATCGAGTTACATAGGTATATAAGTAATTTGATTAATAATTAAAATGTAAAAAAAAATTGTATTGTACTTATTTTTTTGTTTAATTTATACTTATCATTACCATGCTGGCTTGCTTAAAAAAATATTTTGTGGTTATTTAATAGATTCATGGTCCATTTCTTAGTCCATCGTTCTTCTAAATAATGAACTGGTATGTTTACCCGTATGATGAATTTAATTGCGAGTGAATTCAAAATATAATGATTAAAGCACTGTCCGAAGTAGGAAACTCTAAAACGCTCAGTTTTTTGTCGCACAATTTGGCATAATAGTACATACTAAAATCCTGAAAAAAATATTGTGTGTTGTCAAGGATAAAAAAAATGATTTATTTCGTTATCATCATAATCATTATCATCACCGTATCAGTCATAATACGTCCACTGCTAGACATAGGCCTCCCCTATAGAGTCCAAAAGGACCTGTTGGAAGCTATAAAAAAAGACTTATTCAATAATATTTCATGAAAACTAAACAATCAATTACCTCTAGACATTTGCTTCTTACAGCGCCTCATGAGTTTTTATACCACACAGTATCTGTGAAAACTGAAACGATTTTTCAAAAACACTCACTTTTTGAGAGGTTACTAATATTTTTACAACATTCTTATTCTCAGCACTGGAGGTTAAAAAAAACGGTAATTTAAAAAACTAAAAAACCCGACTGCTATTCTTTAAAAATCCCTAAAACAAGATAAATTGTAGCAGTCGGGACCCATTCTAGAAATGGAGGATTAGTGAATTGAGAGCACATACCTATATTCATTGCAGATGGTCCCGAATGGGTCCCGACTGCTACAATTTATCTTGTTTTAGGGATTTTTAAAGAATAGCAGTCGGGTTTTTTAGTTTTTTAAATTACCGTTTTTTATTTTTTATTTTTTTAGTGTTTTAATAAGAAATTAATATACCCAGTATCACTCTTACAGTAAATACGAATCTACCGACACCTCTCAAGCTAAAATCCATCGAGCCGTTCAGCCTGCAGAGCGAGCCAAACATTTGAATTTGGCGCCAAAAATCCGCCATTTTGTTTTTTTTTATTTTGATATACCCAGTGTCACTCTCACAGTAAATACGAATCTAACGACACCTCTCAAGCTAAAATCCATCGAGGCGTTCAGCCTGCAGAGCGTGCCAAACAATTATACATACATACATACATACATACATACATACATACAAACATACCCTCGAAAAACATAACCCTCCTTCTGTCGCAGTCGGGTAAAAAATATGTATTATGTTAAAAACTAGGTATACATACACACCAATCGTTACCTGCAGACTAACTTAAAATTGAAGAGTCAAAAAAAAAAAGATCTTTTAAACAACGCTTTTGACGCAGTAATAAACGTGGCCAAATACTGCGCCCAAATAATATAAAATTAACATAGATGTATTGCCGATTCCAAAAAAGAAAAATAAGTAAATCTAGACTATAGTAGGCTTTACACTCATATTTACAATCATGAGGCTCCACAAATGTTTGAATATCTATAACAAATGTTTGCTTTAGGTCTGACTGTTTGTACAATACCTAAGCCTCGCGGTTTCAGAGTTTAAACATTGCATTGTATCTTTACTTATGATCGATAAAACTAGTTTTGTTTTAGAGTAGAGTTATTTCTAAGCTTTACTTTGTTAAAAAATTAAAATTTTATCGAATGCCAAGTAGTGAACGTTTACGGATACGGGTTAACGTCGTTACGGATAGTCAGAAGTCAATTAATCTGACAACCAGTCTAACCAAGAGGTATCGTGTTACCCAGTCACTGGGTTGTGGAGGTCAGATAGGCAGTCTCTCCATGTAAAACACTGGTATTCAGCTGCATCCGGTTAGACTGGAAAGCCGACCCCAACATAGTTGGGAAAAGGCTAAGCAGATGATGATGATGCCAAGTAGTGAACGTTTCAAAATATCGGGTCAAATGGAACTGAGTTTTTGTTATTTTTCTTTGCTGCTTTTTGTATGTAATAAGCAAGTTATATTCAGTACTAACATTTAATTAATTCTACATCATTTGTTCTAACCCCGAGGCTTATTACAATTATAAGTACGTGATGTGTTAATTATGCGGAAAAGTTATTGAAGCCGGTTTTCCATATTTTCGACATTCATTAAAATTATATTTTTAATCATAGCTGGGGTTTTTGCCAGGATCTGATTTGTCGCTATTTTTAATATAACGTAACGTTGTATTATTTGTGATATTTAGTATAGTCTATATTATAACTTAGTTCTGTTATTTGAAATCTCTATAATTTTTTTATTTTATTTTTATTTTTTATAACACCTTATCCTATCATTGCAAGGTTTACCCTATTGCGACAGTTAAGAACTTGAAGTCAGTGATGTCTAAAATAAACTTTTTTGTTGATCTTATATGTATATCTCAAAGGCATTTTACAGCAAACTATAAGAAGCTTTGCAAGTCCGATGCCTTGCACTGGATAGCTCAAAGCCAGTGCACCTGGCAAAATTTGCCCAGTAACACGATTCTGAATCCTCTTTTGTCCACAGGATCAAGCCTGGCAGAATTACAAAGCGGTGTGAAGACCACCACAAGCTACTTGAGTTTGCTACTAACTTCACTAATAGTAGCACTCGGCACGCGATACGAAGACATAAGGTGACCTAATTAGACGATAATAGGGAATTCGTTTTGAAGGACTGGATAGCAAGAATTGAGCTTTAGATCAATTACTCAATAGTTTTCACAGTCATTGCTCGATATGACAGCAACGCTCCGATATGACAACGGCCTCGAAAAATAAAACCGGTACCTTCCAACGCGCCGCCCGCGAGCTGTCACCTTTTTATCTTGCCATTGTAAAAAGTATTTTAACACGCAAGATTTAAAGCTCTGACTTGGATGGCAAATTGTTGACTGAGACGGAGCTGTTTTGTTACAATGAGTGATAACCCTAAGCCATTAATGAATGTTGAATTTATGGTACCAATTTATGACAACTGGGAAATTTCGGACAGAATCTATGAAAATTGATATTCGGTGTACCATTTCTAATTTAAACTTTATTTTAAGGACTCTTTTGTAGTTTAATCTGCTGTTTTTTTATAACACACAGTTACACCAATAAATAGTTTCAGTGCTATAAAAAAACATACACAATTTGTAAAGAAAAAATGTGTTTATTTGAGTCAACATTACACATTACCTATAAAAATAAGAACATTATCATAATTCCCAAAAATTTGTAACATCACGTCTATTGCCCTAATTTAATGAAGTCGCAGCGAAATGAATTTCATAATATTCATAGTACGTCGCGCAAAAAGCTGTCAGAAAGGTTTTCGCTCACCTTTCTACGAAACACGTTTGACTACCTAACTAGATATTCCGCCGTGGGGCCAGTTGGGGCCAAAAGAACGTCCAGGTCCATTACGGCACCATCCGGGTCGTAACCACCTTTTGTCTGAAGCGCTTTGAAATATTCACTAGTTTTCAGCATCGATCTCTATATTTTATGTAACATTCGCTGTAGCGAAAAATGGTCTTTATTTTTGTTTTTTTGTGTGGAGCTAGTACTGAAGTTGATTCTAAGTTGAACTGTAATAGTAGACACAATGTGAGGCTCTTCTTAGGTGGCTGGGTCAGAAGGCAATACTTCTGGTGTGGCATGGCATCAGTAGGTTTCTCTCTCTCTGGAGCCCTAATAGTTAGTAACTTGGATCTGTAACCGATGTGCTATTTTCATTTTTATTTAAAAATGTTACTAATACGCAGTGGCGTGCAGTTCATACAGACAAATAGGCATTGCCAACCCTATAAAATACGAATACGTATACGAGATGATTAATATGAGCCAATCTATAAATATTTGAGGTGGCAAATCATATACATCATTATTTAATCGACAAGGCGAACCAAACCCAACTATCATTCTTTTGATTTAATACACATACTCGTATTAGTAATACGAATATGTGTATTAAATTAAAATAATAAAGGCAATAATTCTTTATTTACTTATTTATTTAAACTATATTTAACTTAAACTATAAATAACTTTAAACTATATTTTTTTGAAGAATTGAAATTGTTTTTCATTATTTGATTATTCTTGGTGTCAGAAAATCAAAATCCAAATGTAATCCAAAAGCAAACAAATTAAGTTGTTTATACTACAGTGAATGAATGAGCGAAAAACAATGACAAAGCAAATGATAATTTTATTTAGTCAGTCCATCGAATACCAAAATTTTCCTAATTCCGTACCAATTTGTTTTAATCTTAGTACCGAAAGTTTAATTAAGGTGAAGGGTAACTGTTATGGTATATTCTAAAAATTAATTCTTGCTTATCCAGTCCTGGTGTGAGATCCTTAAATGAAGTTTGAACCGTCCAAGGATCTTTGGGTAAAAGGACCATTAGTGAGAGTGTATATACTTTGTACAAAATTATATATGTAATATATTATTGTATTAACCGTACCTGTACAGGGTTACTTTTTATTCACCTGCCATTTTTTAGGGAGTAAAAGTACTTAAGAATATAAACTACTTATAATGGAACCAACTCTGAAATATGAAAAATAAATCAGCTGTCCATCCATACATGCCATCACGCCTGTATTCCCCGAAGGGTTAGGCAGAGGTGTACCAATGCACACCCACAGTTCGCCGGTATATTTAGGGTTTAAATCAGCTGTTTCCTACAAATGCACTACAACACGATCAAAATGTACGGGATAGCGGATTTTTTTTTCATACTTCGGTGTTGGTGTTTTAGCAAAAGTTGTTCATATTCGTGAGTAGTTTCACCCCCTGAAATATGGCAGCGGTATGAAAAGTAACCTTGTCTATGGTGACTGGCAATTAGTGACTGATACTTTTACACATGATTGTAAGTTACTTATGTACTCATGATAACAAACCATTTTCTCAAAGAAACGATTTTTTAATTTGTAAAGCGCATGACCTCATTCACTCCAATAAAGTACTAAGTAACAAAAATAACACACTATCAGCTGAAATTTGGGCCGCACGGTAGACGCTGTGGCTGTGTGGCTTCAGAAAAAATTCCTAATGTGAAGCAAAGTTTAAAAAAAAAAAAACAATAAACAAACAAATAAATACATTTAATTTAGTTATTAATCCCTTTTTACAAATAAGAGTATTCAACTTTTAGTATAGCATGTTTTTTTTTCCATATAAATATTAAACGTACGGAACTCGCTTTTGCTCATGCCTTTAAGGAGACTAGAGAGAAGCGCGGTGCAAATAAAAAAAAAACATATCTTTGGGGGAAAAAATGTTATTAAAAGTACTATCATGCGTTTAAGTATCGGTAACTAATTACCAACCCTATATATATTATACTGAAGTCAGTCGGTTTCTAAGCCCTGATGTAGACGGGAATCGAAGCAGAATTTCGACCTTAACTAAACTAAGTAAATACTAATGTTTCAAAGAAAATTCAATTTCATACTTGAGTAACTTCAATGTTTTCATAAATATTAATAGGTTTGTTTTACGCGTTAAAATCACGACCATGAACTGAGAGGCCAGTCAAGTAGAACATATATTATAATTATGTAGGTACATCAAATGATATCTTTACTGGATCAGAAGGCAATCCTACTAACTTTTAGGTCGGTCGCAATTTAATCTTAGTCTCAATCTCTCAAAAAAAGCCTCTAATTTCTATCACCATTGATATGAGATTGTGACTTCTTTTTTGAATATTTAGTTACTAGAATTGGCCTTTAGCACTCAATCGATCGGTGGAACGATTGAAGAATTTGTTTCTGATATTTTAACTCGGGATAGCTTCATTGATAACCGCTGTATAAGCAATTAATTTGAGGCTAATTCTGGCAAAATGAGTCAAACTAATTCAATATGACAGTCATGTGTTACATTCGTATTCAGCAAAAACTGTTCAATTTACATGCAAAACTAATGCTTAACATTAATCAGCGTTAATTATTATGCAAAATAATTTTGAAAACTGAGAGAAATTCCGACGTGTTTTGGTAATTATTTTAACAGAATTAAGAGTTAATTATTATTGATGGAATCATTAATTTTGACGTCTGTCATCAAGCCATGAGACCGATTGACTTCCAAATAACTTCTCTAGGGGATACATATCACAAAAATCTCTTCATATCACTTAACGCACTATCACTATTTTAATTTTATTTAACTCGCAAATTATCTGTATTCTCGACCTTATCTTTAAGAACTATAAGTTCATTTTAGGTGATATTCAAAATGAAATCATATCAAAATAATGTAATTATGAAAATATCATTCACAACTTGACAAGTAACTAGAAAAGAATTTATGTAATTTTATTAGAATTCAACATAAACTTGACTTATTTATTTTATTAAAAACTTTAAAAGAATATCTAGCTTTTTGGCCGGAGACGAAACAAAATAAAACTTTTTTTGAAAATGTATAATAAAATTTATTTTAGCATATTTTAAGTTTATACTATTATTAACTTTATTTATTCAAAAAAGTTCTTACAAGTCAACAGAATCCCTAATTTTATGTATAAAGAAATCAAATTGTAAATGATATTTTACTAAACTGGAAACTGTGTTGTATCATTTGTGCAAAGGGTAACGTTTGCTCCCAATGTTATGATAATACAGAAAGATATCTGGGTCAAATAGTATGAGGATTTTGCCAGTTTTTTTCTTATGAAGTCATCTTAGGATCTAGAAGTATTCTAATCTCGACGGCTTTCTCAACTTATATAAGCTCTCAACACATGAAGTGTCTACTTTGGAGTGTATCAGTAGTTGAACACAGGGCCGGCTTAATCATATCGTGGCCCCTAGGTCAAGTATGTCTCGCGGCTTCTATACTTTTCTCTAACTTCCAAAATTATTGTTGTCTACAACACCGCAAGTTTTTCGTAATTACACTGTTTTTTACTGCAATACGAAGGCATGGCCATCACCCTATTTAAACAAAATTAAACAAACAGACTATTTTTTTTTTTCGGGCTCGAGCCCCCTTTCTTTTTCGGGGCCCCTCCTTTACTGTCTAGTGAATAATCCGGCCCTGGTAGAAATAATCTCTTCTTCTTGTTCGTGTCTTTTATTATTGAAGGTCGTGTCCGTCTTAGAAACGCTTTCACGGAATTGTTAACGAGTGGGTTCTATACCACTCCATCATCGGTTTTTCTCAGAGCAGTGGCAAAAGTGAGTCTCGATATTGCCCTGAGCTGATCAGACCGGTGGGTAGGTGATTGACCCCGTGGTCATTTCACTGTGGTTGCGGAAAATGCGAGTATTGTAATCAATAATTTCGGTGTCTCAAGATTTTTCATTTTTATTAATATGAAATAATAACATGTTATTTGTCGGTTGTTATTTTTCCTAATCCTGCTAATCTAACATTAAGAATGCTTACTAATTGTAATCTTCTTAGTAAATGATACAACACAGCGTCCTTGGCACCTAAAGTTATAGGTAGTAAAAAATGATTTATCTGTCTCTTCCATATCAAAGCACGTATATGTAAATATAATCATAACTAAATCGCTAAGTGCACAAAAATCTTACAATTCATGTTTTATTTCTACCAAAAAACAGTAAGTATTACATATTCAAGTTATGTATTTGATTTATTCGATTATTTTATGTTTTATTGTAAGACGTGTAAAGTGGAGCGATTTTTTTTTAAGTTAAAATATTTCAAGATTTTAACGTGATAATTTAAAATTTTTATTTTGAAATCAAAATACCTGTATTAATATTTTAAATACATGCGATTTGCATATCTCACTCATATCACATACTAATACTAATCTAAAATATTTCTCGGGAAAGTTACTAATCTTATTATAATGTATTGTGTCGTATAAGACTTTAGAAAGTCTTATTTCTTTGTTTTACGTAACTCATAACATATCAATGTATCATATGTCTTACTTCTCACGATATGTATCTTAAATAATGGTAAATAATAAATAATAAGATAAGAAATTAATAATAAAATTATTTAAAACATATACAGGATTGTTAAAAAAAACTTCAGTTTAAAAAACATAAAGCTAATAAATATTTTATTTCTTTTTTTAACAATACTGTGCATGACATTTTAAATAATAAAAAATAAGACTATTTGTTTTGTTGTAAATAATGAGATTTTAATGCAATAAAATCAATCTGACATTTAATTATTGTCAGTAATGTTCTAGCCATTGTGAAATAAATATTGTCAAAATAATCTTTAGTATTTTAAATACTTTAGTTCTGATTGATGTTTACAAAAATATATTTGTGATTTGTAAATGCGTTGTGTATTTTTAATTATAGATAGATGTTCACAACCTGTGACTTTAGTCATGATTTATGTATTACTTAAATAGCAAAAAAAAAAAACAATTATAGTTTACTCAAGAAAGTGCAGAACTTCTAATTTAGTTTACGACTTGACAAATTGAAGCTGTTTAAAAAAGCATTTTTTATTGTTTTAAAAGAAGGACAATTATGATTATATAACTTGGTTTTTATTTTATAAGTTCATAATTTAATATAAAAAGTCACAGATTGTAATATTTTTATCAAACATATTTAAACATATCGGTGCTTTCGTTGACTGTTGATTTATCTAAGCGTAATTATTATAGTAACATAAGTATCATGAAATGAACATATTAATTATTACGTGTGCAATATTGTGATAAAATAAGATTTTTAATAAAAGTATGTATGAAAATAACCCATGGTATAATTTCTTTTGAACTCACAACTACATTATATACTAAAAAAAGTCAAAATTTTGTAACACAGTTTTCCAATTTCTTGTTTCATATCTAGAGGTATATATACAATATACAATTTTCAAGATTTAAAAGAACATTACATAGCCAATTTTCTTGCTACATATTTTTTTTTTTTACAAAAATACAAGTTTAAAAACATCTTATCGCTGGCATTTTCTTAAAACATTTCTTAACACAAAAAAAATACGAAAGTTTGTACCAAAATTATTTCATAAATGCAAATGAAAGCCGACAGTCACGCAATTACACTGTCAAGTGGAATAATGCCATAATTCATGGAATAAACCACTCAAGAATCCAAAACTGGATTAATTAAAAAACTTAAAAGTGTTAATTTATCTCTAGAAAGGACATTTGCGAGAGAAAAGAAACACTTCTCGAGTCTTTCAATGAGAATATCTGTCTTTGTTTTTTTTCAGACAATTTGTTTAAAAAATTGTTCTGAAGATAATATTTTATCTCGAATTTCTCTTGAAGAATAATAGTTTTGCTGAGCAGTTGTGACAACATTTACTTTGTTCTTTAACAAATTCTGATGAAATTTTTTTTTTTGAACAGTATCTGTGGAGTTACTTTGACACAAAATTCCCCAAAAAAAAAACTTTTTAACATACATATCATCATGCCTGTATTCCCCGAAAGGTTAGGCAGAGGTGTACCAATGTACACCCACAGGTCGCCGGTATGTTTACGTCCCATACAACACGGGGCAAGCGTGTTGGCATTGACCGGACACAAATCCTAACTCCGAGTTGCTACTAAGAATTTCATAGAAAAACCAAATAACACTTTTCGCTCGACCTGGGAATGAACCCAAGACGTCTATCGTAGCAGTCGCGCTTAGGACCACTAGGCTAACGAGGCAGTTTTAAAAGACCTATTGCCTGGTGTTGGAACAGCGCCAAAGAATAGTGCAAAACTTGCACTCTATCAGACTTAATATTGTCTTCGACGATCTATAGGAGTTACCGAAGCACTAAGATCCACGTATACGAGCGTTACTGTAAGTACAGTCAGCAAAAGTGATAAGTAACCAGGGTCGCCTAATAAATACAAAGTTATTCAAAAACCGAAAGAAGTTTTTAAAGAATTTTATTTTTATTAATAGAAAATAAACAGTTTATTAATGAAATTAAATTTCATTGAAAAATGACCACCGGTTTGAAAGAAAACTTCAACTATTTTAGACGATCTGGTTACTTATTTCTTTTGTTGACCGTACATTCCTCCGAATTTATCTACTGACCACGTTTTAAAAGAAAGAATAAAATATAAAAACATCCTTTTGCTGCCAAGTACAATTTCAAATATTTTATGGTCGTGTATCTCTGCGTGTAAATAAAATATGTGAATTTTGGCATTCGTTTCTTAGTACGAGTCTAGTAATGTTATAGTCTGATATTATACATACATCACGCCTGTATTCCCCGAAGGGTTAGGCAAAGGTGTACCAACGAACACCCACAGTTCGCCGGTGTATTTTAGGGTCCATGTAACGGGAGGCAAGCCTATTGCTATTAACCGGGCACAAATCCTAACTCCGAGATGCTTCTGAGAATTTCGTAGAAAAACCCAATAACACTTTTTCTTCGACCTGTCAATCGAACCTAAGACCTCTAGCATAGCAATCTCGTTTAGAACCACTAGGCTACCGAGGCAGTCTGATATTAGGTATATTATCTTTTTACGATGCAACTGATTGAATTGACGAAATGGTCGGCGTAGTGGCTGCTGTACTGTGAAACGCGGGCTTGATTCCCGCCGGAACAAATATTTGTATAACCCACAGGCAGTTGTTCCGGGTCTGGCTGTTTGTGTATGTGAGTTCAAATGTTTGTAAACACCCACGATACAGGAAAAATCCTAGAGCGAAGCAAAACTAAAAAAAAAGATTCATTGCAGAGTCTTTTACAACTTGTGGCTACTTTAAAGACACTCAGACTAACAGTTACTTTAGTGGTATATAAAGCCTTGAAGACATCTTGACGTCCCAAGACTTCAACTAAGTAGGAACCTAAAATTGTTTGTAGGTAAGTGTATAGTGCGGCTATCTCTCGCGTCCGACCCTGGTTCGATCCATGGTTTGGAGCAAGGGGAGATGGGGAGCAGTAGCTGCAGCAGCAGAAGGACGAGGCGGAATGTGTCAGCGTGAGGCAAACCTCACGCCACAGTCGCCGCAACAGAAGAAGAAGTCTCGGGCGCCGGGCGTCGCAGGGCGATTCCCGGCCACCGTAGGCACGGGCCTGGCGTTGGGTGGCTCGCCATCCGACGCGGCCCGCTAGGGCAGTTGCAGAATTTGTACGAAATAGTAGCCGCGGCCCAAGAACGCAAAGGGCATTAGGAGGACCACGGATGGGTATTAGTTTACTTAGAGCGAAAGAAGTCATTAAATGATTTCACATCCTTAAAAAAGGTAATTGTATAGTAGGCAGTACAAAATTCTATCTATACGATAGTCAAATACCGGCAGATATAATCAGCAATCCCAAAAAATCCTCATTTGTAAATTAGATTACAATGTCACTGCTTCATTATTTTGATATGCTTATTCTCATGACAAACATCTTGGCTCACCAAGACATATGAGAAGCAACGCTAAGTATATCAAATGTAATAACATATATCGTGGTACACAGAGGTACTTTATTGCATGACGTCACGTGCTACATCATTACCATGACGGAAGGACCCATATCTCAGCATATAAATACGGCCAATGAATACTAATCCATGTTGTAGGAATATCCAGATGTTTCTCAAAGGTTTTCGGGATTTTGGTATATTTTTGTGGTAAGTAAAAATGATAGATGTTTTTACTGCCGTAGTTTGGGTCTTGATGTAAGTAACGTCTCGACTATGAATTTGAACTAGTATTCTGACTTATGTTAATATGATGATAATTTCAGGAAATAATTCATAATGGAATGTTCGATGAAATCGCCAGCTGTGGGTGAAGATGGGTCGATAGAGATGAATGGTGAGTTTGGTTTGTAATATCAACTAGCTTTTGCCTGTGGCTTCGTCTGTATTATGTCTGTTATTGCGTAAGTTGCTGATTAAAAATTAACCTATGTTTTTAACTAAATTCTGAACTTCTTTTTTGTTAAATTTTATTACGATCGGTTCAATGGTTTTGTCGTGATGAAACAACAAACATACAGATAGACGATAGCTTGATATGAGACTTATTTTTCGTTTTTTTTATTGGTTTTGTGCGGCTGTGGTATCACTGCGACGATATCTGATCTATTATGATCGCCGCTTTTACCTTTGTTATTTGCTTTTAATTTATAATTTTGTTCTTTTGCGGTCGTATGATAATTTGCTTCCATTTGTTATCTCTTCACCACCTTTGCTTTACTGGTAGAGAATGCCTAAGGCATTAAGTCCACTTTCCTATATTTGGTTGCATAAAGTTTCAAAATATAAACTTACAGAGCCAATTAATTTGGAAGTATATATTTAGTCCTTACCACAACAATATTTAAGACGGTAATTTGTCTCTCCCTTCTCAATAAGCAAATTTAAAGCCGTACCTTAATAGTGAATTATTCCAGTTTTTAATCACTGCCCCGTTGGCCTCGTGGTCGTGAGCGCAGATTTTGTGCGTGCGGTCCTGGGTAAGATTCCCAGGTCGGGCAAAAAGTTTTGTTGAGTTTTTTGTTTTAGGAATTCTGTAGCAGCAGCCAAGCTTAGTAGGAGTTGGCAGTGTGACACCACTGCCTCTCGGTTCGGAAAGCACGTAAAGCCGTTGGTCCCGGCTGTCATTCGTAGGTCGTTGACAGTCGTTACAGTTACCCAGAAGTCTCAAGTCTGAAAACCAGTCTTACCTAGAGGTATCGTGTTGTCCAGTAACTGGGTTGTGGAGTATAGATAGGCAGTCGTTCCATGTAACACACTAGTATTTATCTGCATTCGGTTAAACTGGAAGCCACAAACTTGACCCAACAAAGTTGGGAAAAGGATAGGCAGATAAATACATAGTTTTTAATCACTACCACTCATAGTTGCTTGGAACGGTCAAATCTGAATCACAAATTAAAGCTTTAATAAAACCTTTATGTGCCCCTTATAAAAGCAATGTCCTCAGCAATTCACTGATTGAATTGCGGGGTTTTATGGCGGCTTAATTAATTGCATCACTCTGTTTCGTTGGTACACTCTATATCAGCCATCGAAATTGTTTTAATCGGTTTTATGGTTTTACTTTAAGGGATAATGGGCGGTTTAATTTGTTCACTTAATATGTTTTTCATAATGATTTTGGAGTATTTTTGTTTTGGCCGGATGTTTTTGCTTTCTGTGAAATCAAATCGAAAATTATTTGCTGGAGTATGGTGCTTAAGGTGTTGCAGTGAATTTGTTTCAGCATATCCTGCCATAAGTGGGCGTGCAAATGTCTTCACAATCAAACCAACTTTCAAATTGATGCTCTTGTCTTGTGTTACTTGGAGTCTGTGTTAAAAGAATAAGTATGGAGTTTCTTGCATATTCTTGTCTCTATGAAACTACCTTTTGGAATGGGCAACTAGCTTCATTTCTATTTTTCATGTAAATGATGTTCAAAAGTGCTATTTTATGTTCTAATTCAACTAAATAATTCGACTTTGATTTTGCGCAAAACGTTTTCTTATTCCTGATAATCGTCATTTTATGCTGTCACTGACTCCCTTTTCTACCATATTCTCTTTACACTATCCATCAATATTTTCTTTGGCCTTCCTCTCCTCTTCTCTCTCTCTTTAATTAATTTTCTTTATAATTTACTGCTTGACAATATTGAAAGTAACAATCGAAACAATCAGAATAATGAACAAATTGTAGTTACACCTTTTATCAACATCAATGTATTTGACCGTCGGTTCATTACCTGCAATAGACAATAAACACATTATCTCTAAAGATTATCGTACCACCATAGAACGACCTTACGCTAAACTGGCTTTTGTATCCATAAAGCTATTAAGGCTTTGTTTGCTTTGAGAAACTCAATAATAATGACTATTTAAACATGAAGATTGCTCTAAATCCAGAGGGCTAAATAAGGCTTTACTTAAAGCTAAGCGTGAAATGAACGAGGTTGAAGATGGCCGTTTCGAACAAGAAATGTTTGAGCCTAAAGTTGTGAATAATGATATTTGTGAACGATATAAAGATGTGAAGAATTATGTGTCACAATTTAGAACTTACGATAAAGTTGTGTTTGAGAGTAAAAATAACGCCGTTTTCCGTGGTTTTTCATGAAGCAGTTTTAATGATTAACTATATAGTAATGTAATGTAAGTAATGCGGTAGTGGCGTTTACACATTATTATTATTGTTATTTTTTATTTATTTTTTTATTTTTGTGTTGTGCGTTTTTCGCAAGAATAAATGGTTTTTCTTTCTTTCTTTCTTCTTTCTATATTAATATAATAAAAAGGTAAAGTTTGTAAGTTTGTGAGGTTGTAGAGGGTAACCTCTGGATCTACTCAACCGATATAAAAAAATATTTTATCTATAGAAATCCAGGTTTTTTTGTGTGTGTCGTAGGGTATATAACGTTACGCTATGATACACGGGAGCGGAATAGTAACCAAAAACGTGACTTAACGCGGGTTAAATAAGCCACGTCGACAAACTCGCGGGCAGTAGCTGGTTTTACAATAAATATACAGTAACAAAATTATGACACAATAACGCATGCAATACCTTGCAGTCAAAAAATGTAAGAACGGAACCAAAACATAGACAACGCCAGCACATGTGACAGTTCTTTGACATAACGATGACACTTCACATCGCACTGATGACATTGACAGCGTCAAATTGGAGAGAACGGGCGCCAACAAAAAAAAACTTATTCAAAAGAAACAAAAATGTAGATAACAAGAAAATTACTTAGAAACATCTCTCAAAATAGAATACAAAATACAAGTTACACAAATAGGGAGCAAATAAACATTTATTCAGGTTCCTAAACTAGACTAGTATTACCCTAAAGTTCCGAAAACCTTTTGCTTAATTAAGTTTAGCACCTACGCAGCTAGACAATTGACCTATAACCACGCCTTTGCGACGTGTGTCATGCAAAAAAAATAAACAGAAAATATGTAGAACATACTAAATTGGGTAGATGACACCACTAATCAATTGACGTAGGTACTTTTTATGAGCTGTCAAAGCGAGATTCCCCCATCGATTTTGTATGGCAAATACTAAATTATGACGTCACTTTTTTGTCATCACAATTCACTAACTATTGTTTCACTAATTATTAATACAAAGTACATTTTTTTTTATTTCGATGCAACTAAAATCGTTTTCTATAGTTATTTAAAAACTCATCGGGTTTAAATTATAGTATTTTTAGTGAAGTTATGTTTTGGAATTGTTGTTTAATGATATCTACTATCCAATTATAAGCTAACAAAATTATATTCTATTATGTTGCCAAAGACACTATAACTGTAACAGATATCTTGACAAAACAAGGCACAAAATGTCCAAATCACATTTTTTTTTATCTTGCCTGTAGTATGCCACTGCTGAGTAAAGGCCTGGTCCTAGTGTTTCCAGGTATTCTTTTCTTGCGCCAACTCGAACCAAGCCTCTCAGTGAATCCTGTTGATATCACTATTTAGAACTACAAAAAATAAACTCACTTGCTAATGATACAAGAATGAAAATTAAATATAATATACATCAATTATGGATTTCATAAATTCCAGCAATAAAATTGAATATACATTTTTTGAGTACAATGAAAATCAATGTAATTACTATAACTATCAACCATATAAAATGATATAAATGAGACCACAACATAGTTAGTTAAGAAATGTGCATATATACATCTTTTTACTATTATAATTGCGAAAGTTTTAATGTATGTTTGTTTCGCAATCACGGCAGAACGGCTGAACACATGTGGGTGAAAGACACATAGATAGATTATAATAAGACATAGACAACATTTACGGTTCCCCTTGAGAAAATATATCAACACGGACAAAGTCGCGGACGGAAACTAGTACAACATTAAACGATGAAAAAATACTTTCAATGATATGGAAAACACTGCAGATTCTCCAAAGTATGCTACTAACGGAATGACCAAAGCTAAACAGTTCAATATAAGACCTAAGACAGTACTTGCGAACGAGGCAAAAGCAAAGATAAGCGAGAAATGGCCCCGTTTGTGGTAGACTTCAAACGCTATTTTCTCGTAAATACGTTTGTCTGTTATCGCAACAAGCCGAGCCCGACTCGCTTCTTGAATTATGCAAAAGTTCACTTCTCTAGTTCGAAGTAATCTGCCTTTTATTTGAATATTAAAAATACAATCTCAATATTGTTGCTTTAGTTTTAAACCGTTTAAATTGTCATTCTCTGTGATTGTGGTTTTCTTGTTTCGTGCTTCGTTGGTTCTGTCAGTTTGAGTGGAATTTAAAGCAGAAAGTACGCGAAATGAGAGGGTAAGTAGCAATGTGCATTTAGAATTTATACTATTGTTGTATAAAGTTAAGTTTTTAGTTTGTTTGGCTTTTTTTTTTTTTTTTTTTTTTTTTTTATAGACGGGAAATCATCAAATAACTTCCCCCGCCCTGGGCGGGGCGGGAGGGAGTGTCAGACTTTTACTGACTAAAACCCGTCTATGTTCCTTCATGTGCCCTTTGCGTTCCGGGGGCGCGGTATCTCTTTCGAACAACCCGCAGCCCCGGCAGGCATCGGCCCTCAGTGGCCCCATCCAATTTGCTGACATCTCTTTGAGGCGCGCGTGGAACACGAACGCGCCGTCGACACGGTCTGTCGCTAGTGAACGTACGGACGGCGAGCTACCCATTGCTCACCGTCCACAGACCCGCGTCTACGGTGGCCGGGAGTCGTCTCGTGGCTCCCGACGCCCGGATCGTCTACCGCGGCGGCCGCTGGGACGGGGGACCCTCCTTTCTCTCTCCCGTCCCGCCGCCTCCTTCTCTAGCATTACAGCTTCGCAGAAGGAGGCGACTGCTTCCCATTCCCCCTCGCTCCGGACCATGGCCTGAACCAGTGCCGGACGCGAGAGGGCGCCGCCGCCGATGGCCGCCTCGAGGACTCGGCGGTGCTCAGCCCAAGCAGGGCACACCGCCAGAGTATGCTCCACCGTGTCCTCGGGGCGATCCTCACAATGGTGACATCCGGGCGATTCCTCCCGCCCGATGAGGTGCAGGAACCTCCCGAAACTTCCGTGTCCGGTGAGGACCTGCGTCAGGCGGAAGGTGAGGGCGCCGTGGCGCCGCTCTAGCCACTCCTCAAAGAGGGGTCTTACCGCCTCAATCGAGGCGAGCCCTGCACGAGGTTGCGACAGTCGTTCTCTCCATGTCGCCATGAGATCGAGCCGGAGTTCCGTCCGCAGGGCGGCAATTTGCCGCGGCAGCGGAGTTTCGCCCCGGCCCAGTGCCTCCGCGCGCCACTCGTGTAGGCGCGCGAGGACCAGCGCCTCCAGATCCCATGGCGAGTTTGTTTGGCTGTATAATACTTAGAATGTGAGAAGGCGCATCCTTCGGCTTTCCCATTTTTTACTCCACTAGCGAAAAAACATCAAAATGACTATTTTAATTGTTAATGATGACACTTATCTCATGAATGAGGATTACGATTTAGGTCTAACTTAGTTTTAGATTTCTCATCAAAAACCATTTGTAACTTTGCCGATGGTACTTAAATCAAACAAAACTTGACACAAACGGTATTCAAATAGGCCAAACCGTTTTAAAGATGAATAAAACATTAGTGACCTTATTGGTGAGGTTCTTCAGAAAGGTCGGGTGTGCAGTACTCGTAACCGGCTTGTTTGTAAGACCAGATGTATGAACGTGGACGAGGCGAAAGTAGTGTGTAAGGATCGTAGCAGGTGGCGTTCTGTGGTTTCTGCCTACCCCCATGGGAAAAAGGCGTGAGTTTATGTATGTATGTAAAAACATACAAACATATACATATAAACAAACAACCACTTCTTGAAAATACATATACACCTACTACGTTCCGTCTTGGATAAAAAAGAAAATCGCACGTTTTTGCGAAGAATTAAAAGCATATAGTCTTCTACTTAACAGATGTAACAGTAAAAGCCATTAGCAGTCAAAGTCAAAAAGTCAAATCATTTATTTCAACTAGCCCATTAAAAGGAACTTTTGGACGTCATTTAAAGAAAGAAACATCATCCCCATTACATGGGACCTAAATATACCGGCGAACTGTGGGTGTACATTGGTACACCTCTGCCTGGGTTAGGCAGAGGTGTTGGGGGTTCGGGGAATACAGGCGTGATGGCATTTTTTTATGGTAATAGAAATAAAAAAACGACGACGGGTTGTCCGGGAGTGCCGGCAGAAGTGAAAACTTGAATATTAACGTTGTGCATTTTTGATATTTTGGAATGGTTGGGGAATAATTTTGCACAAATTGCTTAGTATAAAAGCACTATCATTTATGTAGTATAATACAATATTTATTTATTGCGCTATCATACACAAATATGACAATTCGCTGACGCAAATGGTCATATTTGTGTACGATAAATTCGTAAGATTTTCGATCAGGTCACGTGTCCTGACGCGAGTTTAAAATTATTTACCCATTACAAAAAAAGTGTACAACGCCGCTAAAGAAGTTTTCACTTCAAAAAATTGGATCTAGTTTCAGTTGTGGTGCCCATTCTAAAAGGTAGTTTAATTTGGAGAAGAATGGGTAAGAAATGCCATAGTTCAGTTCTAATACTCCAGTCTACATAACAGTTAACGTAGTATACGGTCATAACGATTAAAATACACTAATTGGAAGTAAAGTGATGCTAAGTCGGTATATTTGAAGCTCACTCAACGAGCGGCTGATTGCGGTTCTTACTACCTACTTCTTTCGACTTTCATCAAACAATTACCATAAAGTTTACGCCTTACTAGCATTTACGGCTTTCAACGACTTCAATTTAGTTTTCTAATTTGAGAGACTTACTCGGAGTTGTAAATCCCAGTTGACACACAGCAACGATAATCATTTTTTTTTTCGTTTTTTATTTGCATACACACCATGACACTTGTATTCCCCAAAGGGTTAGGCAGAGATGTACCAATATACTCCTACAGTTTCGTCGCGCTTAGGATCACTAGGGCACCGGGGCAGTAAAATATTTTTTACTGAGCCTATAATGTCTCACTGCTGGGCGAAGGCCAGCAATAATATCCTACCAAATATTATTTTCTTGCGCCACCTCTAACAAGCCCTCTCGATGCGAGTCTTCAATCTATTGCCGCCATCAATCTATTGCCGACGCCGACCATCCTAAAAAAATAATTGCAAATCATTATGTACTAACAAAATTTAAAATTACAATTTATACGTACACGTGTACGTCCTTTACAACTCAGTTGAATCATATTTGAATCATAAAGTTTTGAAGAACTTTATTATATAAAGTACGTAAAAGAACCGGCAAATTCACTAAGTTTGACTAAGTATATCATACACGTCATTCACACAGTAACAATTAATGTCATAAACCAGTAATTTCCACGAAATTTATTATAATTTAACTTAGCAAAGAAACGATTGAAACTTTCGCAATGAAGTTTTATTAGGGTCGAACGTTCATTTTTATCAGAAATGTATTACTGTGTATCTTAAGTCTTTTTCTGAGAGAATATAACTCAATGTATAATCACATTGAAACATAATAGGAATTCATATTGTGGCTGTTTATTTTCCAGTATTTTTTATATAACAGGTAATTTTTGCGTTTTTCGGCAAACATATGCGAAAAATAGTTTAAAGCAAATTATTATTGTTATAATTTACATGTGTCATTATTTTTATAATGAATTGAAAAAAACTTGTGCCAATGAACCCCAATGCAAACCTGAATGCCAATTCTTGTAACATTCAAAATCTAGTCGCAATCTCATCTCAGCGACATTCAATAACTAATGATGAAAAATGAAACTAAAATAAAGTCATTTTTGATAGATTGAAATTGAAACTAGAAGATGGTAACGCTCATAGCGTTACCATCTTAAATTCACTAGAATTAACCCACTGAAGTTGGCGAACAGGCTAAGTTTCTACTTCATTAAAACAGGTTTTTATCCCCTAAACTTTTAGCAGTCACAAATAGAGCCACAACTTAATGCAATATTATTATTATTTTACATATAATTGACGTTCAACAGTGCCTTTTAATGGTCTAATTGAACTTAATTGAAATGACTTGACTTTGACTTTGAATACCACACATAACACATACCATTAGGCCAAAAGAAAGAAAGAAAACACATCTATTCACAGTATACATTATCTAAATACACACAATTACAGAAAAAAATAACCACCAAATAAGTATTACCATAATATATTTGTGTATTCAACTTATTCGTATTATACTTGGCTCCCTATATATCTATACAGGATAGAGAGAGCAAACGAGTGGTGACCCTATACCCTGGCTTTCAGCCAATATTGTTCACCGGAGTACTTAATTTATGTAACGAAATACAGGAAAATTATATTCATTTGAATTTTCGATGCATTATTGTGATTTACAATTGGTATTTTCTTATTTAATGTTATGGGTTGCGCGAGTTTAATTACAGTTTGTTTGTCCGCAACGCTATTGAAAGTTAATGTAATTGCTGTTTTAAATGAGGATTTAAATGCAGTTAGTGACTGATGGAGGTTATTGTGTATTGTGAAATTTTGAGGTTTTGAGCTTTTATGGGAAATGCAACAAGATGAAACCAGCAAAAGCTGCTGTAAAGCAAAATATCCTGTTAGGAAAAGACCCAGTCCTAAATATGAAAGTGGCCGCCGCATCGAAGAAAATTGTGACGTGACATCACAAGGGCCCAGTAACGTTCATGATCGTAGCAAAAATGGTTAGCTCACACTACAGCAGTAGCACGCTTTGCGACGCGGTGCCGCAACGCAACGCTCAGTGGCGCGTTGCTTTTGGGTTTAAACGCACTAAATTCATAAATGGAAAGCGCCTTAATTTCATTCATTTTAGTCTTTTTTAAATACATACATAAAATCACGCCTTTTTCTCAAGGGAATAGGCACAAACCACAGAACGCCACCTGCTACGATTCTAACTTGCTCCTTTCGCCTCGTTCACGTTCATACATCTGGTCATACAAGCACGCCGGTTACGAGTACTGCGCACCCGACCTTTCTGGATAAACTCACCAATGAGGTCAGAATAAGCCCTTCTAGGGCATCCCCTCCCGGCGTTGCCACTCAATCTGCCACATAAATTCCATTTGTTAGTCGCCTTTCACTCATCCTCTCAACTCTCTTCTAAGCATACCCTTTTCAGCTTTTGTCACTACATCTTCTTTTAATCCGTATAGTTCTCGTATAGTTTCATTCCTCACTCTATCGTTCAAAGTTACAGCACATATCTTACTTTCATGCCTCGTTTGCCATACCAGACATGTCTTTTTTACATATCAATATTTATTTGGCCTAGTGGTTCCTTAGCGCGACTGCTACGCTAGAGGTCTTGGGTTCGATTCCCAGGTCGAGCAAAAAGTGTTATTGGGGTTTTCTATGAAATTCTCAGTAGCAGCTTGGAGTTTGGATTTGTGCCCGGTTAATGGTAATAGGCTCGCCCCCTATTACATGGGATCGAAAAACATACCGGCGAACTGTGGGAGTCATTGGTACCCCTCTGCCTAACCCTTCGGGGAATACAGGCATGATTGTATGTATATATGTATGTATATTTATAATGTTCTGTCTAATCGACGTCCAATATCATCGGTAAATAAGTATAATGGGTGCCCGCCGTTTAACCAAAGTATTTTAAATCCAATTTAATTAGGCCGACAACGATTCGACGATTCGATAATGTTTGCCGACCCAATGTTTTCCGTAATTCGATTTCACCAAATGATCATAAGCTGGAATGATTTGTTGGTTAAAAAACATTTACAAAAATGTGGTTTTAGTTGAACAATTATTTGGAAATTGTTTAATTTGGTCACACACTTGCCTGAACATTTATTTCGTCGTTAAACTGGGATTTTGTATTTTGTTGAACTATTTATTTGGTATTTGTATTTTGTTATTAAAAACAAATAATAATATTGCAGCGGTCAGCCACCACATGTCGCGTCAACCTAAGCCCTACAAAGTCTGGCCTTGACCCTTTGAGAGAAGTTATTAGATGATTTTCCATCCGAAAAGAAGCCCCGACGAGGAAATGTAAGGTCCGTCATCCCCTTTGTGTTTGTTGCTGTTTTTTTTTGTGAAAACCCTGCAGACAGATACTTATAGAAAAGATTTTAGGAATACTAAGACTCGATCAACTCTATCTCTTACTCTCTCTCTCTCTCTCTTTGTTCTGCTTATTTAGACTAGGGTTTTCGCCCCCTATTATCTAAATGGGACCTAAAACATACCAGCGAAATGTGAGTTTACATTGGTACACCTCTGCTTAATCCTTCGGGGAATACAGGCGTGATGGTATTTATGTACGTAAGACATGAATACTATAAAATCTTTTGTTATTTTGTTATTCTTACGATTACCTCAACTATCATGCCAAATTCACCACAGCTAAAAAAGCACATTGATAAAATTCTAATCAAACTTTTGACCCTAGAAACACTTCCACTCGTATCTCACAGGGTCAAAGGGTCAGGGTAATAATGTTCCCCTGACCCTAGCCTTTACCCAACAAATATTTTGGGGAGCAAACATTTGCTGAAATCGACACATACATCACCCTCAATAGACCTACACTTATTTTGAACAATATATTTAGGGAAACGTTTTTGCGCCGTTGAGTTTATGTTTTCATCACGCTAATCTTGTTCGAGAGGGAGTATTTTTAGGACCTACTTACTTTGATTTTGTTTTGTTATTTTTTTTTCTGCTGATTGTATGATCAAACAAATAAGTGTTGTAAGGAGACGCCTTAAAATACTTATTTGTTTGAGCATCTATTATTATTTTGCAAATATCTGTTTGTTACTTACAAATAATAATATGCGTAGATTTATCTTAAGATTTTGTTCAATAAATAATTTCTTTTAATTTTATTGTATACCACTCTCAATTATAATTATTTATATTTTGTTTTTTGTACAAGTACGCAATTAGTTTTTTTTATAAAATTAACTTCAATTGTGATATTAATTTGCTTTACATCTATAGGTACTCATATTATAAAGAGGTAATGTTTGTGAAGTTGTGGGGGGTAATCTCTGGATCTACTGAATCGATTTTGAAAATTCTAAGAAAGAAATCCACGTAATTTGTAAATGTCATAGGCTTTTTAACATCTCGCCACGCCCCACGGGAGCGGAGCAGTAACCAATGACAATGGTGAAACAAGCCACCCGGACGAAGTCGCGGTTAATTCGCTAGTTAATGATACACGAGTTCCTGACAAATTTTGTTGCAAGTTAATAAAAATATGAACACAGTTTATATCTACACGAGTGTGGCAAAAGAAAACCCACAAATATGTTCACCATTTTTTTAAATAACTAGGTAGTTTGTGAACCAACGAAGTTAAAGGAGAGTATGGCGACATTATTCATGTAGAAACATCCAGTCATGACAGGGTAATTTTGCGATAAACGATACCAAAATCTAACTTCCCGTAAATTGAGTTTACGGCAGTTTTATAATAACCGTTTTTTAACCTTTATTTAGTAAGGGGTTTTTGGTTAGTGTAGTTTTAGCGGTAATCTGATAATCGGGTAGGTACTAACTATTTTTTTAAGTACCTTATGGTATGGTATACAAAAGTGTTTACCCTATTTCACCTTTGTGAAAAGCGCTTTGTGCAAGGACTTATTTTGGCATTTTTTTCTTACAATAATGTTATAATTTTTTATTTGAATACTTATCAAGTACTTATAATGTTCAATGCTCTGTCGGTTCTGTAAAAATCTCCCTAAAACTCTGTAAAAAAAAGTGAATCAAGCTTGAGGCGAGCTGTCATAACACCTTTTTTTTCTAGGGTTTGAAAGCTCACCTTAGCTCACTTACACTTTTGCTCGACCTAGACATCGAACCCCAGACCTCTAGCGTAGCAGTCGCGCTTAGGACCACTAGGCTTACGAGGCAGTTCGAAGCAGGTACTAAATACACACAACTTAAAAACTATAACTAAAAATATTTCGATATCAATACCAAGATATTGAAATACTCTTAGAAAAACCGTCGATAATGATCGTCGAATCCGCAGAACATATAAATAATAATAGATCTGCGCGTACCAATTGATTATTCATGAGGCAGCCATCTTATTTCAAGACGATTCGATAGGACTGCGGGTATGATAGGAACATTCATAACTTTCAAACGTTCACGGCTCTAGATATTGGTTGCAGGGTAAACAGAGATGAGGAGAACTTATTAAGAGGTACCACGAGAACTGAATTAGTTACCTACCTAAAATAATACAAGCCTACTATTGCCCCACAGTGGGGAAAAAAACTTGCTTAAGGCGGATTGGCGATTTCAAACGTAATAGTACTAATTATAAGTCCAGGTTTTCTCACAATGTTTTCCTTCACCGATGCCAGAGATGGTCAAGATAAAGAAAGAAAGTATTATGAAGTAAAAAGGATCGCTACTTTTTAACTGCCCCGTGCAAGCTACTGCTGTGCAAGGGTGGTGTTCGATTCCCAGGTAGTAAAAAGTGTTATAGGGTTTTTCTAAGAAATTCTCAGTAGCAGCTCGGAGTTTGGATTTGTATCCGGTTAATGGGCTCGCCCCCTATTACATGGGACCTAAATATACCGGCGAACTGTGGGTGTACATTGGTACACCTCTGCCTAATCCTTAGGGGAATACAGGCGTGATGGTATACTGCTACTTTTTCATGCCCGAATGCCCGATGTTTGCGAATCCACAGCCTCATCGCCATCATGACTACTACGAATCTAAAAATATTTATTATATTTCTGAAATATTTACTTATTAGAAAACAAAGTTATCGCTTAAGTTAGGTTATCGCAGTCAATCAAGTAATTATTACAATTAAAATTTCGTAACTTAAAAAAAAAGCCATGAAACAATTGTCAAAAGATAAATGCTACATAATAACAACCAAAAATTTTTGTATTAATTTAAATTGTACTTAAGATTTAAATGTAATTTCTACTTGGTTTAGGTAAGATTACTCGCGACATGCCCGGGTTCTGAATTTCATCAAATTAATGCCAATTCGACATTTATTCGAATCAAACTCGATTTCAATCAGAATTCCAAAAGCTCCTTGTCCAATAAGCTTTATCATTATGTGATATGAATTTGTACACAGACGTTCCTATATATTTTGTCAATTTAATTGATTTAGTGCTAAATTAGTTTGGTTTTATCCAAATACAAGAGAATTGCAAAAATTTTTAGCTACCCGCTTAAACTCACTCACATGAATGATTTCATTTACGCACAAAATAATTTTAATAGATGCATGTAATAATGAAGAACATGGAGTAAGATAAAATGGAATGCTAATATACGTTTGTTCGAATTATGGACAAATACTATCAAACTGTGAACGCTATATAGATTTTCTTAAAATATTATATAAAAAAAATGTGTTTTTTTTTGTGTTAAGTATATATTTTTTTTTTGTAAATAAAGCTATTAATGAGCTATTTGTACTAACCAGGGTTATATATTAACTTTGTGTTAGTTGCTAACTCGGGGTCATTATGTATGATAAATTCTTAGCCAAATGTTTTGCACGAGTTTACTTCATAGTGCATTTCAACTATTAGAAAAGTGAGCTAGGAAAATGATGGTTAATAGAATTCAACTAAGTTTTCAAAATTGGGTGGATATGAGAGAGATTCTTCGGGTAAGGAAGTCACTGAGTTCTGAGAAATACTTTATTGCATAATGGTACACAAAATACAACGGAGTAGGAAGTTTATTTTTTAATTATATTGTATCTCTATTGGTTAATATTTGCGCTCCGGTCATTTCTGCTCTAATAGGCAGGCAACAATAGAAGGTCAACATTTATTGTCCTTCTCTCAAATCTCAGAACAAGCAAAAATACCTTTTATACAAAACGTATTGGCACTCCATTTGTTACATCATCCATGTTCCGAACGCTCCAAAGTCCGACCACTGTACCATCGGGCTAAATTTATGCATGACTTATTGCTTCATAAATTTAGATGTGTTAACTGGCAATTTGTGTTTACTGCTGCTAATGGCTAGGAATCATAGCATAGAGACGATATTAATTTGTTGCCAGTAGTTTGAATGAAAATCGATAGCAGTTTGAACGATGATGTTACATGAATAAAGGCTTCAATGCTGAATACTGAACAGTGTACTCCACTGTTTGTTTATTCATTCACGCTGAAAATATAAGTAATGTAAAACTAAATAAGAAAAATAAATCTGCACTTTTTTGGGTTAAACCTGTTGGGTATTATTGAGCAATAATAATAACAGCATATGCATGCCTTACTGCAGAGTAAAGGCCTCTTCTCATACAAAGAAGACGGTCTTTTCCTTCATCAAAGTTCGCGATGTTTAAGATAAACTTAGAAAGACATACACATTTAAAAAACTCACATTGGTACTTGCCCAGTATTGAACTCTCAATCACGTGCATGAGAGGCGTGCGTCTCAACTACTGGGCCATCACGACATTATGATAAAAAAATATAAAAAACCATCACGCCTGTATTCCCCGAAGGGTTAGGCAGAGGTGTATCAATATACACCCACAGTTCGCCGGTTAGGTCCCATGTAATAGGGGGCGAGCCTATTGCCATTAATCGGGGACAAATCCAAACTCAGAGCTGCTACTGAGAATTTCATAGAAAAACCCAATATCACTCTTTGCTCGACCTGGGAATCGAACCCAGGACCTCTAGCGTAGCAGTCGTGCTTAGGACCACTAGGCTAAAGAGGCAGTCAAAAAACAAAACATTATGCATTATGCATTTTTTGCATTAAGTATGCATTTCTTGTTTTTTTTTTTATTTTGCATATTTTTTTTATTGCATTATGCATTTTATTTTATTTTTTATTAGGCATTATTATAAAACAATAAAAAGTCAGCACAGTTCAACCAGAGTAATTGTCCTAAATAAGAAATTCCTGATCCAGATAACCCATGTTTCAATCAACCCACAATTAATACATTTGATTGCTTCGCCGGAATATAGCGCGGTCTGTAGAATTGTTTCGCAATTTATATTTAAAACAATCAGTAATTGAATTCAACGACCCTTTGTAGTCCTTCACAAGTTTACAAATTCGGACTACGTCTGTTTGTTGTTTTATCTATAAATAGAAAGCGAATATTCCTAGTAACATTTCATTAATAAATTCAACATCCTGCAAAATAATGTTTTATTTATTTTCATCATCATCAAAAAAACACCTCAATTAGACCATTTACAGGCACTTTTGAATTGTCAAGAAGTTACAGTTAAAAGATGAAGCTAGTTGCTCGTTCTAAAACGTTGATCTTTATGGAGAAGAACGAGCAAGAAACTCCATGGATACTCCTTTCTTCAAATATTTTGCAAAACCTTTAGGTGAACGATAATAATGGGAGAAATATAAAAATATAAGTACCCTATATTCCATTTAAAACCTTAGATATACAGGGTGCTTTGAAATTGCTCGTATTCCTCTCGGGAGAAGAAACTATGACTAATTTAGAATGATTTAACCCCTATCACTTGGGGGTCGAAAATCCGCCATTTTCGAGAAAATCTACTTTGTTTTTATTTTTAGAAAAATCCGAATTTTGGTAATTAGTAAAACAGTTTTTTCAATTTCACCATGTAATAAATAGACTTTGGTATTTAGCGATGAATACAAAGCAATCTAAACTATTCCTTATACAATAAAATTAAACACATCACTAAAACGCAGTTATTGCACGTAGAACGCCAATAAAACTATCATTATATTGCTGCTTTTTGTCCAAAGCTATGAAAAATCGGAGTAGTACTATGAGCTATCTTCAGCAAAGAAAGCAGCTTCTGCCATTCATTTGTTGTTATTAAAAAAACAATGACAGAGATTCAACAAAAAATAAATAGGTCTATGTTTGTTTTTAATCTACAATAACATACACACTTTTCCTCAACCATCATTTTCCATCATTATCTAAGAGAAATGTCTTTTTCCTCTTCTTCCAATGGACCAAACATCAAATTGAACACAAAAAAATAATAGGGTCTATTCTATGGGCACCAAGAGTAATATATTCATTTTAATTTAAATCGCTATATTAGAGAGAACCATTAGCGTGGACGCTTTTTCTAGGGTTCCGCAGTGAAGTGGGAAAAGCGAGACTTGGTAAGGTAATATTTTACACGTCCTGCCAGAAAAAGGTAGGTAGACGATGGTTTTACTATGTGCTATGTATCTAGTAGGCTGTATTTCAAATAGGTGAAGCTACAGAAAAATAGGTACCTACACACTTAAAATAGATATAGGTAGAATAGTAAAAGGTCTTCCTCGTCGACGGAAACTGTTTGCAGTAAAAAAAAATGGACCAAAACATTTTACACTTTTATTACACCCGCTTTATTTTGTCGTCGGGATTAGCGTTCGTCTTAATACGTCATTTTGTTCAAATACATACAAGACGCTCAGTGATTATGGGTAGATCATTATAGTATTTACTTATTACTTTTAAACAACAACAAATTTGTGGGTATTTTTGCCACTTGAGTTGTTTGCGCGATACAGCATATACGATGGCTCATTTTACATCGTGCCCTGCGTACCCTAACAGCTGCACGCAGAATGATTTAATTGCTGCCACCGACAACGCAGTCAAAATGGGCAAATTCTGGGCCGCAAGAATATAATTTATAATAATAGTATTATTTGTTAACGCTAAGAAGAAGGTATATCAGCCCCCCTAGCCAAGTCACAAACGATAATCGCAAACGCTCGGTAGGTACCAATAGATTTTCAACTTAATACCCAAGAGCCTTAAGTTGAAAATCTATTAAAGATTTCTAAGCGTAAGCGACTGGAACGAACGAAAACGCTATACAATCTTCATTAGATCTTCAACTTAAAACCAAGCACATAAAGTTGAAAATCTATTAAAGCCTACTCAGCGTTTGCGTTTATCGTTTGTGACTTGGCTAGGGGGCTGGATATGGTTTGGAGGTAGGATTTGTGCAGGGTTAATGGCAATAAGCTCGCCCCCTATTACATGGGACCTAAACATACCGGGGAACTGTGGTGCACATTTGTGAACCTCTACCTAACCCTTTGGGGAATACAGGCGTGATGGTAAGTTGTTTGTGTTACATAGATCTGGATATTTACCACGGTAAGCCGTACCAAGTTTATAAATATTTATCATACACTAGCTTCTACCCGCGGCTTCGTCCGCTTCAAGTGGATATGTTATCCCACGGGAACCGTACACTTTTCCGAGGTAGCCTATGTGCTATTTCAGACTGTAATCTTACTTCGTAGTATTTATAATAATAGTAGTAAGATTTACACACATACATACATAAACTCACGCCTTTTTCCCTTGGGGGTAGGCAGAAACCACAGAACGCCACCTGCTACGATCCTTACATACTACTTTCGCCTCGTTCACGTTCATACATCTGGTCATTGCCCTCGATACGGTAAGAAGGAAATTTATTTGAGTTAGTTAGTTTAAGCTACTAAAATGTAAGTGGTTTAATCGTATGCACTGTTAATACTTATATTTTAAATAAATAAATGGGTCGATGATCAGCTATAGCCTAATAATACATAAAATAATTTCTTTTGTGCTTTTTGGAGAACAAACTTTATCAAGATTTTCTAGTTATTTATAGTGTAGGACCTGAAAACCTGACATCAACCCAAGTTTCACCTTTTGAGCCAGTTATTGTAATTCAAACTTTATTTCGACAATGATAAATCCCAATACAAAGTTGACAACTTACACTCAATTCTGAAGTAAGTTTTAATATTAAGAACTTTATGATCGTCGAAATAAAACTCTAAATACAATAACTGGCTTAAAGTTTTAAGCTTGGAATTGAGAATTCGTTTTGTACTAAAAAGGAAAAGGTCTAAAAGTGAAATAGAAATTATACATTTACACCTACATCAATTGCTTTTTGTCACTGCCCCGTTAGTGTCATGGTGGCAAGCACGACTGTTGAGCTGATCCTGGGTTCGATTCTCAGATCGGGCAAAAAGTGCTTTTGGGTATTTCCATTAGGAATTTCTCAGTAACAGCCCGGAGTTTGGAAGTTGATAGTGTGACACCCCCGTGTCTCGGAAAGCACGTAAAGCTGTTGGTCCTGCACCTGATCTTTCTTCAGCTGTGTCGGATTGCTGTCCCATGATAAAAATCGGACTATGAGAGTTAGGGACGAGGGAGCGCACCTTTGTTTGCGCACACTTGTGCACTATAATATCTCCTGAGTACTTGATACAGTAAGATTAGCCGCCGTGGCCGGAATTGTTCTGGAGAATATATTTTTTATTCCATTTTCTGAACGTTACGTCAAAAGGTTTTCAACTCACGCTTGGCTAGAATTCTAAATAGGATATTGAAGGGTCTGTGAAGCTAATAAAAATGATGAGAACGCTTCCACTGAGTTTGTTATTAGGCATACTTATGAATAATGCAAAGCGGAAAAATAATTTAAGAACAACGGCCTATATTACAATTCACATTAAAAGTTACTTTTTTAGAAAAACCTTCGCAGACTGGACACAATACTGACTTGAAATGGAAATAAGATTTTATCAAAAAATAAAAGGAGAGAATGAATAATTGAAAATAGTAAATGGTCTCTAATAGCATGACATTTAAAGTTATATTTGAATGTGTTCTACGGCTGCTTTCAACCGATTGAAGTCGTAAAACCCTTTTGGGTAAAATATTGCTAAGTGATGAGCACACACACACACGCATACATAGTCGACTAGTAGATATAACTATTAGATAGGTATTGCCGTAACCTTTACTTGAGAGCAGTCATTCAATTTATGGGTTTTTTTTTAAAGACGGGAATTCATCAATTAACTTCCCCCGCCGTGGGAGGGGCGGGAGGAAGTGTCAGACTTTTACTGACTAAAACCCGTCTATGTTCCTTCATGTGCCCTTTGCGTTCCGGGGGCGCGGTATCTCTTTTGAACAATCCGCAGCCCCGGCAGGCATCGGCACTCAGTGGCCCCTTCCAAGTTTGCTGACATCTCTTTCTTCTTTCTTTGAGGCGCGCGTGGAACGAATGCGCCGTCGATACGGTCTGTCGCTAGTTAGTTAACGTACGGACGGTGAGCTACCCATTGCTCACCGCCCACAGACCCGAGTCTACGGTGGCCGGGAGTCGTCTCGTCGCTCCCGACGCCCGAAGCGTCTACCGCGGGTGAAGGTATAATTACAGGCACATGAGACTTTTCAACTTTGTCTCTAGGATGGCAATGCATTTGCAAGGCCTCTGGTATTGCAGATGTCATAGGCAGCTGTGAACACTTAACATCAGGTGAACCGTAGGCTTGTTTGGAATCCAATGATATAAAGAAAAAGTTATATTATTATAGTAAAAAGGCTCTACCAATGTTACTACAGATACACATACCATCATGCTTGTATTCCCAGAAGGGATAGGCAGATTTGTAAAAATGTACACCCACAGTTTGCCGGTATGTTTAGGTCCTATGTGATAGAGGGCGAGCCTATTGACATTAAGTGGCCACAAATCCTAAATCCGAGCTGCTAGGTACCTACTGAGAATTTCAAAGAAAAATATAATATCACTTTGCTCGACCAGCGAATTGAACCCAAGTCCTCTAGCGTAGCAGCCGCGCTTTGATAGAAAATATTTTGATCAAAATTGAAAAAATATACATAGGTAGGTAAATAAAACTAAAGTACCGCTATATCTATACTTACTAATATTATAAAAAGGTAAGACTTTTTTGTTTGTTTGTTTGTATCGAATAGGCTCCGAAACTACTAGACCGATTTAAACCATTTTTTCACCAATTGAAACCTACATTATTCCTTAGTAACATAGGCTATATAACATCACGCTACGACCCACGGGAGCGGAGCAGTAACCAGAGACGTATTCTAACACGAGTGAAATAAGCCACGCGCACGAAGTCACGGGCAGTTGGCTACTAAAAAATAGAACAGAAAAATAAAAACACATTACCAACTTGGCTGAACATTATTTTTCTTGACTCGCAGTAACTTCTTGTTCTTTGTCCGAGTTTCAAATGTCCAGTAAACTTGGCTTTTGAGAAGGGATGACATAAAAATATCAACAGTGTAATAAGATAATGCTTTATTTTTTCGAACAATAAATCCTTTCTTTTTGTTGGTTTCAGATGGCACCATTTTGTATTGTTCGTGAATTTTTGTGCATTGTTTGAAATAGATTTCATTAGCAAACCAAACTTTATTCTCATGCTTTTTTTTAACGATGACAAATCTTCTTATCACTTCTTACGCTTTGGACGGAGCGGAAGAGAATGTCAGACTCTTACTGACATTCTCCCATCCGTGTCTCCTAATGCCCTTTGTGTTCCAGTGCAGTAGTGACTTTTTCGAACAAATTCCGCAACAATGACAGTTTATTACCTGTGATAATAAATTCTTAGGTACCTACTAAGAATTATCTCAAAAGCTGCCTCGTTAGCCTAGTGATCCCAAGCGCGGCTGCTACGCTGCAGGTCTTAGGTTCGATTCCCAGGACGAGCAGTGTTATTGGGCTTTTCTATGAAATTCTCCGCAGCAGCTTGGAGCATTTGTGCCCTTTTAATAGCAATAGGCTTGCCTCCTATTACATGGGACCTAAATACACGAACGTATTATTATCAGTACTAAAACCGAATTCCCAATTTTAATCAGGCCACCGTTCACGTGAAACATTTTAATCTACATTCCGACCACAGATAAGAAGTAAGCAAGCCATGCCGACGTACCGAGGCTGCAGTTAACGGAGCCACAAATTGCCAGCCAAACGATCGGAGCAACGTGAGGGTTACAGGAAGCATAGAATTAACTCCTAGCTGAACATAAGGTTTTATGTTCTAGTAAAGTTTTTTCGTGTAAGCAATTTTGTTACAACATATCTATACTATCTATACTAAGCCATACTTATATTGTAAATGCGAAAGTAATTCTGTCCGTTACGCTTTCACGACCATAGAACAGATTTTAATGAATGGTACGGGGTAAGTTCGAACCCCAAGAATGGACCTAGGGTAATTTTTATTTCGCGACTTTGTATGTGTCTGCGACAATCGACATTCACGCGGATTAAGTCGCGGGCAAAAGATAGTAAGAAAATAGGTTATCGTGGGTTTTTTTTTGTGTGGAATCCTATTTCCATTTCTAAAATAGTAGTAAATGTAGTCTTAGTCTACTTATAACTGCTGTTCGACAGTGTAAGTCCAGTCAAAAGTAGTACAGCCGGTTCGGAGATGAGCCGGAACAAACAGACAGACAGACAAAAAAATTATAAATTATAATTTTTTGTTTAAACACCGTGTAAATATTATATTTATTTTGTACAAGCTTTTATTTCGATATTACAAACAGATACAATTTTTTTCATTTGTATTTATTAGTAGAGATGCAATTATAAATACTAAACGGAGCGGAGCAGTGACCAACTACGTAACTCAATTCGGGTAAAACCGCACGGCGACGGTATAGCTAAGTGAATAATAAAATATGTAGGAATCAATAATTCTATGTCAATTATTATTAATATAATATTCTATTTTGTTCTATTAAGATCAGCCTTCGCCGTAATTTGGTTTAAACGATAAGTTATAACCAAAACACATTTTCTCTTTATTAATTACTAGCGAGCATGTCGAGCAAAAAGTGTTATTGGGTTTTACTATGAAATTCTCAGTAGCGGCTCGGAGTTTGGAATTGTGCCCGGTTAATGGCAATAGGCTCGCTCCCTATTACATGGGACCTAAGTATACGGGCGAACTGTGGGTGTACATTGGTACACCTCTGCCTAACCCTTCGGGGAATACTGGCGTGATTGTATGTATGTAGAGATTTTCATCACAATTACAGCGAAATTTATTATTCCATATAACAGATTAAATGAAAAAATTAATTTCTTTATAATCAATTAGCATTTAATGCTTTACGTGTTCAGAATGTTAATAATCCAAAACTTTTTCTCTTCTTAGAAATTTCTTTGGTTTGTGAAATTACTTTAATAAAGTACGTTTAGGATTTCTTTTCATTTCTTTAATACCAAGAAATCCACGATCACATCGTCAACAGAACTTTCCAGACACCGCATTTCATATACAACTAGTCTAGTTGTACTTTCAACCAGTCTAACCAAGAGGTATCGTGTTACCCAGTAACTGGGTTTTGGGCGTCAGGTGCCTACCTATATAGATAGTGGTATGATTCAGCTGCATCTGGTTAGACTGAAAGCCGACCCCAACATAATTGGGGAAAGGCTAAGTAGATGTAGTTTATATATTTACCATCACGTCTGTATTCCCCGAACGGTTAGGCAGAGCTATACCAATGTACACGCACAGTTCGCCGGTATATTTAGGTCCCATGTAATAGGGGGCGAGCCTATTGCCATTAACCGGGCACAAATCCAAACTCCGAGCTGCTAGTGTGAATTTCATAGAAAAACCCAATCACCATACTTTATAGTCAATTAAACTCTAATAAATTTTCTTTATCCTGTATGCTACGCGGACTTGAGTTTGATGTCATAAATCGTCACTGTGATGAGATTACAACTAGAATTAAAACATTTTTAATTAGTATACCATCAGATACAGTTTTGAAGATTATATTGGCTTTAAATATTCCGAAAAAAAACTAAAATAAATAAAACCAGTGTACCTGATAAGCCGTGAAAGTATAAAACAGTGTTTATTATCAAGAAAAGCCTTATAACTTTCTATTCACCCACTTATCCTAACCTTGATAGGTTCCCCGCGTAGGTGCCGTAAAGTTTGGCAGGCAATTTGTGTGTCAGTTAACAGCTACCTTGTAGACACGAGACGCGGCCTAGCTCCGCCTCAGCTCAATGATACGGGAAGATTTATTGACGAATAAGATTGGAACTGTTCAAGTTGGGTAGGAAGTTGGAAAAAGTTGAGTGTCGAAATGTTGAAAGGAGATTCCAGTACTCAAGAAATCCTTGTAGACTGAAGCTGAATTTATTGCATACAAGCTTCTGCTTGTGAAGGGTAGTGAGGTAGAATATTTGAAAAAAAAAACATTGTTGTAAAAAAACGTCCCGGTCGTTCGGCCCTCTCCCACCATCGGACATCTAGACGCACTTTAAGTTATCACCCCCACCTCGTTGCCATTCCATCAATTCGTACTAAGCATTTCTCAACTGTAATCTCTTCAAAGATAGAGTGAACAGGCTTCTTCTGGGTACGCTCACTACATCGTAGACATTGTTTATGTCGCCTCTGACCAAGACTAGAGTCAAGAGCTTACCAATCTCGAATTATTAAAAAAACCTAACTAAAAGTTGGAATTTTGACCAGCCATTATATTTTTAACCAGAAGATTCTGAGGTATGGTTAAAAATAAAAAATAAATATTGCAATGATTAGAAAAAACTTATATACTTACCTTATAAGTATAAAGCTAAAACTGATTCGCTAAGTTTGGTTTATCTGGTGATTCTGGTCTTTCAGGAGTTGCAATTGGGAACAATATTGATTGTCTTAAAAAATATGAAACTCTGTAAGTAAAAAATATAATAATAAAAATATAAATCTCAAAGGTCTAAATTCTTTTCAATTTTGAACTGAAATTCTTCAAGCAGAATAAAAAACATTAGGTACGGACGTATAAAATCATAATAATAAATATGGAACATCTAAAACCAGCTTCGAAATAGTAGACAGGCAGAGTACATATGATTTAAATTCAAGAGAGGGAACAGGTCAGTTTTATGATATGATTGTATGCCAAGCTGTCTCTAGAAATGCATTGTTGTGTCCATTCAGTGTTTGGACTGGGGTGAATATTATAAAGTACCTAGCCGTCTGTTATTTATTTATTTAAACTTTATGCACCAAAAATGTACAATGGATTAGGCATTAGGAATTCTCTACCAGTCAACCAAAGGTGGTGAAGAGATAATATAGCAGATGCAAATTATTGTACAAGAGTAAAACAACAAAATTAGAGATTTAAAAAAAGAAAATCAGTTAAACATATAAATAAATTACACATACACATACACACACATTACACACATACATACATTTTTACATTTATTATTATTATTTATTATTATTATTTTGTACACAAGTACAAAATAATGAAAAAACTTTATACTTATAAATGTTAAGAGCTGTCTAACCAACACAATATAACAAACAATATATTTTGTATACACACAGTTACTTGAAATTGTATGTATGTATTCTGCGATAATTTAGTACAAGCAATGTAGTAATTCATGAAATTCGAATATAACAATATTTATCCAGAACTAGTAATTGAATTTTAATTTGAATAGCTTTTCATTTCAATTATACTAGAGAGTAATAAAGAATAAATAGATTACAATAAAATTAAAAACAGAAGCAAATGATATACTAACAATAACTTACTCAACACATAATATGACACACGTACAAAAAAACCCACAGCTCAATAAGAAACGAGACAAACAGTGGATTACCCTCATCTCCAGCATTTCATCAAGCCAACTCCTAAAGTATTCTCAAACAAATTTATGAAATGAGATGCAGATGTAAATGAAAATATTTGCAAGCAAAATGTATGATACCGCACACAGATATATGAATTTCTGCGATCGACCTAATTCAATCTCCCTTGGTATACTTTGTATACAAACCTTATCCAACATTTAGCTTGAAAATAAAAAGCTGGTATATACGTCGGGACGGATTGCATATAACCCGGCAGTCTTTTGGGATTTCCCTCTGCAAGGTTTTAAGATGACTACTAATTGTACCGTACTGTAATCTTGCTACTACTATAGTATAAATGTGTGGATGGATGTTTGTTACTCAATTGCGCAAAAACGGCTGAATGGATCTGGATGAAACTTGGCACAAAGACAAATTATAGTTTGGAATAGCACATAGGCAACTTTTTTCCCCGAAAAATTTACAGTTCCTGAGGGATAATGTATAAACTTTGACGCGGACAAAGTCGCAAGCGGAAGCTAGTATGGCATAAAGTTGGAATGTTACTGACAGCTGAATAAGAGTCGTATATTTATTTAAACATAAAGAGAAGACAAGACGTACTACATCAACACTAACAGTAAAATCATTTAACACCAGCTACGTATACATCTCTCTAAAAAGCTGTGTATCAGTGACATCCTTCTAGCGTTTACAGCTTGCACTTAAAGCTACATAACCTTTGACTTCAGACGGCATACTAAAAGTTTTAATACTACTTCAAGATGCACTCTCGTCATAAGACGAAACACGCGCAAAAGTTATCGATCGTACCACTACAGTAAAATTACTATTAACACTTAAACTCTCAATGGAGTGCCTCAGGGCACTACGTTAAGCCTTACTTGAACCAGACGTTGAAGTCTCGTAAAATGATGTTACGCTTCGGTGTGAGAGGTAGACTGCGTTATTCGCATGTAAATGGAGGAGTCATATTGAAATTCTAAGGATTCCAAGGATGTAGGTAGGTAGGTACTTGCTTTTTGTACGGCTTTGCGGTCCGACTTGATCAAGACTCGTCTAGTGGATTTACTAATTTTGTTGGAAATAAATGCATGATAACAGGAAAAAACTTTGTTTGAAGGTTTTGTTATATTCTTCATCTTATTTTCGTGTCGATTGATTTGTAGGAAATGTTGTCCGACCATTATTGAGCAACCTGCTGTGTGATTCTGTAAGACCTCGTTCTAAACTTCGAATCTGAATCCGCTGTGACTTTCTTGATTGGCATTCTAAAAACTCGGTTGATAATTCGAAATTACACTAGCGCCACCCTTGCGAGCGTGTCAGCGAGTTGAACTAAATTGACGGGGAAATTTTAACAGATAAAGTATGAGATCACGTAAGAAGTGGCATTCTATACGGTAATTCCACCGTCACTTCGACGCTCACTTCGCACTTCGAAGTGTCAAATAAATCAATGTCATTTTGAAGTGAGGGTGAATAGCGACGTGAGATGCGAGTTCATGTCTGAATTTTACAGAATTGACGTACTGTACAGCTTTATCATCGACCTCGTTTAGATCTTGGATGCACGTGGTTGTGCACGATGGGCAAGTGAGAAGATGACGCATATCCAGTGATACCGCAATAGTTGATTTGATCACAGAGACATTGATATTTTACTAGTCCCAAGTAAACAGTTCAACTGCGTTTTGAACTTATTTTTATTCTTCGAAGCTTGGCTCTAGTTTATTTCAAAGCAAGTCATTTAAATTTACTTTTAAAGATGGAAAAAGATTTTCATCTGCTGTTTTATTAAAAAAATAACGAGGCAGAAAATCAACATAAACATTTCAATATCGTAACAATATTGCATACCTTTCTTCGTTTCCTTCATTTGCACATTCTGTTTGCGTCAATATTTGAATAATGCTTGAAACGGGCCTTTTGTTCATACCTACTTAACGCCTTATTTGAATAAGCAACAAAATGTTTTTCATTAGCTTTTTAAAGGCAGCGTCATTAAATATTCCGTGAATAAATTAAAAGCTAGCTGAAGTGCTAAAATTGCTTCATTTTGTTGAGCCTTCCTTGGAGGAAAATTCTTTTTTTATGTTGGTTATCGATTTGTGTATTCTTAAATTTACTTTGAACGCGTTTTGTTACCCGTGAAATGTTTCCTTCAAAAGTATTTTTTTCAGCGTCTATTGTGCCACTTTTGGGCAAAGTAAGCCCTATAGTATTACAGTTTTATCTGTGTGTTGCTTTGTTGCTTTTACAAAATATACATTTAATTTTTACTACCTTTGTAGTTTGTAGCTAAAACGTGTAATTAATAATATAGTTGTATAATCCTCCTTTCTGATATTTTTTTAAGTATGTTTTTAAATGTATAGTTATTCTATATAGTAAATCTATACATATATACATTTATGTATGTAGGTATTTTTATCATTGTGTACTTGTCTTTATTTAGGTTTAGAAATTGTGTTTTTTTTTTTCAATAAAAAAAAAATTATACTCGTACGATAAAATTTACACCTGTTATTTCTTCACCACCTTTAGTTGCCTGGTAGAGAATACCTAAAGCTTTTAATCCACCTTTGTACCTTTTGTTCCATAAAGTTTAAATGCAAAAAAGTACAATATTGTGGACACCAATGTCCTCTAACACAAAGTGGCTAGCTACTACATCCATTATGGAAAACGCTATCCAATCTCCTTCCAGGAACTACCCATGAGAAAATTGCAAGCGGCTCCTAGTACCTTAAACATAATACGTTATTCCCTTTCAGAGCACTATCAAGTCCTGAAAAGTTCACCACTGTAAAAGATGGAATAACATGTAAAATTCATGTTTCTAGTTAACGAAACAAGAACGATTTCTCTCCGAGGATGTTCGAAACTAAGAAACATTATTCAAACTTCCACCGAATTGTCTAGGGAATAGTCTGAAGAGGAGTGTTTTTTAGCTTTACTTCAAGAAACTTTGTGCAAATACTGTCTGAGTTTCTGTCATGTGGTTCGCGTACGTCTTATCCGTCTTCGCTTCGTATCGATTATATACGTACATAAATATAATCGTTAATAATTAATTAAATGCATGAACGTTCGTTGCGGGTATCTTTAGGAAGGTTTATGTTGCGCAGTGCACGTGGTTCGGCAGATATGATGATAATGATGAATAATTAATTAATTATGATTAATTATTCATGAATAATTAATTAATTATTTTTATTAATAGTAGGTGGCAGTAGGTGGTCACGTTTATTGCCGCGTCAGAGAAGCTATTCAGATCATAAAGAGTGCAGGTGAGCAGACAATTGGGACACTTCAGCATATGGGCCATTTTTTTTCAACATACCTGTATTCCCCGAAGGGTTAGACAGAAATGTACCAATGTACACCCACAGTTCGCCGGTATATTTAGGATATACCGTATAATATTATGATTAATTATTTATGAATAATTAATTTATTATTTTTATTAATACTACTTGGGCCCAGTAGGTGGTCACGTTTATTGCCGCGTCAGAGAAGCTATTTAGATCACAAAGAGTGCAGGTGAGCAGACAATTGGGACACTTCAGCATATGGGCCATATTTTACATTATCTGATTGGGAGCTCTGCAGTCGCACTGGGTGCCGACGGATCTATGATACCCCATCTTGCCACAATATGTAAATTATACATCTCTTCCTTGTAGAGGCTCCATAGAGGTCTACGTTTTGGAACGAGCAACTAGCTTCAACTTTCTGATTAATTGACCGACTACTTGACAGTTCAAAAGTGCCTGTAAATGGTCTAATTTGAATTTGTAATGAAAAAAACCCAATAACACGTGCTGCCCAACCTGGGAATCGAACCTCACGCTCCAAAGTCGCGCTTGCGACTACAAGATCAACGGGGCAGTCGAAACACCCTAAATATAAATAGAAATGCCAAAACCCCTCTAGTAATAACGGATTTTAGGCTCTACCTTATTAATTAATTCTTCGTTCAAAATTAGAAGTAGTCACGGCTGAAAGGTGCGAAAATTCATTGTTTTCAGAATTCACGATGGTATTTCTTTTATTGTTTGGAAATTCAGACAGCAATTTTCATTGTTCTCTATAACTGTATTACTGCCTAGGGACCCAATTAAAAGGCCAGTAGGAAGCAACAATAGGTAGAATTTCTGTTGCTTACGTCATTAACGAGAATGGATACGGCAGTTTATTTATTAATTTGATTTTTTTCCTAGTAATCTTAATACGTATAAACAGATGCATAAAAATAAATGAACTTGAAGTATCTGTCTATAAAAACAAAATAACAGCCTTTTCAATGATACGTATAAAAAAAAAACAATTTTGTATTTTTTATCTGTTGTTTTTGTCCGTATGTTTGTTCCGTGTAAATCTCTGTAACGGCTAAGCCGATTTTGACGGAACTTTCATTCGCAGGTTGCTGATGTTATAAGGAATAACTTAGGCTTTACTCAGACTTTTTATTTTAGTAAATGAATTAGGGTTCCACGAAAATTAAATCCCTCGTAACAATTGACATTCACAAGTCGAAGGTTTTCTATAAAAAAATAATTCATGAACCAAAATGACTTTTGGTTATATTTTCGCTGATACTCTGTATTTCTCTCTGATTTTCTTTAAAAATGTAACAAAAGTTAATTATATACGAAAATATTTTTTCCAACCCTACTGGAAGATTCAAAGATAAAGCGGGTTAAAGCAAACAAAAGGCACGGCTTTAGTATTTTGTGTAGTTTTTTTATTTAGCCTATATTGTCCCACTGCTGGGCAAAAGCTGCCCCATGTCCTTCCAAATATTCTTTTGTTGTGCTTCCTGGATCTAACCCTCCCAGCGCGAATCTAGGTCATAGGTCATGCTACCTCATTCTCGGGCGGCCTATTAATGTAGATAGATTTAGACATTTTTTTTTAGAGAGATAATAAAAAATGATAACGGAACACAACAAACCATCACGCCTGTGATCCCAAAGGGTTAGGCAGAGGTGTAACCAATGTACACTTACAGATCACCGGTATGCGTTGGTATTGTAAAAAAAACATAATTGTGTAAAATTATCTCTAACGTTACATACAAATAGCTGCTATTTTGAATAATACGTCGATTGAAGCTCGAATTACATGCGCTAAATTTTATAACGGTAATTCAGAGAATTTGACGCTGAAATTACAAATCTGTTGACACTAAATATTTGACTATCATTTATAGAGTAAATAATTTACCTACAGTCAACACAATGCAATTTGGCTATGGTAAATATAGAGTAAGATTGTCATGATTATGATACACGTAGCGTTATACAAATAGGCTTTTACTTAACCAGCTAATAAGCCTGCCTCGTTAGCCTAGTGGTCCTTAGTGCCACTGCTACGCTAAAAGTCTTGGGTTTGATTTCCAGGTCGAGCAAAGTGTTATTGGGATATTCTATGAAATTCTGAGTAGCAGCTCGCAGCTCGAAGTTAGGATTTGATGGCAATAGGTTAGGTTAATAGGGGTATTACATGGGACCTAAAAATACCGGCGAAATGTGGGTGTTAAATTGTACACCTCTGCTTAACCCTACGGAGAATACAGGCGTGATGGTATGGTGTTAAGCAGCTAATAAGTAGTAGTAGAGCTCTTTGTTAAAGAGCTCGTCCGGGGAAGTACTACCACCTTACCTATTTCTGCCGCAAAGCAGCATTGCTGTGTTCCTGTTTGAAGGGTATGGGTGCCGGTATAATTACAGGCACATGTGACATTTCAACTTTGTCTTAGAGATGGCAACGCATCTGCCAGGGCTCTGGTATTGCAGATGTCTATAGGCAGCGGTGACCACTTAGCATCAGGTGGGCTGTCGGCTTGATTGCCATCCAAAGATATTCAAAAAGAATAAACAAGACAAAGTACTGACAAAGGTTCCCAGTGGCAGAATTACTGAAATAATAAATAGAATTTTATCAAAACAATACATCTTCTAAGTAAAACTTCGTTTATTAGTATTGTATTAAAACAATTTACCAAGAATTTGGCTTGCAAAGTTTACCAGCTAAAGGTATTTACGAATTTTCCAACTAGGTATCTACTTTTGATTAGTTTCAAAGAAACGGCTCGGTAACCGCCGCATGTTTCAAGATATTGATTTTGCTTTTGTAAGATGCCTTTGTTTACACAGTAATCCATATTTTACAGGTTATTATGTAAAAATAGGGCTCCCATTTTTGTAAATTTATAATTATGGCATTTTGTCATCTGATTGAACTGGCTGGCAATGGAGCGAGAAGCTTGGCAAAAACTGAAAAAAAGCCTATTGTCTCAACCAGTAGTGGATAATATCGAGCTGTAAATTATACCCATCGATATTGCTATATTTTTAAATGAGTTCTTAATAAGCGACTGGTAAGCGTGGGGTCCCGGGTTCGATTCCCAAGTCGGGCAAAAAGTGTTAATGGGTTTTTCCATTCGGAATTTCTCAGCAACAGCCCGGAGTTTGGAAATTGGTGGTGTGATACCCCCGTGCCTCGGAAAGCACGTAAAGCTGTTGGTCCCGGCTGTCATTCGTAGATCTTTGACAGTCGTTACGGATAGCCAAGAAGCCAAGAAGTCTGACAACCAGTCTAACCAAGGGGTATTGTGTTGCCCAGTTTCTGGGTTGTGGAGGTCAGATAGGCAGTCGCTCCATGTAAAACACTGGTATTCAGCTGCATCCGGTTAGACTGGAAGCCGACCCCAACATAGTTGGGAAAAGGTTAAGCAGATGATGAGTTCTTAATATTACATTGTCTGGGCTTCTTCTAGTACTGTACTGTCTCCTGCTTGTTTGTAGAAGTAAAAATTATGATTTTCCTTTCTGATTAATTTCGTTGTAAGATTTAAGACAGTTAAATCGTTTGTCCGGGACTTATCGAGCTTCATTTCCTTGGAGCTTTTGTAATGGTCGCCACTGTTGGTTCTAATTTTTAAGAGTTGCAGTGGATGGAAATATATAGCGGACTTGTCGCAAGCCTATGACAGATAATGACATAGATATGGAATAAAGTATTTTTTGTGTCAAAGTGACAAAAGATACAAAAAAATTTACAAGTCTAAATTAAAGAAGGATGCCTTGTTATAATACCAGCAAAACAGAGGAAGACATCTCAGCACAGCTTCTAAGATTTCTCCTTACATCGCAATGCACATTAATCTACCAAAATTAGGAAATGAGAAGACCGAAATTAAACACCTAAATAAAGGGTACAAGAATGTGTACAGCTACGGAACTTGACAAAAATGTGCCTATCTCACATTATATAGTAGAGTCGGCATAATAAACTACATCCCTTTCGGATAACGAGTGAGAACTTAATAGAATTGCGGGGCGAATGCGTGAGTGCTTCGGAATGCCTATCGTAGACGGTGGCATAGAGTAGGAGAGGGATAGAAGGGTGATTTCTATTTTAAGTGCCTTATTGTATGCCTTTATTTATTACTAGCTTTTGCCCGCGACTTCGTCCGCGTGGATTAATAGTTCCCGTTCCCGGGGGATTTCCGGGATGAAAACTATCCTATGTCCTTTCTCGGGTCCCAGACTATATCTGACAGACAGACAGACGGACAGACAGACAGAGTTACTTTCGCATTTATAATATTAGTACAGATTTTTTTACAATAATTTAATTCTATAGTATATAATAGGGTATTGGGTGTTTATGGTAGGTGATGATAGAAGTAAATAAAAGGGATGTTTACAAGAACATACAAATAAATAAAATTAAAGTGTCCGTTTAAATTTTAGAATAACTGTTTGTATAAAATTGAACTGTCTCTATTTAATTTTAAAATAACGGCTTTTTACTAAATGTATAAAGATTACTCGGTGCATTGTAACTAACAAAAAAATGTTGGTCTGTCTGTTTGCTCTGGCTAATGTCCTAAACAGCTGTACCGATTTTCATTAGCTGATACCTGATGTAATAAGGAGTACCTTAGGCTTTTATTTTTTTTATTGTAGCAAACTTTTATTTTAGAAAAGGAGTTAGAGTAACGCAAAAAAAATACAAGGGAATTATTTATCTTACAGTTATGCAGAGATACCGAAGTAGGCACACACATGAGCGTCGCTTCTATACGATATTACTAATCTGTGACAGTACCATCAGCCAAATAACTTGTTTAATAGAACTTGTTGTCAAGATATTTGTTCAGTCAGTTTTCATTTATTGTTTTGAAAAGTTTTGTTTACATAATTATCTACATGTTTAATTAGATACACAATGTATGGTTTAAGGACTTATATGGTGTAATACAGTGCATTTGGATTTGTTACTGTAACGTAAATAGGCAATACAAATGAATACTTGCAAACGAAGGGGGAGGCCTATGTCCAGCAATGGTCGCCCTCCGGCTGAGATGATGGATGATGAAATTACATAACATAAAAAAATGTATTTTAATTATTATTTTTTATTAGCCTATCCCACTCTTTCCATCGGGCTTTATTTTTCAAGTTTATTTAGAACATTTCAAACTTATTTTTGTAAAACTTGGTTCAGTTACCCTTCATGTTTCCATAAACAGAAGGGCCCAGGTATGGTCCACATCAAAAAAATAATCTCAATGATGAGAACTTTCAGCATTGTTAAATGTCTTTTCACGCCCTTTACAATAAAAAAAAGTAGTAGAACATCTCTTTTATATATTTTAAGTGTACCTATATTACCTCTGCTTAGCTTGGGATCAGATAGGGTGTGTGAGTTGTTCCAAGATAATATATTTATTTATTATTTATTATTTATTTATTATTACTTATATCTATATAATATTTGAGCTCGTTACTGTAAACTTACATATAACGCAACAAGGATTAAAAACAATAAGACCTATAAAATATTGTTACGACCATAATGTGAGTGTAGCTAATTAATTATAATTAATGACCATTGTTGTTTCAGTCGCTTTTTGGCTCTACGCCCAAACTTCAGCTAGTAGCAGTCCTGCTATTACCAGTTCAACTCATAACTAAATCTCATTAAAATCTATCATAAACACTTATTTGTAGGTACTCTTAATAACGGTGCAATTCTACTAACTTTTAGGAAGGATCGCGGTCTAATTTCAGTCTTAATTTGTGCAAAAATTTATTTTTGTACAATTTTTTTTTATATTTATTTGATTTTTGTTATTGGTTTGAGAGGATGAGTGAAAGGCGACCAACAAAAGGGATTTATGTGGCAGATGTGAGTGTCAACGCCGGGAGGGGACGCCCTAGAAAGACCTACCCTGATCTTATTGGTGAGGTTCTTCAGAAAGGCCGGCCGGCAGTACTCGTAACCGGCGTGCTTGTATGACCAGATGTATGAACGTGGAGGAGGCGAAAGTAGTAGGTATGTAAGGATCGTAGCAGGTGGCGTTCTGTGGTTTCTGCCTACCCCCATGGGAAAAAGGCGTGAGTTTATGTATGTATGTATGTTTTGGTTATTGGTTGCCGCTGAGATGAGAATGCGACTGGATTTTCGCTCACAATCTAGTCGCAATCACATTGTGTTTTTTTTAAATATCCTTGTTTGAATATGATATACACTACAAAACATAGTTACCAAAATAGCAAGCATTAGTCGCTAAACTTAAATATAACCTACTAGCTTTTAACCGCGGCTTCCTCCGCGTGAATATCGGTTATCGTGGAAATGGATTAAGTAACGGTTTTAAAAGTATCTTACGTATACGTTTCAAGCTACCTTTTTGTAAAATTTTGCAATGTTCAGTGGTTTTGTGCCCTGATATGATAACAGACAGACAGAGTTACTTTCATATTTATAATATTAGTATAAATCTGAGTATATTCATAAAAATACACACCCGGAAATCGAGCGTATCTTGGAATTTGTTTTTATAAAGGTTTATTAAACCATTCATTCTTCCCCACAAACATTTGCGTTTATGATACGAAGTAACATTTTCATTACCACATACAAAAAATATACAGGAAAAGATTTTTATCACTACGTAAATTTTGACTAATAGAAATAAACTAAAAAGAGTTCTAATAAAAACGTATTTTTTTCTGTGTGCTTGGTCCATGTGCCGTCGCTGGTCACTGACCGCTAATTTCAACATCTACAAACTAAAAATTGTAATTTCAGTTTCAAAATGCACACAATAAAACGTACCTGAAAAAAATATTTAACAATAACTGTTTTTTTCTTTCTATTATTGATACTGAAGTAATCATCATCACCTGCTTAGCCTTTCCTAAAAAAATATTGAACAATAAAAGAAAATGTTTTCTATTATTGATACTGAACTCACATAATCGTCATCTGCTTAGCCTGTTCCCAAATATGTTGGGGTTGGCTTCCAGTCTAACCGGATGAAGCTGAATACCAGTGTTTTACATGGAGCGACTGCGTATCTGACCTCCACAACCCAGTTACTGGGGAACATGATACCTCTTGGTTAGACTGGTGGTCAAACTTATTGGCTTCTGACCATCCATAATGACTGTCAAAGATCTACGAATGACAGTCGGGGGCTTTACGTGCTTTCTGAGGCACGAGGCACTGATAATGAACTTCAAACAATAATAAAACTATTCCTATACCTATAGGTGTACTCGTGGATGAAACTAAAAGGCCATTATTACACTCCTAAGCCCATTTTAAAGCTTCAAAAAGTCCTAACAAAGCCTAGAATTATGTCGGCCACAAACTAACGTACGATTGAAGTTATACAATTTAACCAAATTATGTCCCAGGTAGGTACACATAATATATTGGTGTAAAGATGCTCTCAACTTGTCTATAACATTTAAGTAACGTTGTGGTGTCCATGGTTTAGGTAATTAAGCTTTATTTGCTACGTAATATAGCTGGTTTTTGATAAACTCTAGCTAAGTATAGTAATAGATTAATTCTTTTGAGTTTGATTGACTAGTGAAGTAAGCTAAACATATTTTAGTGAACAAGTGTTCCACAGACGGTAATCAGACATGACCAGAGAAAGATAAAGGGCAAGACCCACAGCTTACGTGCTTTTCCAAGAACTTCATATTATACCACTAATTTTCAAATTCTGGGCTGCTTGTAAAAAATGCAAATGTGAAAATCAATCACGCTTTGCCCGACTTGGAAATTGTAAATACCCGTTCGAACACGACACAGTTCGTTTACAAAAACTTCATAATTTTTTGACATTCATTTAGTAGATTGAAAGTCACCATAGGGCAAACAAAATGAAGCATGCGAGCAAAGTGCTTAAACACATGCGATTTTAGTTAAAAATCTTCGCTAAACTCTTAAGCTAATTCTCAATACCGCTTTTGATAATGCGGAACCGAATTCGCTGACCTCCTTATGTATATAAAGACCCTTAGTGTCAAAATAAAATATTGCGACCAAGGTCTTTTCACACACTGGTATCCATTTTCACGTACGATTTCATAAACCCAAGGGCAGAAGGAAAAACTACGTCTTTTTCAGTGTCCCTTCCCGGGTTTGCCCGCAAATTCTCACCATAAATCCTTTTTGCTAATCGTCTTTCACTCGTCCCTTCACATGACAGGAGTACGGAAGTGTACCTCTATCAACCCTTGTCAGCGATGGTTTAGAAAATTCTTACTAATATTATGTGTTTTTTGGTTAGTATACACAGTAGTACATTTGCTTTTGCTTATAACACTGCCCCGTTGACCTCCTGGGGTGGGGTCTTCGGTTCGGTTCCCAAGTAGGACAAAAGTGTTATTGGGTTTTTCCATTAGGAATTTTATTTCTCAGTAGTAGCAGTTCCCAGTTGGGTTGTGGAGGTCCGCTTCATGTAAAAAGCAATATTCAGCTGCATCCGGTAAGATTGGAAGCCGACCCCAAAATAGTTGAGAGAAGGCTAAGCAAATAATGATGAGGTGCTTATGTGAGGTGAGGTGTTATATGACATTTGCTTATGTGTGGACTTAGTGTAACCCTCCTGACCGATTTTCGGTCTCAACGGAGATTAGCCAAATTGTGTTTGCGCAAATACAGGTGCATGTCTCTTCCCTCCCATAGTCCGATGGGACAGTAATCCGACACGACCGGCGAGAGATCTGACGCAAGACTAACGTCTTTACGTGTTACCTATCTAGGGATCGGGGTTGTTACACCACTTATTTTCAAATTTAGGGCTGCTATTGAGTCCGATGGTAATAATATAAACCTGCTGCTAAACGCCTGCTTTCCCCGAAGGATTAGGCAGAGGTGTACCAATGTACACCTACAGTTCGCCGGTATATTTAATAATAAATAATTATAAAAATACCAGCCTACTTTTATCCCATTATAGAGCAAAGGCCTCTTCGCATACAGAGAAGGTACGAGCATTGATCGCCACACTTGCCCAAGACGGATTGACGATTTCAGACTTCTCTGAATTTCTGATGGTGAAATCCAAAAAAAACATTTGCCAGGAACGAACCCAGGATCCTTTGTCTCCTACAAGACTACCATGGCAGCCCAACTGCCCTATTTATAGTATATTGTCAAAGGAGACCCTAAAATACTTAGAAAAAAGGCTAGACTGTGAAGCTACGTAAGAGGCTTACTCAAGAGCACTGGACCAATATAAAGTCATTTGCCGTCAAGTACTTAGCGGAACAACAAAAGGTAGCAGTTTATTATTATCTACCTTTTTTGAATTTGCTATTTTTTGTCATGATTTTTTTGAATAAAGGTAGGCATTGTTAGATAAAAAGACAAAAATCGTAAAGTAACCAACCTTGAATAAGATCACATAAAAATAAACAAATAATAATAACTGCCTCGTTGACCTAGTGGTCCTAAGCGCGATTGCAAAGCTGCATGCTGCTGTCTTGGGTTCGATTCCTAGGTCGAGCAAAAAGTGTTATTGGGTTTTTCTATGAAATTCACAGTAGCAGCTCGGACTTTGGATTTGTGCCCGGTTATGGCAATAGGCTCGCCTCCTATTACATGGGACCTAAATATACCGGCGAACTGTGGGTGTACATTGGTACACTTCTGCCTAACCCTTCGGGGAAAACAGGCGTGATGGTTGATGATATTTATTTTATAAAAAAAATATAAATAATATCTAATAAAACATCGTGAGGAAACCTAAACTTATAATTAAGATAAGTCTGAATCCGTCTTGAGCACGCGTGATGATCAATGCTTGTGCCTTTTCTGTATGAGAAGAGGCCTTTGTCCTGCAGTCAGATAATAATAAGCTGTTATTATTAATTAGATAATACCTTTAAGTCTCTCTTTTCTTTTAATTTAAGGATTTTTATTTTTATTTTTAGTTTTTGTTGTTTTTTTTTAATGGTTTCCTGTGTTTTCTTATCACTTATTTCTGAAAATGTTGGTCAACCAGTAATTGGCGACTGTGTAAGTCCAGGACTTAATAACCAATACTTATACATGTAATACATAGAAGCTGTTGGTAGACCTTTTAAATAAATAAATTAGATGACAACATAAAAAAAGTTGTTTACAGTACTTATAAATAAAATAACAAAACCGGTATTGCACTAGTAGTTTTACATAAAATTTTACGTAATAGCAAGTCCTGTACGTGTCCACCATAAAAGTGTCCAAATATCATGGAAACCCTACCGCCAACATGTGGAGGGTAGTCGAAACAAGTGGCGTGGTACATACATTACACCCGGCAAACAAAGTTCGTACCGCGAGTGGGAAACTTAAGCGGGTGTTCTCAGCGCTTTAATTAATTGGCACGAGTTTATTTTTGTATGTAAATTATGTGTAAGTAGATAATGACATTATTTTTTTGGAATAAGTTTGAAAAAGAAAGTGTACGTATAGTAACAAAGGTTGAAAAGAGTATGCTTTGAGGTCGGATGACCAGTGCTCGTGACCGGCGTGCTTGTATGACCAACCCCTGTAGCCATGTAACAAACGATAAACTCAAACGCTGAGTAGGCTTTAATAGATCTTCAACTTTATGTGCTTGGTTTTAAGTTGAAGATCTAGTGAAGATTGCATAGCGTTTTCGTTCTTTCCAGTCGCTAACGCTTAGAAATCTTTAATAGATTTTCAACTAAAGGGTCTGGGGTATAAAGTTGAAAATCTATTGGTACCTACCGAGCGTTTACGATTATCGTTTGCGACTTGGCTAGAGGGCCAGATGTATGAACGTGGACGAGGCGAAGGCGAGTTCTATGGTTTCTCTCTATCCCTATGAGGAAAAGGCGTCAGTTTATATGTATGTAAGTTTGAAAGGGGACTGTATTATGAATAGGTAAATGAAGTTGAGCATGAAAGGAGCTTCTCAGAGTGACGTACTCTCCGACCTCTGTTGCGTCGCGCGCGCCCTGGAAACTCGACTCCTATCGATTGGCTAATTCTTTCAACACGATGGCAAATTTAAGCTCTAATCGACCCTTGTCTGAGTCAATTAGTCCCCTGCAAAAATTATATTATTTAACAAAATTATTAATATTTGCCATTTGCTATTTAGTCGATACATTAAGAAAAACATGAAGTTACTTGGGTATACGTGGTGTCCGACGACCCGGTAAAGGTTGTGCGAAATTGCTGTATGCGGGCAGCGTAGGATCGGTTATTGTTTAGGAGACCTATGCCCAACAGTTGGCGTCGATTGGCTGATATGATGATGATGATGACTAACTAAAACACAGAGTTGGATTTTTAGGGAAAAAAAAGAAACATTATTTCAGGCAAGTCAACATTGTTTACATACACCCATAGATTTTAGCTCGTACAATTTATTTATTTTTTTGAATTATTATTATCGCAGTGCTATTTGAATTATTGTTAAATAAAAATAATGTTGAAGTTAAAATTAAAATTAGCTTATATATTAGATTACATTAAATTTAAATTAAATTATGTCACGAAACGTAGTTATGTCAGATATATATCAGGTACATAGTCAATATAATAACAAACTTAATTCATACTATGCTAGTTTTTGCAGGTGACTTCGTACATGCGTCGTCGGATTAAAACGAAGCCACACACATAACGGGATCCCACGTTACCTCTCTGTCAAATTCCATTACGATCGGTTCAGTGGTTCTGTCGTGATGAGATAACAAACGTACAGAGTTGCTTTTGAATTGACTTCAGCAGCAAAGGGATAATTAAAGGTGATTACTTGAACTTCAAAATCTAAATTTAAAGGACGGTGACATTAAAAGTCTATCCTCGTTATACTGAAAGCCATTATTCCGAGAGTTAATACTTTGTACTATTCTAAAGACTTTACATTTAGAAGCCCTATTATACCTAGTAAATAGAAACGTTTAAAATCTAGTCGCAATCTCATGTCAATGACAATCAATATGAAACAGAAGAATAGTAATATTTTATGAAATCGAGATTATCTATGCGTTCGTTAATAAAAAGTAAATTACCCCCCTTTTTTTTTTAAAGACCTGAAATCATCAAATAACTTCCCCCGCCTGGGCGGGGCGGGAGGGAGTGTCAGACTTCTACTGACTAAAACCCGTCTATGTTCCTTTCATGTGCCCTTTGCGTTCCGGGGGCGCGGTATCTCTTTCGAACAACCCGCAGCCTCGAAAATTACCCCCTAAATTGCTCCCACCTCAGAAATACATTGCAAAAATTTTAAAGTCCTATCAACATGCATATTGCAACAAATTTTTATACACGAACGAAGTTTATTCCCCTCGTTACGACCCCGCTAACGCGTTTAGTGTTTCAAAAAGATGCTCATGCTGCTTAATGCATGACATTTACATTGGATGCTTTACAAACTGCTCACGTACGCAAAGTTCGGAGAAAATTAGCGAAAAGGTAATAAAGTCATAAGGCGCTGGTGAATTCCCCTCAGTACTACGTGAGAGACAGACGCTAACCGACGCGATGCGATAAAATCAAAAGTCAAGAGGCTTGAAATTTGTCTTTTATCGTAGGTAGAATCGATCTGCCCCGGTTTAGCGCGGATGCAATTTACTACACGTAATATTTTTTGTCACAATACCCCTTTATTTTTAGAAATTTCCAATGTAGATATTTGCTATACAAAATCTTTTGAATAAACCTTGTCCTAAAAATGAACGAATACAATAAAAAATCAACCAAATCGATGAAGCCGTTCTCAAGTAGATGATCTGATACTTGCGGCCATTCATTACCGCCCTAGCCAAATACGTAGTAGATATAATAGTGCACAAGAGTGTGCGCAAACACAGGTGAATTCCATCTTCCCTGACCCACATGATCCGGTTACGGCAATGCGACACGGCCGCGGAAAGATCAGGCGCAGAACCATTGGCTTTAAGTGCTTTCCGAGTCGCACACCACTGTCACACCACCAACTTCCAAATTCCTGACGAAAAAGCCTAACAATACTTTGCACGACTTAAGAATCAAACCCAGAACCCAAAGCTCAGCAGTCGCACTTGCAACCACAACGCCGACGAGGCACTCAAACGTACCCAGTACACGTACTGTCGGGGCGTATACTACACGTGTATATTGCGTGTTGTGTATACTTGAAAGCATTCAACACGAGTACGTACGAGACGCACGAGTTGACAACGAAAGCGTAAGAGATACTCGCAACTTATTATTACAAAGCCTCGTGAAGCGTTGATGCGTTCACGTTGTACTACGTGTTACGTACGATGCGACATTTTTCAGCTAATTTCATCAAAGACCAAGCTTGTTATACAAATGTATGTGTGTGTTAAGATTATTTTATCTGTTGGTGGAATAATAATATTCTGTAGACTGATTTCGGTCATGGCGGCTATCTCAGTAGAGACTAGCTAAGTACGCAGGAGATATTTGTACAAGTTTAGTGTGTGCTAAAATACACACTACACACCCACACACTCTCGTACACTCCCTCTTCCCTAACTCTCATAATTATAGTCTCACGTTATAGTCAGATGGGATGGGGCAAGATTTTTTCCGGGTCTAAGTTCGATCTTTGGTTACTGCTCCGCTCTCATATGTCGTAGCTTAATGTTAAATAGCCTATACTATTCCTCATGAATGTGGCTATCATATTATACAATGTTTTTTTAGATCTGACGGTTAATTTCAGAAATTAGCGCGTATAAAAAACACACAAACAAAAACCTCTTGAGCTTTATAATATTGGTATAGATGAACATGAAGAGACAACTGGAAGCGTCATTTACATGAAAGCATAATTGTATGTTGATTAGTTAAGTTTCTTAAGGAAGTGTGATAGTTATTATTTCATGAACTTTGTAGAAGTTTTAGTCAAAATAGCACTGATGAGTACCTACCTAAAGGTAATCGAAGGACCTATTTTAGAATACACGCAGCTATTTTTAGATACGTTAAGTCAGAGGTTCCCAATCTTTTTCATATTGTGACTCTTTTTACAGGTTGTCATTTCTGTGATGCCCTTCTAAAAGTTGGTCTTTTTTATACATTTCTTCTTTCTCGGTTTCATTCTTGACATAGTGGTCGTGGTCACCACTTTAGGTGTTTGTGGCAAGCTTCACAACTTGCCACCACTGGTCTCTGATTCTTCCTCGTTTATTCATGTAGTGATGATGAGTAATTTTTGTAGCTTTAGCAAACATTATTTATTTATTTTATTTTATTGAGTGAGGCGGGGAGATGGCGGGGTGAACTGGATGGGTTCCTCCAAAACTGAAATACAGACACTTAAACGTAAAGGACAAAAAGAGTAGAGGGAAGCCTTTTCCCAGGAGTAAGAAAAGAAAGGCTGACAAAAAAAAACAATAAATCTCCAAAGATCAACGAGACGGACGTCACGTGTCGGCGACCTGTGCGACATGAGTATAGACGCGCGGCGCTCTAGGGACAGAGCGAGCGCCGCGACGCCCCAGGGTGTCGTGACAAAAAGTTGGGAACCACTGCTAAAGGTAGTAAATATCCTTGGAAATAATTTAATGAAAACTGATGAAATAAAACACATGACAGAAGACTAGTGAATATTGCTTATCGTCGGTTCAGTTCTGAAATTACGTAAGTCAATTTGAGTATCAAAAAATTCCTCCAAAAGACTGGTGACATTGCCACGTTAGATGGCAATGCTTATGCTATCCAACGTGGCAATGCCGCCAGTCCTTTGGGCACTTTTCCGGTTGACGGCGAGGCCGTATAGTTTTAGTTTATTTTTGATATTATTAAGGTATTTTTTTATCTAATTTTAAGGTTGTAAGGATTCAAATTTCGGTATTAAAACATCCACTTTTTTGACATCACAAGGTATGTTAAAAAAAGTGGAGTTATATACATAGGTACACTCATACCTTTTTCCCATGGGGGTAGGCAGTAACCAGAGATCGCCACCTGCTACGATCCTTATTTACTACTTTCGCCTCGTCTACGTTCATAAATCTATACTAGTCATACAAGCAGTTACTTAAAAAATATTATGCTTTTAGATTTCTAGAAGAGCGACGGTATACTATAAAAATTTTGCATAGATTTTATATTACCGGGTCGCATAAATATACAATTTCAAAAATCTGATTCTACAAAAAAATATTAGGTACAGTTTTTGCTGCAATAGGAAGTCCATAGCGTTTACATAGAAAAACAATAGGAACGTTTGCTTTTATCACGACAGGCAGCCAGCGTGAAATGTTTCTAGTTCTATGTAGCACTGGAACTCGAACGTGAGTTTATGGCGAATACATTTAAACGAGAATACAGAATACTCCTTTTATATTGGACTCTGGGTTTAGTATTCAGCAGGAATGAGAACGTTTCAATGAAATCAGATTTAAATCTTTGTATTGTTTCTTTTCTACACCTTAGACCGTATATGGAACAAGTAGTAAATTAAAATTTTTAAGTAACCCCCGACAAAAAACACACACAAAGACATAAAGATCCCTACCGCAGCTAGCAAAAGAGCTGATAACTTTGAAACAGCTGAACTGATTTTGATAAAACATCATCAAAGAAAAACTAGTTATAGTTGCACTGCTCAGACACGGCAAGAAAATCGCCGCCCGCGAGACGCTTTTGTGTCTTGTTATTTAAAAATATATTTAAATACACACGATTTAAAGCCCTAACTCGAATGGCAATTTTTGTTGTTGTACCGGAGCCGTGCAAGAGAGCACTATACATGGTGGATAACTCCATCTCGCTCGCACAGAAACAGGAACATTAAATTGAAAAGTTTTATTAGATCAGTTACACGGAGAGTTAGAAACAAAACGAAACAGCTCGGTATAATCTTTCAATTTTGGGTATGTCCAATTGTGAAGAATGAGCAAGACACAAAAAGGCACTTAAATAATTCCGAATGGAAGCCTCTTTGTTCGAAATGCTTTATAATTATGTAGAAAACTTTACACTCATTCTACATCTAGCTATTAGTACACACGCCATGACAATTATGTTTAAAACATTATCATTGTATGTATGTATGTATGTAATTCAATATGTAACAGTAGAACTTGTTATCGCTATACCAAAAGATAGGCACACCCAATTCGAAACACATTATTCAATCTTGACTGTCGGTGAGTCTATCACATTGAACGATCTATATCTACGTGTAAATAATTCTATTAGGAGTTATTAGAGTAAGTCCACTTCATCGTGTATTTTGTCTTTTTCACCTCTGACCTAGACTAGAGTCAAGCGCTTACCCATCTAGAATTAAAGTATCTAGAATTTAAAAAAATCTTCATATTGAAATACTAAAAAAAAATGGAAATAATAAGAAATGTCTGGAAGGATGAGTCGCCAAAGCATGAAGCATGGAAGAAGTGGAGGGAGGGCTTTACCCAGGAGTGGGACACAACAGAAAAAAAAACAACTTAAAAATAAGTATAAAATGTGCACTGTTGGTTAGGGATCCAGAGTGAAGAACCTCCTCATTATAATTATGTGCCGTGTCCATGACGACAGCCTTCTGCATTTGACTCTTGACGCAACTGATGAGTAAAAGTTTTTTTAGATGTTAGAGAATCTAGAAAGTGCATCTGACAGTCTCTTCAACAATAGTTGAAAATTGCCTTTGTTGAGGGAAAATTTCTATGAGCTATTTTGTAGCAACAAAACATGTAGTTAACCATTATTTTTAAACATCCGTGAAAAAGACAGATTTACCTCGTAACTACATGACATTGTTTCGAAGCATAAACTGTATTACCGTGTATCAGAAAAATCTCTATAAAGACTTCAATCCAAACTCGAAAACAGTACCGTAGTCAAAATAAGTCGCAATATAGGACGACAATATCAGATTGTACGTTGCAGTATATTGCCATCGATGCATACACTATAAATTCACGATTCAACGCTCCTCGGCAGTGTTCCTGCTATTTTGCAAGAGTTGTTTACTCTGCAAGTACTTTTACATGGAAATGTGTGTAGCGACGAGCAAAAAGTGGAAACTAAAAGTGTAACTGGTTGGAATATATCTATCTAAACTGTTGTGGTATATTAAATAAGAATATTAATGAGATTAAATTTTAATTTTATGTTGAATAAACCTTTTTAAATATAAAAAAAAAACATTTCATTCTGTTTATCTTACTAATATTTAAATATTATATTCACCAAGTTAACAGTTATGAATATAAATGTAAAAGGATGGAGATAAAGACGGCTAAAGAAAAAATGGATTGATTGTGTGAAGAATGATTATTTTAAAAGAAAAGAGAGTCAGTGATAGCATGACAGTTGATAGGAGTGCATGAAAGAAGAAAACGTGCTCCGCCGACCCCAAGTAACATGGGATAAGGGCAGGAAGAAGATGATAATGATGATGACGATCTTACGAGTACAAAATCTAATTAAAAAATGATTTTCATAAATGTAATTAATAAACGTGCGCATCCTATTACATGGGACCTAAATATACCGGCGAACTGTGGGTGTATATCGGTACACCTCTGCCTCATCCTTCGGGGAATACAGGCGTGATGGTAGGTGTAATTAATAAATACAAAAGTTTGGATGGAAAGATGTATGTTACTCAATCACGCCAGAGCGACTGAATGGATCTGCGTGTAATTGGGCACAGATATAGCTTATAGGCTTCTTTTGATCCCGGAAAATTGCACAGTTCCGATGAGATAATATGTGAATATGACTGATAAAGTTAAAGCTTTTTGTCAAAGTATTGTGTTGTGTTGGCGCACACGCTCACGATCTTCCTGACGGGAGATAGTGAGCCTAATTGAACTTCAACTTCATATTGTCTAATTCTAACAATATTTTTATTCTGAAAACTTAAGATTCTGTTTCTGCTTGTTTCATACATAATATTATTAAAACTGAACTTGGCTCGACTCAGTCGTGCGGCGGGAGTCGTAGCCTAATGCGATATTATTATTTTCGATGAGCACTGAGCGTCGTCCGGTGACCTTGGCATTCAAATTTTATGAGACGAAGTGAATAAGTGGATTGTATTTGCTATCGGCTTTAGTTTAGAACTATTTGCTAACCATACTAGTGTATTATTTGCCGGAGAAGAGTTTTATATTATTAGCAGAAATATCAGTTGGATTTTTTTTTGTGTAGTCATAACCTTATATTAGGAAAGTAGGTTTGATTGTCGGTTTCGCTCATCACTGAACCGATTTTGATACAATTTAGTAGGTACGAGGTAAGTTTGAAGCCCAGAAAAGGACATAAAATGCCACTTTTTTCCGCAACCTTGTGCGCCTCCGCGATGACCGATATTTACGAGGACGAAGTCGCGGGTGGGAACTAGTTAGTTGTAAAAGTCTTTTTTATATTCCTAACTGACCCTTTCTTTAGACCTTCATACACCCGGGGCTGCGGGTTGTTCGAAAGAGATACCGCGCCCCCGGAACGCAAAGGGCACATGAAGGAACATAGACGGGTTTTAGTCAGTAAAAGTCTGACACTCCCTCCCGCCCCGCCCAGGGCGGGGGAAGTTATTTGATGATTTCCCGTCTATAAAAAAAAAAAAAGACCTTCATACACGTAATTGGTTCACGAATCGCTTTTAAAATTATTTTTAAAGATTTGTTTATTTCTTTACGTACTCTCTAAGTTGTTATTTTTGTATAGATATTGTTTACGTTACAAATAAACGTTATGGTTTTGACAAGACGTATATTCAGCATGATTACATAATTCATAATAATATTTTGATAAAATTAATTTACCAATTTATTACCTACTCTACGTGAAGTTCCATCATTATTATGTAAGCTACTCTGTTCCAAATGAATAATATTTACATTTAGTGTTGTTTCCACTCCAAGGCCAGGTTCATAACGTGTTAAGTAAATATGTACTCGCGTATCTAAATTAAACCTTTTGGCGCACTAGAGGGATATTTGAAATTATTCAGGTAAATTAAAGTGTGAAAAGCAATAGGTTGCAAAGACGGATGGAAAAAAGTTTATGGTGGCAGATACCACGAACGCCACCCGCTACTTTTCTTCCATACTCCTTTCGCCTCGTCCGCGTTCATATATCTGGAACATAAAAGATGACTCTAAACACCATCACGCCTGTATTCCCCGAATGGTTAGGCAGAGGTGTACCAATGTACACCCACAGTTCGCCGGTATATTTAGGTCCCATGTAATAGGAAGTGAGCCTATTGCCATTAACCGGGCACAAATCCAAACTCCGAGCTGCTACTGAGAATTTCATAGAAAATCCCAATACCACTTTGCTCGACCTGGGAACCGAACCCAGGATCTCTAGCGTAGCAGTTGTGCTTTTGGACCACTAGGCCAACGAGGCAGTATCTAATTCTACTAAATTAGATTTCAATGATTCCAACAAGAATCCAATACTGCCCAAAACTGTCACGCCGGTTACGAGTACTGCGCACCAGACCTTTCTGAAGAACCTCGCCAATAAGGTCAGTGTAGGGCTTTCTAGGGCGTCTCTTCCCTGCATTGCCACTCATATCTGCCATATAAATTCCTTCTGTAAGTCGCCTTTCGCTCATCCTCTCAACATTGTTAAAATATGAGGTAGATTTAGTATTTTGTAGTTTTCAGTACTTTCTTGATTCCCCGAAAATTTGTTAAATTAAGGCGCTGACAAGACCGGAGTACTCCAAATCGGCTTAAATGGATTTCAAATAATTATGTTTTAAGTCAAATCTATTGAATCTATTTCTAACAGGTAAAAACATCGTTACTAAACTTGAAGAAAATTCTGAGAACTCCGTTGTATTCAAAGCACGTTTATTTATTATTTCTTGATACAAAAACATAGTTAAGTATTCTAAAATGGTAGTTAACATAAATAGTTACTACATTACGGATCAACATAAATGTCCCCAAAGTTAATAACAATAGGTAATGAATAATATTTGAATGAAAGATTTGATTGCTTTTACTTTCCATTATTTAACAAAAATTTTTATTACTTGGTAATTGTAACAGTCACATATCATCATGCCTGTATTCCCCGAAGGGCTAGGCAGAGGTGTACCGGTAGAGCTGCTACTGAGAATGTCATTCTTTGTATGAGAAATGACCTTTGCCTTGCAGTGGGGCAATAATAATGGGCTGATATTGTTATTATGATTGTGGTTATTTCATAAAATTGTCTAAAGCTTAAGATGAGTATTCTTGATAAGTTATTTCATTACTACTTATCAGCTGCAATTACTATAAATAAATAAGAGTTGAGAAATTTTCCATATAGTTATATAACCAATACGATAAGATATCGATATTATCATTACGGAAATATTTTGCGAGTGCGTGTATCAGATTAAAAATTGGCTGGCAACACAAAATACTATCTTAAGTATTGCCCTATGAGCTTCCTTCTTTATTTATTTTTTTATAAATTGAGTATACTTTTTCATTTTATTAGTATTAATAAGTTTAGTGTTTAGGTTAATTATTACAATTGAAATAAAAATATTATGTATATCTTAAGTTCAATGGCTTACTGTATTTTTGTGGGAATAATTTGAAAGCTGGTTTGTTACGTAATGAGGAAGTAACTTACTATAAGTAGTACTTGTAGTGTGTAAATGATATTATAATATAGATTCAGATAAATCAGTTAGTAGTATACCTTTACACCCACTATAAAACGATTGAATCCAACAGAACTGGTAAATTTTTATTGGACTGGAATATTTATTTGTTTTGTTTGTAAGAGGTAATTCCTGAAAATACTCACCCAATTACAAAAAATATTTTACTGAAACAAAGCCACTTAATTACTGAGTCCCATAGGACAAGTTTTCATGGTATACTCAACATTCACTTGGGCGAAGTCACAGACAAAAGCGTGTAATATTTCGGCTTTATGGTTTTGTAAAAATAAAAAAAATAAATAAATATACCATCACGCCTGTATTCCCCGAAGGGTTAGGCAGAGGTGCACCAATTTAGGTACACCCACAGTTCGCCGGTATATTTAGGTCCCATGTAATAGCCTATGGTTTTGTAATGACGTCATATGTATATCTTAGCACAAAGTTGAGTGTCCTTTAGCGCTTCGATGTGCGAATCGACGTAATCGTAGAACCCGGAAACTATTATGACATCAGCGACTTAGTTTGGCCTTGGTAGGTAATCGTAGTAAACTGATACACAAAAATATATCGCTCGACTAGAACAGGTACGGTTAAAAAGTATTTTTTTTACAAATTGTACCTTGTGTACAAATAAATAATGGCTATAATCTCAATCAGCATATTATGTCAAATTGAATTAATATGATTATTTTTTATTACTATTTACATCTTGATTTACCTAAAAATTCAAAACAATCAATCAATTTTTTGATTTTTTTTTTTTTTCAGCTCGTGGCTAAATAATTACAGCCGCATAGACCGATCTTCCGGGTTAAGCCACGCTTGCCGAGGTTGGTCTGTGGATGGGTGACCATTTACTATAGCGAGTTTCCTCCGTGCCTCGGAAAGCACGTAAAGCCGTTGGTCCCGGCTGTCATTTGTAGATCTTTGACAGTCGTTACTGTTAGTCAGAAGCCAGAAAGTCTGACAACCAGTCTTACCAAGAGTATCGTATTACCCATTACTGGGTTGTGGAGGTCTGATAGGCAGTCGCACCATGTAAAATACTGATATTTAGCTGCATCCGGTTCGACTGGAAGCCGACCCCAACATAGTTGGGAAAAGGCTAAGCAGATGATGATGATGACATCTTGATTTACCTCAACTTTGTCTCTGGGATGGCAACGCATTTGCAAGGCATCTGGTATTGCAGATATCTACAAGCAGCGGTGACCACTTAACATCAGTCATATAATTATAAACATTCGTCAATGATATAAAAAACAAATTACTTTTCATACTACCTAATTCAGTTGGTGAATGTGTAGACCCATTTAACAGTAATTAATGGCGCAAAACACAAAGTCATTGTTGTTAATCAATCGACCTTATCTTCACCTAACGACACAGTACTGTAATCATTAGGTCATCGGATATTATCAGAGTAAGATGATAATGAATTGTGCAATATTTATAAAAAGATGGGCCAAGTTCTAGCAATGTCTATTATGTTTACTTCTTTTCTGATTTACGAATGATTTTGTGAAACATTCATCATCATCTCCTTAGCCTTTTCCCAACTATTTTGGGGTCGGCTTTTGTGAAACATTATTAGTATAATTTTGGAGGAATATTAATAAATTTTTTTTTAAAGAAGAGAAGTTAGCTCATACCTTCTTCCGCTCTGTGCAGAAGAGAGTGTCATTCTTATTGACTAAAATCCATCCGTAATATTTACACCTAGCAAGGAACTATGACACGTTGAACTATTCATTATAAAATTAAGTAGGTAGGTAATTTTTGTTGTAATGTAATTTATGCTTCTTGGCACAATAATGCAGCATTTACTATTGTTTCAATAATTTACTTTTATTTTATAGCATAGCGTATTCATTTTAAAAATCAATGTTTTTATAAATATATTAACAATAATTCGTATTATTTAAGAACATATTTATCATTCAAAAGCGAAAAATAAAAAATGTTATAATTTTTATTTAGTTGTATTACAAAACTTTGTTCTCCACTGCCGCACACCCAACTCTTAATAGATTATATCCATATCATTCACAGTAATATAGCGTGCGTCGAGTGGTACGCCAGACAGTTTAGTTTTACGTGACAAAATGAATAAGTGGACTTTAATATTATTATCGACTGTATTTTTAAGTCATGTGTGTGCGTATAAAATCCTCGTGGCTTTTCCTTATCCAGGAAAAAGTCACTCAATATTAGGAGAAGGTTACGTGAGGCATCTGCTGGCGGCTGGACATGAGGTTGGTTTTATTTTTTGGACTTTAATATTAGAATGGAATGAAATTGTAATTAATGGAATGGAATTAATGGCAAAAGGCGCGCCCCCTATTACATGGGACCTAAAAACATACCGGTGCACTGTGGCTTTTATCGGTACATCTCTGCCTAACCCTTCGGGGAATACAGGCGTGATGGTATGTACTATTAGATTTAAAAATAGCTACTATTTTTTTTTACTAACTAGAGGCTCGTTTGTAAAAAGAAATGATAACTTCACAATTTTTTTTTAAAAATGTTTACCATTCTTGTAAAAAACCCACATGGTATACTATTTTGAGATATTTATGACTTAAAAACTACTAAAAGTGTAGAGCAATAAAACTATTTTTAATCTTTAAAACCGAGGCCGGCCCAGGAAGAAGTAGCGGGATGACCTCTAGAGCACCGGGAGGGCTGATTCGAGGTGGCGTAACTAAGTAGGCTCGCCCCCTATTACATGGGACCTAAACATATCAGCGAACTGTGGGTGTGCATTGGTACACTTCTGTAACCTAACACTTTAGGGGGATACAGGCGTGATGATAGGTGTAAAAAAAAAACATTTTTTTTTGTTTATTTCTCATATTAGATAGAGAGGTATTTCAATTACACTATAATCATAGTACCCATGTATGTTACATGTTATGTAAACCTATCTACTGATAAGTAATAGACGGGTATCATAAACTAACAATAATAATTCAGAGATAAAATGAATATGATAAACGTTATCTTCCGGCAAATGATAATATTGTTAATTTAATATAATTATTAATAGAATTCCTATATACACCTAACTAGCCTATCTATAAACTGGCAATGTACCTCGGATTGCCAGATGTTTGGCATTTGTTAGTATTCTCCCGGTATTAGACACAATTCCCGACAATATATAAATACTCCCGATAAACTGTGACGTAAAGAAAAAGCAATATCTGAATTAATTGGCGGCTTTCATATTCATGGCGAAAGGAATAGATTTTTTGGCGGATTTAAAATTAAAAGGTAATACTTTGATAAAATAACTGGTAGGTAGATGTTTATTTGTTTTGACAATAACCTCTAAATCCCGACAATTTTAAATTTTGTCCAAGTACCTATTAAGATCTTATGTCTTTTTTTATATCATTGTATGGCAAACTAGCCGACGCGACGACCTACCATGTGAAGTGGTCACTGCTGCCTATAGACATATTATGCAATACCAGAGGCCATGCAAATGCGTTGCCATCCCAGAAACCAAAATTTTAATGTCTCATGGGCCTGTAATTACACTCACCCATACCCTTTAAACCGGAATACAGCAACGCTGCTTTGCGGCAGAAATAGGTATTGTAGTAGCACTTCCCGGGACGAACTCCATCACAAACTACTCATCCCGACAATAATCTCAAAATCCCGACAATTTAAAATTTTGTCCCGGTAAGTACATGTTTTGGTCGTACAATCTGGCAACCCTCACCGTACCCAACTGTACATACCAGAGCCAACCACTAGTCTTCATGAATATCTAACGAAACAACATTTCATTCAAATCGCTCACTATTTAGGTCGGAACTCAGACTTACCTGTTTTAAATTTAGTCCACAGTCAAAACGCAAGTTTGAGCTCATGTGATATTCAGGACCGGTCAAGTGGAACGCCTAACAACTTGGCTAACGTTCATTCATATTTAGACTGCCTTCTAACTTTGGACATAAAAGACGTGTTATAGACCATTTGACAGATGGTTGTCAGCTTGGAAAATTGTTTAATATACATACATACATACATAAACTATCGCACTATCGTATTACCCATTACTGGGTTGTGGAGGTCTGATAGGCAGTCGCTCCATGTAAAATACTGATATTCAGCTGCATCCGGTTCGACTGGAAGCCGCCCCCAACATAGTTGGGAAAAGGCTAGGCAGATGATGATGATACATACATACATACATAAACTCACGCCTTTTTCCCATGAGGGTAGGCAGAAACCACAGAACGCCACCTGCTACGATCCTTACATACTTCTTTCACCTCGTGCACATTCATACATCTGGTCATACAGCACGCCGGTTACGACTACTGCGCACCTGACCTTTCTAAAGAACCTCACCAATAAGGTCAGGGTAGGTCTTTCTAGGGCGTCCCCTCCCGGCATTGCCACTCACATCTGCCATATAAATAAAAATAAAATAATTCTTTAATAAATATTTATTCTTAAGGAACCATCTTTTATAGATTTTAAAAAGAATATTTCCTAATACACAATATATACCTCCGCCTAATATACCGTTAAACATAAGTTTTGTATCACCGTTCAGCTATTAAAGATAAATAATAATTAACGTCTACTTAAACACGATCTGCATGTTTTAACGTTAAATTGTAACTTTTTTAAGTAGCCCCCGAAGTGTCCCTACACCTGTACTTTAGAGGACATTAAAAACGCCACTGATGCCCCGATAAACGTACCCACGTACTAGAGCCAAGTACTCTAAAAAAGTCAAGGTTTTACTTATGCCAGCGATTCAAAAAGAAATCAGGAGGAGGAGGTCAGGTGCGCAGTACTCGTAACCGGCGTGCTTGTA